>JBBMOL010000141.1:650447-1300894 GCA_037954665.1 Laguncularia racemosa | reverse complement strand
GCTATAAGCATAACCCAATAATTTTGCCAAATACTCGTGCTGTTCTGGTGTTTGAATCACCTACATTAGTAGTTCTTTCAAGCTTCTATGATCTGCCCATATAATAAAATGAGATCTCAACAAATATTGTCTCCATTTTCTAACTACCTCTACCACTACATGCAACTCTTGGACATAAGCTAATACCTTCAAAAGATGTAAAGGTAACTTTTTTACTAAAATAGGCAATCAGATGATTGTTTGAAGTAAAACAGCCCTCAAGCAAATACCTGAGGCATCAGTTTCAACAACAAATTGTTGAGTAAATTCCAATAATGCTAATATGGTTGCATTAACAAGTGCATCCTTTAACCTATCAAAAGCTTCTCTAATTCCATCCATCCACTCAAAATTATCTTTCTGTAACATATCTGTGAGTGGGGATGCAATCTAAGCATGTCCTCTAATAAATCTTCCATAATATCTTGATAATCTCAAGAATGCCCGCAATTGCTTAACTGTTCGTGGCACTGGCTAGTTCTTCATTGCTTCAACTTTATATGGCACTGGACTCACTCCTTCAACAGATACTATATAACCTAAATATTCTATAGAAGACTCGCTGAAAGCACACTTACTCTTCTTCAAATAAAAGGTGTTATTTATTAAAATCTTTAACACTATTGTTAAGTGTGCTAAATGAGCTTCTAACATCCTACTATATAGCAAGATATTGTCAAAAAATATTATGACGAATTTCTTTTAGTATTGTTACAGACTGTAAATTAGTTAAATTAGGATATAATTATTATTAGATATATATTAGTCTTAAAATAGAAATTTAGTTTCCTTTTCTAGTTTATTAGAACTTATATATATGTGTAACCTATGGATCAATAAAGAATACATAATTTTCTCTTTTCCTTATAATTACATAGTATCAGAGCCGGAGAGAGAGTGGGTTTTTAAGGGTTCTTATTTTTTGACACCACCGGCCTAGGGAGACGCACCACCCACCGACTAGGGCTTCTGGAAAGTTCGGCACTGGAATTCGACGCGCTTGACGTACACGCGCCACCACAACACTCGCCACCAAGCTCACACGCCGGCACTTGCAGCATCATTTTGCTCTCCGCTTTCACCGATCGTCTCACCTAGTCGTGTATAGCCTAGGTTTGTGGTTCAATTATTTAATAGACATTTAGGATGCAAAAAAGCAAATCTGATCATTCTGTTTTCTACAGACGATCTACAGTTGGTATTATTCTTTTAGTAGTATATGTGGACGATATTGTTATCACTGGCAATGATACTATAGGTATTTCGACTCTCAAATCCTTTCTTCAAAGTCAATTTCAAACAAAGGATTTAGGAATGTTGAAATATTTCTTGGGTGTTGAGGTAATGAGAAGCAAGAAAGGAATTTTTCTATCATAAAGAAAATGTGTACTTGACTTGTTGTCTGAAAAAGGAAACTTGGGTGCTAAACCATGTAGTACACCAATGTTCCTAATTTGCAACTAACAAAGGAGGGAGAGTTGTTTGAGGATCTTGAAAGATACAGACAGATAGTTGGAAAATTGAATTATCTTACAGTAACTGACTGGATATTGCATATTCGGTCAATGTTGTGAGTCGATACATGTCATCTCCAACAGTTGATCATTGGGCTGTTGTAAAGCAGATCTTGTGTTATTTAAAGAGAGCACCTAAACGTGGTATCTTACATAAGAATCATAGTCACACTAGTACTAAGTGTTTTATAGATGCTGATTAGGTATGATATAAGGAGGACAGGAGATCTACTTCAGGGTATTGTATTTTCGTTGGTGGAAATTTGGTTTCATGAAAAAGTAATAAACAGAATGTTATATCTCGATCTAATGCAGAATCAGAATATAGAGCTATGGCACAATCGGTGTGTGAAGTAATGTAGATATATCAGCTCCTAAATGAAGTCGGGTTGAACATCTCACTTCCTGCGAAACTATGGTGTGATAACCAAGCCGCTCTTCATATTGCCCCGAATCTTGTGTTCCATGAACGAATTAAGCACATCAAGATTGATTGTCATTTTGTTCGGGAGAAAATTCAACAAGGGTTAATTTCTACAAGGTTTGTGAAGACTGAAGAACAATTAGGAGATCTTCTTACGAAGACTCTAAACAAGGCTCGGGTTGACTATCTATGTAACAAGCTAGGCATAGTTAATATCTATACTCTGACTTGAGGAGGAGTGTTATAGGCTGTAAATTAGTTAAATTAGGATACAGTTATTATTAGATATATATTAATCTTAAAATAGAAATTTAGTTTCCTTTTTTAGTTTATTAGAACTTGTATATATGTATAACCTATGGATCAATAAATGATACATAATTTTCTCTTTTCCTTACAATTACAAGTATAAACAAAAAAGGTAATTCATAATCGACTGAAATGTAGCTAGGGCATTACACAATCCAAATAGCATCACTAAAAATTCATAATGCCCTTCATAAGTGCGAAAAGCAGTTTTCGCAACATCCTCCAGATGCATTCTTATTTGATGATATCCTACTCTAAGATCCAATCTGGAAAAAATAGACACCCTTTAGCTCATCTAGCAACTCATCAATTGTTGGTATCGTGAACTCATCTTTTACTATAGCTTGATTGAAAGCTCTATAATTGATACAAAATTTCGAAGTTCCATCTTTCTTTTTAACTAAAAGCACTAGTGAAGAAAATGGACTATGACTAAGGTGTATGATTACCCTATTTCAGCATATCTATCACCTGCTGTTCTATTTCATTATTCTGGAAATGTGAGTATCTATAAGGCTTGACATTAATTGGTGAAGACCCATTATTTAAATGAATTCAATATTGAACTTCCCGTAACAGAGGCAATGATGATGGTGCCTCAAATACATAAGAAAATCTACTCAACACCTCTTCAACAAGGTGTTGCTGGTAGTATCCTTAGATGAATCATCTGAAACTATGAGAGCTACAAATTGATAATAAGACATCACAGCGTCTGTTTGGAACATTCTCCTTAACTGGCTATGAGAAATTTGGGCACTGTCAATATTGTTTTCACAGGTTAATGTGATCATACATCCATTTCTCATGAGTTGCATATACAACTTGTTATGATCAATTGTAACAGGTCTCAACCCTTGTAACCAATGAACCCCTAGAACCACATTTGCTCCTTGTATCAGTAACACAAAAATTCTCAGAAAATTCACATCCTTGTACCGCAATAGAAACATCGTTACAATGACCTTCACACAACAATTTCTTTCCATTCCCAATCATTACGTGAAATTTAGGAGAAACAGAAATAGTCAAGCCCAAATGTTTAACAATTCTACTTTAAATGAAATTATGAGTACTACCAAATCAACTAATATAGAAATATTGCAATTATTAAGCAATCCATGAAATCACAATGTTTTAGGCACCATATCCCCCGACATAACATGATAACTAATGGAAAATGGAATTTCCTCATGAACTATGTCCTGTTATACCCCACTATCACACTCCCTATCAACCTGCTCCTTTTTCTCATCCTGCATCAACAATAAAATTTTGCCTTACATTTATGTCGATGATACTTCTTATCACTTTATAGCATAGGCATTTTTCTCTTCTTTCCAACATCTTTGGTTGACTCGTTTTCTTGATTGGTAATGAATCATTCTAATTGTTAACAAGGATAGTTGATGGTAAAGAAACTAGTTTTGAGGTTTGAAGAAAAGGTTGAAATTTGGAAAAAAATTGTAGACGAAGGATAGTAGTGTTTAGGAAAAGAATAGGAAGACTTATTAAAAGAGGTTTTATCAGCTACCTTTGACTCATGAATTTGGCTAAATACATGGCTTGAGACAGACAAATAAGCCTAGCTAATTGTAATTCCCTATGGATCATGGGTTGTAAACTTGAAATGAAAAAACTTAATAAAGATTTCTCAGATAATCCAACTACTCTATTTGAAAGTGCTTCAAACTAAAATTAATACTCTTCTACAAAACCATTTTGTATCAATTTTGACAACATACCTTCTACATCCTTCAATTCTGAGGGACTAAAACGCATTTCTAGTGCCTTTATGAAATTGCTCCAAGTATTGAATTGCTGATTCTTGTAAATCCATTGATACTAGTCCAATGCACAACCTTCCATTGCAAAAGATGCCAATCTGATTTTTTAATCATTAGGAACTTGCTGGAATTCAAAATATTGTTATGCTTTAAAAATCCATCCTAATGGACTTTCTCCATTGAATCTCTGTAATTTTAACTTTATGCCTTTTTTTTTTTAATCCAAAAAAAGAGTGGAATCAGAATTTGTAGTAAAATGATGAACAGAACATGATGACTACCCTTGATTATGATCTGCGGGTGGAAATGATTGCTGGGGTATCTGATTCTTATTTGCTTCACCTAAACTCAATTGTAATTAAGCCAACTGCCTTGTCAAGAAATCAAATTTATCATTTACATCTAGTTGAAAAAGTCTCGTTTCTTCTTCAATCTTTTGTTGATTTGCTTGCAGGGAATCAATCTTTTCATCAAGTACTACAAATCTTGTTGTGTTCATCATGGCAAAAGGACCAAAATGTTAGGCCCATGATATAATATCCAGCCAACCCTTCACCCGATTATAATACTCTACCTAATACCATGTTGTACTATCTTGCTTTTCTCTTTTGAATAAGCTCAAAACCCTAATTCTATTCTCTCGTGTTTTTCTCTCTATTCTTGATTCTAAGACTAACGTTTTTCTTTGTTGCCACAAGTTGGTTGTTTCGAGAAAACCACTCTCCAAGAAAGAATCCTCAATTTCTAAGGTGTAAAACTCCCCTTCTCCTCTTCTATTTCATATATTTATATGTTATTTTTACATTAGTTATGTTGTTGCAATCCGTTACAACTACTAGATCTAGTTACAATCTACTATATCTACAACGATTGTTACATCTGATAGTCTCTATATCTTGTAAGTTGTACAATTTGTCTTTGAGATGTATCATACCATGAGATAATAAATTTGAGCCAAGAAAGGAAAAGTTATATTGCCATATTGTTTCAAGTATTACAGCATAAATATTTATAGCTGTACATGATCTTCTAAATTAGGGAAAAAAATAAAGAAATAATGATCTAAGAAATTTAAGAGATTACAAAAAATATAAATAAGGAAAGTACAGCTATAGTTACAACAATAAAATCCTATTTTACAGCCTATAATATACTCTAAATATAGAGTAATATTCTGTAGGATATTCCCTATTCTAACACTCACCCATTTTTGACCCAATGAACCCACATGGCACATGATGTTAGTTGATGTGGTATCTATAATTCAAGTATGTGGTCGACTGCATATTCCCCCATGCATCATCACCAAAGTGTTGATTTTAGCCATACAGGCCTATCCCCTTATGTGCTGAATTCTATCTTGCCAAAATTGTGCCTTTGGCCTAAAGTCTCATTAGCTTATAGCTGTCTTACCATTGACATCCCTAGAGTTCCTTGTCATGTGTCACCATGGTGTGTTATTTAGGACTTAGTGTATCAATACTCATGAAGTCATCTTTGAGTTAGCTATTAAGTCATCTTTGACTTACCATTGCCATCCCTAGAGTTCGTTGACTTCAACTCAATGGTTATAATCTCTGTTTGTTGTGTGTCACCATGGTGTGTTATTTGGGACTGAGTGTGTCAATAATCATGAAGTCATCTTTGAGTTAGCTATTAAGACTTAGAAGCAAGGTTGTCATAACTGGACCTACCTTAACCAGGTTAAACTGAAATCACTATACCAAAATATCAATTATAATTTAGTAACATATACATATATATTGCTAAAATGTAACATAGCACAGATATATAACAGAAAAAGAATACTCTACAGTTCATATATGTAATAGAAACTTGTATCAGCTCAAATGAAGTATTAGACCTACTTAAAGAGCAATGTCCCGGTAATTGCCCATACTTCTCATAGTTTCTAAATGGGTAAAGCATTTACATATAGCAATCTATCCCCTCCCTAAATAATCTTACTATCAATGTGGGATTTCAGTAAGTTTTCAAGCATCCTACATGGGTGCGAACAAGTAATCCTTCACTTTTTTTTCCCATCTCTATAAGATCAAAGGCTTGTATCACATGAACTACTAGGTTGTAGTTTACGATTAAAAGAATTCCATTCCAGTTGGGAGTAGAGATGGATAAGGAGCTACTCATAACAAAAATAGCACATTGTGCCTCTTCATTCCTGAAGGTCTGCAAGTCTAGCATCCTTTTGACCATGTGCGGTTAGTCACAGTTCCAAACGTGAAGTCTGAAACTTGCAAATTGACCAAGGTAAACCAGCTGGTTTGGCTGGAAACCCAATCCCAATTCCCGTCGTCTGAACTTCGAGCTGCTATAGTTTCAACTTACCTTGATTAGGAGTTGAAGCTAGTCCTACGTGTTTGGAATGTCCAACTGTGTTGTTGCCTTCAATGTGTTTTCATTATCTTTTGGCATCAATGCAATTACATGCTCTCGCAGTTGCTTCTCTTGCTTGGTTATTTACTCATTACATATTTTAATCCATGCCCCTAATAATGTTTATTCTGTTTTTTGTTGCTTCAATCAGTTATAGGCAATGTTGGTGGTGATTAGGTACAAACTCCTACAAGGTAGTTTTAAATTAGACAAGTGGAATGTTTGTATTTCCAAGATATGCACTCCACTTTCATTTACCACAATCATGTCAAAAGAGGAGCCAATAATAATTCATGAATTGCAAATAAGAGGTTTCCTGGCACAAGGAAGATTAGTATTTCATCTTCTTTCTTCATGTTGTAGATATAAGGAGAAAGCCTACTCTAAATAAGGACTATCCTAGTTGTTACTAAAATATTGGGAAAAATAAATTGATGAGGAACATAAGGAGATCCCAAGACAACAAAATACTAAGATCAGCATTATCCATATATTGAAATTTCAAAGTGATGACCAGACTTATTCTTTTTCATAGATATTGACCTTAAGCTATTGCTCACAAGCTGAAACTTGATTTAATGTTACGGGATTGTTTGAATTATCTTTTTGTATTTTCTTTGCATGTGTTTTTTTAATCTAATGTTTGGGAAACTACCTTGTCCACATCTAATCTGTTTTAGTTTCAAATATTACTTCAAGTAGGCTTTTCTATTTGCATCATATATCAACAAATTTGAATATAATAGAAGTATTATAAAAAAGTTTGAAATGGATATATGACAAAGATGGTAATCAAAGAAGTGGAAATTTGCATATTTTCAGAATAGGTAATCTTAGAGGAGAGTTTGTCCATTTGCAATATAAAGCTTTATCAAGGCTTTTTGTAAATTTGAAGAAAAACCAAGGGTAAATAAACTTACTCCTATAACGATATTTAAGCATTTTATGTTGTCATATGGGTATAAATGCATTTTTACTTTCATCTTTTCTGTAATCTTGAACTTTGAAAATGATGCCAATAAAGCACAAAGAAGACGGAAAGAAAAGACAAATCAAGTGGCCTTTTGATTTCCCACACTATCTTACTCAAAAATAAAAGTCCTGCAACAGTCCAAAGTATCATAGACTTCCTTTTGTAAGTTTTACCCCTGTACAGTCCAAATTATCATATACTTTGGCAAGTTTTTTCCCCTGTAGCTGACTTTGTATGATACTTCTTCAAATTGGAATCTTCTAGCGTTTTGGAACTCTTAATTAGAAATGGCATACATCTATTCATCAGACAAATTGACATTCAGTCAATCATTACAATCTTTGTGATATCTCTAAGGCTTTGATATAATAAGGAGGGCATTGATTACAATCTACTTGGCATTTGAAGAGTATCAGAGATCAGAAAGTGCATGAACTGAATCAATGAACTGTAGATTAAACTAAATTGTTGCTAGTAAGAAAACATACCTGTAGCAAACTAGGAAGGAGTCCAGCATAAAGAGCAGGAACTCCTCCATGTTCAACTATCTTAACAAAAGTTCCAAACGCACTCAATTTTGTTGCCTGGACTTGCAGTTGGAGCTGGCGTCTAACAACTTCAAAAGGGTAAGTAGAAGCTTCCGCACAAGCTCCAGCTATAGCACCATAAAGCAGTGTTCGGATAGGACCTAACTCCAGCTGCTCCAGAGCATTTAGTTCCTGGCCTTGTTGTCTAAGCTTCTGAAGCCTTTTCCTTCCTTCTGGTATATGTAGATAGGCTGATTTCAGTATATCATATACACCATAAAAAACTGCACCTGAAGGAGCCATACTAATTAAGGAAGGCACCAAGCCTTTATAGAGTGAGAAGAATCCTTCAGTTTGAACCATATGGTGGAAGGCACCAACTACACCACCCAATGCTTCTCCACCAGATGCAACAAGCTTTGTTCTAATCTGAAAGAAAAGATGGCTAATTTAGGTGTTATTTCTTTTTTCCAGCTTGTGAGGTACACCTCCGTGATTAATTTAATGTAACACTAAAAGTGAATGAATTTTATGACAGAAAGAGACTCCCAAAAGAAGGGAAAGGGAGAAAAACACAAGAAAGAGAAAAAAAAAAAAAAAGGACTTGACCACAGTTCATCACGGAACAATATTTGAGTGCAAGCGTGGCAGTGGGAGCCTAAATTGTGTTTTTATGACACACACTTCAAGTTGAGTGGCAAGGAGTCGAAGCAAATATAGAAAACCAAAACCATTTCTAACTATCAGAATTTTGTCTATGTAGCATGCAATGCTCACTAGATAACCAAAACTGAGGCAAAAGTACCATTCAAATGACCAGGCTCTCAACCCTAAGTACACTTTAATATGTAAAACAATACTAGGGAACATTTAATCTTTCCATGATATATGATGACAACCAATGGTAATGGAATATACAGGCATTGTGGATAAATTCATGTAAGTAATCAACTTGAACTCATGCTTCATGGATTTGAATTCTAAGCCGCAATTAGCAAGTGCGATGCACCACGTATTCATTTTTGTAGCTAATATAAACCCTTCTTTCTTTCTTTCTTTCTTTCTTCTCCTTCTTCCTTTTTTTTTTTTTAATTTTTTATTTTTCTTTTCAGGCAGAAACAGCTTCTGTAAACTGATAGCAATTAGCAGAAAACTCATAGTGAATATAAGTTGGGCCTCTAAACCACATGTAAGCATTTAAATGTTGCACATACTCACACAAGCACCATATTCTAAAGCCTTACATACAGTGTCAAGCGGCAAGCAAAGAATGGTAGCAGTGATTCCAGCTGCAGCACCGGCAATAAACCTCTCCAAGTTCGTGGTTTCTTCATTTCCAGAAAATTTTAGCAATTGCTTTCGGTATGTGTCATAAGCACAGAAGTTTATAGCTTTAAACGGAGCCGTTCGAAGAATGTTGATAAGATTTCCCCTCCAAAAGCCAAGTAAACCGTGAGTAGTGGCAATAGTCTTTATCAAGTCAAATAGATTCTTCTGTTCTCCTCGAACTATATACTCCAGCTTTAGTCTTTCAAGTGGAGCTACAAAAGTCCTGTCAAAATAACATAACAAGTTAATAACTTGGTGGAGCTAATCAATATAAGCCATCACACTACCCCTTCAGTATTATTTATTTTAAGAATTCACATCAAGCGCCATGAACCTTCATGGTGTCAGAATGTTAAACACATACAGATCATGTCTGCATTACAGAATTAGCTATCCCTGTCTGTAGTGATCCCTCTCACTTTTGGCTTTGGAAAATGATGATGTCACAGTATGTGTACCCGTTTGAAAGTAGAGGAGTTCATTCAAATCATGCAGAGAGCCACCATAATTTACAGAGACTTTTTAGGGGATTTTTGTTATCCTACAACCATATGGAGCATGAAAGCCGTTGGTGCTGTAAAACAAGCTTTTCTCAAGCTATCTATCTTTCCAACATGAATAATGCCTATGCCAGAACTTCCATTTCAATCTGTTTCAAGAAAATCTATGAAAACTGGAATCATACCAAGAAAAGTAAAGATGCACCAATCCCTGAAACAAAGGACCAATATATCTACCCATACCTCCGAAACAGAAACTAAATTTTCTAGACAAGAATCATGCCCTTCAACTTTTAAGTATACTTTCAGTAATCATTACCAACACCAAGAAGATGACCAGAATAACCCTCCAATCACCCAAAAGAAAAACCTGAAACTCCCAGGACAGAGCAGCAAACTCATGTCATTCGCCTTTAGTCTAAAACTTACAGTTGATGTAAGTAAAATCAAATATCGTGGAAAAATTAATGTTCGCTTTATTAGATAATAGTGATAACGTAGAGCCTTTGGATGATAAACAAACCGTGCATCCGAAACTTACACTATAACTGGTAGTTTCGGAAAAGTCCCCCCTTATGCTAGAGAAAAACGTACTAAATCAGTTTAGACATTTTGTCGCTCAATTGTCACTCCTGTATGAGCCACTAAAATTGCCGTTGCACTCATATCATCGCTAGCACAATTCCGAACTCTTAAAGAGAACTTGAGGCAAGTAATACCTTGACACCATGGCAGCAACAGCTCCAGCCCACAAATGTTTGCTAGTATTTACCGCGCCTCTTCCGCGCTGCCCACCAACCTTCCTTCTCCTACTCCTCCCCACTATCCCAACTCCATTATCCTCTTCAGAACCCGATTTCTCATTTGAAATGCTATCTCTATCTCTATCTCTGACAATATTTCTACACTGTAGTGATGATGACCCTCCTTCTTTAGGTTCTTCCACAAATCCATCGTTTCCCAAACCAACAGGCGAAAACCCACATCCAAAAACCTTATTATTCTGTCTTCTAGAAACCCTGAAAACCCAGTGCTTACGACATGAAGAAAGGGTATCGAAATGGCGCGGCTTCGAAGAAACATGGAATGAAAATAAGTGAACAAATGAAGAGGGCAATTTTGTGTCGAGAAACAAACCTCCATTGACAAATGAAAGAGATGGATTCAATTCTGCATCTAATGGGTTCTTATTTAGTGGTTCCAGGAAGGACAACACAGGCATATTATCACCAGTACTATTACTATGCAGGATAGAAGATGATTATAGGAGGGGAGTACTAATCCCATACCATGGTAAGCGAGAATCGGATGAGATAAGGAGGAGGAGGAGACTGAGAAGTAAAATGGCGGGTAGAGCTTTGGCTTTAATTCTGTTGCCGCATATTGAAGTCGGACGGTTCTACTCCCTCCTTCACTCCAAACTACTACAGCTCCAAATGCTTCTATTCTTTCGACATTTTTTAATCCCCTTGTGGTCGAGCGCTTTTCACCTTTTGTTTTTGTTTTTTTTTTTTTTTTTTTTTTTGAGTTGATCTCAATTATCAGGGAAAATTAAAAAAAAAAAACCAACTTTGTACTAAATTTTAAATATCATAAATTACCTCTATAAACTTTAATAAATGGATAAATAACCCCTTAAAGTTAACCCTTTTAAACTTTGATTTTGATAGATAACACTCCCCTTAAACTTATCAAAATATACTCTAAGACCCTAAAATTTCACTTGTATGTGTATTGTGTGTATTTTTTTAACTAAAAGGGCTAATTTTTGTATGTTATCAAGTCATTAAAATTTAAAGGAATGATTTATATTATTTGAAAGTTTATGAGATATATCCATTCTTAGGTCAAAATTTAAAAGGGTTATTTACATTTTCCCTCAATTATTATTTATCTTGCAACATAGATACTTCACTTCATAATAATAGAATGGAATTATAATTCATTCTCTATACATTCATATCTATCCATGAGAATTCAAAAAAAAAAAAACCATAAATAAATAGATTATTCTTTTCTATCCTATTCCTTAAAAATTACAATTTTATTTCCGTCTTATTCCATTTCACAAACTAAATATGCTATTATATACTAACTTTCCATTCATTTTATTTTCAATAGTAAAATAATGATAATTCCATAAAAAAAATTTTAAAAAAAATATTGAGTAGTCATTTATTACTTACAATTATGAAAGTAATTTAATGTTGGAATTGACCTTTTTTTTTTCCCAAAATACATTCATTAACATCAAAATCAATAAAATTCAATCTTAGCTCTACTCCATTCTTTAGTGATAATTATTACATTACAAGTTTATTTCATTTGGCAATATGAATAGGTGGTAACACATGACTTATGTATACAATTGAATTTAATTGAATTGAGAATGGAAAACACGGTTACTTTATATTAGGATTTAGTTTGCAATTTAGATTGAAAAGCATATGAATAGATCTTTAAACTAAACTGATTTTTACTATAAAAAATAAAAGAAAAAAGAGAGAGAGAAATGACAAATCATAAGAAAAGAATTTCATAAAGTTTACTAAAAATTTGAAATGAACCAACAATAATTTCTAGATTTTATTATCTAAATAATGTATCGATAAATGGTCCAATACTTATTAATCACATAATTCTTAACCATCAAACATCGTTCCTATTACTCGACACCTTTACTATCTCATTTCACTCTCTCACACTCCATCTTTTATGTCAAACTAGATTCTCACTGTTAAATGACACCTTGAATTAACTCTCAACTCTCATCTCAAGCTTAGCTTCTCACACTCTCATAGTTTCACTTGTCTCTTGATCTCTCTCTAACCCCTCAATTAGTGTACTCAACTTTCTGTAAGTGTGTCATTTTATTATCTTTAAGTCTTAGTTCACACCTTCACTCCTCTTTTCTATTAAAAAAAATCTCATAATTCGTACTCATGGCTATCATCTCTTAACCTCTCAAATCTTAGGAAGTAAAGTGATTTCATATTATTCTTTAGCAAACTGAAGAGAACAAGTAAAGCAAATTTGTTTGAAAAGAATTATTATCCATGACTCTTTGTTCTTTATATGAATACATGCAGCTAAAGTTCACTTGTTAAATTTTTTTACTTGAAATCTAGCATCATATTATATAAGTTAAATACACAATGATAGATGTATATTCCATTTAATGGAATATAATAGAAACAATTAGGTGTTTGCTGATGGTAGAAATTCATCTAGCTAGATAATGGCTTAGGCTACCTATAAAAAAAAAAAACATGACTAGAATAGATGTTGAAGTTTCCTCCAATGTTGCTACTCTAATGCTTAAGTCAGTTTGCAGATAATGAAGATAATAATGAGCAAGGGTTTAAAAGTAATGACTTAGATATATCCTGATCTTATCTTTCATTTTTCTTCCCCCCTCCCTATCGTTTAAGCCTTGGGCCTTTCATAAAGGGACCCTCTTTAATCTTAAGGTGGTGTTTAGGGTATAAGACTAACATGACATCCTAATATGATAATGATTGACATGACATCTTGGCATGACAAGTGATAGAGTCATTTTATACTCAATCTTTATAGTATAAATTGTGTTAAATTATTATTGATTTTATAGAAATCATAAGGAAATGGTACTTTAATTCTATCATCGTGATAAATCGGGTTAAATGGAGTCAAGGATGCTAATTCAAGTATTTTAGAGAAGTCATCTACAACTTGGATCAAGACAAGAAATTACACCACCAGAGGAAGCACGGTTTGAGGCACGGCCAATGTTCAAACCGTGTTACACACTGGACAAGAAGGCAAAAATGAGGACTTTGAACAGAGAGAGACACGGCTTAAGGCACGGCCGTGGTGGAACCCGTGGGAGAAACCGTGCTTGAAGCCGTGGTGGAAGTTAGGACCAAGGAGAAGAAAGTGTGGAACATCAACCAGATGAAGGCACGGCTTGAAATCTAGCCGTGGGTGTAACCGTGGTACACACTGGACACGGATGAAGACTTGAAGATTATGCACAGATGAAGGCACGACTTGAAATCTGGCCGTGTGTCTAACCGTGGTTCACACTAGGCGCGGATGAAGACTTGAAGAATATGCACAGAGGATGGCACGGCTTGATCCACGGCCGTGTGTTGAGGCGTGCCAGGCAGGCGAATCTTCACTTCTTGAAATCTACTTGGAAAAGGAAAGATATTTTCGTATCTTGCTAGCAAAAGATCACATGCTATCCATCTAATAGTATAAATAGAGCCAACCCTAGAGGGTTAGGACAACTTTTGATCTTGGGAATCTTGGATCTTGAAGAAGGAAACGCGGAGGCAGAGCAAGCAATCGGGTTCATTATGTTTCTATCTTTTATTTTCGTTTTATTGATGAACATGTGTAACTAAGCTACTTTTCTAGCCAAAGGGTCATAGATGTTTAATTCTCCACGAATTGTGAGGTCTAATTGACTTGTATTTATTCTATTCTTTGCTTTCGGGTATTCATATATCTTCTGATCGTTTTGTCATTATTATCTTGTTGATTGGTATGAATAAAGCTCTTCTACTCAATTAGCAAGTTAATATATTGTCAACTAGCACGTCAAATCCGTAATTGTTTGATTGTTCTAGTCTTAGTGACGCAATAACATGTTTGGTTATAAAAGAGATGATCGAATTCATGTTATGGAGGTGTGTGATCATGTTTAAATAGGTTATCTTATAATCTACTGGCATGAATTGGTGGTCTCTCTAGATCTTAATGCTATTGATAGATTAAATCCTAAGCGCTTGTCTAAGGGTTGTTTAATCAATAAGAGAAATAATTCAAAGCACTTGTCTGAGGTTATCGAGGAAGTAAGGAGAGATAGGTTGTTAGAGCTTGTTAATAACCATAACCAATTTATCTAGAACTAAGAATAGAAAACATTTGCATCGATGATCAATTCCTAGAATTAAACTATCTTGATTCCTTTGGCTAGGCTTTTTATCAATATACAATTTTCTTAACTTGTTTTAACTTTATTCAATTCACAAACCAAACCTCCCATTTTCCTTTTCCTTTTATTCTCTTTGAATAGAAATATCTTTACCAATCCCTGTGGATTTGACCCTACTCACCACTATATGCAAATCATATAATTGTCTAGGAGTAGGTTTTATTTTTGTTGGACTCGATACCCATCAAATTTTGGCGCCGTTGCCGGGGATTGGTGTCAAATTTATTTCTATTCTTGTATGACTCGTTCTTCTCAGATAGGTGAACTAATTTATAATCCGGAGATTGAGAAGACTATAAAGAGACTACGACAAGAAGCTAGATCATCCACTAGACCGAACTTAGTATCGGACTTGTCTAATTCTGAAAAAGAGGACGACATGGCAAATCTCGAGAGAACCTTAAGGGAGTTGGCTGCACCGGATGTGAATCAACAACCACTTTGTATTCACTATCCCGAACTAGCCGTGGAATTCGAGTTGAAATCTGGGTTAATACATCTGCTACCCACCTTTCATGATCTTGAGAATGAAGATCCTCATAAGCATTTGAAAGAGTTCCATATAGTGTGTTCTAGTATGAAGCCGCAAGGAATAACCGACGATCAAATCAAGCTACGCGCTTTTCCATTTTCTCTAAGTACTAAAGCTAAAGATTGGTTGTTTTATTTGCCTCCAGGTTCTATAACCACATGGACTGATATGGTGAGACTCTTCTTGGACAAATTCTTCCCCGCATCCAGAGCCGCTGGTACAAGAAGAGAAATTTGTGGTATAAAACAAAGGGACACCGAGACTCTTCATGAGTATTGGGAGAGGTTCAAGCAATTGTGTGCAAGCTGCCCACAACATGGGATATCTGAACAACTCCTTATCTAATACCTCTACGAGGGCCTACTTCTGATGGAAAGAAAGATGATGGATGCTACAAGTGGAGGCGTCATAGTAAACAAAACCCCTGGTCAAGCTAGGGAATTGATCTCCATTATGGCTGCTAATTCACAACAATTTGGGTATAGGCACGATACGTCTTCAAGGAAGGTAAATGAGGTAAGTGTGTCTAACCTTGAACATCAAATTTCTAATCTTACCTCCCTTGTGCAGCAGCTAGCTCTTGGAAAAACGCAGCAGATGAAGGCTTGTGGAATTTGCGCTGCTCCTAATCATCCGACCGACAGGTGCCCCACATTGCAAGATGACAATCATGAACACGCCAATGCTGTAGGCGGATTTCCAGGACAACCGCAAAGGAAGTATGGCCCCTATTCGAATACTTACAATCCTGGATGGAGGGATCATCCTAACTTCCGACATGGCAATAACCCTCAACATGTCCAACAATTCCAGCCAAAGCCATCACACCACGTACCCCAAGCTCCTTCCACTTCAGGTATGCCCCTTGAGGATATTGTTAAGTCTCTAGCTGTGAATACCAAACAATTTCAGGAGGAAACAAAGCAAAGCATTCAAAACTTGGAGCATTAGGTAAGCCAACTTGCTTCAGCTATCAATAGGTTAGAAACTCAAGGTAAGTTACCTTCTCAAACTATTACAAACCCGAAGCAAAGCGTTAATGCAATTACCTTGAGAAGTGGAACAGAATTACAGGGATCAAATAAGAAAGGAAATCCGTCTAATCCTGAGGAAGAGACCAAGAAAGAGACTTCGACTCCGAGCCAGCAGGGCGACCAGATTAGCAAGTCTCTAGTTGAGCCATCGAAGGTCACATTGATACCACCTCCTTTCCCCTCCAGATTAGCGAAATCCAAGAAGGAAGCGGAAGAAAAAGAGATTCTGGAAACGTTGCGTAAAGTCGAGGTAAATATTCCTTTACTTTATACAATTAAGCAAATACCGCGCTATGCTAGATTCCTCAAGGACTTGTGCACTAAGAAAAGGAAGCTGAAAGGCAATGAAAAGATTAGTGTGAGTGAAAATGTGTCAGCTATTATTCAGAAGAAGCTTCCTCCTAAATGTAAGGACCCAGGTATGTTCGCCATTCCTTGCAAAATAGGTAGTCTTGGAATCGCTAAAGCTATGTGTGATTTAGGAGCTTCTATCAATGTCATGCCTTTGTCTGTTTATCAACGTTTAAATGTTGGTCCTTTAAAGGAAACGGGTATTATTGTTCAACTTGCTGATAGGTCCAATGTTTATCCTGAGGGAGTTCTAGAGGATGTTTTAGTTCAAGTCAATGGGTTGGTTTTTCCTGCTGATTTTTATGTGCTTGACATGGACGATAGTGATTCTCATACTTCATCACTGATATTATTAGGGCGACCATTCCTTAAGACTTCTAAAACGAAAATCGATGTAAATGATGGCACCCTCACTATGGAGTTTGATGGTGAAGTGATTAAATTTCATATTTATGATGCCATGAAACACCCTAACGATATCTCCCCTGTTTTTGTTGCGGATGTTATTAACCCATCACCTGTTTTTGTTACGGATGTTATTAACCCATTACCACAGGCACCAAGGCTAGAATCCAAATCCTTATCCGAATATTTAGCCAGGAACGTCTAGCCAAAGACGTTAAAGAAAGGCGCTTCATGGGAGGCAACCCTTGTCAAAAAAAAAAAAAAAAAGTTTTGCATTAGTTTTGGTTTGTTTTAGTTTGTTTTGTTTTAGTTTAGTTTGTTTTGATTTTAGTGTAGTTTTGAACTCTTTGGATCGGCTGCAGCAAGGATACATATCATTAGATGACACTTTCCAGAGCTTAAAGGGAGCACTCCAATACCAGGGAAGTACCAATATTTCCTTTCTCTTATTCTCTACTGTCCCTTGAGTTGTTAATTCCTTTTCAATTGTGCTAAATTAGGAACAGTGAGGACACTGTTCAAGCTAAGTGTGGGGGAGAGGATAATAAAATATAGAGAATAGAGAACTAACTTATACTCTGAATGTTTGTCCTTAAGCAATTTTAAGCCAAATTTTTTCAAAATTATCATGAAATCTAGAGATTGTACTAAATGTTGTAATAAGCATCTACAAAATGTGAAATTGACTTGTTCAAATGTTTTACTCAGCCACTGCTGTGATTAGAATACATTGTTAAAATTAAGTAGTGAAATCTTTAAGAAACAAATTTACCTTGTATTTAGCTTTAGAATTGGAAGTCTAAGAGTAAGTTGAGTCCCTAAGTGAAAAATAAACAAGTTTACTTCTAGGTTATATTAGCTACTGTATACTATAACACTTAAAAAAAAAAAAAAAAGAGAATCAAGCATAGCCATTACTCCAATGATTCAACTAATTGAGTTAAGAGTATTCAAACTTGAATGTTAGCGTGAGGAAGAGTCCGTAGGGGTATCTCAAAACCCGGTCACTTGAGTGATGAGCTCGGGATGTTGCCGACTCAATGAACTCACTATAACAATAAGGGCGAAAAAGGCAAAAGTTCATGAAAAGAAGCGGGCAAAAACCAGTCAAAATAGATGCTTGAATAAATCAAAAGAACATGAATGTGAACATTCATTGAATAAAACAAAGATGTATAAAAGGGAAAATATCTAGCAAAGAGCTTATACTATATGCTTTTACTTTATGTTGCAAGGATTATATGTTTGCTAATGTCCAATGAAGTTTAATTGGGTGTTTTTCCTTAGTGGATTAAGTATTTACTTTTGAAATAAAAATTCTTTTGCTAAACATGAGGATTAAAGTTTGTTTTGTTTAGATTAGCTATTGAATTTTGTCCATAGTAATTTGATCACAGGAAACCAATTGGGTTGGAGTAGTAGACATTAAATTACAAGTCATGAATTACAAATGAATAGATGCTTGGAATGATGAAAAGAAAGTTTGTATAATCTATGATAGATTTCTCAATTGATTTGATGCAATTGCTTGAGGACAAGCAAGAGTTTAAGTGTGGGGGAAACAAGATGTTGTTTAGCTAGTCACTCTTGCTTTGTGATCTTTAAGGTATAAATGTCTTTGGATAACACCCATCACCTTTGGGCTAGGCTTGTAGGCTAATTCCTATGAGGTATATGATTATTGCTTATTGACACTTGTCCCTCACTCTCTATGATGATTGGTTAGTAGAGAGAGTAGGTTACCATGGTGAAAAATCATTTTGAATCTAGATTGTCTATGGTTATTTTGAGGTCGGCTTGGGTGTTAGGTTGTTGCTTAAATAAAGCCGCTTAATCTTATGATGTGCCTACGATTTGATTGCAAGAACACCAAACCAATTCCACAAAATGCGTGACACCAATAAGCACTTCAACCCTAAAGTTCAAATGATATTCACCTAATTTACAATGACAATCAATTGTATTTCTGAAATAAAACAAATGAACAACACAATAGAGTCCAATTTCCAACTAAAATGGTGTGAACTTAGATTGGAAAGGCATCCCTAATTGGCGTGAAATTTGAACACAACAAGAACAAATCCAATCACTCACTAGATATGACACACTAGTAATAATTGGAATCAACATAAGAAATTTGATATTACTCACAAATTCTTAAGCCAATCTCGCCACAATTCCACACATGAAATTGATAAGAGATGAGATTTGCTAGCAAGGACTCCCCTCATAGCAAAGTGTTTGATTTTTTTCAAAATGTCAAAAGTCTCTAAAAACCTTAGTTAGCAAGTATTTATACTTGCTCCTATTAAGGTTAAACAAACAAAAAAAAAAAGTTGCCATTAGGTGGCCAGTTCAAAAAATCAAAATTACAAGTACAAAATAAACAAAATGCTCGGTTCGCATAGCAACAATTACATATTCAAATGGTCTTCAAGTGACCAGTTCTTCAATTTAAGTAAACAATTTGTTAGACCGATTTTTCTTTGGTTTATGTCAATCCATGAATAACCCACAAGCTGAGTTTTAGCGAGTTTATCTATCGCCCAGTAAAAACCGATAAGTATACGTACTGGAATACGTAATAAATAAGTAATAGAAAAGAAGTTAGTCTACAAATATTTTTGGGGTCTATTTGTTCAAAGAGGACTCTCGTCACTAAATTTTGTAACCCTTTGCCTCTTGCCTTAGTGATAGGTCATGTGATAAGATCACATTATACTTATATTTTCTTTTGGACTTATATTAAATTTATTTTAATATTATAAGAAAATATAAAGAAATGATACTTAATGGTATTTATTGTGAAAATACAGGTTTTGAGGACCCAAAAGTAAATTACAAGTTAATTGGAGGAGTTTTTCACAAAATTGAAGAAGTGAGCGAAGGATTGCACTGAAGGCCGCCGTCCTTGGGCCGGCCTACATTCAAGGCCGCCGGCCTTGAGCCGGCCTTTAAACCGGCCTCAAAAAGAAGAAAAGCCGCCGGCCTTGAGCCGGCCTACAATCAAGGCCGCCGGCCTTGAGCCGGCCTTCATTACTCCCCGGATATCCATTGCGAGAATCTCTCCAAAATCGTATCCTAATTAATTTGCTGACTCAAATCCTCATCAGATCAACCTTATCCCCCTCCTCTTTGGATCTATAAATAGACCCCTTGTGTGAACCTTGGGAGCATCCTTTCTTTGGTTAAGCATCCTTTCTTTTGTTTAGAATCCTTTTGTTCTTCTTCTTTGTTTTAGCATCATTTGTCTTTCTTTTGAATCATTAGAATTTCCTTAGGTACTTTAGATTTTTCCAAAGTTTAGTTTGAAGGAAGAATGTCATTTTGTTGAAGTTTGCTTTCAATTGAAGAATTCAAGAAGTCATTTTTGAAGATTGAAGCTCTTGAAGATTATAACCATTGTTTCATTTACTTTATTTTCTTTTATGCCATTTATTAGTTGTTTAATATGAATTCCATTGCACCTCTTTATTTCAATTGTTTTTATGCAACTCATACTATAATGTTCTAAATCATCCTTGTGGGAAATTGGATGAAACTCTAGAATGTTAAAAGGATAATTGTAGCCATGTTATGTAATTAGGAATTATTAGGATTATTCATGATTGCAATTCCTTTGATTTCAATTATAATCAGTCTTTGATTATAATTGTTAGAAATCCTTTTGATACGGGAATTGATTAGGATTTGTTAGGAATTCTTAATTAGATTGATTATCAATACGGGAGTTGCGATAATTGGTTTAATTAGAGTTTATGGAGGGCGCAATGCAATGTTTCTTGTTAATTAATCACTAAGGGATTAGGGTTAATTGATTTAGGGCATTAGTTGTTTGTAGCATCGGGAGGTGTATGAACATAATTTTGATTCCTTGGTTAATTGGAGACGCGGAAGCCGACTAATTGATTTAAGGTCAACATCCCTAAAAAGGATTTTCTAAACTCACTTGAATAACCTTATAACCACTAGTTGACATAACTTGGTAGCAATTTGATTAACAAATCTAGGGTGAATTCTAATTTCCCTTGTTCATAATTGATAGATTCGTCATAAAATTTTTCTTGTTGCTTTAAGTTAAATTTTTAGATTAGACATTTCAAAACCCCTTTTTAATCACCTAGATATTGATAAGAATTGCCATAGATCTAGTACTCTATTGGTTCCTCGAGGGATCGACAACCTTACTTTTCACCACTTTATTACTTGATACGACCAGTGCACTTGCTGCAATTTACGCTCCCATTATATATATATGTTCTGAGTGTATCAAGTTTTTGGCGCCGTTGCCGGGGAACTAATAGATATTAGATTTCGTAATTCTGTTGGTAATTTAGGCACAATTATTTTTTATTTAATTTTTCTTATCATTGTGTGATCGTTTTCCATTCTCTTTAAGGTTCTTTTTATGCGCAAGAGTAGAAGTGCTGAACTTCTACCAATTAATCTTGAGATAGAACGCACCTTGCGACAACTTAGAAGAGAGTAGAGAAGAAAGGAAGAAGAGAACATGGCAGATGATAATAACAATCAGATTCAGGGTGTTGGTAGAGCACTTCGAGAATACACGGTACCTGTTGTTTCAGGTCCTGCAATTAGAAGACCAACAATTCAGGCTAATAATTTCGAGTTAAAACCAGCACTCGTTCAAATGGTTCAATCAAATCAATTTGGAGGATATCCAAATGAAAGTCCTGATGAGCATATTGCAGTATTTCTTCAATATTGTAATACAGTGAAAATGAATAATGTATCTGATGATGTAATTAGGCTACAACTTTTTCCATTTTCACTTAGAGAAAAAGCTAGGGCTTGGTACAATTCATTGCCACAAGACTCTGTAACCACTTGGGTAGATCTCTCATCTAAATTTTTAAGGAGATTTTTTCCACCATCTAGAACTGCTAGGTTAAGAAATGACATCACAAACTTCAGTAAGTTTAGTGGTGAATCACTTTATGAAGCATGGGAAAGATTCAAGGAGGCAATTAGAAAATGCCCCCATCATGGATTACCAGATAATCTCCTTATTGAGATATTCTATCTCAGTTTAGATGACACATTGAGATCTCTGGTAGATGCTGCTTCTGGTGGTGCATTAATGAGTAAGACATATGATGAGGCTAGTGCTTTGATAGATGAAATGGCCTCTAGTGCACATAATTGGCAACATGAAAGAGGTAAGTCTAGAGTGGCATCTGTCAATGATATGGACACCTTAACAGCTCAGATTTCTGCTCTTACCGCCCAGGTAAGTAAACTCACCTCTGCACCTTCTTTCAATGTTAATCAATTTTCTTATTGTGAGTTATGCTCAGGACAACACTCAACTCTTGAGTGCCCATCTAGAAACTTTTCCTCCTCATCCCATGGAGAGCAAGTAAATTTTGTCAACAATTTCCAAAGAGGAAATCAAGGACCCTATTCAAACACCTACAATCCAGGGTGGCGTAACCATCCAAATTTCTCATGGAGAAATGATAACAACGCACTTAAACCCCCTGGATTTCAAAAGCAAGGTCCTAATCATAATACTCCCCATCAACAATATCCTAATCATAATACCTCTTCTCAGCAAGGTCAGTCTAAAATGGAAGAACTCATGATAAGTTATATGCAAAAGACTGACACAATGTTGCAAAATCAACAAGCCACCATTAGGAATCTTGAAAATCAGCTTAGTCAAATGTCTCAACAGATGAGTAATAGACCATCTGGATCTTTACCTAGCAATACTGAGCAAAATCCTATGGGTGTAAATGCTATTATGTTAAGAAGTGGTAAGGAATTGGTTGATAAGAAACTTGAGGAAGAGGAGGTTAACCTGGGGAAAGATAAAGGGAAACAAAAGGAAGAGGAGCCAAAGCAAAATTCACCAAAAGTGAAAGCATATGTTCCTCCTATTCCTTTCCCAGGAAGGCTGAAGCAATAACAATTGGATTCACAATTTGCTAAATTTTTAGAAGTCTTTAAAAAATTGCAAATTAACATTCCTTTTGCAGAGGCACTTCAGCAGATGCCATCATATGCTAGGTTCATGAAGGATTTACTCACAAAGAAGAGGAAGATTGAAGGGAATGAACCAGTGATGCTTATAGGGGAATGTTCTATGATCTTACAAAAGAATTTATCCAATTTGCCGAGAAAACAAAGAGATCAGGGAAGTTTTACTGTTCCTTGCACTATTGGTAATTTTAATTTTGATAAAGTACTTATAGATTCTGGTGCAAGTATAAATTTAATGCCTTTGTCCATTTTCAAAAAACTAGGACTTGGAGAATGTAAGGAGACGCACGTTACCTTACAACTTGCGGATAGAAGTGTCAAGTACCCAAAGGGTATAGTGGAGAATGTCCTAGTAAAAGTGGACAAATTCATCTTTCCAGTTGACTTTATAGTCTTGGAAATGGAAGAAGATAGAGAGGTACCCATGATCTTAGGAAGACCATTCCTAGCCACAGGTCAAGCTCTAATTGATGTAGGACAAGGTAAGCTCACCCTTAGAGCACTAGATGACCAGGTAACATTTGATATGTATGATCCTGTGTTTTTGTCTAATGAGAAAGCAATGTATTCTGACATATCTGCTGAGGGTGAAATTACTAACAATGATGTGGAGGAAGATGTAGGGCAAACCACTCTTGAAGCTGTCTTGAATGAGATAGATGATTGGGGGGATGAAGATGAGCAAGAAAACAAAGGTCGTGAACAAGTACCCCAGACTGAAAATGTTGTTGCTTTTGAGAAGACAGACGACTATGAGAAGCCACCAGTGCCGACACTAATGCCTATGCAGACACTTGAACCCAATGTCTTTTCTAATCAATTGTTTGGTTATAAGTATCTGAATTTAGGAAATCCATGGCCTCACATTAATCAAGCGCCTATGACAAAAGAATTGCAGCAGCAGATTCAAGGCCAGTTGGATGAACATAGGGAAATCCTGGGATGGTCAAGGGCAGACATCCAGCAGGTAAGTTTGTTGATATCTACCTACAAAACATTGGTGGAAGCTGAAAAGAAGGGCACCATACCATGGAAGGAAGCTTGGAATCCTAATCTGAAAACGATGGTGTTGAAGGAGTTGTTTAAACTCCTTGATGTAAGCTAACCCTGATAGTCAGGCTGATGACTATAAAACAAGCGCTTCATGGGAGGCAGCCCATGCTTAATAAGTATCTATAATAGTTTCGTTAAAAAAAAAAAAAAAAAAAAAAAAAAAAAAAAAAAAAAACTAATTCAAGGCTGGATAAGAGCTGCCGGTGCATTCAAGACACTCCAAGGATGACAGACATTTTAGGAGGAATTTTCTTCCTGATGAACAATTTTATACCAGGGAAGTACCAGTATTTCAATTTCTGCATTGACATTCGTTTCCTTAATTTTGTGATATATTAGGAACAATGAGGACATTGTCCAATTTAAGTGTGGGGAAGGGATTATAAATGTAGAAGTATAATGATTGCACACATCATGAGCTTACAAATCCCATGCTTTATTTATGTCCTTAAGTGTTTTCAATGAAATCCTGAAATTGAATTAGATTGGTGCCCTACTCGCCAATTGTTGTGACTAGTTTACATAGTTAAAATTTAAGAGTAAAATCTCTAGAGAACGGGGTTTACCCTATGTTGAGCCTTTGAACTTGAGATTGAGTCCTTAAGTTGAAAAAACAAGCAAGTTTACTTCAAGGAAAAATTGGTTGGGATAAATCTCTATTGAAATTTCTTTGAGAATACCTTAACACCTAGTGAAAGAGGTAAAAGAAATATTTTACTTAGTGATCCCTTAAAAAAAAAAAAAAAAAAAAAAAAAGAGCCTTTACTCCAATAACTCAGGAAAGTGAGTTAAGAGTATCCAATCTTAAATGTTAGTGTGAGGAAGAGTTCGTAGGGGTCCCTTTAAAACCTGGTCACTTAGGCGATGAGCCCAGGATGTGCCGACTCAATGAACTCACAATAACGAGAAGGGCGGAAAGGCAAAAATTTAGTACCTTAATGAAAGTCAGGTTGACATGGGCGAGCTTTGGTCCCTCAGAAGAGTGAAGTCTCACTCCGCTGCCAATCAAGGCAAATAAAACATAAAAAAAAAAGGGGAGAAATTCTAGGAAAAAATGGATACCATATGCTTTCACTCCTTGTTATCTTGTTTAGAGAAGTAAAATTGAGGGAGATGATACTTGCTAATAACCAATGAAGTTTAAATGAATGTTTTTCCTTATGGACTAAGTATTGTTTTCTATTGTTAAACACTGGGATTAAAAATCTGTTGTATTTAGATTAACTACTAAATTTCAACTAGATATACTAGTTACAAATTTCAGTATGGTCAGAACAATGGGCACCAGAAGTTCAATGATGGATTTCTCTTGTTTAAATCAATTATTTTGCTTGAGGACAAGCAAAAGTTCAAGTGTGGGGATGTTGATAAGATCACATTATACTTATATTTTCTTTTGGACTTATATTAAATTTATTTTAATATTATAAGAAAATATAAAGAAATGATACTTAATGGTATTTATTGTGAAAATACAGGTTTTGAGGACCCAAAAGTAAATTACAAGTTAATTGGAGGAGTTTTTTCACAAAATTGAAGAAGTGAGCGAAGGATTGCACTGAAGGCCGCCGTCCTTGGGCCGGCCTACATTCAAGGCCGCCGGCCTTGAGCCGGCCTTTAAACCGGCCTCAAAAAGAAGAAAAGCCGCCGGCCTTGAGCCGGCCTACAATCAAGGCCGCCGGCCTTGAGCCGGCCTTCATTACTCCCCGGATATCCATTGCGAGAATCTCTCCAAAATCGTATCCTAATTAATTTGCTGACTCAAATCCTCATCAGATCAACCTTATCCCCCTCCTCTTTGGATCTATAAATAGACCCCTTGTGTGAACCTTGGGAGCATCCTTTCTTTGGTTAAGCATCCTTTCTTTGGTTAAGCATCCTTTCTTTTGTTTAGAATCCTTTTGTTCTTCTTCTTTGTTTTAGCATCATTTGTCTTTCTTTTGAATCATTAGAATTTCCTTAGGTACTTTAGATTTTTCCAAAGTTTAGTTTGAAGGAAGAATGTCATTTTGTTGAAGTTTGCTTTCAATTGAAGAATTCAAGAAGTCATTTTTGAAGATTGAAGCTCTTGAAGATTATAACCATTGTTTCATTTACTTTATTTTCTTTTATGCCATTTATTAGTTGTTTAATATGAATTCCATTGCACCTCTTTATTTCAATTGTTTTTATGCAACTCATACTATAATGTTCTAAATCATCCTTGTGGGAAATTGGATGAAACTCTAGAATGTTAAAAGGATAATTGTAGCCATGTTATGTAATTAGGAATTATTAGGATTATTCATGATTGCAATTCCTTTGATTTCAATTATAATCAGTCTTTGATTATAATTGTTAGAAATCCTTTTGATACGGGAATTGATTAGGATTTGTTAGGAATTCTTAATTAGATTGATTATCAATACGGGAGTTGCGATAATTGGTTTAATTAGAGTTTATGGAGGGCGCAATGCAATGTTTCTTGTTAATTAATCACTAAGGGATTAGGGTTAATTGATTTAGGGCATTAGTTGTTTGTAGCATCGGGAGGTGTATGAACATAATTTTGATTCCTTGGTTAATTGGAGACGCGGAAGCCGACTAATTGATTTAAGGTCAACATCCCTAAAAAGGATTTTCTAAACTCACTTGAATAACCTTATAACCACTAGTTGACATAACTTGGTAGCAATTTGATTAACAAATCTAGGGTGAATTCTAATTTCCCTTGTTCATAATTGATAGATTCGTCATAAAATTTTTCTTGTTGCTTTAAGTTAAATTTTTAGATTAGACATTTCAAAACCCCTTTTTAATCACCTAGATATTGATAAGAATTGCCATAGATCTAGTACTCTATTGGTTCCTCGAGGGATCGACAACCTTACTTTTCACCACTTTATTACTTGATACGACCAGTGCACTTGCTGCAATTTACGCTCCCATTATATATATATGTTCTGAGTGTATCATCATGTAGGATTTTGATTCCTATTATCTTAACCCTGCTTGTGTTAGGAATTGCTTGGATGAGGTCAAGGCTTATTCATTAGAGGAGTTATCTAAATAGGGCTGAGTCATGTTCTTCCGAGTAGTTGTACAGGCGAAGCTAAGGCTTGTTCCTCGAAGTAGTTGTACAGGCGAAGCTAAGGCTTGTTCCTCCAAGTAGTTATACAAGCGCAGCTAAGACTTATTCATCTAAGGAGTTGTATAGACGAAGCTGAGGCCTTATTCATCATAGTAATTGCCTGGATGAAGTTGAAGCTTAGTCATCTAAATAGTTATATAGATGAGGCTAAGGCTTATTCATCCGAGTAGTTACTTGGGCAAGGCTAAGACTTAGTCATCTGAATAGTTATACAGATAAGGTTGAAGCCTATTCATCTAAACAATTGTATAGATGAGGCTGAGGCTTGATCATCTGAGTAG
Source organism: Laguncularia racemosa (assembly GCA_037954665.1). NCBI lineage: Eukaryota > Viridiplantae > Streptophyta > Magnoliopsida > Myrtales > Combretaceae > Laguncularia > Laguncularia racemosa. The sequence goes on along the minus strand of JBBMOL010000141.1, from coordinate 1,273,322 downwards.
TTGTTCAGATGAGGCTGAAGCCTGTTCATTTGAGGAGTTATATGGTTGAGGCTAAGGCATATTCATATAAGAAGTTGTATGGACAAGGTTGAGATATTTTCATCCAAGGAGTTATATGAACAAGGTTAAGGCCTATAAATTCAAGGAGTTGTACAAATGAAGTTAAGGCTTGCTCATTTGAGAAGTTATACAAATGAGGTAGAGGTTTGCTTATCCAAGTAGTTACTTAAATGAGGTTGAGCCACATTCATTTGAATAGTTATACGGATGAGGCTAAGGCATGTTCATCTAAAGAGTTGTATGGACAAGGTTGAGGCCTATTCATTTAAGTAGTTACTTGGATGAGGCTAAGGGCTTATTCATTCGAAAAGTTATATAAATAAGGCTGAGACTTGTTCATTTAAATAGTTGTACAAACAAAGCTGAAGCCTATTCATTCGAATAGTAGTACACATAAGGTTAAGCCCTATTCATCTGAGTAGTTGCCTGGATGAGGCTGAAGCTTGTTCATTCGAGGAGTTATACAAATGAGAATGAGGCTTATTTATTTGAGTAGTTGCCTGAATGAGGGTGAAGCCTGTTTATCTAAATAGTTGTATGAACAAGGTTAAGGCTTGTTCATTCAAGTAGTTATATAGACGAGGCTAAGGCATATTCATTTGAGTAGTTGTAGGCTTATTCATCCATATAGTTATATGGATGAGGTTAAGGCCTATTCATTCAAGGAGTTGTATGAACGAGGCTAAAGCTTATTCATTAGAGTAGTTACTTGAACAAGGTTGAGACCTGTTCATCTAAACAGTTGTATTGACGAGGTTAAGGCATGTTCATTTGAATAGTTGTATGGATAAGGCTAAGACCTTCATTCAAGTAGTTGCCTAGATAAGGCTGAGGCCTATTTATTTGAGTAGTTGCTTGGATGGGGTTAAGATCTATTCATCTAAATAGTTGTACCAACGAGGTTAAGGCCTATTCATCTAAGTAGTTGTTCAGATAAGGACGAGACCTATTTTCCTTTGAAACTTCTTACATGTGCCTTTGTTGTTCAAACTTCACTCATGTTGCATGCATTTGCTGTCTTGTGGATGCATGGTAGGATGGGGTTAGGACTTGTGCCTCACATGCAATTACGGGTAGTTAGGTATAACCATGTGTGCTTATTTCCTTTTCCCATGTTTCCATGTGTCTTTTCCTTTGATGATCTACTATAGTGGTTACATCATCTTGTGTTTTGGTGGCATGGTAATCATTACTTCTTCTTATTGTTCATCTATAAATGCTTGTGAGGGGAAAGTTTTCCTTTTATTCTCCTATTTTGAAGAGTTTTCTTAATCTCCTACTTTTGTGCTCCTATTCCCTTTTGCCTTGTATTTTTTAAAGGTGAGGATAGAAAGTTCATCTTCTTTCGGTGCTGATAGTTATTGATCTTCAAATAAAGGGAAAAGGTAAGGTAATGATGTTTATAGGTGCCATTCTCCTTACCCCATACCCTCCCCCGACCTTAGCCCCCAACCAAGGTAACGATGGAGGTTGATAAAAAAAGGGAGGTCTGGCATCTTTAATTAATGATTGTTGTGCCTATTGTCTCTTGCAAGGAGATAAGGTCTATTAAGAAACATTGATCTTGATGCTTTGCTAAAGGCATGCACATAATGAAACCGTGAGAGTGCAATGGCTACATCTCACAAAAGGAGAGTTGAAGGCATAGTGGTAATTAGAGATGAGTTAGTATGAAGGTTATTAGAGGCCTACGGGAGTGATACATCGCAAGAGGCAACCCCTAGTATATTAGTTAAGGGGACTCCTAAGAGCGCTTTTGGATGGAGGTCAAAAGTAGTGGAGGCTTCTATTGAGGCTTTAGTAAGGGCAAGTGTCATGCTTTGATGAGTTCCTTAGATGTAATAGCTTGCCATACACTATATAGAAATTCAAGAATAACTCCCTTCTATTTAGGGATTTAACATACAGTATATAAGGTACACTTACATCCAATTACCTTGAGTAGGACTTGGCACTTCAAAGTAATATAGAAGCATTATAATTAAATCATTTCATAGCAATAGCACAATAATAAGGGACTATGGTCCCATCAAATGTCTATAAGGTAATACTATTAACTAGTGAATAATAACAGTTAGAGCAGTTGAAGTCTCTATTAAAACAAAAATACAAATAAGCATTATATTCAAAGTCCACAAATATAATAGTAATTGCTTAAGCTCTCTTCTCACCCTTCACTCTACCTATCTTATCCTGTATTAACCTTTGGTATGCATCTGCCAAGCTCTAACCAAATTGACTCTTGCAACAAGGACACACTATGGGAGTGTAAGCTATATCCAACTTAATGAGTAAATCCTTGTATTGTATTGGCAAACAATTAACAATCAAGCTATTTAAATAGACATATGAATGCATGAACATGCATATGAAAGTAACAATATATATAATTATTTGGAAAAACTATATACAACACGGATTTAAAGCCCCTCGTTAGTTGGGTCAAGAAATTACAAACTACACATCGACTCTAAGTTCCAATCACCTTAAGCTAATTCTTTTAAGATAGTGATAAAAGTTTAATTTACTTAGTTATAATAAAATTGGTTTGAAATATATACATTTGTATATGCCCATGAGGGGTACGGATGTGAATGGCACACTTAATATCATCTACCCCTAAGTGGTGAAGCCCTGAACTCAATCTTAATCAAAGGGTGGCATTTTTAGTTCCAAGTAGTTCCCAAAAGTCGAGACAAGGTTACGTATGAGGATATACCTCCATATGGTCTCTCCATACCACCCATGATGCTAACGGCCTTCATCAATGCAAGAATATGCAATGTATGGCCCATTTTTATTTATATTAGATATAATTATGTTCATTCATGGGATGACCATTAAAATTTTTATAGACACTTGTAGATTTCTATTTTAGATGTAAAGAAAATCAATTCAACCATTTATTCTAGTATTGATTACGATGTTTCGACAATCAATAGCATAACAATCAAACACATGCAATTCACTCGATCCCCACACATTAACCAATTTCATACATATCAATTAAACATGGAAGTGTGACTAAGTCTACAGCACAAAACAAGTACGATACTTATAAGATTACTCATTTAGCTATCTTGCTGTTGGTCATAGCAAAATGAGGGTAGCTTGGTCTCAAAACCAACATCATTAGTTGAGAAAAATAATAATTGTGTGAGTTCAAGTGTGCTATCTTATCTAAGTGTCTTAATTAAATTCACTAGTTTATTGGTTTAGGTTATTTCTATGTTTTAGCCATAACCTTTTTCATTTTAAGTTTATTTTTCGCATTCTGATAGTCATTTTGAAGGTTTTAGCATGTCCTTTTCATTTTTGTGGCCACTTTGGTTATTTTGTTCATGGAAATCTATGTTATACCCTAAACAGTTTCGTGTGCACATTGTTGATGTCTGTTTTGAAGCCTTTTACTCCTAGTTAAGCCCAATATCCAAAGGAAATCATTTCTAATCAACTTATATATGTTTTTGCGCTTTTATTTGGGTGTGTAGGGGTCATTTAGCTACTATGCATTTTGGTTTTTAGTTAAATGTTCAAGGTTAATTATTCTTGCTCTTATGTTGCCTATTTTCTATCTATATATCTTGTTTTTCACATTTATCTAAATGATCTCATTTTCATCCATTTACTAATGATATTTTGTTATGTTTATATTCTAGAATTTTTGGAAAATATTGCAAAAAGTTCTCTTTGGACACCGTTTGGTGGTTTAGAGGTGAACCTTCTACATTTCTAACTTTTTCCATTTCCAATCTATGTTAACTATAATCTCAGGCTCTTAAACAGTGAAGTTTACTTAATACATTAAAGAAAAATGATTCCTAAGCTCCTTAATCATGGTGACCAAAAGAGAAAAATAAAGTGTTGAGTTCATTTGCTTCACTCATTTCCAAAACTTATACTTTTAACTTAATACAAGGTAGTTGATGTGCCTAAAACCAAGATTAAGCACATACAAAACCAATTTGAAAGACAATCCAACAATGTCAATCAAACTAGTTTCAATCACATGAACAATGCCATCAATTTCCAATGAATTTAACCAATTCTTCAATTATGATGTGTTTGAATCTTAAATCCAAATATGATATAACTCTGATACCAAAAAGATGATGTGCCTAAATCCAAGCTTAAGCACAATCAAAAGAATCAAGAAAAACTCCTCAATTCACACACACAAAAACCGGTTCACTTGACTAGGTAAATGCGGAAATCCTAAGGCAATGGAATGAAATCCAAAGAGCTCCAATTGCTATTATCAATCCAAACAAGTAATCTTCATCAAATAATAACAATTATAATTGAAACCCACGTGATTCAAATCAAGAAAACAAATGGGTCAAACCGCAAATTCCAATCCTTTCCTTCAACTATCCAATTCACGTCACAATGAAGAGAATGATATCATATATCAACACAATCAATCCTATAACAAGCTATTGATCACGAATTGCAAATTAAAACAAGTCCAAGAACATCCAAATCAACCTAGATATGACGCACTAGTGATGAAATGGAAAACAACAATAAGGAACCGATATTACTCACGATTTCTCCTTGTTGCACTCGCCACAATTTCAACTTCTTAGGATTGAAATTGATAAGGTAGTGTTTAATCTGCAAAAATAAGCTTCCTCAAACCCTCTCTTAAGCAAGTATTTATACTTGCTACTCCTAGGGTTAAAGTGCTCAAAATTACAAGTTTGCTACTTTTAAGGTGGCTAACCCTAAATGGAAATTACAAGGAAATAAAAGTGTCCCAAAACCAAAATACAACCAAAATAGTTCATAAAATAAGAAATAAATAAAAGAAATGGTCTTCAAGATGTCGGTCTTCTATAGGATCCATAGGCCCAGCTCATCGTCGGTTCAGGTCGGTCTATGGATAACCCACAAGCTGAGTCTGAGGGAGTTTATCCATTGTCCTATAGAATATGATAAGTGTGCCTGTTGGAAAACACAATACAAGAATAATAGAAAAGAGGTTAATATATAAATAATTCCGGGATCGATCTGCTTAAAATGGGCCCTCATCGCCAAAATTCGAATTCCTTTAGTTCTTGCCCTAATGATAGGTCTTGTCGGATTTTTATTCCTATCAGTAGTTATACTACACTGTCTTTTAACATAACTTGAGTTTACATCACATTCTTGAATTTCTTGCTTAGTGCAACTCAAATACATAATTAAAAGTTACAAAATCAAAAGATTCCTAGCTATTCTAGTCTAATTTACATGGATACATTATAAGAAAAAGAAGGAAACATGTACTAGTTAGTATCTTACTTTGGATAGTTTTTTAGGTGATGCTTCCTACTCCACTCCCTTGTTCTCCCTCTTGCTTGGTGTTGATTCCTTGATTTCCTTCTTATTTTGAACTCCTTAGATACCTTTCTAAATGACGTGGAAGCTATTATGGTTTGGGGAAAATATTGTAGTTGTTTGGTAGTGTATTTGTCTTATATGTGTAGGGGGGGGGGGGGGGGGGGGGGTGATGGGTGGTGGAAAGGTGGTCAAAAAGCTGGGTTTTTTTTTTTTTTTGCTGCTTGAGAGTGTTTCTTCAACTATTTGAGAAGAATTTCAAAAGAAGAAGGGAATGAGAGATGCACATGAAGATGGGCTAGAATTATAAGAAATTAATTTGTGTAATGTATAGTTTAAGCACATTGGCTGATGCGCTTAAAACCAAAGTCTAAGCACACACAAACCAATTAGACAATTAGATAATGTCAATCAAACTAGTTCAACAATTGCGCAATTCCTTAATATTTATGGACCAATCCTTCAAATAATGGCGTGATCAATCTTAATTCTAAGTATGATATAGCTTAGATACCAAAAGATGATGTGCCTAAAATAGGGGTTAAGCGCATGTAATTGGAACAAAGTACAAACCTCAAAGGATTAGTCCAATATCGGCTCAAAATTCCAAAAATTACGTGAACCCTAATGAATTAAAAGAATTTCGAATGCTATACTTTCAAAGAAACAAAACCCTAATGATAAAATCCTCAAAACAAAAATAAACACAATTGAAATGCCATGTGATTAACACACAAGAACAGCAAGAACCAATTCAAGATCCACTTTCCCAATAAAGTCAATCCACGGTTCAATAGGTAGCAAAATTGATGGTTAAAACTAAGGCTAAAACCAATCAATTATAATAACATAAAAATGATTACAAATGTAATCTAATCCAACCAAGAGAACATCCAATTCAACCCTAGATATAACTCACTAGTGATGAAAAGGAAATTGCAACAAGGAAAATTTGATATTACTCACAAATTAACCTTGAAGCCACTCACCACAACCTCAAATTGGGATTTGAAATTGATAAGAGCAATTTGTGGAATTAGGCAACCCTAACCTTCAACACGTGAAGTGTGTCCATTTTGAAAATTTTGCAAAAGTCCCTCAAAACCTTACTTAAGCAAGTATTTATACTTGCTCCCTTTATGGTTAAAAAGTCCACAAAATTACAACTATGCCACTTTTAAGGTGGCCGGTTCTAAAACTTAATTACAACCAAATAAAAAGTGTCCCAAAAGCTTATGCATAAATAGTCCAAAGAAATAATTACAAATAAAAATAGTCTTCATCATACTAGCTCTTCCATAGGATTCGTCGGCTCAGCTCATCGTCGGTTTAGGTCGGTCTATGGATAACCCACAAGTTGAGTCTTAGTGAGTTTGTCCATCACCCTTTAAAGCATGATAAGTGTGCCTGTTGGAATATACAATACATGAATAAAAGAAAAGAGGTTAGTAAATAAATAATTTTGGGGTCGATGTGCTCAAAATGGGCCCTCATCACCAAGATTTGAAATCCTTTGGCTCTTGCCCTAATGATAGGTCTTGACAGATTTTTATTCATATCATTGGCTAATAGAGTTAATTGGTTTATGTGTTGTTAGTTAGAGGAATGTCTTATATTAAATCATTTTCTTTTTATGGTAATTGCCATTCTAGTTAGAATTTTAGTTATGTCTAGATCCTAATCTACACTCCCTAAGTGTATTTAAATGCTTATTGACCCATGGATTATTTGTATTGTCAAGTTATCTACCCTTAGATTAAAGCCAACTGTTAAGTGGGTGGTCTTTGCCCGTAATTTCTTTTGTCCATTAGTCCACCAATTAAAGGTAATTAAGGGTTTAATTAGAGGTGTTTTTAGCTACTTTAATTTAGTCTTTACTTAAGATAATGTGGTGTGTGAAACGACATTTTTGTCCCTTTATTTTTTTTTCATGCCTACATGTGTTATTTAAAAGCATTTATTTTGCATCAATTGTCTTAGTTTGTTTGATTTATTAATGAAATTAATTCTTACTAAGTATGTGATTTTATATTATTCTTAGGGAAAATTTCTACTTTCAGGGTTTTAGATTCGATTAGGTTTCGATTTAGGTTTTTAGAGCTTAAGATTAGTTTTGACTTTTTTTTTTTTTATTGTGACCTTAGAGTTTGTTAATTGGTTTAAGGTTTCGAATTCAAATTAGGGCTTTAGGTCAACCTTGGTTAGGGTTTAGGATTCCTAATATAATGGTCTATGATTAGAATTGATCTAGGGTCTTAGTTCATTAGGCTTTGGTTACACTAACGTATTAGCTACACCAAAGTAATCTTAGGTTTAGAGTTAAGTGTCACATTGACTTTCAAACATATTTCCCAATACTACCACTTAACTTATCTTTTGAATTTGAAAATTCTTAAGGTTTATAGCAAGGTTTGGGGGCATCACTAAGGGGCCATTTCTAGGTTAGGAGATCGATCTTAAACCCGGTGAGGCGCCTATGCATGTGCTAGGATGGCACTTTTGGAGGAGTGACTTAGTACTGGAGGATCTTACTCAATGTATGGAGTTTTTTCTAGGCTCACTACTCCCCAAAACCTAAGAGATGATTATGAGGTCAAGAGGGGAGCTATATATGGAAGCGTTAGAAGTAAAATCCTATAGAGATTTGATGGAGGTAAGGCTATGTGTATTAGTTATTGCTTTGTATTATTCTCTTAATGTTTCTTATAGTAGTTCTACCTTGCACAACTAGGGTTTGTAGTGAAGACCTTAAGTGTAGTGAGGAACATAAAGGAAGAGAGTGATAGGAATCAAAATCCGTCAAGACTTATCATTAGGGTAAGAGCCAAAGGATTTCAAAACTTGGCAATGAGGGCCCATTTTGAGCACATTGACCCCGGAATTATTTGTTTACTAACATCTTTTCTCTTATTCATGTATTGTATATTCTAATAGGCATACTTATTATGCTTTACAAGGCGATGGACAAATTCACTAAGACTTAGTTTGTGGGTTATCCATGAACCGACCTAAATTGGTAATGAGTTGGGCTGACGAATCCTATGGAAGAACTAGCATCTTCAAGACTAATTTTTATTTATTTGTTATTTACTTAGACTATTTATGTTGTAACCTTTTTTACATACTTTTTATTTGGTTGTAATTGAGTTTTACGACCGGCTACCCTAAAAGTGGCATAGTTGTAATTTTGTGAACTTTTTAACCCTAAAGAGAGCAACTATAAATACTTGCTTAAGTACGTTTTGAGGGGAGAATTTTTCAGAATAGACTTCACATATTACGTGAGAGGGTTAGGGTTTCTTCTTAATTCATTTGCTTTTATCAATTTCAATACCAAGAATTGGAATTGTGGCGAGTGCAACAAAGAGAAGTTGTGAGTAATATTAATTCCTTTTTGTTGTGTTTCCTTTTCATCACTATTGAGTTATATTTAGGGTTGAATTGGATGTTTTCTTGGTCAAATTTGATTGCATTTTTAATCAAATTCTTATTGCTTAATTAATTGGTTTTAGCCTTGGTTTTTAACCTTCAATTTAGCCTCATTTGAACCGTGGATCATTTTGTTTGGGAAGTGGATCACGAAATTGAAACTTGTTGTTCTTGTGTAATTTTTCACGTGGATTTACTTGTGATTAGTGTTATATTTGAGGAAATTATCTTTGTGGAATTGTAATTACAACTTTGAGCATTTGGATCTCATTGCATCTTCACTAAGGTTCACGCAATTTCTAATAACTTAAACCGAAATTGGTTTAGTGCATTTGGGGATTATAATTTGCTCCAATTGTATGTGCTTAACTCCTAATTTAGGCACATCATATTTTGGTAACAGAGCATAGGTTAAGAGAAGGGAATTTTCGTGATCCTCATTTCAATTAGGGTTCTTCACCTTGAACCGAAATTGTGTGTGTTAAGGATTGGATTGCATGAGTGTGTTGTTGAGGAGTTGTAATTTTTGTATGTTGAAGTAGAATTTGAGGTCTTGTTGAAGCTTCTTTGTTATTGAATTCACCGTGAAGGGAAGAGAAGGGTTAGTGCATTCTTGAACCAAAATTCGGAAGTGTGAAGTATCTCCATTTGTGTAGAAAGAAGAAGTGTGAAATTTGCTTGTTTGTTTTTAGAAATAGAGAGTGCAATTGAACATTTCCAGATTTAAGTGGTGTGGAAGATTTGGAAATTATTTGATTTTCAAAACAAACATTAAGTTGAAGAAGTTAATATATGGTTATTTGAATTTGAAAATTACTTCTTACCAATTGTGGAAGGGTTGCAATTAGTGAAGTGGTTTTGACTTGAATTGTTGTTGTTTTGTGTGTGAGTTATGGTTTGCATTGTGTTTTGTAGTGGTGAAAGATTGTATATTTGGAAGTGTGTATGTGTGTTGAGTAAAGGGATTACAAGTGGTGTAAGTGGTGATGGAGAGTGTTTGCAACTGTGAAGCAAGGGGAAGTAGAGTGGCGGTTTGACTTGTCGTGTGTGAGTGTAGTGTGTGTGGTGTTGTGTTTGTGTGTTGAGTGAGGGAATTGCCATTTGTGAATTTGAGGATTTATGTGCAGTGTAAGGTGTTGCACATTAAGATCAAGTGTGAGTGTGAACTGTGGCTAAGAAAGGAAGTTAAGTAGCGAAGTTTGAAATTCAGAAATAAGCATTTAAGTATGAAAGTTATTAAGTATTATTACTTAAACACTTGCTTAGTTGAATTCAATATCTTTACTTGGAAGTGTTTAACTATTGCTTCCTTTATTTTACCATAATTGAAGTGAGGGTAAGTGTTGCATCGTGGTTAAGGGTGTGTGTTGCAATGGTTATTTGTGTACCGTAGGTGTATGAATGTGTATTGGCGTAGTTTGTATAGTGTATGTAGTGTTGTATTTTTATAAACTTAGTGAAGGGTGTGTACATTTGGTGTTGGTTATTGTATGTGTTATCAAGATCATTTATGCTAGTGGCGTGAAACATTGTGAACCGTGAGCATAAGGGGAATTTGTGTGGGGGTGAATGGTGTGTTGTGTATGTGTTTTCCTTGCTACCAATTGTGTATTTAAGTGGTGAGAAGCTAAGGCAAGAAAAGGAAAGTTGAGTAGTAGAATTTGAAATTCAAACAAGTCATTAAAGTGTGAAAGTAATTGAACTAATTACTTAAACACTTGTAGTTGAATTTAATTATATCTACTTGAAAGTAGTTGAGTGTACTTCACTTGTAGCTTGGTTGTGTACTTGAGCGTGGAAGTGTAAGGATTATTATTGTGTTGTTGGATTTAAACACAATAATGTCTAGTGAAATGTTTCATTATGCTAATGTATTGCACCGGACATTGACTACATTTATTACTAAGGATGATGAACAAAGGGAAAACTTGTTTCATACTTCTTATAGGGTACAAAGAAATTTATGTGTCCTTATAGTTGATGGTGGTAGTTGTACCAATACGGTAGTAGCATCGTTAGTATCGAAACTAAAACTTGCCACTACTCCACATCTTAAACCATATAAATTGTATTGGCTTAGTGATCAAGGGAGTTTGCATGTGACCCAAAGAGCTAGGGTACCTTTTAGTGTAGGGGATAAATACTGTGATGAAATCAAGTGTGATATTCTACCTATGTGTGCATCCCATATATTGCTTGGCAGGCCTTGGTTATATGACATGAGGATCTTATACGATGGCTTCAAGAATACTTATGTATTCTAGAAGGAGGGAAAACAAATTATTCTGAATCCAATGTCGCCTTTAGAGGTTCAAAGGGTTCGACAACAAATTAGTAGACCATTAGAGGGCCATGAGCAGTTGAACTAACCTTTAGAGCACAAAATTTGTCAGACATAGATGTACCAACTTTCAGAGGATCCTAATGATCATAGTTAGATGAGTAGACTACCAGAGGACTAAATTGTTCAAGGGCAGTTGTGTTCACTTTCAGAGATACTAGAGGCTTACGAGCAATTGAGTAAACCTTTAGGGGATACTGAGGGTTAGAGTGATATGAGCAGATCACCAGAGGGCTAGACTTTTTAAAGACATTTGTGTCCACCTTTAGAGGTTTCTGAGGGCTATGAACGGTTGAGCCAACTATTAGAGGGCCATGAGGGTCAGCGCCATATAGATGAGCTAAAGAAGGAGAAAACAATTTTAGTGGAACAAGTTGAGACAGGGGAGACCTCAATGGATAATGGGTCATTATTTATGTTGCAAATGAGATACATCTAAGAAATGGAGGAGAGAAAACAATCACCCCTTGTGGTATTTTAGATTTTGGGGTTCTGCAGTGATACTTCTTCAAGTGGCTTGCTAAGGGGAATCAGAGCCTCAACTGCATATGATTTGTCAGGTTTGAGGACAAATCTTTTTAAGTCCTGAGGAGATAATAGGAATCAAAATCCGTCATGACCTATCATTAGAGCAAGAGCTAAAGGATTTCAAAACTTGGCGATGAGGGCCCATTTTGAGCACATCAACCCCGGAATTATTTGTTTACTAACCTCTTTTCTCTTATTCATGTATGTATATTCCAATAGGCACATGTATCATGCTTACAAGGCGATGGACAAACTCACTAAGACTCATTTTGTGGGTTATCCATAGATCGACCTGAACCGGCGATGAGTTGGGCTGAAGAATCCTATGGAAGAACTAGCATCTTCAAGAATAAGTTTTATCTATTTGTTATTTACTTAGACTATTTATGTTGTAACCTTTTTTAGACACTTTTTATTTAGTTGTAATTGAGTTTTAGGACGGCCACCCTAAAAGTGGCATAGTTGTAATTTTATGAACTTTTTAACCTTAAAGGGAGCAAGTATAAATACTTGCTTAAGTAGGGTTTTGAGGGGAGAATTTTCAAAATAGACTTCACATATTATGTGATAGGTTTAGGGTTTCTTCTTAATTCATTTTCTCTTATCAATTTCAATACCAAGAATTGGAATTGTGGCAAGTGCAACAAGGAGAAATTGTGAGTAATATCAATTTCTTTTTGTTGTGTTTCTTTTTCATCACTAGTGAGTTATATCAAGGGTTGAATTAGATGTTTTCTTGGTCAAATTTGATTGCATTTGTAATTGCTTAATTAATTAGCTTTAGCATTGGTTTTTAACCTTCAATTTAGCCTCATTTAAACCATAGATCATTTTGTTTGGGAAGTGGATCACGGAATTGAAACTTGTGTTCTTGTGTATTTTTCATGTGGATTTACTTGTGAATTAGTGTTATATTGGAGGAAATTATCTTTGTGGAATTGTAATTACAACTTTGAGCATTCAGATCTCTGTGCATCTTCACTAGGGTTCAGGCAATTTCTAGTAACTTGAACCGAAATTGGTTTAGTGCATTTGAGGATTATAATTTGCTCCAATTGTATGCACTTAACTCCTAATTTAGGCACATCATATTTTGGTATCAAAGCTGCACATACTTGGTTCATTTCAATATTGATCACGTGGTGTTGTGGAATTGGTTATAGATCTTGAGAATTGACGCCATTATTCATGTGATTGGAAGTTAGTTTGATTGACATTGTCTAATTATCTTTCAAATTGGTTTTGTATGCACTTAATCTTGGTTTTAGGCACATCAGAGAGGATTGTGGTATGCGAGGTGGCTTTTACCCAAGCATTGTATGCAAAGCATATAAATGACATGGAAATCGAAGCTCAAATTGTGCAAATTGAGGCTAAGGCTCTTTGCGTGGAGGCTAAGGTTGTCAAGGTAGAAGCCTAAGATGTTCAGAATTTGGTTGAGTAGAGAAAACGGGAGGTCTAGTTGGCAAATGAAAGGTGGTGGAAGATAGAAAGAGACCTCTAATAGAGTCATTTTATACTCAATCTTTATATTATGAATTGTGTTAATTTATTATTGATTTTATAGAAATCATAAGGAAATGGTACTTAATTTTACTATGGTGATAAATCAGGTTTAATGGAGTCAAGAGTACTAATTCAAGTGATTTAGAGAAGTAATCTACAATTTGGATCAAAGTCAAGGATTTACACCGTCGGCGTATAAGGGAAGTACACAGGCGTGTATTTCCAGAGCACGGCCTTGTATCTGGCTTGAAGAACTAACAGAAGCTTACACGGTTAAAGTACACGACCATGTATAACAGTGAGTTGAGATCGTGTATATGGATAAGTTTGGCCGTTTCAGGAGATCTTTCGGTTTTCTTATATATATCTCTTCGTTTTCCAAAAGGAGGGAGTTGAGGAGTGAAGAAACCGAATAGGAAAAGCAAGAGACACTTGAAATAAAGACTTTTCATATTTTTTTCACTCTTTGATTTCGTTGGGATGAACATGTGTGGCTAAACAGATTTTCTAGCCAAAGGATCATCAAAAGTTTGATTCTTTAAGAATTTTGAGATCTAATTGATTTGTTTTTATTCTATTCTTTGTTTTTAGGTATTTATATATCTTCTGAATGTTTTGTTATTATTATCTTGTTTGATTGGTATGAATTAGAGTTCTTCTATTCAATTAGCAAGTTAATATATTGTCAACTAGTACGTCAGGTCCGTAATTGTTTAATAGTTCTAGTTTCTATGACACAATAACATGTTTGATTATAGAATAGATAGTCAAATTCATGTTATGGAGATATATAATCTTGTTTAAATAGGTTATCTTATAATCTACTAACATGAATTGGTAGTCTCTCTTGTTTTTAATGCTATTGATAGATTAAATCCTAAGAGCTTGTTTAATCAATAAGAGAAGTAATCAAAGAGCTTATTTTGATTATCAAGAAAGTAAGGAGAGATAGGTTATTAGATCTTGTTAATAACCATAACCAGTTTATCTTAGATAAAGAATAGAAAATATTTGCATCAATGATCAGTTCTATGAATTAAACTATAGTGATTCCTTTGGTTAGGCTTTCATCATTATTCAATTTTATTATCTGATTTTAGTATTATTTCAATTTACAAACAAAACCCCCATCTTCTTTTTCTCTCTATTCTCTTTTAATAGAAATATATTTAATCAATCCCTATGGATACGACCCTACTCACTGGTGTATACAAATTATATAATTGTTTAGGAGTAGGTTTTAATTTTGTTGGATTACCAACCTCTATGCCATTAAGGAAGAAATGGACCATTTGAAAACCAAAGAAGAGGAGTAGCGAAAAAAGTTTTCTAAGGTGGAAAGGTAGTGTACTCTTGTGAAGGTTAAGCTTACTCAAGTTAAGGTGCTGTTATAGGAGGTTCAAGAGCAAAGGAAAACTTGTGATTTAGTGTGGTTGATATGAGAGAGGGCAACTAAGGATTTTGAAAAGAGCATTGCATTATGGGACTAATAGGCTAACTTCTTAGTGGAAGGGGCAAGAAAGGCATGGGCATATGTCTTAAAGGTGTATTTTGACTTAGACTTGTCAATGTTGGATGCATACATTAGAGTAGTAGTTGATGAGGAGGGGCTTGAAGTCAAAGGGATGCCCCTTGCTACTTAGGCAAATGAAGATGAGGTTGACCAAAATGTGACACTTACATAAAGTGGGGACAGATGGGATAGTCCCCTCATTACGACTGTGTGAGTGATGTTTTAAGGCAATTTTGCTACGATCTTGCTAGGAGACTTTTTTTTTTTTTTTTTTTTGGTAGGGGGGGGGGGGTGTGTATTGTTATGACTTAGTATGTTAACAAAGACATAAGATTTTGAGCAAAATAGAAGAGTGATGTTTGTGCTATTACTTGTCTCATGTTAATTGCCTTTGTTATTTGTGAGGTATATCTAGTAGGTTTTCTTATTAGAATTGCTATGATTACTAGGAGAGCTACAGTTATCTAGGGTAGCTCATTGGTGTTTAAAGGATTTGGGATTCTCAAATGCCATAGATTGCATTAAGTAATTGTCTTATTCTAGTGGTGTGCTATCAATATACTCATTGTCCACTCATCATTGCTTTGTTAGGGAGAGGGTATATATAGTGATTAGATGGTTAAGGAGCTTTTGAGGGTTGTGTACTACTTATAGGGAGGCATGTAGGCATGCCAATATATAGCTATCATTTAATTAAATCTTACACATGAGAGAATGATGTGCCTTGGATCCAAATACAAGAACATAAAGCCAATTAAAGAAACAACCTAACTTAGTCCACAAAAATGGCGTGATACTAATAATCATGTTAACCCTAATTGCGTGAATCAAGTTGCTATAATTCCAAATTATGATGAGGATCACTTGCACTTTTAAGATATATAAAGGATAACACAACAATGAATTGAATTCCAATCAAATTGAGCATGAACCAAATCTAAAAAATTGGAACCTAAAATCACATGAACAAGAACAAAGTAAAACAACCAATTACAACTAGATATGACACACTATGAATAATTGGAAGCAACTTAAGAAATATTGTGATGGGAGTCTTCTCGGCGATCTTGATGGACAGGGAACTTGATTTGGGTGATGATCCAAATCACTTATATTCATACTTGTTTTCTTTACCTAATAAATGTTTGAATGATAATCTAATAAGTACAATGATATTTCTTCACTGGATGCCAAATGAATCTCACTGTTAGTCAAATAGGGACATCATCGGATTCTCATCTAATTGCCCGCTATGATCAACATTGCCCCGATGCATCGATTCTTTGAAGATTATTAATTTTTTTACTTGTAATTATTTCTTTGGACTATTTATTTTGTAAGTTTTTGGGACATTTTTATTTAGTTATAATTGGTGTTTTTAGGATCGGCCACCCCATAGTGGCATAATTGTAATTTTGTGGACATTTTAACCCTAAAGGGAGCAAGTATAAATACTTGCTTAAGTAAGGTTTTTAAGGGAGAGACTTGAAAATTTGCAGCAAACATTTTTCGTGAGAGATTAAGGTTTCCTATGATTTCATAGGACTCTTATAAATTTCAATCCAATTGGAATTGTGGCGAGTTATAACCTAGTGAATTATAAGTTATATCAATTCCTTAAGTTGATTTCCTTTTTATTACTAGTGTGTAATATCTAGGGTTGATTAGGTTGGTTCTTATTGATCTGATTTTGGCGTCACTTGTGATCCAAAATCCTTTCCTATAATGTTATCTAATTGATTGGTTTTATCTCTTAATATTGCCTTCAATTTTATCTTATATTGTTTTGCGTAGAATTCCATTGTGTTGAGGAGGAGTTCATGGTTTATGTGTTGGTATTATTGATTGGGATTTTATTGGAAATTGAATTGATTTCTTGATTCATTTGAGCAATAGCATTATTGTGGTTTTAATCATCATTGTTTTCATAAATTGAATCACCTTCAAATTTGAGGGTTCACGCCAATTGTTCCAATTTGATCTGGTTTTGATCTTATGATTAAGAGTGGTTTAATTGAATTATTTGCATATGCTTAGATCCCCTTTTAAGCATATCATCTTTTAGTATCAAAGCTTGAGGTTTTGAGAAAGGGTTGATTGATTTTGAATTCGGAAATTAGGGGTTGTTGAGTTAGCACCTTGATCCAAATTGTGTAGTGGACTTAAGTTATTTCATTATATTGTTGAAGTGCTATCATCGTTGTTAGTTGTTGCAAACTTGGGGTACTTGTAACATTCTTGGCTTCCTTGAGAATTGGCCGTGAGTGTGTAGTGTCCTTGAAGTGGACCATGAGGAGTAAGGATTGTTCATTCTTTGTGATCAAGTGGAGAAGAGTGAATTGTTGTATTGCATTTTTGGAAATTGAGGAGTAGCAACTATAATTTTCAGATTTGTATTTTCAGAATTAAGGTGTGAGTTAATGAAGCAATTTGAATTTCAAAACACACATTAAGTGATTGAGTAATTGTATGTTTATTTGAATTTGAAACAGCTCTTTACCATTTGTGGAATAGAGCAATTATTGAACTCAATTTGAATTTGAGTTGCCTTGATTGTTGAAAATTGTGGTTTGTTAACTTGTGTGGAGGTGGAAAAGTGCACTGTGACTTGAAGTTGTAAGTGTGTGGTGTTGTGTTTTGTAAAGTTAGTGAAGAGTGTGTGTACATTTGGTGTGGTGTTGTATGTGTTGTATAGAGAAGTGTTGCTAGTGGCGTGAATGGTGGTGGAACTGTGAGCAAGAGGAGTTGTGTGGCGGTGAAGTTGTGTATTTGTGTATGTGTTGAGTTGCTGCCTATTGTGAAGTTAATTAGTGTGAAACCGAAGCAAGAAAAGAAAAGTTGAATAGTAGAATTTGAATTCAAACAAAGCAATTAGAGTGTGAAAGTAATTGAACTCATTACTTAAACACTTGTGGTTGAATTTAATTCTTAACTACTTTGAAGTGATTGTGTGTACTTTATTTATTTAACTTTACTTAAAGTACTAAGAATTATCTCCTTGTGTTTTAAGTTCTTGCAATGTGGGTTTATTATATTGGTGTGGTTGTTAAACGTCTTTTTGTGAATTGGTGTTGTTGAAGGATTATGCTGTAATTTGTGGAAGTGTACATCATCAAATCACAAACATGTTAAATGATAGTGCGAATGGGGGATTTGGCAATGAGGCCAATAGCTAGGTTAGTGGAGGTTAGGATCATAACTTTGTAGGTAGAAAGACTTTGGAAAAACTACTCCAGGATCTTACTACTATTGTTGCTACTTTAGCAACCAGGATTGATAGGATGGCATTGCCACAACCACAAGTGGTAAACCCTCAGGCACTACCTTGGGTAGCTCCATAGAACCTCTAAAGAGGAGTAGTGGGAGGAGAAAACTTGGGCAGAAGGATGGAGGGAGATCATCAACCCTATAGGGAAGAGAAGGACGATAACTTTAGTGTTAATCCTTACCCAAATAGGGATTTCAGGCCACCTAGGGGATTGGAATATGTGAAGCTATAGATGCCGTCCTTTGATGGTAGAGGTTCAGCTGATGATTATATAGACTGGGAGGATAAAGTTGAGGTTCTCTTTGAATGTTATGAGATTGGTGACAATACTTGAGTCCGATTGGCTGCTGTTGAGTTCATAGGGTATGCCGCCTTATGGTGGAAGAATTTGATTATCAGCAGGCGTAGGGATGGTAAAGCTGAAATACAGACATGGAGGCATATGAAAAGGGTTTTGAGAAAGAGATTTATTCCTGAGCACTGTAGGCAGGAACTGTTTATACGTCTTTAGACCTTGAGGTAGGGAGGTAAGACAGTCGATGACTATGTGTAGGAGTTTGAAACCCTAATGATTAGATGTGGGTCAATTGAGCCTCCAGAGCAAACCCTAGCACGCTTTGTCTTAGGACTGCAATATGAGATAGCATGTGTAGTTGAACTATAGAGGTACAGTACACTTGATGAGGCTATTCAGCTAGCCTTAAAAGTGGAGAGGTAGAAGCGATCCAACTTATTCAGGGTTCCAAATAGTAGGCTCGGTACTACTACCAGGCCCATGAGTGCTGAGGGTCAATCAGGAGGATCAAAGGTAGTAGGTGAGTCAGTGAGGCCAGTGGATAGAGCTACCCCCTATACAGACAGGGAGAACATGACCTTAGGAAATGGTAAAGAGGTAATAGCACCAAATGTTAGGCAGACTGTACCGGGAACTACTAGTGGGAAAGTGTGCTAAATTAAATGCTTTAAATGCATAGGATTTGAGCACATGGTGGCACAATGTCCTAATAAGAGGGTTATGACTGTTATACAGGGTGCTGGAGAGGAGGATGAGGATTAGAAGCAACCAGTTGAGCTTACAGATCTATCTATAGCACTGTAGGAATATTATGATGATCAAACTGCAGAAACAGATGAGGAGGGCATAGGTGAACAATATGTACCCATTAATGTGTTGTGTAGGGCTTTGATTTTATCTCTTGATGCTAGGGATAAACAGAGGGAGAACATATTCCACACTTCTTGTAGGATTAGAGGTAACCTTTGCATACTCATCATAGATAGTGGTAGTTGCACGAATGTTATATTTACTACACTGGTAGACAAATTACAATTATCTACTAGTCTACATCCTAGCCCTTATAACTTGCATGGGTTGGATAATTAGGGTAGTATACATGTTACACAAAGGGCAAAGGTGCCGGTGAGTGTTGGGAAGAAATATCATGATGAGATCTTGTGTGATGTGATCCCCATGTGTGCATTTCATTTACTATTGGGTAGGCCTTGGATGTTTGATCGAAAGGTGTTGCATGATGGCTTCAGAAACACCTACATGTTTCAAATGGGAGGGTCTCGAATAGTATTGGTACCTATGTCTCCATCTGAGGTGCAAAAATTCCAAAAGCCGGTCATGACTACTTTAGTTTCATCTAGTAATCGGGAAAATAGAACAATAGAGGTATCTAGGTTCAGTCCAAGAAGTGACACTCTAGATTTGAGGGCAAATCTTTCAGAGGCCCAAGGAGATGATGGGAATCTTCTCGACGATCTTGATGGATAGGGAACTTGATTTGGGTAATGATCCAAATCACTCATATTCATACTTGTTTTCTTTACCTAATGAATGTTTGAATGATAATATAACAGGTACAATGATATTGCTTCATGGGATGCCAAATGAATCTCACTATTAGTTAAATAGGGACATCATCAGATTCTCATCTAATGACCCACTGTGATCAACATTACTTCGATGCATCTGTTCTTTAAAGATTATTAATTTTTGTACTTGTAATTATTTCTTTACACTATTTATTTTGTAAGTTTTTGGAACATTTTTATTTGGTTGTAATTGGTGTTTTTAGGACCGGCCACCCTATAGTGGCGTAGTTGTAATTTTGTTGACATTTTAACCCTAAAGGAAGCAAGTATAAATACTTGCTTAAGTAGGGTTTTTGAGGGAGAGACTTGAAAATTTGCAGCAAACAGTTTTTGTAAGAAATTAGGGTTTCCTATGATTTCATAGGACTCTTATAAATTTCAATCCAATTAGAATTGTAGCGAGTTGCAACCTAGTGAATTGTGAGTAATATCTAGGGTTGATTAGGTTGGTTCTTGTTGATATGATTTTGGCATCACTTGTGATCCAAAATCCTTTCATGTAATGTTATCTAATTGATTAGTTTTATCTCTTGATATTGCCTTCAATTTTATCTTATATTGTTTTGCATGGAATTCCATTGTGTTGAGGAGTTCACGATTTATGTGTTGGTGTTATTGATTGGGATTTTATTGGAAATTGAATTAAGTTCTTGATTCATTTGAGCAATAGCATCATTGTGGTTTTAATCATCATTGTTTTCATAAATTGGATCACCTTCAAATTTTAGGGTTTACGCCAATTGTTCCAATTTGATCCGGTTTTGATCTTATGATTAGGAGTGGTTTAATTAGATTATTTGCATATGCTTAGATCCCCTTTTAAGCATATCATATTGATATAACTCACAATAGTTCTTAAGCCAACTCGCCATAATTTCAATTAAAATTGATAAGAGTATAGGAGGCGTGGGGATGAACTCTCCACAGCACAAAAAGGCAGATTTTCTAATGTTAAAGAAAAGTCCCCTCTAAAACCTATTTAGAAAGTATTTATATTTGCTCCAATTAGGGTAAAAAACAACAAAAACCAAATTACAAATAAAACAAAAAATGACCGATTGTTAAGCAATAAAAGACAATTACAAAATAAATCTTCAAAATGGCCGGTTCTTCACTTCCATGGAACACGTGTGGACTAGTTGATGTAAGTTTATGAATGACCCACAAGTGATCCTTAGTGAATTTTATTTGCGATCTTGTAAAAAGCCAATAAATTTACTTGCTACAATGTAAAGACAAATTATTATTAGATAAATAAGATAACATGTGGATATCTGAGCTCATGTATCTAATTTGGTTTCCCCACTGCTAAAACCATAGGTTTGATTCCCATCATCCCCTCGGGCCTCTGAAAGATTTGCCTTCAAATCTAAGGGGTCTTCTCTTGGACTAACACTTAGTGTTTGTGTTTGCTTGTTAGCTTGAGGTCCTGAGAAGCTACTGGTTTTACTAATCTGTTCCTAAAATGAGCAACCTTCAGACGAAGACATAGGAGTCAAGATAATCTGTGTATCATCTTTTTGAAACATGTAAGTGTTTCTAAACTTATCATGTAGTACCTTCTTGTCAAACAACCTAGGTTTACCCAACAGTATATGAAAGGCACACATAGGAAGCACATCATAGATATTCTCATCACTGTATCTATCTCCTATACTGAATGGCACCTTTACCCTCTGTGTCACAAGCAAACTACCTCAGTCATCCAGCCAATGCAATTTATAAGGGTAGGGATGTAGACTAGTGGATAGTTGTAAGTTATTTACTAATGCAGCGGATACAACATTAGTATAACTACCACCATCGATGAAAAGAATATATAAGTTACCTCGAATTCGATAAGGTGTGTGGAATAGGTTCTGATGTGCCTAAAAATGACTAAGCACAATCAAATAACAAATGATGAACTCCAATCAACACCCACATTATACAAGAAAGATAAACCCCTAATTCCTCATAAAATCCGGATGTTAAAACCGAGCAAGATGTTATACCAAAAGGAGATGTGCTTAAATGATTCAAGCATGTAACATAATCTAATGAAATAAACTCCACAATAGGTGTGAATATACTAACAATCAATATCACTTGGTTTGATCAACTCCTTCACAAATTAATCTTAATTTACGAAGATAGAAATCAAAAGGATATATTGAACAATCAATTGCTAGATTTCAATGATGAATAATAGGAAATGAACTAAGATTCCAATTCAAATTGAAAAGTTCCAAATCTGAAAATAGAACCCTAAATTCACGTGAACCAAAAGGAAACAACAAATAACACCTAGATATGACTCACTAAGTACAATTTGTAGCGATAAGAAATGATTGATATTACTCACAATCGATTTCAAGTCGGTTCTCGCCACAATTTCAAGGATGAAATTGATAAGAGATGGATTGCTTGCAAGGATGAACCTTACAGCAACAAAAGTGTGTTTTCTCAAAATGTTTAAAAAGCTTCCTAAAACCCTACTTAAGCAAGTATTTATATTTACTTTCTTTAGAGTTAAAAGGTTCACAAAATTACAACTATGCCACTTTTAGGGTGGCTGGTCCTAAAAGACAAATTACAACCAAATAAAATGTCCTACAAAGCTTACAAGATAAATAGTTCAAAAATAAATTGCAAATACAAAAATAATCTTCAATAAGCTAGCTCTGTAATGGAGTTTGTCGGTTTAACTCATCTTTGATTTTTAGGTCGGTTCATGGATAACCTACAAGCTGAGTCTTAGTGAGTTTGTCAATCGCCCTATGAAGCCAAATAAGTGTGCCTGTTGGAAAACACAATACAAGAATAATAAAAAAGAGGTTAATTTTAAATAATTCCGGGTCGATTTGCTCAAAATGGGCCCTCATTGCCATGATTTGAAATCCTTTGGCTCTTGTCCTAATGATAGGTCTTGACGGATTTTGATTCCTATCAGGTTCTCCAGTCGCATGTCCCTGACATCTGGAGATATGTTCATAACCTTGCATAACACATCAATAGGTAGGTATTTATCATCCCTCTTATCCTCATGTGTCTTAGCATTCTAATCATCATAATATTTTTGCAAAGTTATGGATAAATCTATAGGCTCGACAACTTCTTCTTGATCATCTTCATCGTTTCCCTCCATGACGGTCATCACCCTTTTATTGGGACACTGCGTAGCCATATGTCCAAAACCCATGCACTTGAAGCATTTAATTTGGCACATTTTCCCACTGGTTGACCTTGGTACTATTTGCCTGAAATTAGATCCAACCACCTCTTTACCTTTCTTAGAAACATTCTTCTCCTTATCAGTGTTAGAGATATTTTTGTCCACAACCTTAGCATGTTACCCTATTCCCTTTTATCCACCCATCTGGCCATCTACTACAAGAGGTTTAGTAGCAGTTCCATACCTGTTACTAACGGCTTGGAAAGGGTTGGATCGCCTCTACCTCTCCACTTTCAAGGCTAACTGTATAACCTCATCAAGTATATTATACCTCTGTAACTCTACAACGCAGGGAATCTCATATTTTAACCCAGACACAAATCATGCTAGGGTTTGCTCAGGAGGCTTGACTGATTCACATCTAATCATCAGTGTCTCAAATTCCTATACATAATCATCAACTATTTTGCCTCCATACCTTAGTGTTTGGAGACGCATAAACAATTCTTGCCTGTAATGTTTCAGTACGAACCTTTTCCTCAATACCCGTTTCATGTCCTACCAGGTATGTATTTCAGCCTCTCTATCCCTTCATTTGCTAATCACGAGCTTTTTCTACCATAAAGCGGCATAACCTATGAATTCTATAGCTGCAAGACGAACCTTAGTATTATCATCAATTTCATAACACTCGAACAGACCCTCAATCTTATCCTCCCAATCTAAGTAATCATCTATTGAACCCCTACCATTGAATGAAGGCATTTGCAATTTCACATACTTCAATCCCTGAAGTGGTCTAAAATCCCTTTTTAGGTAATGGATATTCCCAAAATTATCATCTCTTTCCTCCTTAAGAGCATAATAATCTATCTCCATTCTTCTGCCCATATTACCTCTAACTGCTCCTTCCTTATGAACATTCTAAGGAACTACCCTAAGTGGTGGTGCTTGAGGATTTGCCACTAGTGGCTATGGCATCGTTATCCGATCTATCTTTATTGCTAATGTAGCAACAATGGTGGTGAGGTCTTGCAACTACTCCTCTAATGTTCTTCCACCTACAGTGCAATGACCTTGGCTGCCACCAACTTGGCTATTGACCTCAATACCAATTCCCCCATTCACACTATCATTCGACATGCTTGAAATTTTCTTTCCTTTTTTTTATATCACTCACAATCACCCCTTCACAACAACTACACACTTCCATGCCAACAACAACTATCAAGATACTACACTATGGTGCACTTACACACTCACGATGTAACATACACTTCCATGCCTCAATTCGCAATTGATACAATCAAGGTAAAATACACTTTAACCACAAACTCACTTTGCCAACATACACAACTCAACCATGGTGCAAGTTTCAATCACAACACAGACTTACACTCCTAATTCACGGCAACAAACAACAAATGAAACAATTAATGAAGGCTTCTCCAAATAGTAAGTAAACAATTCAAAAATAGTTAAAGTGTATTAAGATTAACAATACATAATAACTCCCTCAACTTAATGTTTGCTTTTGAATTCAAATTGTTTCCAAATCCTCCACGGCAATAAGAGCAAATCTGAAAAATGCATTCTTAATTCCAAAATTTTGCAAGGAAACAATAAGGCAACAATCAACATTACTTCAAATGATGGAATTCAAATTCAAAGAACTTCTCTTTTCTTCCACTCACAACCCAATCACGGCAAGGATGCAAGCTGATTTTTACACTTCATAATACTTCAATTAGAGATCACGTAAGTGATTTAAGGAACAATTCAACACAAGATTTCAAATTTCTCTTCACACAATTCAATTTCGGAATGAAGGATCAAGAACCCTAAATCCTAATTGTGAATCATGAAAATTTCCCTTTGCTCTAATACCAAAAATATGATGTGCCAAGTATCCAATTACAAGTACACAATTGCAATTGAGGAATTAATTAAACAAAAACCCACAATATGGCGTGATTTCAAGTGCCTCAAATATGATGTGCTCTAATACCAAAAAGTATGATGTGCTTTGATACTAAAAATTATGGTGTGCCTTGGATCCAAATGCAAGAACACAAAGCCAATTGAAGAATCAACCCAACAAAGTCCACAAAAATGGCGTGATATCAATAATCACGTTAACCCTAATTGCATGAATCAAGTTGCTATAATGCCAAATTGTGATGAGGATCACTTGCAATTGTAAGATATATAAAGGATAACACAACAATGAACCGAATTCCAATCAAATTGGGCATGAACCAAATATGAAAAGTTAGAACCCTAAATCATATGAACAAGAACAAAGTAAAACAACCAATTACAACTAGATATGATACACTAGAAATAATTGAAAGCAACTTAAGAAATATTGATATAACTCATAATAGTTTTTAAGATAACTCGCCATAATTTCAATTGAAATTGATAAAAGTATAAGAGGCGTGAAGATGAACTCTTTATGGCAAAAAGGCCCCTCTAAAACCTATTTAGCAAGTATTTATACTTGCTCCAATTAGGGTAAAAAACAACAAAAACTAAATTACAAATAAGACAAAAAAATGACCGATTCTTAAGCAACAAATGACGATTACAAAATAAATCTTCAAAATGGTTGGTTCTTTACTTCTATGGAACACGTATGGACCGATTGATGTAAGTCCATGAATGACCCACAAGTGATCCTTAGTGAATTTTATTCGCCATCTTGTAAAAAGCCAATAAATTTACTTGCTACAATGTAAAGACAAATTATTATTAGATAAATAAGACAACATGTGGATATCTAGGCTCATGTATCCAATTTGGTTTCCCTACTACTAGAACTATAGGTTTGATTCCCATTAGAGAAGCTATAGTATTTAAGGGGGTAAAGGTTGCTTTTGATGGAACGTGGTCCTGAATAGTTGTGTAGGCATTGTATGTGGACTTCATAGTTGCTATTGCTCAAATTGCATAAATAGGGATTGAGTGGATGCTTGAGTGGTAATCGCGAATTTTTGTTATATTGTAAGGTAATGGTGTTTTTGAAAATGGAGAAATTGAGTGGTAGGTTTTAGGTCGAGAAGGACAAGATTACTTTTGTGAAGGTAGGTCTTTAAAAGCTATAGCAATATTTTCTAATGGCAAGGCACTAATGTTGAGGTGTTTATTGACTGTAGGAAGTTGAAGGATATCTTATTAGGTCATTGTGAACTCAAGTGGTAGCTTATTAGGTCGTTGCACAAGGAGCAATCATTTTGATGTGTGACTTATGGAATGAGTTAGCTGCCCGAGAGTGAAGAGGAGGTGAAGCCATGGGTTACTATTGTCAACAACTGCCTCGGTTACCTTTATTCTTATGTGAGGGGTAGAGGGAGGGATAGAGGTAACATGTGAGGAAGATCTTTGCTTGTGTGCGTGCGGGAGTTATTATAGATAGGTTAGAGGATGCGATGTTGATAACTCCACATTTTGTAGCAAGGCAAAGGGGTATGTGGATGTATGTGAAGGACTTCGGTGCTGTTTGCTTAGATATTAGTAGAGCAAGTGTGCCAATGGGATCCATGGTCTACCTTCATTAAGCCTTTGGCTCTTCATATGTTTATGTAGGAGTAGCTTAGATGTCTTGGTTTAAGGTGTAGAAATGAGCCATAATGGACTTAATTTGTAAAGTTAATGAAGTAGCTTATATATTTATTGGAATGTAAGTGCCATTTAGCATATGTAACTGTATTGAATTTTGTTTGTTTTGCTGGTTTTGTTCCTACTTTTTGTTATTTAGTTTTAATTTTCAGGTAGTTCGTGGGCCAAGGAAGATGGGCACGTTTTGAAACTTTATCATGCGGTGCTCAAGATGGAGCCTATCCCTTTGTTTTAAACAAGTTACCAGACCTTTATAGGGTGGGACTTGTGAGGACTTGTAGCCAAGGAAGCCGAGTCCTCAATGCTGTTTTGATGGCGTTAAGGGCAGGGAGCTTGAGGGGCTTATAAGCTGGAAAAAGGCTAAGTTCATTGGGTGGTTCACTCATCTATTGAGATGGGGACAATTGTGAAACTTTTAAGCTAAGTTAACCAGGTTATATGTGCATAAGATTTTGTAGACCATTGGGGGTTGAAGTCCTTCTTTATGGGGTAGAACCTATAAAGCCTAAGAGGCCAATTTCTATTGATATGAGCAAGGAATTATCTGAGGGTTAAGGTGACCCATGCTTTGTTATGTGTACAATCATGGTGCTCATTGGTTAGGTGAGAGAGGTTACATTTTTCTTTATGGGGTTTCGTTACATGATGAGGTAGATAAGTCACCGATGTTAATATTATTTTTGGATCATAGCTTAGTAGAAGTGTGTGCATTTTGTTATTGCTTGAATGAAATGATAAAGTGTGATAATTTATGCTCGAGGAGGTTAAGATGTACTTGTAGTTGTTCAATGTCTTTGACTATTTGCTATAAGAAGTACTCCATCTTTACTAGTTGATTGTTGTCACCTTGTAGCCTTGGAAGATTAGGAGGGAGGGTGTTTAATGAATTTTCCTAGTGGGGGTTATGTAGTGGGTTTGGGTTAGAGGGGGTATTTTAGAAAGTAAGAATGGCTTATTTTGACTTTGAGTGTGCCATGATGATTGTACAAGTCAAGAGCTATGGTTTTTGTGTGTGGTTTTGTGTGCTACTTGCATACTAGGTGCTAATGTAGATGGTAGAAACTTTTTTAGCTGGATAATAGGCTTGGGTTACCTACAAAACAGAACATGACTAGAATAAATGCAAAAGTTTCCTCCGGTGCTATCACTTCAATGCTTAAGTCAATTTGTAGGCAATGAAGATAATAATGAGCAAGAGTTTAAGGGTAATGATTTAGATATGTCTTAATTTTATCTTTCATTTTTCTTACACCCCCCCTTGTCTCCCTATTGTCTAAGCCTTGGGCTTTTATAAAGGGACCCTCTTCGATCATAAGGTAGCATGTAGGTTATGGGATTGATGTGACATCCCAGCATGACAGAATGTTGTATAGCCAATCACTCTTACTTTGTGATTTTCTAGGTATATGGTGTCATTAGATAACACCCATTACTTTTGGGCTTGGTTTGTGGGTCGATTTTTAAGAGGCTTATGCTTTTTACCTATCAACAGTGTTCTTAAAAGAAATTTAAATCAAACTGAATCACATTTGGAGTGATTCAATTCAACACTTTGAATTGTATAGCTCATTAGGGATCTAAATTGAACTAAACTATAAATACCTCTATAATACACGACACTATGTGAAACATAAAAATATATTAGAAATTGCGAATTTTTTTTATCCACTATGCAATTTATAATGAGAAGGAAAAATGAACAACTAGTCTTACTTAGCACGTTACTCCCATTTCTAAAACACCTTTACTACCTCATTTCACTCTCACACACTCTATCTTTTATGTCAAACTAGACTCCCACTCTTAGATGATGCCTTGAGTTTATTCTCATCTCTCATTTTAGGCATAGTTTCTCACTCTCATAATCTCACTCTTATCTCTCAATCTCTTATGAACCCCTCAATTAGCACAATTGATGGTTTGTAAGTGTGTCATTTCATTATCTCCTAGTCTTAGTTCATGCCTTTACTCTTCCTTTGTAAAAAAAAATCTCGTAAGCCATACTCATGGCTTTTATCTCTTAATATCTCAAATCTTAGCAGGTAAAAATGTTTTCATGTTATTCTTCAATAGGTTAAAGCAAGCAAGTAAGGTTATTTTTGTCTAAAAAGAATTATTATACATGATTCTTTGTTTTTTTTTTTTTTATACAAATGCATGCAATTAAAGTTCACTTGTTAAATTTTTTAACTTGAAATCTATCATCATATTGTATAAGTGATAAGTGTTGGAAGACCCTTAATTCTAGTACTTATTAGTTATAATTTTATATGGATTTCATGTGATTTGTGAAGAAAAGGATACTTATATGATCAAATTTTAATTTTAGGTGTCAATGGAGACAAAAGAAAGGTTTAAGGATGAGCAAAGGTGAGGTGAAATTTGGCAAAAAAGAAGAAAATTGATTTTTATTTCAGTACAACCTTCAACACAACCCATGCAGACGCTAGTGTTGGATGCAAAAAATGACTAGTAGCTATACTAAAGTGTGCCCCAGGTTCAGCACAACTCGTGCTAATGTTAGTAACGAGAATAAAAGTTTATTTTTTTTCAACCCTGCCCCGAGCACGGCCATGCTGAACTGGGTAGTGAAAATAACGTGTTTCGAAGTCAACACGGCCTGAAGCATGGCTGTGTTAACGCCCACACTCGACCCAATTTTCGCAAAACTATAAATAGACGCCTTGTTTTATTTTTTAGAGACTCTTTTTTCTTTTGGCTTTATTCTAAAAACCCTAGGAGAGCATTATTACGAACTTCAAGAGGAAAATTGTCTAAATATCATTAGAGATCACAAAACGACACAAGGGATTATTCTTTCTATCATGAGTCAATTTTACTTCTCTAGATTCTCTATTTTTATTGAAAACTCTATTAAGGAGTAATTCTTTATATCTTTCATCTTGTGAAACCCTAACTCATGTGCTGAAACATTGATTGATTAATGAATTGTTTATATCTTTGCATCTATTCATGTGTTTCCATTGTTCTTGTGATTAATTTATGCGCGCGAATTGATTGCTTGTCTAATTTTTATTAGATTGAAAGAGGTTTTATCTAGTAAATTAGATCTTCATGAATAGAGAGATTACATGTTTTGCCTAGAAGTAGGAAAATATTGATTTTCTGCAATTAATCGGAATTTGTGAACTTAATGAGATCTTGCATGACAGTAGTGAAGGAGAGGTCTCCATTATCTTGTGCATGATTAAGAATTGATTAACTCGTAGGAGTAATTAATTTTACTTGAGAATTCCTACGGTGTAAAGTATAAATTGATTCGTTAATCAATATCTTATTTTGAGAATTTAAGGGTTTGGGTGGAACAAGATGAAGGGTATATTTTATGATTGAATACATTTTAAAGACAATATCATTTAATTCTAGGGTTGTTAGGATTTGTTAACTGTTAATTTAATTCATAATTTCCTCATCATAAATTAAACTAGATAGTAGAGAAAGGTAATATGGTACTTATTTTCTAGATCCTAGAGGATGACATCTATTAAATTTATACTATAGTCGATAGGTACACTACTTAGCTCGATAGTAGATTTTATTGGTTATAAATTTAAAACTTAACGATCGGTTAGATTCGAGGGCATCAAGTTTTTGGTACTATTGTCGGGGATCTAGCAAGGCAATATTAAGAAAAACTGTAGTATCTACTACTTTAGTCATTCTTCTTATTTGTTTTATCTATTTCTCTTCTCTCTATCTTTTGAAATGTTCTAATTCACACTTGATTGCCTTTTGCAGTGTATGATAAGAAATCTTCCCTTTGACATTCTTGATCTAGATCCTGAGATTGAGAGAACACTCCGCCGACTTCGAAGGAACATAGCTGCTGAATCTTTTGGGTAGTCAGTTAGTGAGGAGGGAGAACGTGATATAGCAGTGGTAACAAAGGTTAAAGAAGAAGAGCTCACTGAGCAACTTTCTGATAGTTCTAAGTTAGAGTCATCTACAAAGAGCAAGGCAAAGGTACAAAAAGTAATGGCTGAGGATCCACCAATGACAAACATTGAGTATGCAAGGCCCACACTGGACGGCATAGGTCCAACCATTGTTAAGCCCCCCATTGGGGCTAATAATTTTGAGACCAAGAGTATGGTGATTCAACTTCTACAACAATACTGTTAGTTTGATGGATTACTTGATGAAGACCCCCATGCTCACATTTAGACATTCTTGGAGATTTATGAAATTTTCAAGAACAATGGGGTGATGGATGAAGTAGTGCATACCAGATTGTTCCCTTTTCATTAAGAGGGAAGGTTAAGACATGGCTTTAGTCATTGGGTCTTGAGGCTTTGACTATATGGGATGACATGGTAAAGGAGTTTCAAGACAATTATTTTCCACCATGTAAGACTGCCAAGCTTTGGAATGACATCTCTTCTTTCACTCAACAAGATCATGAAACGATATATGATGCTTGGCAGAGATGGATAAAATTGTTGAGAAAATGTCTACATCACCAATTACCTACATGGATGCAAGTTCAGACATTTGTGAATGGGTTAAATCTGGCTACACCTCACTTGGTAGATGCCGCAGCTAGTGGTACATTGGATACTAAGACTTCGAAGGACTCATTGAAGCTATTCGCTAATATGGCAATAAAAAATTACTAGTGGGGTTATGGCAAGAGTAAGCAAAAAGTGACATAAATGTATGAAGTAGATGTAATGACTACTTTGGTAGGAAAGATGGAAGCTTTGAGCCACCAAATTGCAACTCTCAAGAATTCCCAAAGACCACAACAACAACATCAGATGGGAGATCCTGAGGAGGGTGTGAATCTTTTTAAGCAATATGAGCAGGTAGATTATCTTGGGAATTTAAACAGACAGCAGTATAATCAGTATGGTAACACTTACCATCTAGGGATGAGAAACCATCTGAATCTGTCTTATGGAAACCAGAACTATCGAAGAGCTAATATACCACCATCGGGGTATTTGAAGCAATAGCCGCCACTTTATCAGCCTTTACCGCTTCCTTTAGCACTGGCACCTCAACAAGAAAAGAAGAGTAACTTGGAAGATATTTTGAGTCAATTCATCCAAAGCTCTGATGCAAGACATCGTAATCAAGAGGCCTTGATTCACAATCTTGAGAAGCAAATTGGCTAATTGGATAAGATGATGTTTGAGCGACAACTTGACTCTCTTCCTTGCAACACAGAAAACAATCTAAGAGAATAGGTGAAAGCCATTACTTTGAGAAGTGGGAAAGAGTTACCATCTGAATAACGGCATGAAAAGAAGCAAGAAGACAATCAACCTATTAAAAAGGAGAAGAGAACTCTTGAGGAAACACGTTCTGAGAGGAGATCACCATGGGCTGTTAGAGAATATGTGCCAAAAATCTCTTATCCAACTCGTCTCAACCAGAGCAAAGACAAGGAGCAGTTTGGTAAATTCCTTGATCTATTTAAACAGCTACGCATTAACATTTCATTTGTAGAGGTACTTTCACAAATGCTGAAATATGCTAAGTTCCTAAAGGAGCTTCTATCTAATAAGCAAAAGTTAGAAGATGTGTTTACTGTAAAAGTTGATGCAAATTGCTCATCTAACATTCATAATAAACTTCCTCCAAAGATAAGGGATCCAGGAGTTTCACAATTCCATGTGTCGTGGGTGACACTTCAGTTGATAAGGCCTTAGCTGATCTTGGGGCCAGCATTAATTTAATGCCATACTCCTTTTTCAAGATGTTGGGACTTTCTGACCTAACATCGACTAGGATGAGTTTGCAACTTGCTGACCACTCTATGAAGATTCCTAAGGGGATAATCAAGGATGTCTTAGTAAAGGTAGGGAATTTCATCTACCCTATCAACTTTGTAGTTCTAGAAATGGATGAGGATGGGGATATCCCTCTAATACTTGGGAGACCATTCCTAACCACTACCAAGGCAATGATTGATGTGGAAGGAGGAAAGCTTACTTTGAGAATCGGTGATGAAGAGTTGGTAATCTAAATGGATGTAGCTATGAAACATACTATGTGCATTGATGACTCTTGTTACTCCATTGATATTGTTGATATGTCAGTAGATGAGCATATGAAGGAAGTTCTGAGGAAAGATGAGTTAGAGCTGAGTTGGACATTAGAAGAGAAGAAGGATGCAAATAATTCAGATGTTGTGCTACTTATTGAGCAGCTTGATGCTTTAGAAGGTGCTATACCTCAGCATGGGTTTGAAAAGTTAAGAATAGAAAATGAGGCGAGACTTAAAACTTATATAAAAGAGCTGCCGGTGTTGGAGTTGAAACAATTACCAGAGTATCTGGAATATGCTTTCTTTATAGAAGACTCTGGCCTGCCAGTTATTATAGCCTCAGATTTATCTCAAGAGTAGAAAGACCAGTTACTCATGGTCTTGAGAGCACACAAGCAAGCCATCACTTGAAAACTATCTGATATAAAAGGTATCAACCCCTCCTTCTGTACTCACAAAATTTTATTAAAAGAAGGATTTAAGCCTATTGTGCAACCACAGAGACGACTAAATCTTAATATGAAGGAGGTGGTTAAGAAGGAGGTGTTCAAACTTTTTGACGTTAAACTTATTTACCCCATATCTGATAGCAGTTGGGTTAGTTCAACACAAGTAGCGTCAAAGAAGGGAGAGATTACTATTGTCAGAGTGAGCTCATTCCCGTGCGGACCGTCACTAGGTGGCGGGTGTGCATCAACTATCCGAAATTGAATGATGCCACTAAAAAAGATCACTTTCCTCTCCCTTTAGTCGATCAAATGTTGGAAAGGTTAGTTGGACACATGTATTATTGCTACTTGGATGGGATGTCCGGTTACTTTCAGATACCTATTGCTCCAAAGGACTAGGAGAAAACCACTTTCACATGCCTTTACGGCACATATGCTTACAGGAAGATGTCGTTTAGGTTATGTAATGCACCGACTACGTTTCAGTGGTGTATGCTAGCTATATTTGAAGATCTAGTGGAGAAAATCATAGAAGTCTTTAAGGAGGAATTGGATCTCCAACTACTAAAGACTTAGTTGAAGAACGTGAAGAGCATTGAGCTAACGATGTTAAATAAGTGCACTTCTTAGGAGGCAACCCATGTCTAACTTAGGTATGTAGCATTCCTTTTATTCTCTTTTTGTTGTCACTATCCTAAGCTATTATTTTTAGAAATTTACAAATCTTAAGGGGAGTTTCCGAGCTTATTTGAAGAGAGCTGGAGTAATTTCTAAGTGTGGGGAAGCACCAATGACAAGATGATGCAGCACAAACTTTGGGTTCCCAGCTCTAATGATGACATGCCATTGCTGTTTTACTCTTATACCCGGTCTTGAACTCTACATGCAATTGTCTATATATAAAAACCGGGTAAGTTCTTAGTGTCCTTTTTCTTTCAGTTATTTTTCATTTTGTTTTTCCTTTTCCCTTTTGTGTGCTTAATCTAGGAAGACATCAGGGACAATGTCTTGAATAAGTGTGGGGAAAGGGTATATGGAATGAAGAAAATTGAGAAATTTGGGTCCTGCTTTACTTGTGTTATCTATGCACTATCTTATTAAATTTCCCCCATTTCCAAGTTTGCAATTGAGTTTGAATGTTGATTTTAAATCATTAAAAGGCGAGACCTTGAAATTGTGCTCATAAAAGTTAGTGATTATATGTCCCTTACTCGCCTATTATTGGACTTGGTATACTTAGTTGAAATTTCATGATAGAATCTAAGTGGGGTAATCTTACTTGCTATTTAATTATTGATTCTAGAGTTGTGAAATAGATAGAAGTCCTTAGTTTAAAGTTAAATGGTTGTGTTTTTAAGCTTATTGGTTAATATATTTATCTTTCAAAAACTTTGAGAGCACTTTTAACTTTTTGTGAAAGGTGCATATGAAATCTATTACTTGGTGATTCCTCTTAAGTAATCTCTTTGAAAATTAGTTAATTAATGTGTTAATTGAGCAATAATGTGAAAAGCTTAGTAAGAATGGGCAGGCTTTGTCCCTTAAAAGAGCAAAGTCTAACTCCACTGCCGACTAGTTAATTAATTAAAGAAATAATAAGCTATTACTCCAATGACTTGGGTTCTCCAAGTTAAGAGTATCTTTATGAATCCCTAAGGTTAGGATAACAAAGGTTTGATGGGGTCCCTTTAGAACCCAGTCACCTAAGGTTGTCTGACTTGAGTTCGACCGACTAATGATATTATAATAACAAGATGGGATACAAAAGGGCAAATTTTAGTGGGTCTTGTAACTTGAATAATTAAGTCCGTAGGGACACCTTCAATTGAGGGGATAACGTCTGTTAACTTAGGTGGCGAGCCCGGGATTATCGGCTAAACATTCGTTACATGGGTTGCAAGATCTTAAATAACTGAAATTAATATATATATATTTATATAAAAGAGAGGAAAACTCGAAATTTTTTTGAGAGGTTTAACAAAAAGAAGAAGAAAATCCGGGGGAAGGATAGATACCATACACTTTCACTTGAGGTTGCTGTGCATAGAAGAGGTAGTTGATTGGTTTATATATTCTCTAATAAGTGGTGAGATGTGACCAAGCCACTTTTTCTTTGTTTTACTTTCTTTGTAACTTGGGAAGCATTTCTTAAATGGTAAAGGTAATAGTTTAACTTAGATTAATCTGTAAACTCTAATTTTTGTATGTTAGGTACGCGTACAATCATGATAGGTTTAAGTGGTAGGCACTAATGAATCACTAAGATTGAATTAAATAAAGAATGTTACTTGTGATTTAAAGTTTAACAATGGGTACAATTGATGAGAGGAGATCTATTTTGTCCTTATTTTGTTTGCTTGAGGATAAGTAAACGGTTAACTGTGGGGAAATTTGATAAGTATCGGAAGACCCTTAATTCTAGTGCTTATTAGTTATAATTTTATATGGATTTCATGTGATTTGTGAAGAAAAGGGTACTTATATGATTAAATTTTAATTTCAAGCATTAATGGAGACAAAAGAAAGGTTTAAGGATGATATGAGCAAAGGCGAGGTGAAATTTGGCGAAAAATGAAGAAAATTGATTTTTAGTTCAGCACAACCTTCAGCAAAACCCATGCAGACGCCAGTGTTGGATGCAAAAAATGACCAGTAGCTATACCAAAGTGTGCCCCAAGTTTAGCATAGCTCGTGCTGATGTTAGTGATGAGAATACTTTTTTTTTTAGCCTTACCCCGAGCATAGCCATGCTGAACTGGGCAATGAAGATAACGTGTTTCAAAGTCAGCATGGCTGTGCTGATGCCTATGTTGAACCAGTTTTCGCAAAACTATAAATAGATGCCTTGTTTTATTTTTTAGAGACTCTTTTTTCTTTTGGCTTCGTTCTAAAAACCCTAGGGTAGCATTATTATGAACTTCAAGAGGAGAATTATCTAAACATCATTGGAGATTACAAAACAACACAAAGGATTACTCTTTTTATCATGAATCAATTTTACTTCTCTAGATTCTCTATTTTTATTGAAAACTCCATGGAGGAGTAATTCTTTATATCTGTCATCTTGTGAAACCCTAACTCATGTGTTGAAACATTGATTGATTAATGACTTGTTTATATCTTTGCATCTATTCATTTGTTTCCATTATTCTTGTGATTAATTTATGCGCGAGAATTGATTTCATGTCTAATTTTTATTAGATTGAAAGAGGTTTTGTTTAGTAAATTAAATCTTTATGAATAGAGAGATTACATGTTTTGCCTAGAGGTAGGAAAACATTGATTTTCTACAATTAATAAGAATTTGCGAACTTAATGAGATCTTGCATGACGGTAGTGAGGGAGAGGTCTCCATTATCTGGTGCATGATTAAGAATTGATTAACTTGAGGGAGTAATTGATTTTATTTGAGAATTCCTACGGTGCAAAGTGTAAATTGATTTGTTAATTGATATCTTATTTTAAGAATTTAAAGGTTAGGGTGGAACAAGATGAGGGGTATATTTTGTGATTGAATACATTTTTAAGACAATATCATTTAATTCTAGGGTTGTTAGGATTTGTTAACTGTTAATTTAATTCATACTTTTCACATCATAAATTAGACTAGATAGTAGAGAAAGGTAATACTAGTACTTGTTTTCTAAATCCTAGAGGACGACACCTATTAAATCTATACTATAGTCGATAGGTACACTGTTTAGCTTGATAGTAGATTTTATTGGTTATAAATTTAAAACTTAACGATCGGTTATATTCGAGCGCATCAATAAGCTAAATATATAATGATATATGTGTATTATGTATAATAAAATATAATAAGAACAATTAGTGTACTTTAAAGCAATTTGAATAAAATAGAATCACATTTGGAGTGGTTTAATTTAGCACTTTGAACTATTTAGTTCACTAGGGATTTGAATTGAACTAAACCATAAATACCCTTATAATATAAGACATTATGCAAAACACAAGAATATAATGTAAATTGAGAATTTTTTATCCACCATGCATTTTCTAATGAGAAGGAAAAATGACCATATTTTAGCCCTTTAGAATAATAGCATTCATGTCAATAAAGAAGGCTTTAGCAACCTCATTATCTTAAAAAGATATGCCTTTTACCCCCATTTACTTTGAATATACATTAATATTTTCATTGATTTTTAAAAATATGCACTTGTATTCCTATTTAAATATCATCTTGTCATAAAATAATGAAAAATAATCTAAGAAAACAAAAAGAAAAATAAATAAAACTTAGTGAAAAAAAAACCCCTTAGTGTAGTTGAAAGTATGCTTTTAGTTAGCATGTGGGCTACTCTAGCAACCTAGAGTAGATTAGTCTTAGGGATAGTTAGTTCATAAGTCTTCACCAACCAAGTTTACTTCATTGGGATCTATTTTCTTTTTCTTTGTTTTTCTTGGAGTAAGCAAATTCAAATCCAACACTTACTCGCATAGACCTATTTTCGTTTTGATTAAAAATATGGAATCACTTATGAGCCGGTTGTGGTTTCCAAGGGGGTTTTGGTTTAATGTCTATAGCAATTTGGCATCATACATGGCACAATGATGCCTCCTTGGTAGCTCCCATGAGCTACTAAATGAAGTAGGTCACAACGTAATATCAACCGTAGGTTGCGGAATCTAAATGAAATAATTTTCATTTCTATTATGCATGCAAAGATGATAATGAAATGATCATGAGTTGTGGGAAGATTTAAGTTCTATTTCATAAAAGTCAGTGTATATCCTTTGGTTAGTTTAGTAGGATTTTCATAGAAATGCAACTTTGACTAAGCAAAGAGGTAGAGATCTTCGTTTCATTGGTATTATAACAAACATCACTAATATGATGAAGGTTGGCTTCTTTAGATACTCTAATGTGTTAGGGATGCTTAGACTATAAACCTTGAAAAATTTCAATTCAAGAATTAGTATGAAGGAAAAATATTAAAAAATATGTCGAAAAACAAATAAGAAAACCTGACTGCGAATTAGGATTCGCCTTGTGATACGCAAACCAATTAGCATATCTAAACCTAAAGAATTTAGAATCTAACCAAACCTTGATGATAAAATATCGCCTTAAGAAAA
The DNA here is from genome assembly GCA_037954665.1 of Laguncularia racemosa. Classification (NCBI taxonomy): domain Eukaryota; kingdom Viridiplantae; phylum Streptophyta; class Magnoliopsida; order Myrtales; family Combretaceae; genus Laguncularia; species Laguncularia racemosa. The sequence goes on along the minus strand of JBBMOL010000141.1, from coordinate 1,235,137 downwards.
ATAAACTTGAATTTAGATGTTCAAAAAGCCCAAATTCAATTCCCCAAATCTTAAAAACAACTGTCGATGTTAAGATTTTCATCGGAATTGAGAAAGACCAACTTTAACTCAAGAAAAACCGACAATTTGATTTGAACAAAACCAAAACTTAAATGACAATAAACTACCCCATAATTAGTATAAGAAAACCTCAAAATTTAATTAAATTTAACTCTACTATATGGCCAAGTTAGGTAAAATGAAAAATTGGAAAACATGGCCCAAACAACCCATATATATGGCATTGGAATTGAGGAAGAATGAACAACATTTAATCCATCAAAAGACCATATATCAAACCCAAATTTAATATGGAAATTCCCTCATATAAGCCCTATTTAAGGCCCATTTAATCACAAGAAAACAAAGGAAATGACTAGCCTAAACTAGCCCCCAGTTTACTTAAGTCCACATGATGAATTGGCTAGAGTAACTAAGGAAAACCAACTAAAAACTAACTAGAATTAATCTAACCAAATGCAAGGACAATTAGAGAATAACTAGGTGTCAAAAAGGAGGGACAAATTTGAGGTTAATCACCTCAATTTAGAAACCAATACCCCTAGGATTAGACTCATTACTCAATGGATAAAACTCTTACCCAAACAACTAAGCTAAGGACCAATGGACCCTATACCTAAACCAACTACCTAAGTTTTGATAATACTCCCCCCTAATTCCACATGTGAAACCTTATGTTCTTTTGGAAGATTACCATAGAAAATCTCTATAAGAATTAGCTAAAAACTTCCAAGAAAACCTTCCAAAATCGAATCACACCAGCCCTTATAAACTGTAACTTCTAACCCCCTTTACTAAGCTATTCACTTCTGATTTTATTTCCACCTATTCTCCATGTGAAGCTATTATTTTGAAGAATTACAACAAGAAAAAAACTCCTAAAAACACACCCAAAATTCGGATCCAAGGGAAGACACCAAATTGCAACTTCCTTCCTCCACCTTACACCCTAAACTTCACCCATTTGATTAAGCCTCAAACAACACCAACTTAAGCTCATCTCCAAATATATTGCACACCAATTGAGTGGCCATTTGAGGAACAAAAAACCTAAGGAAGTTCAAAATATAAGGCACCACCAAGAGGAAGTGAGAAGAGGAAGATCTAGACACTCTAAATAAGCTCTAACATGTAGGACTTCCTTCCATCTTGCTAGTATTTATTTATTTTTTTGTAATACCCTGATTTTCTCAGAGTAGAATAGGGTTATGTTTCTTTGATTTTGTAAGTTTACATATATATTTGGAGTATATTTAGCTTAGGAAATAAGTTAGAAATGTAACCCTAATTTTAAGGTGTAAAACCATGGAGATTCACCATCAAATGTAACTTGTATGTTAAGGTTTTGGAAAATTATAAAGAGACTAGAATTTGGAGATTCATTGCACTTATGGATGCCTAATTTTAGGAGCCAAATAAGCATATTTTTGAGGTATTTTATGCCTCCTTAATTGTAGAAAAATTTAGATGACAAAAGAGACCTTCTATAGTAGGAAACTAGAAGAAATGGCAATATTAGTTCCAAGACTTTCAAACCATGGCCAAACCTAATTGAATATGGAAATTTTTAAATTTCCAGAACCTACAAATAATGAAATAACATTAGGAAAATTTTGGAATTAAAAATCTTAAAGAAAAAACATGAAACCAACACAAAATAGGAAGAAAAATGTGCAATCGAAACATTGGAAAGCCACATGTGATTCTTGGATTAAATTCTGAAATTTCCAAAAAAGAATAGAACAATTACATGCCATATTGAAGCCTTAAACATGTTTCTAAGTGGTTAGAAATAATTCCTTTAGGTTATTAGATCAAATTAGGCAAAAAGGAACCCTAAACAAAATCTAAACAGGGCACACCTAATCTATCCGGTTCAGAATGCAAACTTTTGAAGTTCAAACAATCAAAATAACTTTATAAATGGAAAGAACATTCAAAAAACTTTAAAATGACTATAAATTCATGATAAATGAACTTAAAATGAAAAAAGTCATGTAGAAAACACTAAAACCTTTAAAACTAGGAAAACCAACAAAACTAGCAAAACTAGTATAGGTTGATTTTGACCCCAACCTATAGAGATATTTTGACTTATTAGGTGACACATCATTCAAGGCTAACTTGCCACCCAATTACTACAACTGAGGACCATATGGCCGGATGAGTGAAAATCCAATGATTATTGTTCCTTGCTTGTGTTTGTAGTTAGCGCATTCGCATTGGTATAAATATTAGATATATAAATTGGAATTGTATGAGGGGGTAACTTAAGGCACTATATGTGCTTGATTGCCAATTTATCTTAGTTGTACCTGGCTAATTGATTATTGCTTTCACCTACACTTTGACTATAGAAATTACGAGTGTCTGTATTTATTTGCTGTGGACGCCAAATAACTTGACTTAATACTATTTAGCTTTAAATAAAATGAATCACACATCATGAAATCTTACATGTAAGAAGGTTGTTAGTGCCACACAGTGGTGTGGAAAGGCCCTATGGAGGTGTACTCCATGGGCACACCTTGTCTTGACCATTGGGAACTAAGTGAAATCGAGAAATGCCGCCTTTTGATTAAGACCCAGGATTACCTTGTCTAGGGAATCATTGCTTAGGGGTGATTGAGTGTGAGCCTTTCACAACCTATACCTCATGATGGGTTTAGTACATATATATGTATTTTCAAGGTTAATGAAGTATGTTACAAAATATATATATAAACTTTATGAATTATCTCAAAAGATTGCCTGAGGTCACTAGAGCTTAGAGCCGATGTATAGTTTGTGATTTCTTAACCTAAGCAGCGGAGGGCATTAAATTTGTGCTGTATGCAATGTCTAGTAAATCATATATATTGTTGCATTCATGTGATTGCTCATGCATGGCATATGCTTGGATTAAATAGCTTACTTGATTTTGCTTATCAATTTAGTAAGAGGATATAGCTCATTGAGCTTTATAGCTTATACCTATATAGATTTCCATTGTTGGGGGCATAGTTTTGGTTAGTAATTGGTAGACAGATGCTAGAGGTTAGTGCGGGAAGCAAGGGGACAAGGGAGGATCTGAGTAGAGATATCACTTTTGTATTCTAAGTTCTTATTTTAATTTTCAAATATTCAGCCTGGGCTGAAATGTATTAAGCTTTTTATTCCTTGAAACTATAATATGTATTTATGGACTTTATCATATTTCACTACTCTGAATAATTATTATATGTCTATATTTTTTGAAAAATATCAAACCTTAATTGGGAATTTAGATGTGAATACGCCTTACACACTATAAGGCAAACTCTTGGATAATAGGGGAGTTATCCTTGGGTTTCCATACAGCGTAGGGTAGAAACTGTATGTCCTAAGGGCCCACAAGGCGTGATATATATTGATTTCAATTGCAAATAATAAATTAAAGAATCAATTTTATTGGATTTTTAAAATTAAAATGGTTATGAATGACTCTTAATGGATATTACGCATAGCAAAATTTGAGCTCAGATATTCTCAAGCTAATACAACTCAAATAATATGAATAATTGCTATAACCAAATTGATACAGTTGGGATTTTGAGAAGCAAACTCTATTAAGGTCATTTTATTCAACCCTTGAAAGACTAATTTTGAGTTAGTAATGGCAAATATTGAAATAATTAACATAAATAAAGAAAAACTTTGATAGGAATATGGGACTCATTTGAATGACCTAACTTGCTATTTAAATAATCCGGGGTTCATTCAAAATAAAACCGATCATTAAACTACTAATATCAAATTAGGAGTCAGTGCAAAAGTGAGAAGAAAAGAATTATATTACAAAATACAAAAAAAAAAGTAATAAAGTAGTAGGAAAGAGTTACGAGAGACTTAATTAAGGAGTAAATACAAGGCTGAAAACACTAAGGTAAAAGTTAAGATCTATAAGCTTGAATGATTGAGCAAGTGTAAATACATTAAGGGAGATAAGTTTTGGATTTTGAGATATGGAAAGAAGAAAAGATAAGAGATGAAATCAACCTTAAGTAGTTGAAGTTCAACCCAACAAAATAGTGTGGAAAATTTTTAAAAGGATAAGGGAATTTGTCTATCATGTTATTCTCTATTGACTAAATTTGTAAAAACTATTGCGGTCACCATAGAGCTCAAAACAATGAGCTTTCACCCTTCATTTTTTACTAACATCTTAAAGTCTGTACCATAAAAATTTTGCATAAAAATATGGCTAGGAAGGCTTCAAAAGATTCCTTAGAAATAACATTTCCTGATCTAAAATTCTGATTATTGTTGCTCCCGTCCATTGATTTTGTTTTGGCCACTATGTTCTCATATGGCAATGATATCAAGCGAACCCTGATGAGATCCATGATGGGAGTCAAGCCAGAAGATGGCATGTGGATCCTCTTGAAGTGCCACCTGGACCAATCACAAGAAATCGAGCGAAACGATTCAAGGAAGAACTTAACAAGTTGATAAAGGATGTCCACGAAGCCAGAAAGGATTGGAACAACCATGGGAATGCCCTTGCTCTTGTACAAGTCATAAAGGATACAGGTTGACCAGGGTGTGTCTTTACAAGGCACGGCCGTGTAGGAGTCTGAAGGTTACACAGAATCATACACGGTCATATACACGGCTCAAAGGCACGGCCGTGTATGGTGTCAAGAATATCCATAGAAAGATACACGTCTAGAAGTATACGACCGTGTATATATCCAACGCTGGCTCCAAGGCCACCGGCCTTCATTCCAACGCCGCCGGCCTTTAAGTCATTGTTTTGTTATTTTTACGCAACTTAATGATGTTATGTCGTTTTGAGCCTTTATTGTTATGAATTGTAAACCCTAATATAAAGCTCTTAGGGTTTAGAACATAGAATATAGAACATATAAGTTTGAAAACACTTTTGAGAGAATTCCTCTCTTAGTTCTTTAAAGAACTACTCTAGAACTTATCGGATTTTCTTCCGTGGCATTCATCCCGACTTATCAATCGGTCTTTCATCCCAATTGTGGCATCTACATAATATACCAAGGTTCTTGTCTCACTTATAGGCAACGGGTCGCGGTTTCCACTCGATTGCTTGGCATCTTGGGTAGCAATTCCGAAAGTATTGGTATTGGGTTTCGTCACACGTTAGCGTGGTTCTTATCAGTTTGTTATCAGAGCCTAGGTTTGTTAAAACATCAGTTCGGTTTGAGGAAGGTAACATCAAAAGCCCAACTCCAATCGTTCATATCAATTGTTCGTATTCAATTTCATAGTGTTAATTGTCTATTGAAAAGTGTAGTACCTACTATTCAACTTTGTTACAAAAAAAAAGGAAGAATCACGACAAAAAAAAAAAACAAAGGAAAGTGATCAAGAGCAACAAACAAAGGCAACAAAAAAAAAAAATCTGAAAGAAAAAGAGGAAAATTTCGAGCCCTAGAGTTGTATTCTCTAGTTGAATTCTACGGAAGGGAATTGGTATAGTTTGGGTTAGTTCTAAGAGAATTGAGAAGAGGAATTGGCGAATTGGTATCATTATTGCTTGTGAGAATACACAAGTGACTATGTGATATCATCATTTGAGCGAAACACGTAAGGGAGTGTATCGTGAGGCTTAATTATATATATTTGTGTTAGTACTAATCTTTTTTTCTACAGGAACTATGTCGAGGCAACATTCTCCTGAAAGTGAGAGGGGAAGGTTTGATGCTAGGTTAGTGATTGAGGCGTTGAGGGGTGAGATGAAGAGGATGTTTCAGGAGGGCATGGAACAAATTCATGAGACGGTGGAACTAAGACTAGAGAAATCTAAAAACGTCTTCCAAGGGCGTAAGAGGGAGAGTTGTTCTAGGAGAGTACAAAGGGGTGGAGATGAAATGTCGGATGATGAATTTGATGAACCTTCTGTCGGGAGTTGTAGAGGATATAGTGGTAGGAATAGAGGAACTAGGGATTGGGAAGATAGAGGAGATAGGAAAAGAGACAATATCTTTTATACTAGATGTTATCTAGGTGATCATATTTGCAGTTTGATCATTGATGGAGGAAGTTGCACCAATGTGGTGAGTAATTTTATTGTCGAGAGGCTGGGACTCATGACTACTAAACACCCTAGTACATATAAATTACAGTGGCTGAATGATAGTGGCGAGACTAAGGTGAGTAAGCAAGCCTTGATTGCTTTTCGCATCGGTAGGTATGAGGATGAGGTGTTATGCGATGTAGTGCCGATGCAAGCGTGTCATGTGTTGTTGGGGAGGCCATGGAAATTTGATAGGAAGGTTGTTCATGATGGCTTTTCTAACAAGTATACGCTTGTTCACCAAGGGAAAAGCTTTAATCTTAAACCTTTAACACCTAAACAGGTGTATGAGGATCAGTTGCAGCTACAATAGTCTTTTGCAAAATATAAGGTGAGTGAAAAATAGAGGAAGAGTGAGAAAGCAAAAGACAACGAGAAAGAAAAGGAACACAAAAGTCGATATCAAAAGCAAAAAGAGAGGAAGGCTGGAAAGAGTGTGAGAGACCAAGTTGAAGGGGGATCAACTTTGGTGGTGAGTGAAAAGGAGAGTGTAGCCTTGCAAAAGGAGAGTTGTGTGGCAAGAGCGAATGTAGTGAGGAGAGCGTTAGTGATGAAGCAACCTATGTTGTTGCTGGTTTTTAAGGAAACTTATTTGAATACTAACGAACTATTTAACTCTTTGCCTAGTGTGGTTGTGTCTATTGTGCAGGACTTTGAAGTTGTCTTCCCTGAGGAGATTCCAAAGGGATTACCACCTATTCATGGTATTGAGCACCGGATTGACCTAGTACTCGGAGCATCGATTCTAAACAAACCGGCTTATAGGAACAATCCGGAGGAGACAAAGGAACTCTAAAGGCAGGTCGATGAATTAATGGAGAAGGGGTACGTGAGAGAAAGCATGAGTCCATGTGCAGTGCTTGTGATTTTGGTACCTAAGAAGGATGGGTCATGGAGAATGTGTGTTGACTGCCGCGCCATCAACAACATCACAGTAAAGTATCGTCATCCCATTTTTTGCTTAGATAACATGTTAGATGACTTACATGGGTCTAGTGTCTTTTCCAAAATTGATCTGAAAAGCGGATATCACCAAATTAGAATGAAAGAAGGTGATGAATGGAAAACCGCATTTAAGACAAAATATGGATTGTATGAGTGGTTAGTAATGCCTTTCGTTTTAACTAACGCACCTAATACTTTTATGAGACTTATGAACCATGTTTTGAGTTCTTTTATTGGCAAATTTGTGGTTGTCTATTTTGATGATATCCTCATTTATAGCAAGAGTTTGGAGGACCATATATCTCACTTGAGGGATGTTTTAGAAGTGCTTCGAAAGGAGCAATTATATGCTAACCTCAAGAAGTGCACTTTTTGCACAGACAAACTTGTGTTTCTTGGTTTTGTTGTTAGTGCACAGGGAATACAGGTTGATGAAGAAAAGATTCGTGCGATCCAAGAATGGCCTAGTCCAACTAATGTAAGTAATGTGCGGAGTTTCCATGGACTAGCGAGTTTTTACAGGAGATTTGTGAAGGATTTCAGTACCATTACAACACCACTTACTAAGGTAATTAAGAAGAACGTGGGGTTCAGATGGGGAGAGCAACAAGAGAAGGCCTTTCAAACGCTTAAAAATAAGTTGACTCAGGCGCCATTACTTGCTTTACCTAATTTCTCTAAAACATTTGAAATTGAGTGTGATGCTTCAAGATTAGGTATTGGAGCAGTGCTCATGCAGGAGAGAAGACCAATTGCATTCTTTAGCGAGAAGCTAAGTGGGGCAACCTTGAACTACCCTACTTATGACAAGGAGTTATATGCATTGGTTCGAGCACTAGAGACTTGGCAACACTATCTTTGGCCAAAAGAGTTCGTGATCCACACTGACCATGAATCCTTGAAGTACTTGAAGGGACAACATAAGCTAAACAAAAGGCATGCTCATTGGGTGGAGTTCATTGAAACATTTCCCTATGTCATCTACTAAAAGCAAGGTAAAGAGAATGTCGTTGCTGATGCACTTTCTACAAGGTATGCTCTTATCTCTACTCTTAGTTCTAGACTGCTTGGTTTTGAGCACATTAAGGAATTGTATGCTACTGATCGAGATTTTTGTGAGGAGTATGTACATTGTGAGAAGAGTGGTCATGGTAAGTTTTATAAATATGAAGGATTCTTGTTTAGGGAGAGTAGACTATGTATTCCAATTTGTTCTTTAAGAGAATTACTAGTGAGGGAGTCTTATGGAGGAGGTTTAATGGGACATTTTGGAGTAGCTAAAACCTTAGGGGTATTGCAGGAACACTTCTATTGGCCTCACATGAAATGAGATGTTGAGAGGATTTGTGAGCGATGTGTCACGTGTAAGCAAGCAAAATCTAGAGTCCAACCTCAAGGGCTTTATACCCCACTTCCCATTCCTCATGAGCCTTGGGTAGATATTTCCATGGATTTTGTGTTAGGATTACCCAGGTCTAGACATGGTCGAGATTCTATTTTTGTAGTCGTGGATAGATTCTCTAAAATGGCACATTCATTCCTTGTCACAAAACAGATGATGCTTGCAATATTGCTAATTTGTTCTTTAGGGAAGTTGTGAGATTACATGGTATGCTTAGAACAATCATATCGGATAGAGATGCTAAGTTCTTGAGCTACTTCTAGAAGACATTGTGGGCTAAGTTAGGAACTAAGTTATCGTTTTCTACTACTTGTCATCTACAGACTGATGGTCAAATTGAGGTAGTAAATCGAACTTTATCTACTTTGTTGAGGGCTGTCATTAAAAAGAACATTAAAAGTTGGGAGGATTGTTTGCCGCATGTTGAATTTGCCTATAATCGCACAATGCATTCTGCTACTAAGTTTACTCCTTTTGAAATTGTGTATGGTTTTAATCCACTAACTCCTTTGGATTTATCACCTCTGCCTATTTCTGAGTATGTTAATCTAGATGGCAAGAAGAAAGCATAATTTGTTAAATAGATCCATGAGAAGGCAAGGCTAAACATTGAGCGAAGAACAGAGCAGTATGTGAAACAAGCCAACAAGGGTCGTCGACAAGCTATCTTTGAACCTGGAGACTGGGTTTGGGTTCACATGCGTAAAGAGCGGTTTCTCGTGCAGCGTCGATCTAAACTACTTCCTAGAGGCGATGGACCATTTCAAATTCTTGAGCGCATCAATGATAATGCATACAAGATAGATTTACCAGGTGAGTATCAAGTAAGTGCTACATTTAATGTTACTGATTTGAGTCCTTTTGATGTAGGCGACGATTTGAGGACAAATCCTTTTCAAGAGGAGGGGAATGATGAGATCCATGATGGGAGTCAAGCCAGAAGATGGCATGTGGATCCTCTTGAAGTGCCACCTGGACCAATCACAAGAAATCGAGCGAAACGATTCAAGGAAGCACTTAACGGGTTGATAAAGGATGTCCACGAAGCCGGAAAGGATTGGAGCAATCATGAAGTTGGAAAGGATTGGAACAACCATGGGAATGCCCTTGCTCTTGTACAAGTCATAAAGGATACGGGTTGACGAGGGCGTGTCTTTACAAGGCACGGCCGTGTAGGAGTCTGTAGGTTACACAGAATCATACTTGGTCATATACACGGCTCAAAGGCACGGCCGTATATGGTGTCAAGAATATCCACAGAAAGATACACGTCTAGAAGTACACGGCCGTGTATATATCCAATGCCGGCTCCAAGGCCACCGGCCTTCATTCTAATGCCGTCGGCCTTTAAGTCATTGTTTTGTTATTTTTACGCAACTTAATGATGTTATGTCGTTTTGGGCCTTTATTGTTACAAATTGTAAACCTTAATATAAAGCTCCTAGGGTTTAGAACATAGAATATAGAACATACAAGTTTGAAAACACTTTTGAGAGAATTCCTCTCTTGGTTCTTTAAAGAACTACTCTAGAACTTATCGGATTTTCTTCCGTGGCGTTCATCCCGACTTATCAATCGGTCTTCCATCCCGATTGTGGCGTCTACATAATATACCAAGGTTCTTGTCTCACTTATAGGCAACGGGTCGCGGTTTCCACTTGATTGTTTGGCATCTTGGGTAGCAATTCCGAACGTATTGGTATTGGGTTTCGTCACACGTTGGCGTGGTTCATATCAAACCCCAAACCTAGATGTCCCTAAAATCCTAAAGTTTGATATAGTGTTGGTTAAGAATAAAAAAAGCTTTGTAATCTAAGCACAACTTTGGGTCTAAATATTAGTTTTGCTCATGAAAACAAGGCAATCATATATTAACAAAAAAGTATATACATTTGGTGTCATTTTCCTATTTGCCTCGCTTACACCTATTGCTTTGAATTTCATTAGAAATTCACTTAATATCGTCTCATAACACCTAGCAAACAAGGAGATAAATTAAGCTAACAATTCTTGTAAATATACATTATTATATATATATATATATATTTGTTTATGATATATATATATATATATATTTATGTTGTTAAATAGTTAATATGAACTAAGACCAAGGTCAAGAAAAGTAAACACTTAAAAGTTAGGAGAGCAATTTGGTCTTTTCCTAGTCAGGATATATAAACTTGTTTAACCTAGTTTCTCTCTCCTTTTCCCTCATCTGTGCAATTACAACTTAAGAAACACCTCTAGAGACCAAAGTTGACCTAAAGGATAAGGACGAAATCAACCCCTTTTCATCTAGTTAGAATTCTAATAATCAAAGTGTTTAGTTTTAATGATGGAATTATGAATATAAGATTTATTGGTCATATATTAATAGAGATTAGAATAAAGAACGAGATAAATCAAGTATAAGATCAAGCACTTAGAGGATTCCGATTACAATTTTGAACCAAGTAAGTGCACAAAACTCAATTAATGTATTGAGTTAGTATGTACATTGATCAATTAGACTTAGAATTCTAGGATTTAGACTTAGGAACGAATTGGAGAAAAGGGAATAAGGGCTTATGATGAACAGTGTTGTATACGTTTAGATATATGCCCATGTAACTGCCCATATAGAAACATGAGTGTGCACAAAAAGGTACACGAACAAAGGATATGCTTGTGTACTTGGGAGTGTCAAATTACAAAAATCTATAGAAAGGTAAACGGCCAAATACACGATCGTATACTTAGGCATACTAAAATGACAAACCACACAAAAAGATACACAACCACTACCATGACTATGCTTTAGCTCGTGTTCCTCAACACAATTTCTTGCATGACCGTGTTGTTTAGGAACACTTCCCATTTTATTTTATTTCATTATATTTCAATTTTAAATTATGAATTAAGTATAACAAACATCAAGGAAGGGAATTCTATAATTAGAATATGAAATTCACTAATCAGTAAACTAAGATTAATTGTAGAATAGAACTAAGTTTAGTTCTTTATACTTGAATAGGTTTACACCCTTTTCTTAGAGATGTAAGAGACTATAGTGTGAATGCTTTTCTAGGTACGTGTTTACCATGTTTTGTTGCTTGTGATTGTTAACTTAGTAATCAAATGAATTTAATTGAATATTGGAGTTAATTGTGTATGTCGCTTATGCTTGACTCGATTTAGGGGCTCACAGTGGTAGATCCCTAGAGGGCACCCTGATAATTAGTTTGATGCATTGTCTTTAGTTAAGCAGTATATCAAAAGGATATAAGGTAGATTAAGGTTAGACGAGGCTTGCAGTGACAATTCTCATTTAGGATTACATATATGTAAATACTATATGTGTATTAGGGTCATGAGTACCCTTGTGTTGATTGTAGATTAAGTGATTATAAGTAATATGATGCTTAATGTGTTATGTATTACTGTTGCATACATGTATGTGATATTGTCATTTGTATGGCACATGCATATCTGTGTGATACTCATGTACTGAGCTTAAGCTCATTCCTTTTTATTATTCAATGGCAAGTGAAAATGATAAACACATTGATTATGATGAGAACGAGAACTTAGTGGGTCATTATATGGATGAATATGGAAGAGAGCACTGTTATTATGTTGATGAAGAATGATATGAAAATCAATGAAGAATTCCTTGTTAGAATTTAAGTTGTGGATTTGAGAGTGTGAAGATAGTTGCTAGATTCTTAGACCTTTTATTCCTTTATATGTTTATAGACATTTACTTTAGTTTTGAAGTTAGATTTTAATATATTGTTTTAAGTAACAAAGATTCGAACGACTCATTTGAGGGTCATTCATTTCTTTTATTGAAGTAATATTAGTATTAATGTAAAGTGGAGATAAATAGGTCTAAACTTGTATAGAGATTTAGAGCTTAGCAAGTCGCTATGTAGTAGGGACAAGTGGAAGATTTTAGCATTCAAGTTCTAGGGCGTTACAACTTAGGTAGTATTAGAGCTTAGGTTTTGATCAATAAAGTATAGGTTTGTGATTTATTGAACTTAGGTATAACAATTATTAAGTTCTAGGTTGATGATCATTAAGTGCATACTTAATCAATAGAAAATGAAGTATGATCCTTAGATGGATTAAGCATTGAAATTTGTAGAATAATAAGAGATGAAAATGGTGGGTAAATTGCAAGATGATTGATTTGTTTAGTAACTAAGTTTATTTCTATTATTTTATCTAATTATGCTTTCTTTCAAATTTTTTCTTTACTTATATATATATGTATATATGTGTAGACGTAAGTATACACAAATGTATATTATCACTAACTGCTCGCACTAACTCTAACTTTTGGAACCATTCTGTTGCATCGTGTAAAATAGAGTGCTTCCTAGAAGAAACACCAGATAGGGCTCATCTAGTGCTAGATAAGGTGGAGATGCTCTAGAGGAAAGGTATCCTTTAAGACTACCTTAGTAGGGAGCTCTATATTAGGTTAATGTTAAGGTTGCTCAACAGCTAGAGATAGTGAATGCTCTGGTGGGGATGTTGGCATAGTAGCAACAATAGGCCATGAGACCTACTAGGCCTACAAGAGAACTATGTAGACTAGACAAATTGTTTGACTAGCAAAGGAGTTTCATCTTCGAGTCGATGATCTAATAGAAGCTAAATATTAGATCAATGAAACAAAGAAGATGTTTGAGGCATTTATGTTGCTAGAAGATAGGAAGGTTAAATTTGCAACATTCATGTTGAAGGGATTAGTTGTAGACTAGTGAACTAGTACGTCCAGTTTAATCGGAGCTCTTATCTAGTAGTAAAGGCTCAAGGAGCTGTTTTATGAGAAATATTTTCCTAGTAGTAGCAAAGATTGGATGGAAGCAAAATACTATAATTGCTAGTAGGGTAATTGAACTATAGAAGCATATGATGTGGAACTGAATCGCTTGATTAAGTTCTTGCTTGAAGTTGTTAAAATTGATGATGCCTTTAAGGTAAGAAGATTTGTAAGAGGCTTAAAGCCTAAGCTCCAGCATGAAGTGGAAGCCTTCTAATTACCCATTTATGTAGAGGTTGTTGATAAAGTGAATTTCCTACAGCAGAGTGCGAGAAGAATAGAGAAATAGTTGTCCCATAGGTTTAGGATCACTTTAGGAAAGAGACTTGCCTTTAATGTGCCATATGCTGATAAGGGAAAGAGGCTTATAGTATATTAAACCAAATTTGTGGCTTTCATGCTTAGACCTCTTTAGATTAGGCCAATGCCTCTAGCATTACCTCTATCACCATAAGCAGGACTAGGGAGGAGATTTCTCAAGTGTTTGGGACTACATGAATTACAGCAATGTAGTTAGGTCGAAGGGATATGTTTCTCCTATGGTAAGACATGACATCTATTAGAAATTGTATAGAGAAATCCATTCCTTAGACTTTTTGCTACACTTGTAAGAAAAGGGGGCATAGATCCTTTGAATGTGGTGCCACCTGTAACCAAACGGCAATACCCCAACAATTTCTAGCATAGCAATTAGTAAGACTTGCACTCGGAGGACCAACGAGTAAGCCTTAATACCTTAGATCGAGATATAGAGCATCCAATCATGTATTTTCCTTACAACAATAGAAGCAACATGATGCTCTAGACCATGATACCATTGCAAGTACACTGCTTATTAACTCAAATACAGTTTATGTGTTATTTAATATAGGTGTGATACATTCATGCATATCACCTGTTGTTATGCATATATGTGGATTAAAAATCGTGCTGTTGAGTGATACTATGGTTGTAAATACTCCTTTTGAAGCGAGATGAAGATTAGATCAGATGTGGAAATTATAATATAAGGAAAGAAAATGTAGCAAAATTATTTGTGTTAGAGATGACTAAATTCAATATGATTTTAGGGGTTAATTGGTTATCTAGGTACTATGCCACAAGTGTTCAAATTGCATTCACAGGACCTGTAACTTTTCCTACATATGAGCTATGGGATAAGGTAGAATATTGGCATTATTAGTAGAGACACGACAAGCCATGAAATTAGAAGATTTATATGTTATGGAAGAGTATGCAAATGTCTTTACAGAAAATCTTCCAACCTTACCACCAATTAGGAAGATAGAATTCTGCATTGATTTGGTATTAGGAATGACACCGATATCTAAGGTGCCTTATGGAATGGCACCTACTGAATTATCTAAATTGAAGACCTAACTTCAAGAGTTACAAGATAATGGGTTCATTAGGCCAAGTGTCTCTCCATTGGGTGCTTCAATATTATTTGTTAAGAAGAAGGATGGGAGCATGAGATTATGTATCAACTATAAGGAGCTGAATCGAGACACTATTAAGAATAAGTACCCCCTCCTTAAAATTGATGACCTATTTAACCAATTATAGGGAGATCAAATTTTCTCCAAAATTGATTTGAAATTGGGGTATCATCAGTTAAGAATCAAGGAAGAAGACATACAAAAGACTACCTTCAAGACTTGGTATGGGCATTATGAATTCCTAGTAATGCCTTTTGGATTAACAAATGCTCTAGCTGCTTTTTATGGATTTGATGAACAAAGTGCTTAGAGACATGTTGGATCAATTTTTAGTGGTGTTCATAAATGGTATCCTCATCTATTCCAAGAGCAAGGAAGAATATGAGATATATTTGAGAATAGTTTTAAACAGACTACGCGAGGAGAAATTATATGCTAGGTTTAGCCAATGTGAGTTTTGGCTGGAATAGGTATCCTTCTTAAGACATGTGATAAATAAAGATGGTATATCAGTAGATCTTGAGAAGGTAAAAGCAGTTATTGAGTGGCCAAGACTAAGAACTGTGATAGAGGTTAGAAGCTTTCTAAGACTAGTTGGATATTACAGACGTTTTATGGAAGGGTTTTCTCAACTAACAACTCCTTTAACCTAACTAACAAAGAAGGTCAAATTTGCATGGAAGGATGAATGTGAAAACAAATTCACAACACTATAGGAGAAATTGGTGACAACTCCCATGTTAGCCCTACTAAAGATAGGGAAAGAATTTGAAGTATTTAGTGATGCATCAACTCAAGGTTTAGGATGCGTGCTTATACAGAATGGGAGAGTCATTACATGTACCTTTCGCCAGCTAAAACCATATGAGAGGAATTACCCCACACATGACCTAAAGTTAGCGGCTATGATCTTAGTGCTGAAATTGTGGAGACATTATTTATATAGTGAGAAGTGTAAAATTTTCATAGAACACAAGAGCCTAAAGTATTTATTTACAAAGAAGGACTTGAATATGAGATAGAGAAGGTGGATAGAATTAATAAACGACTATGAGGTGGAGATTCATTAGCACTCTGGGAAAGCAAATGTTGTTACAGATGCTTTGAGTTAGAAGAAGCAAATGAACATTGTAGCTTGAATCACCTCTTAGGGACAAACATTAGAAGATGTGTAAGTTAGAATTGATGATGGTGACATGTGAAGTGGGAAATAGGTTGGTTGTTCTTTGTATTCAACCAACCCTCATAGATTGAATTAAGACATTGTAAATTGGTGATCCTGGAATCCTAAAGATCAAAAGCAAAATAGAATAAGATGAAACTACTGAATTCAATGTAGATGCTAAAGGGTAGTTAAATATGGCATAAGATGGTGTGTTCTAGATTATATGGAATTAAAGAAGGAGATTATGACTGAAGCTCATTACTTAGGATACATAGTACATCTTGGGAGCACCAAGATGTATAAAGACTTAAAAAGTCATTATTAGTGGAGAAACATGAAACAGGAGATAACTAAATTTGTATCTTGATGCCTAACATGCAGTAAATCATGATTGAACACTAAAGACCAACTAATGAGTTACAACCACTTCTTATACCTGAATGGAAGTGGGAACATGTAACTATGGACTTCATGACAACCCTTTTAAGAACCAAGGAGAAATATGATGCAATTTGGGTGATTGTAGACAGATTGACCAAGTTTGACAATTTCATACCAATTAAGGTGGACTACAAATTAAAGAAGCTTGCTCAAATTTACATTAAGAAGATTGTTATATTACATGGTGTACCAGCCAATATCACTTCTAACAAAGATACTTGGTTTATGAGTAGGTTTTGGAGAAGTTTACATTAAGCTTTAGGTACTAAATTAAAATTTAGTATAGCATTTCACCCTTAGACAAATGGGTAGTTTGAAATAACAGTCCAAATTCTAGAAGACCTATTATGAGCATGTGCTTTGGACCATGGGGGTAATTAAAGTGATCACCTACCCTTGATAGAATTTTCATATAGCAGTAGCTATTAAGCTACTATTCATATGGTTCCATATAAAGCATTGTATGTTAGGAAGTGAAGATCTCCCTTACATAGGGATGAAGTTAGTGAAAGATAGCTAGTGAGGCCAGAGATTTTGCAAGAAGTAGTAGACAAGGTAAGAGTGATAAGGTAGCAGATTTTATCAGCCTAAAGTCGCTAGAAAAGTTATGTAGATAAACGGTGATGTTTCTTAGAATTTTAAGTTGGAGATAAGGTCCTATTGAAGATATCTCCAACTAAAGGGGTAATTAGATTTGGTTTGAGAGGGAAGCTAAGTCCAAGATATGTAGGTTTATTTGAGATTATGGAAAGAGTTGGTATTGTTGCTTATAGGTTGGCTTTATCACTAAGTCTGGTTAGGGCACATGATGTATTTCATGCATCTATGTTGAGGAAATTTGTACCAAACCCAGACTAAGTAATGGCTTTGGAACCTTTGAAGGCGGATTTATCATCCATTGAAAAACCTATAAGAATAGTTGATACTAAGGAGCTAGTATTAAGAAGGAGAGTAATTCCTTACGTTAAGGTATAGTGGACGAATTAAATCGAACGGGAAGCGACATGGGAATAAGAAGAAGACATGCGAAGGAAGTATCTAAAGCTCTTTCTAAACTCAGGTAACTTTCGAGGACAAAAGTTTTTAAAAAGGGGAGGAGAATCTAAATATAAGTTATTATATATATATATGTATATATATGTTATTAAATAATTAATATGAAATAAGGCTAGTAAATACACCCTATTATATATATATTTATATTATTAAATAATTGATATGAAATAATACCAAGGTTAAGAAAAGTAAATACTTAAAAGTTATGGAGGTAATTCGGTCTTTTCCTAGTTAGGATATATAAACCTGTTTAACCTAGTGTCTCTCTCCTTTTCCCCCTCTATGTTGTTACAATTTGAGAAACACCTCTAGAGACCACAGGTGACCTAAAGGATAACAATGAAATTAACCCCTTTTCACTTAGTAAGAATTCTAATCATTAAAATGTTTAGTTCTGATGATGGAATTATGAATCTATGATTTATTGGTCATATATTAATAAAGACCAGAATAAGGAATGTGATGGATTGAGTATAGGATCAAGCACTTGGAGCATTCTGATCACAATTTCGAACCAAGTAACTACACAAAACTCAAATAATGCATTGGAATTAGTATGTACATTGATTAATTAGACTTAGAATTTTAGGATTTAGACTTTGAAACGAATTGGAGAAAAGGGAATAAGGATTTGTAATGAACAATGTTATACACAGTTAAATATATGTCCATGTAGAAACACGAGTGTGTACAAAAAGGTATATGGACAAAGGACACACTTGTGTAGTCAGGTGTGTCAAATTACATAAATCCATGAAAAGGTACATGACCATATACCTAAGCATGCTAAAATGACAAATTACACAGAAAGATATATGACCACTAGCACGATCATGCTCTAGCCTATGTTCCTCTACATAGTCTCTTACATGACTGTGTTGTCTAAGAACACTTGCCATTTGATTCTATTTCATTATATGTCGATTTTAAATTACAAATTAAGTATAACATGTATTAGGGAACATAATTCTATAATTAAGATATGGAATTCACCAACTAGTAAACTTAGATTAATAGTAGAACAAAACTAAGTTTATTTCTTTATGCTTGAACATGTCTACACCTTTTTCTTAGAGACATAAGATACTATAGTGTGAATGATTCTCCAAGTATGTGTTTACCGTATTTTGTTGCTTGTTAGTGTTAGCTTAGTAATCAAATGAATTGAATTGAATATTAGAGTTAATTGTGTATGTTGCTTGTGCTTGGCTCGACCTAAGAGCCTATAGTGGTAAATCTCTAAGGGGTACCCCGATGATTGGTATGTCGTGTTATCCCTAATGGAGTCATGTATCGAAATGATCTAAGATAGATTAGGGTTAGACAGTGCTTATAGTAGTAGTTCTCATTTAGGATTATATATATGTAAATACTATATGTGTATCAAGGTTCTGAGTACCCTTGTGTTGATTGTGAATTAAGTAATTATAAGTAATCTGATGATTTGATGTGTTATGTATTATTGTTGCATATATGTATGTGATATTGCTGTTTGTATGGCACGTGCATGTCTGTATGGTATTCAAGTACTGAGCTTAGGTTTATTCCTTTCTGTTATTCATTTACAAGTGAAAATGATGAACATATTGATTATGATGAGAATGGAAACTTAGTGGGTCATTATATGGATGAATATGGAAGAAAACACTATTATTATATTGATGAGGAATGATATGAAAATCAATGAAGAATTTATTAGAATTTAAACTATGGATTTGAGAATGTGGAGATAGTTAGTAGATTCTTAAACCTTTTATTCCTTTGTACGTTTATAGACATTTACTCTGGTTTTGAAGTTGGATTTTAATGTATTGTTTTAAGTAATAGGGATTCGAATGACTTACCTGAGAGTCATTCGTTTCTTTTATTGAAGTCATATTAATATGAATGTAAAGTGGAGATAAACAGGTCTAAATTTGTATGGAGATTTAGAGTTTTAGCATGTCACTATGCAGTAAGAACACGTGATGAGTTGTAAAGTTCCGATTCTGGGACGCTACAATTCCTTATCATATTTTTTTCTTACAATCAATGATAATCTAAGATTAAAGGGGTAGCTATCGTGGTCTCTTCCCACTTCGTGCATCAATGACAGCTGCCACTACTTTTTGATCCTAAGATGCCACACACTCATCAAATAGAGAAGGGTAGTTAAACAACTAATCAAAGGCCAATAACACTTGGCATTGGGGCACGTGGTCTTAAGAGAGATCCCAAGTCATTTTCATTTTTCTTCCGCCGTCAACAACTTCAACAAAAATGAAACCAATCTAACCTTTGTTCCATAGCTGCCGCCATCCTTTTTTATTTCACTTCTACTCTTAACTGTCTCTCTCTCTTTCTCTCACTCCCTTTCGTAATCATTCTTAACTGAGGGATACACCTAGAACAGTAGCAGAAATGTAACATAAAAGCAAGACATAAAGAGTTGCATTTCGAAACCATCAAGAACAGCAATAAGAAGCAGTAATGTGAGTCAATATTTTCCCTCGTTTTCGTGTGCTACATGCAAGTTATCAAAAGCCATTGCGTGCTCATTGCGTGCTCCTTACGCTTGGTCGCTACTTGATCCATTTATAAAATTTAAAGCTCATGCGAATCACTAAAGCATGGGGTGGCCTTTATCACTTTGTGTTATAGCGGGTTGCAATCCAATCCATAGGAAATTTAGAGTTTTATATAATCCAAGTTTTTATTGGAGCATCCAAGATCCAATCAAGGCAAGCTCCTAGTGGTTTCTCATTTATATATAAAGTATATAACTTATATCATCTTGATAAAGGTTGTTGGTCTTATCTAAAACATTTATAGAAATATGACGTTATTGTCAATTATATCAACATGCTAATGAGATGGTCATTCGTGTATGAGAACTGAAAAAAAAAAAAAAAATTTCCAATCAAGGATTTACGGGCAAACTTCATGGAAAGGTTGATTTTGTCTAATTTGTGAAGGAGATGAATTCTACATTTGAAATATGATTCATTCCTGCTAAAGCATATGAGGATCAAATTTTGTAAACATAAAGAACTTGCTGATACGAGAATTTAGGTTAATATTCAAGCATGAATATTTAGTTTTAGACATGAATCAAGGCATATTTTAAAGGTTTAGGTTAAAGCATATAGAAGTGTAGTGTATGATCATGAACCTTTATGGAGTTTTGGGTTAGAGTAGTGTAACGCTCTGAAACCTAGGAACGTTATGGCTCACCACATGTCTTTATCAAGTAAGGATACATTAAGGTTTTGAACTCTACTATGATACCATTTAATCCAGTAATTCCCGTAAACCACAATCACATGCATCTAATACTTCCAACATAACACAAATACATTTTGTTTATAAACTTTCAACTCTTAAAGAAAACACTCTTAATACATCAATCCAAATAATTTAAAAAATTAAACTATCCTAACTCTCAAAATTCTCAATTTCAGTAATAAGACTTGATATAATTCCTATGCTTCAACTGATCAGTTTTCAATTAATCTCCAAAATAATAATGGAAATGTTCTTCCTCCCTTTCTTGTACATTTGAACCTAACTCCTCTTCATAAGCAACATTTCTCTCTATACCTACATATAAAAAAAATAATTTTCAAGGTGTGAGTTATTGCTTAGTACACATAATTAGCACTCACATATGCATGAATAAGCAAGAACTTAAATCACATACATATATGTTGATCTTAAACATTCAATCAACAAGTTCATGTTTCACTTAAGTCCTAATAACAACAATGGGGTACTCATAACCCTATCAAACACACTTAAAAACTTAATCCTCAACTCGGTTTTGAGAACTGCCACTACGGGCCCCAATACTCATGTGTCCTTGCACCTTAAACCTTAAACCTTAACTAACCTAAATCATTTCCAAGTATGACTTTATTAAGGGAAATGTTACATAAGGATCATTAGAGTGCTCCTTAGGGATTTGCCACTACAGTCCCTTAGGTCGAGCCAAGCACATACAATAAACACTTAACTACTTAATCCAATTTAATGCTAACTTAACAAGCACAAGAAGCAAATAAAGTTACAAGTATTTGGAATCTTAGTCTTAAGCACGTCTAGTCTTACACTTAAAGTATTCTGTAATTTGTCAAAGTAACAATGATTTCCCTTAGTACTAATCTAGGAATAATCTAAGTTTCCTAATTTTCTCCACTAATCCGTTATATGATTCTTCTCTTATGCTAATGGAGTTTCTAGGTTTACATTATGTGTTTAGGTTGCACGGAAGTTCGAATAATGTAAGTTAAATTGATAAACAAAATAGTATATGGTTATACTTTAGGTCATGTTTTTTAACATGATTGGGATACACAGTTGTGTAGTGTGGTTGTGTATCTTTCTATGAACTTTAGTTTTTTTAGTATGTTGAGATACCCAGTCGTGTAGAGTGGCTGTGTACTTTTATGTGGCTTTTCATATTTCGACACACCTAAGTACATAGGTATGTCATGTGTTTCTACACAGGTAAGTACCCGTATGTGTACTTAACTATGTACCATGCTGTTCTTCATGAACCCTATTTTCTCTTTTCTAAATTATTCTAGATTTTGAATTCCTTAATCTCAAGCCTAATTTAATTCTAAAACTTGTAATTTCTAATCAAATTATATAGGTTAGTGAACTTACTTTTCAAATTCCAGGAATTGAGTCCTTAATCGCTTGATCTTCGTGCTCATTTTACCTCATTGCTTGATTTGGATTTTGGTGTAATAGGTTTGATCCTTGTTGTTGTTTGCAAAGTCACCTTAGTGCTCTCTAGAGAGTGTTTAGTTTTTTACCATGCAAATGGAAAAAAGGGAGGAGAGTTAAGTCAACTTAGGTTTATATACTCCATCAAGGAAATGACCATTCTAGCCCTATATTTTATGAAAATCCCCCTTTTAGCCTTAGCTCCATTTTATAATAATTATTAATTAAAATATGTTTGTCCGGGTATTTACATTCTCCCCCCCTTATTAAGACTTTTATCCTCAAAAGTTACCTGATTTTGCAAGAGTTCTGGATATTTCTTCCTCATTTCATCTTCTAATTCCCATGTCACATTATGCTTAGTTTGATTTGTTCATTATACCTTGACGTAGGGAATCACTCTCCATCTTAGCACTTGTTCCTTGATGCCCATGATTTTGGCTGGTCTTTCAACAAAGGATAAGTTTGGTTGCACATTCAAGGGCTCTAAAGGAACTATTTGATTCGAGTTGGGTACAAATTTCCTTAGTATGGACACATGGAATACATCATGTACTCTAGCTAAACTTGGTGAGAGAGCTAACCTATAAGCCACTGTACCCACTCCTTTTAAGATTTTAAATGGGCTTACATACCTCGAGTTTATCTTCCCTCTCAAATTAAAGCTGATCACCCCTTTTTTTTAGAGAAACTCTCAATAGAACCTTGTCTCCTATTTGGAATTTCAAGGGGCGTCTTCTCTTATCTACATAACTTTTTTGTTAAGATTGAGTTATTTGTATCCTCTACTTTATCAATTTCACCTTATCTATAGCCTCTTAGACTAATTCTAGTTCTAGTATCTACCTTCCTCCCACTTCATCCCAATGTAATGGGGATTTGCATCTTCTTCCATATAAAGCCTTATAAGGCGCCATTTGGATGCATGTTTGATAGTTGTTATTATAAGCAAACTCAACCAAGGGTATGTGCTCATTCCAGTTATCTCTAAAATTTAGTGTATAGGCTCTGAGCAAATCTATTAGAATTTGTATGGTCCTCTTAGATTGTCCATCCATCTAAGGGTAAAATATAGTGCTGAACTATAGTTTGGTGCCCAAAGCTTTATGTAAGCCATTCCAAAATTTTCTTACAAATCTTGTGTTTCTATTAGAAGTTATGGTTACTGCCACTCTATGTAATTTGATTATTTCTTGAATATGTATTTGAGCCAGTTTCTCTAGTTTATATCCCACTTCGATAGGTAGAAAGTGAGCAAACTTAGTTAGCTAGTCTACAATTACCAAATTGCATCTTGCTTCTCTTTTGTATTTGAGAGGGTTGTAACAAAGTCAATTATCACGTGCTCCCATTTCCACTCTAGTATTAGAAGAGGCTATAATTCTCTAGCTAGCCTTTAATGCTTAATTTTGATATGTTGACAAGTTAGACATTTAGCTACATACTCATTTGTCTCTCTTTTCATATTCCTTCACCAATAGTGACTCTTTAGATCTTTGTACATTTTGGTGCTTTTAAGATAGATTGTATAAGGTGAGTAATATGCCTCTTTCATTACTTCCTTCTTCAATTCCACATCCCTTAGTAAGCATAATTTTTTTCTATATCTCAAGATCCCCTCTCTATCTATATTGAATTCAAGAGCCTTACTCTGTTTCATCTCGCTCTTGATCTCTTGTATATCTTTATCTTCTACATGTCCAGTCTTGATTCTATCCATTAAGGTTAGTTGTATGCGTAAACTGGCTATTTTTGCTCCCACTTCTTGAGTCAACGCATATAACTTTAGTTTACATAAGTCCTCTAATAACTCCCACTACGAAGTGATGAGAGCAACAACATTACCTTGTTTCTTCTTGCTAAGGGCATTTGCCACTACATTGGCCTTTCTTAGATGGCATTGGATTTCTAGGTCATAATCTTTGATTAGTTCTGACCATCTTCTCTACCTTATGTTCAGCTCCTTCTATGTGAAGATATATTTCAGGCTCTTATGATTAGTGAAGATCTTACATCTTTCTTCATATAAGTAGTGCCTCTATAATTTTAAAGCTAATACCATTGCTACCAACTTTAAGTCATAAGTTAGGTAATTCTTGTCTTAAGGCTTCCATCGGCAGGGTACATATGTTATAACTTACCCATCTTGCATCAACACATATCGTAGACTTTGTGCTGAGGCATCACTATATACTGTAAATTCTTCCCCACTCTTGGGTAATGCCAAAACTGGTGTTGACACAAGCTTCTCCTTAAGTGTCTAGAAACTAGTTTCACATCTATCATCCCACTTAAACTTCATATTCTTTTGTGTCAACAGATGAGGGGAGCTGCTATCTTAGAGAATCTCTCAACAAACCTTCTATAGTAGCTTGTTCGACCTAAGAAGCTTTATATATCTGTTATTGTCTTTGGTTTGTGCCAATCCACTACAGCTCTCTCTTTTTCTAGGTCTATAGATATTCCTTCCTTGTTAACCACATGACCTAAGAAAACCACCCGCTTCAGTCAATATTCACATTTATTGAATTTGGCATGCAATCTTTCTTCTTATAACCTATCCAACACCAATTGCAAGTGCTCTTCATTGCTTTTGAGTATATTAGGATATCATCTATGATGATGATTACAAATTTATCTAAAAGTCCTTGAATACTTTGTTCATTAAATCCATGAGTGCTATAAGTGCGTTAGTTAATTTAAAGGGCATTACCAAAAATTCATAGTGCCTATATTGTGTCTTGAAGGTTGTCTTCTGTATGTCTCCATCCATAATTCTTAGCTAGTGGTACCATGATCTCAAGTTTATTTTAGCAAATGTTAGAGCTCTCTAAAGCTAGTCAAATAGGTCATCTATTTTGGGAAGAGGATACTTATTCTTGATAGTGACCTTGGTTTAACTCTTTGTAGTCTACGTAGAGCTTCATGCTTCTATCATTCTTCTTGATAAAAAGGATTTATGCATCTTAAGGAGATACGTTAGGTCTTATGAAACCTTTATCTTGTAAATCCTGTAACTGCTCCCTCAAATCTTCTAATTCAATCGATGCCATCCTATATACCGGTTTTAATATTGGTACAGTATCCTATATCAAATCAATATTGAGTTCTATTTCCTTAGCTAAGGGTAAATAAGGAAGGTCTTCTGGAAACATGTTTGGAAATTCTCTCACTATAGGCACAACTTTTAGTTTTGTTTCTTCACTAGCTTCAGTAGTTACAACTGTCAGCATATTGCTTCCCCATAACTCATAAGTGGGTAATCTAGTTAGTCTCTAAGCTTCTAACTTATACTTAAAGTAGTCTTCCTCAGGTATGTTGAACTATAACATCATGTTATGATAGTAAATGGTGGCATGGTATTCTGACAACTAGTTGACTACCAATATGATGTCAAATTCCACCATCTTCAATATCAAGAGATTTACTAACATCACCTTGTCTTGTATCTCTATTCCTACTCTTCTGCAGATTCTATTTATCTTCCCTCTAACTCCTAAAAGAGTACTAAGAGCCAAACTATCATCTATATTCTCAAAATCCAATGTACATTCACATATAGAATTTTCAAACACATAGGAAATAGATGCATCGATATCAAAGAGTACATAAGCATTTCAGGCATGTACTTGAAGCATACTTGCAATGGTGTTAGTGTCTAGGATGTCCTAGTGTTGTTCTTGTTGAATGGTGAATACTTTGGTGGGAATTCGTTGTCTAAGCCCCCCTACCTGTGGTCTACCATCCTATCCCCTCATTGGAGGTCTTGCTACCTATGGAGTTAGGGTTGCTTGATTTCCTGCTTACCCCTAAGGATAGTTAACTACCTTGTGTCCCCTTTGTTTACATACTTGATAGAATACTAGGGGAACTAACCTCTCATTACAATGTCTACTGATGTATCCTGTCTTTCCATAGGAGAAGCACGCACCCTCTAGCCATCTACATTCCCTCAGTTCATGAGGTCAATAGCACCTGGTGCATTTAATGGTAGGTGTTGTTGTAGGAAGTGCCAAAGGCACTGGTTTAATTTGTAGAGGAGGAGTTACAACACTTTATGATCTATTCTAAAACATGTGGGGTCTCTTGCCCTTATCTTGCCCCATTCCACTCGGAGTAAGTCTCTTCCCTAGAGCTATCCCAACTCTGTGACTCTTCTGTTCTTCTATCCTCCTCCTACTCTATTCTAGGTATTTGACTTTATTGACCACTTCGACATAAGTGTTCAGCTGAAAGGCCTCGAACTCATGTTGGAGATCTAACTCTAAGCCCCTTAAAAATCTTCTGGCTCACGATCTATCATCAGCATGAACATTCTTAAGTAGGAATCAAATTAGGTGATTCAATTCTACCTCATACTCTTCCACTGTCTTGTTCCCTTGCTCATAGTTGTAGTAGCCATTCTCTATTCTATCTTTAGAGATGCTAGGGAAGTACCTCTAATAAAATAATTCCTTAAACACAGTCTAGTTCATACACTCCCCTACCAGTCTAGGAATTGAAGCCCATTATTTAGCTGTAGTCCCCTTTAGCATAAATGTAGCATAATTAACTTTTCTATCTTTAGGTATCTGAAAAACAACAAATGACTTTTTCATTACTTGCACCCAATCCTTAGCCTCAATTGGGTCATCAATCTTAGGGCTAAATTCCTTTGCTACCCTAATGAATCAGTCAAAGTTGACCGGTTCATTTGCATTCCTATTCTATGGGATATGATAGACTTGATGTTGCTATGTCAATAACCCCACTAGGTTGTTCACAGTTTGCAAAAGTTAGGTGGTTTGTTCTACCATATGACCTTGTGCCCTTTGTAGCTACTGACCCTAGATGTTCTCCTCAATTGGGTTGCCATGTCTAGCAACCCTTCTTAAGCTTGATCTGGTGATTCTTCCACGAGGTATTCCATTTGAGAAGAGATAACAAAATAGACTAAAAAGTTAGTGTTAGTTCAAATGTTAGTATATATACATATATACCCCTACACATAAATGCATACTTATATATAAATAACTTAGCAATTAAAAGGAGTTTAAATAAAATAATAATATAGAACAATAATTATTGAATAAAATAATCATCCTATAACTTCAAATCTTAACGTCTTATAGATTAAATGCTTAATTCCTCTAAAGTTCATATCTTACTTTTTAGTATTTGAAATCTCTACCTATTGATCATCAGCTAGTTTTTAAGGATTGTCAAACCTAAGCTCTTAAGGTTCATCAACCTATGCGCCTAAGGATCATTAACCTATGCTCCTAAGGATCATTAACCTATACTCTTATACCACCTAAGCTATAATGCCCCGAAACTTGGGAATACTACGACTTGCTATTTATCCTTATTAGGTAAGAACACATTAAGGCTTTGAACTCTACTTTGATACCATTTAATCCTATAATTCTTGTAAACTACAATCACATGCATTTAATACTTCCAACATAATGCAAATACATCCTCTATACACTTTCAACTCTTAAAGAAAACACTCTTAATACGTCGATCAAAATCATTTAAAATTTTAAACTATTATAACTCTCAAAATTCTCAATTTTAGTAATTAGACTCGATATAATTCCTATACTTCAGTTGATCAGTTCTCAATTAATCTCCATAGTAATAATGGAAATGCTTTTCCTCCCTTTCGTGTACATTTAAACCTAACTCCTCTTCATGAGTAACATTTCCCTTTGTACATACATCTATAAAAAAGTAATTCTTGAGGGGTAAGCTATTGCCTAGTACGTATAACCAACACACACATAAGCATGAACAAGCAAGAACTTAAATCGCATACATAAATGCAAATTTTAAACATTAATAAGCAATTTCATGTTTTACTTAAGTCCTTGATGGGACGATCTGACCGTTCTAACAAGTTTAAACCTATACTCAATCCTAGCTTACGATCAGTTCTCAGGCAAGTGTACCTATCGACTAGCAGTATAGCATATGAGTACAGGTATCGATCCCACGAAGACTTATAAGTACTAGTACTAACGATTCTCCTACTATCTAACTCCTCACTATTGATGATCTCAACTATCCTAATTATTGCCTAAACCTGAAAGAAACAAATAAAATGAACAAAGTAAATGTAATCAAACACTCCCTTAATTAATTCAATGATTTAAACATACCCTGCCCAAGATCCACCCCTAATTCTCATGTAGCTTTTACTCAATTCCACACTATCCAATGATTAATATCAAAACTTTGATCTGCGGAGTTTCTTACACTAGATTAGAGTCTTTCTCAAGATCAATAATCCCTAATCCTAATTAAGCCAATTAAGATCTCTCTTCAATTAACATAATCAAGATTGCGTTAGGATCCTAGGACTCTCAATTGAACCAGACCGCAATGACCTCGTTCAATACAGAAGACCTCCTATAACCTATCTCTAGGATTACAAGGTGTCTTTTTATTCATGCAAGATCTACTCTATTACCGATTTCTCAATCTTAATAACAGAGATATAATTCCATCCTAATATTGTGCACATATCAAGATGAATAAACTATAATTACAACATGAACAAACTTAAAGAATAGAATTAAATTATTGAACATCAATAATTCTGTCACATGATACTCAGGGGTTTCTCAAGGGAACGGGTATGAAACAATTAGCCACTCATGAATCTAATAAGAAGAGCAAAACATAAAATAATTGAGTCCATAAAGAAAATTCGAACACGAAATATCTTGGCTTCCAATCCGAAACTATTCTGGCAATAGCTCCTAGCAGCAGCTTCTCTTCTCTAGGGTTTCTCTCGTGCCGCCTCCTCCCCTTTTCTCATTAGGGTTGTTCTATTTATACTTCTTAAGGCATGGCCGAGCATCTTCAACTGGAAAGATACGATTCTATCCTTCCTTTTCCAAGTGAATCTCATCAAGTGAATAACGGTCGCCTGGCACGCCTAACGGCACGGCCAGATTTCAAACCGTGTCTCCCTCTGGTTGCAAATATGTAACTCCTCAATCTTGCTCAGTGTTTGGCACGGCTAGGAACACGGTTAGCAGCACGGCTAGCAGCACTGGTAGCAACACTGCTAGAAGCACGGCTAGACTATAACCTGTGCCAAGTTCTGGAGCTTTCCACGTCTTCACAACGTACGCCACGGCTTCAAACACACACATATCACAAGCCGTGCTTCCTTTCCAAGTGATGCTTTCACCTTCAGGTGCACCCACGGTTCATGACACGGCCGTGGCCTTCCACGTGTTGTCAATGAGTAACTTTAACTTGATCTTTAAGCTTCAATTATGCTCCTTTTGTGATCTTTCTCCTTCTCTTTGGTATTATACCCTGAAACATATATTTATCTGTTAAATACCGAATCCGCATTGATTTTATTCAAAAGATTATACAAATTCATCATTAATGCCCATGATTTACCAGGGTTAATTTACTCTTATCAAATTTCCCCACACTTAAGGTTTTGCTTGTCCTCAAGCAAACACGGATTAAGAAAACCCAAAGGACCAGTTCTCATAAGTTTCCGCAATTAAGAAGATATTTCAGCATCATCGATTTTATGCTACACCTTAATCATTGATAATCTTTACTCAGTCTTACCATTAGTTGTATACAAAATACAAATACTAAAATTCCCAAAGCTAATCCAAGTGAATCAAACTTTTACCCTTATCATTTAAACTAAAATTCCCAGAGTCAGAATTGTCACAAGATCGATACTAGTAAAATAAAGTATACCATCCTTTTAACCACTGTTGTAAGAAACACAACAGGGACTAAAGGCATGTTGTATCCACTTGTCTCCTAGCTCTTCCTTTTCTGTTTCATCCAATTCCTTTACCATTGAAGCACTTAACTAAGTTAACCGACCTATGTAACAAACTTTCGATCGATAATCCCGAGTTCATCACTCGAGTTAACAGACGTTATTCCCTCAGCGTAGAAGGCGTCCCTTGGATTTACTTGTTCGAGTCTAGTTAACTCAATTACTTAATTAATTAAGACGGTTTCCTTGGTCAGTAAGTCCCAGACCAGGTGATCTTAGGCTACTAGGTTTTAAAAATACCCCTTCGAACCTCTACCATCTCAATCAATCAACTATCATTTATATAAGCTCTTTTAAGTTCATTTTTCTCAAACTTTTCTCATGACCCTTGTAGCGAGCTTTCAGCCATTGATCCCAGGTTCGTCACCCGAGTCAATAGATGTTATTCCCTAAGAAAGGCATCCCTCAGGCTTAATTACTCGAGTCTATGAGGCCTACTTCTGAACTATTTTTTTTTTTTTTTGAAATCACCAAGTTACAAGTATCATTTACGCCTTCACTCCAAGTTATATAGCTTACCTACTGGGCAAAAAGAAGGGCATACCAAACTCACTAGTGACCTTAATCCAATCTCACTTCCCGAAAGTAAAGGTTAAATGACAAGTAAGTTTACTTCACTTGGATTTCATCTTGTAATTTTAGCAACGTATCTCTAATACATAATAAGAGAATAAAAATTGTTAAAGATATTCTACAGAGGTATAAACAAATCTCAGCAGTTCTTGATTGTCAAAAGTCATCATCGATTATACCTTAATTAAGAGGAAATTACATTTTTGATTGCATAACCCTTGTATCCTAGTTTCGTACAAGTTTCGTTTTCCTAACCCCCTTCCCCACACTTATAATAGACATTGTCCCCAATGTCCTCATGAAATGCAGAAAGGGAAGCAAAGAATAAAAACAAAAATAAAACAAAAGGAAAACGAAAAACTTCCCTGAATTCTTTTACAAAGCAGATCGTTAACAGAAAGTCAAGCGACGAACAAGTGGAGTCATGAGAACCTCTGCTAAACGTAACGGGTCGGTGTACTTTGAAAGCCTGTATCTCATAACAATAACAACAAAACAACAAAGAAAACAAAACAAAACGAAAAAAACTCATAATCGACTGAACATAAAGCTAACTATCATCAACATTTTCTATTTCAAACATTAGTGGTTGGTTAGTTTTCCAGAATCATACAAATTAGGACAGTAAAAACAAAAGTAAGACAGCTATTCTATACAATGGTCCAAATCTCCCGAGTTCAACTTCCATCGATCCACTCACGAGATCAGCTGCTGAAGTCATCATCTGAAGGCAATGGTACAGTGCCCGATCGGCGAGGAGAATCAGATCCAATCACCTCCGTATTCTACTGATTGCTCGCTTCAGCAGTCGCAACTACGGGACTTCCATGTCGGGCCATGAAACCTACACCCGAGGATTCTCCAACATGAAAACCGGTATCATAGGCACCACTCGAGTGACGATCTCCTCCAGAAACCACCCGAGTAGCTCGTGATGCGACGTCCTCATCGCTAGAGCCACCACATGGGGGAAGATCTACCCCCAATTTCTCACCAATACGGGATAAACAAGTGACTAAATAACTCTTTAAGCCCTTTACCCGTTTTGACTGCCTGGCTTGTTCTCTTTTGATTTCTTCCAAATCTGCAGTCAATCTCTTTACCGAATCTGCAAGCTCTTGGTTTGGTCCGGCCTGCTCTTGCTCCTCACCTTGCTCGGGTTCTATCTCTGGCTCTTGTCGGTCGGCAGACATATCTGGTATGTGAAACCTCCACCTCCGCAAAACACTCTCGAGGAGAGAGGTGCTCCTTCCACAACTGTCCCTGGGAGCCCGGGTTGGAAAAACACCGTAGTTTTTCAGAATACGAGTAATCCAAGAGCCGACAAAAACCTTATGGTTCCCCAGATCGCATTGTTTTTTTAAACACCAAACAGCTGCTAATCCGACATTAACTCGAGTACCTGTAATCATACTCTACAGCTGGTACAGGTCTGAAGCATTCACAACCCCTTGAGAATCACCTCTACCAGTTGTTGAGCGGGCCAGAATGTAATGGAGTACACGTACGGCAGGATCCCTTAAATGGCTCCCCTTTGATTTGGAAGGGTCATATCTACCGGTTCCAATACTATTCCACACTCCATGCTGCAGTAAGCCCCTAGGAAAGGTATCAGGAAGCTGCGCGAATTCATCGGAGTCGATAAACTCCTCATCATAAATACCCAAACACTTGATAAAGTTTCTCATTTCAACACGGTGGTAACTCCCTTGGCAGTAGTAGGAGACCACATTATCAAGTTGGGTATGCCGACTAAAACTAAGTTTGAATGTAGCTACAAAATCATAACTTAGCGAAGAGTACACGTCTTCCTCAATGCTCAGAAGTGCCTTCTAAGCGGGATCGTTCAAGAAATAATCAAATCGTTCCACTAACCCATACTTAGCTAGCACTTCCCAATCAACTACTACATTAGGCATAAATGTCTTCTTTTCGCGCACCATATCATACTTACCTTCGTCCTCACTCCGCAAGTTAGGAGGGTAGCGTCGGGTGGACCTAGAGGAACCACCAGTTGAACGGGGTTGGGCATTTTTGCGTGCCACGGTCTTAGTCCTCGGCATTTTGACTACACCACGCTGGAGAAATCTGGACAGAGTGATGAATGACGTTCTTCAATAGAGAGGGAAGGAGAAAGAGCGAAGACGCAAAGAGAGGTGATGTGGGGATGAAGAGAGAAATGAAAGGAAGGGGTTTTATGTCTGGAAACGTGCGAGCCCTAAAAGGTTATTGACGACATGGCTTAAAATCTGGGCGTTCACTAGCCGTGCTATCCACTGATCTAATTAAAAGAGCAAGAAAAAGTCTTATCTTCTAGCACGGCTTGTGACTTAGCCGTGCCTGTAACCGTGCTATCCACTGCTCTATATAAGGAAAACAAATTCTTACCTCGTGGCACGGCTTGTGGCATGGACATGCCTGTAACCGTGTCATCCCCTGGACTGAAACACTTTTCACAAATGCCCGTACCCTTTGGTGTGAATTAGACCATATCGTACCCTATTTGTTAAAATCTTACTTGCCGAACTACCACTAACAAATGCAATGATGATGACAGTAAAAAGAAAAGAAAAACTAACCTAATAGATGCATGGGTTGCCTCCCAGCCAGCGCTTTTGTTTAACGTCGTTGGCTCGACCAAAAGAATAAATGATGAACTTAACCAGGATCTTCAATAGAGGGCTTCAATCTGGTAAAATCTCCTGCATCAATATTCTCCCTCTCTGTTGTTATTCCAAGTTCATCTTTGCCATCAAGATGAGTCAACATTTCTTGTATTACACCATCTTCTGTCTCTTCAATATTGCATACTCTCAAACTCAACTCTAATGGATCCTTGCATAAGATATCGTCCACAACGGTATCATCTACAGCAATTGCATAACAAGTATCATCAGAATCTACCGATTTCTTCATCACAGCTGGGGTTTGTATCACTAACTCGTCTCCCCCAATGTGCAGCACTAATCGGCCCTCAGCCACATCAATGTTTGCTCGGGCTGTGGCTAAAAAGGAGCGTCCCAAGATCAAAGGAACGTTAGTTTCGACATCCATGTCTAAGATCACAAAATCAACCGGGAAGATAAAAGTTTCTACTTTTACTAACACATCTTCAATAACCCCTCTAGGAAACTTCACTGATCGATCTGCCAATTGAAGGCTCATCCGTGTAGGCTTCGGCTCACCTAATCCCAGCTTTTGAAAAAGGGAATATAGCATCAAGTTTATGCTAGCCCCTAGATCTGCTAATGCTTTTTCTACGGGTAAATTACCAATGGAACATGGTATGGTGAAACTTCCTGCGTCTTTCAATTTCTTTGGAAGCTTGTTTAGTAAAATTGCAGAACAACTCGCACCAACTGTTGCAGTGGAGATCTCTTCCATCTTTCTCTTATTAGATAGTAAATCTTTCAAGAACTTGGCATACCGGGGCATCTGAGAAAGGGCTTCTACAAGTGGTAAGTTGATATGTAACTGTTTGAACACATCAAAAAACTTACCGAAATGTTCCCGATCCTTGTCGTTCCACAGCCTAGCAGGATATGGCAATGGGGGTTTATAGGGCTGGACGATAGGTATCTTCTCAGTTTCCAAGTCTTTTTTTCTTTCCTCTATAACTCTGCCCTTTTCTGCTTTCTCAGTAGTTCCGCCTTTATCAACAGTTTCCTTCCCCTTCCTACTAACAGAGGTTTCCCTACACTTGTCTGATTTCACTTCCTTTCCACTCCTAAGAGTTACTGCCTTCACTTGTTCCCTTGGGTTGGTCTCTGTATTTCCAGGAAGAGACCCTTGCGGTCGCTCAGCAAGCGCTTTAGAAATCTGCCCCATCTGGTTCTCCAAGTTGTGGATTGAAGCTTCATGATTCCTTAGAGTGGCCTCAGTGGATTGATGGCGTTGCTCTAACGCTTGAATGAACTTTGCAATCATATCCTCAAGGTTAGATTTCTTCTCTTGGACAGGAGGTGGAGTTGGTCTTTGGAATCCTGGAGCAGGTGCATTACTCCTTTGAGATTGCTGATTACTCCAGGAGAAATTGGGATGATTACGCCATCCTGGATTATAAGTGTTGCTATAGGGATTGTTCTGTGGTATTGTGGGATTCCCTACATACTCAACACGTTCTGTCACTTCAGATACCACATTGTTGGAATGAGGTTCAATTGAGCAATATTGGTATGGTTGAGATAGAGCCATCCCTTCAACTTTTGAAGCGAGTGCATCTACCTTTGCTGCAATTGCTGTCATCAAATCGACTTCATAAATGCCCGCTGCCCTGTGCTTTTGTCTACCATGGCTCCATTGGTGATTATTTTTGGCCATGTTCTCAAACAAACTCAACGACTCCTCCGGCGTTTTCACATTTAAAGTGCCCCCAGCCGCAGCATCAATTGTCTGCCGAGTTGCATAGTCAAGTCCGTTATAGAAGGTGGAAACTTGCAGCCAATTAGGCATTTGGTGATGCGGACACCTCCTAAGAAGATCCTTAAATCTAATCCATGCTTCATGTAGGGGCTCGTGATCTAGTTGGGTGAA
This sequence comes from Laguncularia racemosa, assembly GCA_037954665.1. NCBI lineage: Eukaryota > Viridiplantae > Streptophyta > Magnoliopsida > Myrtales > Combretaceae > Laguncularia > Laguncularia racemosa. The sequence goes on along the minus strand of JBBMOL010000141.1, from coordinate 1,200,120 downwards.
TGATGTGATATCATTTCTCAACTTTGCAGTTTTTGATGGTGGGAAATAATAGTCCAGGAAAGTCTCCGCCATCTGGGTCTAAGTGGTTATGGAATCCCGGTTTAGTGAACTAAACCACTGCCTTGCTTTCCCCGGAGAGTAAAAGGGAAAAGTCGCAATTTCAGTGCTTCCTCAGAGACTCCGTTTTGCTTGACAGTTGCACAAATATCCAAGAACATCTGAATGTGTGCATGAGGATCCTCGTCAGACAAACCGTCAAACTGGCATTGGTAGTGAATCATATGCATTGTAGAGGCCTTGATTTCGAAGTTGTTGGCTTCTATTGTTGGTTGCACAATACACGACCCAGTGCTGCTCAGAGTAGGACGAGCGTATTCAACCATCGTTCTTCGTTCATCCGCCATTGGCCCAGTTTCTCTTAATCGCCTTCTAAAGGTTTGGTCAATTTCAGGATCAAAGTCAAGAAGCTTAGATGAAGAGCTCCTTGTCATAAACCGCGACAGACAAACTATGAACTTAATTTCCTCAACAAATTTGAATGAAAGCACAAACGAAATTAAAGTAAATAACTAAAAGAAAAATAAAAATAAAAATAAATAAATAAATATATATATATAGTTAAAGTAGTAGGTGTCAAGTTTTCCTAATATTACAAGTCCCCGGCAACGGCGCCAAAAACTTGATGGGATGATCTGACCGTTCTAACAAGTTTAAACCTATACTCAATCCTAGCTTACGATCAGTTCTCAGGCAAGTGTACCTATCGACTAGCAGTATAGCATAGGAGTACAGGTATCGATCCCACGAAGACTTATAAGTACTAGTACTAACGATTCTCCTACTATCTAACTCCTCACTATTGATGATCTCAACTATCCTAATTATTGCCTAAACCTGAAAGAAACAAATAAAATGAACAAAGTAAATGTAATCAAACACTCCCTTAATTAATTCAATGATCTAAACATACCCTGCCCAAGATCCACCCCTAATTCTCATGTAGCTTTTACTCAATTCCACACTATCCAATGATTAATATCAAAACTTTGATCTGTGGAGTTTCTTACACTAGATTAGAGTCTTTCTCAAGATCAATAATCCCTAATCCTAATTAAGCCAATTAAGATCTCTCTTCAATTAACATAATCAAGATTGCGTTAGGATCCTAGGACTCTCAATTGAACCAGACCGCAATGACCTCGTTCAATACAGAAGACCTCCTATAACCTATCTCTAGGATTACAAGGTGTCTTTTTATTCATGCAAGATCTACTCTATTACCGATTTCTCAATCTTAATAACAGAGATATAATTCCATCCTAATATTGCGCACATATCAAGATGAATAAACTATAATTACAACATGAACAAACTCAAAGAATAGAATTAAATTATTGAACATCAACAATTCTGTCACATGATACTCAGGGGTTTCTCAAGGGAACGGGTATGAAACAATTAGCCACTCATGAATCTAATAAGAAGAGCAAAACATAAAATAATTGAGTCCATAAAGAAAATTCGAACACGAAATATCTTGGCTTCCAATCCGAAACTATTCTGGCAACAGCTCCTAGCAGCAGCTTCTCTTCTCTAGGGTTTCTCTCGTGCCGCCTCCTCCCCTTTTCTCATTAGGGTTGTTCTATTTATACTTCTTGAGGCATGGCCGAGCATCTTCAACTGGAAAGATACGATTCTATCCTTCCTTTTCCAAGTGAATCTCATCAAGTGAATAACGGTCGCCTGGCACGCCTAACGGCACGGCCAGATTTCAAACCGTGTCTCCCTCTGGTCGCAAATATGTAACTCCTCAATCTTGCTCAGTGTTTGGCACGGCTAGGAACACGGTTAGCAGCACGGCTAGCAGCACTGGTAGCAACACGGCTAGAAGCACGGCTAGACTATAACCTGTGCCAAGTTCTGGAGCTTTCCACGTCTTCATAGCGTATGCCACGGCTTCAAACACACCCATATCACAAGCCGTGCTTCCTTTCCAAGTGATGCTTTCACCTTCAGGTGCGCCCACGGTTCATGACACGGCCGTGGCCTTCCACGTGTTGTCCATGAGTAACTTTAACTTGATCTTTTAAGCTTCAATTATGCTCCTTTTGTGATCTTTCTCCTTCTCTTTGGTATTATACCCTGAAACATATATTTATCTGTTAAATACCGAATCCGCATTGATTTTATTCAAAAGATTATACAAATTCATCATTAATGCCCATGATTTACCAGGGTTAATTTACTCTTATCAGTCCTCATAACAACAATGTGGTACTCATGAACCCATCAAACACACTTAAAAACTTTATTCATAACTTGGTGTTAGGAACTATCGCTATGGGCCCCAACACCCATGAGTCCTTACACCTTAAACCTTAAACCTTAACCAACTTAGATCATTTCCAAGCACAACTCCACTAAGGATAGTGTCACATAAGGATCATTGGGGTGCCTCCTAGGGATTTGCGACTACAAGCCCCTAGGTTGAGCCAAGCACTTAACCACTTAAACTAGTCATCCAACTTAATCCAATTTGATACTAACTTAACAAGCACAAGAAGCAAAAAAAGTTACATGTACCTAAAATCTTTGTCTTAAGCACACCTAGTCTTGAACTTAAAGTATTCTATAATCTGTTAAAGCAACACTAATTTCCTCTTAGTACTAATCTAAGAATAATATAAGTTTCCTCATTCTCTTCACTAATCTATTATATGACACCTTCTTTTATGCTAATGGAGTTTCTAAGTTTACACTATGTGTTTAAGTTACACGGAAGTTCGAATAATGTATGTTAAATTAATAAAAAAAATTTTCTAAGTACACGGTTGTGCTTTAGGCCATATACTTTGGCACGGTTGGAATACACAGTCGTGTAGAGTAACCGTGTATCATTTTATGGACTTTAATATTTTGGCATGCCTAGGTACATGGTTGTGTAGAGTGGCTATGTACCTTTCTATGGATTTTTGTATTTCGACATGCCTAAGTACACAAGCGTATCAATTGTTCATTTACTTTTCTATACATAATGTATGTTTTTGCATGGGCAAGTACATGGGCATGTACTTGACTGTGTACTATGCTGTTCTTCGCAAACCCTATTTTCTCTTTTCCAAATTGTTCCAAATTCTAAATTCCTTAATCATAGGCCTAATTGAATCTTAAAAATTGTAATTTCTAATCGAATTATATAGATTAGTGAATTGACTTTTCATATTTTGTGAATCGAATCTTTAATCGCTTGATCTCTATGCTTGTTTTATCTCGTTCCTTAATTTAGATTTTAGTGTAATTGGTTTGATCCTTGTTATCATTTGCTAAGTCACCTTAGTGTTCTTTAGAGAGTGTTTAGTCTATTACTGTGCAAATGGGAAAAAGGAAGGAGCACTAGGTCAACTTAGGTTTATATACTCCATCAAGGAAATGACCGTTTTGTCCCCTATATTTTATAAAAATCCCCCTTTTGACCTTAGCTCCATTTTATAGTAATTATTAATTAAAATATGTTTGTCCAAGTATTTACAAGTAGAGTAGTGTGATTAATTTGCTGTTATATCATTATTTTAATATGTTGATAACACATATTTAATGGTAAAAGACACTCCTCAATCAAGGATTTTACATGCCCATATTTTTATATGTAATAACCAAAATGCCATTGATTATAAAATTGATAGGAATCAAAATCCATCAAGACCTATCACTAGAGAAAGAGCTAAAGGATTTCAAATCTTAATGATGAGAGCCCATTTTGAGCACATCGACCCTGTAATTATTTGTTTACTAACCTCTTTTCTCTTATTTATGTATTGTATATTCTAATAGGTACACTTATCAGACTTTACAGGGTGATGGACAAACTCACTAAGACTCAGCTTGTGGGTTATCTATAGATCGACCTAAACCAGCGATGAGCTGGGCCGACGAATCCTATGGAAGAGCTAGCATGATGAAGACTATTTTTATTTGTAATTATTTCTTTAGACTATTTATGTGTAAGCTTTTGGGACACTTTTTATTTAGTTGTAATTGAGTTTTAGGACTGACCACCCTAAAAGTGGCATAATTGTAATTTTGTGAACTTTTTAATCCTAAAGGGAGCAAGTATAAATACTTGCTTAAGTAGGGTTTAGGGGAGGTAGCCAAATTTTTTAGAAAAGAACAAACACTTCACATGTGAGGGTTAAGGTTTTCCTGATTCAAATTGCTCTTATCAATTTCAAATCCCAATTTGAGGGTGTAGCAAGTGGCTCCAAGGCTAATGATGTGCTTAAAGCCAAGATTAAGCACATGCAAAACCAATTTGAAAGACAATTAGCTAATGTCAATCAAACTAACTTCTAATCACATGAATAATGGCATCAATTCTCAAGATCTATAACCGATTCCACAACACCATGTGATCAATATTGAAATGAACCAAGTATGTGCAGCTTTAATACTAAATATGATGTGCCTAAATTAAGAGTTAAGCACATATAATTGGAGAAAATTATAATCCTTAAATGCACTAAACCAATCTCAGTTCAAGTTACTAGAAATTGCGTAAACCTTAGTGAAGATGCAATGAGATCCGAATGCTCAAAGTTGTAATTACAATTTTACAAAGATAATTTCCTCCAATATAACACTAATCACAAGTAAATCCACATGAAAAATTACACAAGAACAACGATGATGGGAATCAAAATCCGACAAGACCTATTATTAGGACAAAAATTGAAGGATTTCGAATCTTGGCGATGAGGACCCATTTCGAGCAGATCAACCTCGGAATTAATTATTATCTAACCTCTTTTATCTTATTCATGAATTGTATATTCCAACAGGTATGCTTATTTGGTTTCACAAGGCGATGGACAAACTCACTAAGACTCAGCTTGTGGGTTATCTATGGACCGACCTAAAACCGAAGATGAGTTGAACCGACGAATTCCATTATGAAGCTAGCTTGCTGAAGATTATTTTCTGTATTTGTAATTTATTTTTGAACCATTTATTTTGTAAGCTTTATGGGACATTTTATTTGGTTGTAATTTTGCCTTTAGGACCGGCCACCCTATAGTGGCATAGTTGTGATTTTCTAGTCATTTTAACCCTAAAGGGTGCAAGTATAAATACTTGCTAATTAGGTCTTTTAGGGAGCTTTTTGGATTTTGAGAAAAACACCCCTTTTGTGCCGTGAGAGTACCCTCTTGCAAGCATATTGCTCTTATCAATTTCAAGTGTGAAATTGTGGCGAGTGGACTTGAATTTGTTGTGTGTTATATCAACAAATTACAAGTTGATCCTAATTCCAAACTAGTGAGTCATATCTGGTGAGGATTTAGTTATTTTATGTACTTTTGTTCTTATGAAATTAGGGTTCTAATTTCGAAATTTGAAAGCACCTTTGAATTGAATTTGAATACCATTTCGTTTTCCCTTCTAGCAATCGTCCTTTGATATATTGTAATTCATCACAATTTCGGAATTTCATTTGGAATATTGAGGTATTTCCCTTCTTGTGGCGTGATACTTCATAGCCATTTCTCCCTTCAATTTGATTGTGCTTGAATTCCCCCTTTTAGGCACATCAAACGAGTTTCAATTCTGTGATCCACTTCTCAAACAAAATGATCCACGGTTCAAATAAGGCTAAATTGAAGGTTAAAAACCAAGGCTAAAACCAATCAATTAAGAAATAAGAATTTGATTACAAATGTAATCAAATCTAACAAAGAAAACATCCAATTCAACCCCAGATATAACTCACTAGTGATGAAAAGGAAACATAACAAAAATGTTACGAATTGCTCTGCTCTGATACCAAATGTTACAAATTGCTCTACTCTGATACTAAATGATACGATTTCCTTCACACAAATGTTACGATTCCTTCCTTGCAAATCTTCAATAAAATGAATTCTTTAATAATTTTAGGGCTTTCTGTATTCGGTACTAACGAATAAAAACAAATGATATAGATAAAATTACCAATCTATAGATACTAAGATTGATAAAATTAAATTGGTTCGCAATTAAATCATAGAACGATAGAGACCACGTTCTATAAATCAATCACTAAAGTTAAAGAATTCCAAGAATTCAATAACAATGTTCACCACAAATTCTATAGGGACCAAGAATCTAATAAGAACAATTAGAATAAAGGGAAATCAAATTCTCAATATTCAAGAACTCTCCAAAGAGGATTCACACAGTCAAAAGTGTTTTTTTTTTTTCTTTCAACAAAATAACATTATGTTCAAAATACCCTAAAGAAGACTATTTATATCATGCCTAAAAGTAACCTAAGGAAATATTAATGAAAATTGTGCGAGGCCATTCAAGGCCGGCAGCCTACATGTAAGTCGGCACCAAGGCCGGTGACCTTGAAGTTAATTTGGCTGGCTTAAGGCTGGCCGAACTTCTCCTTGTGTCCTTCCGACACTTATTTCCTCCCTTTTTGGACCCCGTACTGCCACCTATAGCTTGGATTGACTTTGATTTCTTTGGTGCTTGTATCTTAGCTGTTGGAATCGTATCATTCCCTCCATGTTGAAAAAGATTCGACCTCGAATCTGTATCGTCCATCCTGCTAGACCACATAAACAAACTCCTCTTTCCCTTAGGCTTCTTAAGGCAAATCAACCTTGTTTGTTGTACCTCAATTGGACTCATAGGAAGAAGCTTGTATGCCTTGTCCTGTTGTTGAATGGTATACTCATTGGTGTATCCATCATACTTAGCTCTGAGATCGTACTGCCAAGGTCTTCTAAGAATCAAGTGTGTAGCTTTCATGGGAACTACATCACAAACAATCTCGTTAGTATAATCACCAATAATTAATGGAACACGAACTTGTTTGTGTACATGAACAGTTCCCTATGGACTCAACCAATGAAGTGCAAAAGGTCTTGGATGCTGCTCTACTTGTAAACCCAACTTAGCAACCCAGCTTGCTGAAGTAACATTGGTGCAACTGCCTGTGTTAGCCACAATCAAACAAGTCTTCCCTTGCACCATTCCTTGAATATGAAATAAATTGGCTCTCTGATTAGGAACAACTATATCCTGCTTAACCATTAACAAGTCTCCCTGTACTGGATACGCTATAATGTTTTCATCTTCCTCTTCTGCCTCAGTACCCTTCTGCTCTTCTTCCTCACTCTCGACTTTGTCACCCTTTATGACCATAACCCTTTTATTAGGACATTGAGAAGAAATATGGCCAAGTCCTAAACACTTAAAACATTTTATATCTTTGCTCTTCTTTTACTGTGTTTGGTCAACAGCCTTACCAGCGACTGCCTTTCCTTTTTCCCTCCTTTCCTTCTCCCTCTCACCATCATCTGACTTATGGTGGTGATATGATTTCTGAACCCACCTGCGCTGATGCCGCTCAACCCGACTGGCTAATTTAATCATATCCTCTAGAGTATGATAATGCTGGAGTTCCACTATACTGGCAATGTCCATCTTCAACCCATTGATGAAATGAGCTATAGATTCATCTGATGATTCCTTAATATCACACCTTGCCATTAGTGTCTCAAACTCCTTTACATACTCTTCCATGCTTTTCTTACCCTGCCTCAAGGATTGCAACTCCATCAGCATCTCTTGTTTATAGTAATCTGGCACAAATCTGCATCTCATCAATCTTTTCATCAAAGCCCATGAATGAACTTTCTCCTCATTCGCCCTACATCTCTCAGTTTGTAGTTTATCCCACCACAGACTAGCATATTCAGAGAATGCTAGAGACGCCATCTTCACCTTCATGTGCTCATCCCACTCATAGTAGTCAAACACCTTCTCAACCCGTAGCACCCAGTCTAGGAATTCCTCTAGTTTACTACTACCAATGAAAGGTGGAATTTTTAGCTTTATGTTTTCAATCCCCTAACGCCTATCATCATTGTTTCCTCTTCTACTCCTTTCACTACGGGCATCGAATTCATCACTAGAATGTCTCCTCCTAATTCCTACACCACTATGGCTTCTTCTATCCCTAACCTCCAATCTCTCCATAATCAATCTAATATTTTCTTGGAGTTGATTGAACTCTGCCCTAGTCATAACCTCACCCCCATTATTAGCATTATTCCCATTGTTGTTGTTATTAGTGTTATTAATACTTCCATGCGACGACATCTCTACCACTCAAAATTTCAGCAATAGATATTCACAAAAACCCCAATTTTCACCAACAACCCAAAACACCAATTCAACACCCAACAATTGAATTTATAGCAATACTTATCAAAATAAATTCCTAAATTTTCCAACTAATGGCAGTATTGAATTAAAACTACAATTGAGTTGAGATTCAATAGCCTTATCGATTTAACCCGCGTCGATTCACAAATCCACTAACTTTCGCTCTAATACCAAATGATACAAATTCTTCTGGCTAATTTTAGGGTTTTTCTATATTTGGTACTAACGAATAAAAACAAAGGATATGGATAAAATTACCAATCTATAGATACCAAGATTGATAAAATTAAACTGGTTCGCAATTAAATCATAGAACGATAGAGACCACGTTCTATAAATCAATCACTAAAGTTAAAGAATTCCAAGAATTCAATAACAATGTTTGCCACAAATTCTATAGGGACCAAGAATCTGATAAGAACAATTAGAATAAAGGGAAATCAAATTCTCAATATTCAAGAACTCTCCAAAGAGGATTCACACACTCAAAAGTTTTTTTTTCTTTCAACAAAATAACATTCTGTTCGAATTCCCTAAAGAAGACTATTTATATTATGCTTAAAAGTAACCTAAGGACATATTAATGATTATTGTGCGAGGCCATTCAAGGCCGGCGGCCTTGAAGTTAATTTGGCTGGCCTTCATTCAAGGCCAGCGGCCTTGAAGTTAATTTGGTCGGCCTTCATTCAAAGCCGGCTTAAGGCTGGACGAACTTCGCCTTGTGGCCTCTCGACGCTTATTTCCTCCCTTTTTGGACCATGTACTGCTACCTATAGCTCGGATTGACTTTGATTTCTTTGGTGCTCGTATCTTAGCTCTTGGAATCGTATTAAAAAAGGAATTGATATTACTCACAATTTCTCCTTGTTGCACTCGCCATAATTCCAATTCTTGGTATTGAGATTGATAAGAGCAAATGAATTAGGAAGAAACCCTAACCCTCTCACGTAATATGTGAAGTCTATTTTGAAAAATTCTCTCCTAAAAACCTTACTTAAGCAAGTATTTATACTTGCCCCCTTTAGGCTTAAAAAGTTCACAAAATTACAACTATGCCACTTTTAGGGTGGCCGGTCCTAAAAACATAATTACAAGCAAATGAAAAGTGTCCTAAAAACTTACATCATAAATAGTTCAAAGAAAAAAAAATTACAAGTAAAAATAGTCTTCAACATGCTAATTCTTCAATAGGATTTGTTGGCTCAACTCATCGTCGGTTTAAGTCGGTCTATGGATAACCCACAAGCTGAGTTTAAGTGAGTTTGTCCATCGCCCTATAAAGCATGATAAGTATGCCTATTGGAATATACAATATATGAATAAGAGAAAAGAGGTTAGTAGAGAAATAATTCCTGAGTCGATTTGATCAAAATGGGCCCTCATTGCCAAGATTTCAAATCCTTTGGTTCTTGCCCTAATGATAGGTTTTTTTGGATTTTGATTCCTATTATGATGGGAAAAATTCTGGCACTGTCAACCTTTTCGGAACCCAATCTGGATGATTGACCAGATTGCTCATCTTTTATCTTATGTCTTTGTTTCTAATAAACTTTGAGAATAATCTTACAGGTACAATTATATATCTCCATGGGATGCCAAAATGTCCTACAACTTCAGTTAGACACAAAACATTTTTCTAGATAACAATCAAAGGCCCGCTACGATTGTTCTCTATTCTGAGGCATTGGATCATGAAGATTTATGTTATTTTGTATCTTGTAAATGTTTATTGAACTATTTTGGTTGTATTTTGGTTTTGGGACACTTTTATTTCTTTGTAACTTTCATTTAGGGTTAGTCACTTTAAAAGTGGCAAACTTGTAATTTTGAGCACTTTTTAAACCCTAGGAGTAGCAAGTATAAATACTTGCTTAAGAGAAGGTTTGAGGAGGATTATTTTTGCAGAATATACACCTCTTTTCACGTGTGAATTAGGGTTCAAACCTTGGTTCCAACTCTTATCAATTTTAATTCCAAGACTTGAAATTGTGGCGAGTGCAACATCTTGAAATTGTGAGTTATATCAATTTCATTTTGTTGTGATTTCTTTTCTTCTCTAGTGTGTTGTATCTAGGGTTGATTAGAGATAGTTCTTGGTCAGATTAACATCTTATTGTACATGAATGCTTGTGATTATTTGAAGGAATTATCATATTGATCCAATTCATCTTTAAAAGTTTCCTTGAAAACGTGAATTTCACCATTGGAAAGGGATTGTTTTATTACGGTTTTTCTTTGTCAAATTGAGGCTTCATTTGCGTGGATTATTTGATATTAGAGTGTTATTAGAAACCATTTCCATTGTGGTATTCAGATTATATCATTAGTAGAATTGAATTTCATCATTTCAACATTAGGGTTCATTTGAAAAGTGCCATTTTTGGATCCGATTTTGCCTAGACTTGAGATATCTTTTCTTAAGTCTTTTGGATGTGCTTTTAAGAGTGGTTAGGCACATCATATTTTTGGTATTAGAGCATCATCACACTTGGATTCATTATTGATTCACATCTTAGTTGAAGAATTGGTCATAAACTTTGAGGATTTGACGCCATTGTTCATATGATTGAGACTAGTTTGATTGACATTGTTTAATTGTCTTTCAAATTGGTTTTGCATGTGCTTGAACTTGGTTTTGAGCACATCATATTAGCTAATTTGTGAGTAATATCAAATTTACCTTGTTGCAATTTCCTTTCTTCTCTAGTGAGTAGTATCTAGGTGATGGGAAAATTTCTAACACTGCCAACCCCTTCAGAACCCAATTTGGATGATTATCCAAATTGCTTATATTTTACCTTATGTCTTTATTTCTAATAAAATTTGAGAATAATCTTACAGGTACAATTATAATTCTCCATGGGATGCCAAAATGTCCTACAACTTCAGTTAGACACCGAACATTTTTCAAGATAACAATCAAAGACCCGCTGCGATTGTTCTCTATTCTAAGGCATTGGATCATGAAGACTTATGTTATTTTGTATCTTGTAAGTGTTTATTGAACTATTTTGGTTGTATTTTGGTTTTGGGACACTTTTATTTCCTGGTAATTTTCATTTAGGGATAGCCACCTTAAAAGTGGCAAACTTGTAATTTTGAGCACTTTTTAACCCTAGGAGTAGCAAGTATAAATACTTGCTTAAGAGAGGGCTTGAAGAGGCTTATTTTGCAGAACAAACACTTCACATTTCGTGAGAGGGCTTAGGGTTTTCCTAATTCCAAATTCTCTTATCAATTTCAATCCCAAGAAGTTGAAATTATGGCGAGTGCAATAAGGAGAAATCGTGAGTAATATCGGTTCCTTATTATTGTTTTCCATTTCATCACTAGTGCATCATATCTAGGTTGATTTAGACGTTCTTGGACTTGTTTTAATTTGAAATTCGTGATCAATAGCTTGTTATAGGATTGATTGTGTTGATATATGATATCATTCTCTTCATTGTGACGTGAATTGGATAGTTGAAGGAAGGGATTGGAATTTGCGGTTTGACTCTTTTGTTTTCTTGATTTGATTCACGTGGGTTTCAATTATAATTGTTATTATTTGATGAAGATTACTTGTTTGGATTGATAATAGCAATTGGAGCTCTTTGGATTTCATTCCATTGCCTTAGGATTTCCGCATTTACCTAGTCAAGTGAACCGATTTTTGTGTGTATGAATTGAGGAGTTTTCCTTTATTCTTTTGATTATGCTTAAGCTTGGAATTAGGCACATCATCTTTTTGGTATCAGAGCTTGAAGGTTTGTGAGAAGGGGTTTGTCGATTGAAGTTTGGGAATTGAAAGTTTTTGTCTTACCATTGTGAACCGAATTGTAGGAAAGTCGAAGTTCGGAACAATTGAATTTTTTTTTGTTATCACCTTGATCTTTACGTGATTGATCATTGTTGAAGAGGATAGATGAAGCTTCTGATTTGAAAGGAAAATTTGGTTATTGTCTTTATCCTTACCGTGTGTTGTTTACATGAGGAAGGAGAGGAATTTCTTGTTGTAGCATTGTTAATTAGTGCATATTGTTTCTTCATTATTGCGGAATTGGAAGAGTCATTTCCTTAGCAGATTTCTTCAAGTGGCGTGGAGGATTAGGAAACTAATTTTAATTCAAATCAACCATTAAGCTATAGAGTTACTGTGTATTAATCACCTTGATTGCACATTAACTTGTTGGAATTAATTGCTTGCCATTTTGAGGAGTATCTTTAGTTAGTTCCATTGTGTTTGTTGCTACCGTGGAAGTGAAGGATTGCAACATATTATTGTTGTGTGGATTTAGTGTGTTGTGTGTGTAGTGTGTAAGTGGCGGTGTGAATTAGTTTTGTGACGTGGTGAAGTGAAGTGAGTGTGCTACAATTATTAGAGATTACACTAGTACTTCAAATAGATCGCATCCAACAAACATGTTGAATAATAGCGTGAATGGAGGAATGAGTGATGAAGCCAATAGTCGGTTTGGTGGAGGTCAGGGTCATAATGTTGCAGGTAGGAGGACCTTAGAGGAACAGCTACAGGATCTTACTACTATAGTTGCTACTCTAGCAACTAGGATTGATAGGATGACATTACCACAACCACCAGTGGTAAAACAGAGTAGCTCCAAAAAACCTTCATCAAAACAGAGTAGTGGGAGATGGGAATTTAAATAGAAGGATGGGTGAGGAGCATCTTCCAAACATGGAAGAAAGGGATGACAATTTTGGGGTAAACCTAAATCAGAATAGGGATTTCAGGCCACCTCGGGGTTTGGAGTATGTGAAACTACAAATGCCATCCTATGATGGTAAGGGGTCAGCAGATGAATACTTAGACTGAGAGGATAAGGTCGAAGGTCTCTTCGAATGTTATGAGATCGACGACAGTACCAGGGTTAGATTGGCTGCTGTTGAATTTGTGGGGTATGCTACACTTTGGTGGAAGAATCTGATCATCAACAGGCGTCGGGATGGAGAGGTAGAGGTTCAGACCTGGAGGGACATGAACAGGTTGCTAAGGAAAAGGTTCATTCCTGAGCACTACAAACAGGAGCTGTTTATGCGACTGCAAGCCTTGAAGCAGGGGGGCAAAACAGTGGATGATTATGTGCAAGAATTTGAGACCCTTATGATTAGGTGTGGGTCTGTTGAGCCTCCAGAACAAACTATAGCGCGATTTGTCTCAGGTCTAAAATATGAGATAGCGTGTATTGTCGAGCTGCAGCGCTATACTACACTTGATGAGGCAATTCAGTTCGCCTTAAAAGTAGAGAGACAAAGGAGGTCTAACTTCTTTAGGGCTCCAAGCAGTAGACCTAATACTGTTAATAGACCCATCTCAGCTGACAGTCGATCGGGAGGAACAAAGGAGGTAGGTGAGGGTGTCAAAGCAGTGGACACTACTACCCCAACCATTATAAGAGAAAACTTACCCACTGGGAAGGCTAAAGAGGTCATGGTACCAAAAACGAGGCAAACTGTTCCCGGATCTACTAGTGGGAAAGCGCGCTAGATAAAATGTTTTAAATGCATGGGATTTGGGCATATGGTTGCACAGTGTCCAAATAAGAGGGTGATGACTGTTATGGAAGACACTGGAGAGGATACTGAGGATGATCATGGTTAGATTGAGCCTATAGACCTACCTACAACACTGTAGGAATATTATGACGATCAGAATGCAAATGCGCCTGAGGAGCATACTGGAGGGAAATATCTACCCCTTAATGTGTTACACAGGATTTTGTCCACATCTCCTGATACCAGTGATATTCAGAGGGAGAACATATTTCATACCTCTTGCAGAATCATAGGTAACCTTTGTCTACTCATCATCGATAGTGGTAGTTGCACGAATGTTATATCTGCTGCACTGGTAGACAAATTACAACTGTCTACTATACGACATCCTAGTCCTTATCATTTGCATTGGCCGGATAATAGAGGTAGTATGCATGTTACCCTTAAGGCAAAGGTTCCTGTGAGTGTCGGGCAGAACTATCGTGATGAGATCCTTTGTGATATAGTTCCTATGCATGCATTCCATTTGCTATTGGGTCGGCCTTGGTTGTATGATCGACGGGTGATACATGATGGGTTTGAAAATACCTACATGTTCAGCATGGGCGAGTCACGCATAGTTCTATTACCGATGACTCCATCTAAGGTCCAGGGTTTTCAAAAATAGATCAGGAATCCATCCACTACCATGGTTAGCCGGAAGAGCAGGACAACAAAGATATTAGGGTTCAGTTCCACAACTGATCCTCTAGATTTGAGGGCAAATCTTTCAGAAGCCCGAAGAGATGATGGGAAAATTTCTAACACTACCAACCCCTTCAGAACCCAATTTGGATGATTATCCAAATTGCTTATATTTTACCTTATGTCTTTATTTCTAATAAAATTTGAGAATAATCTTACAGGTACAATTATAATTCTCCATGGGATGCTAAAATTTCCTACAACTTTAGTTGGACACCGAACATTTTTCAGGATAACAATCAAAGACCCGCTACGATTGTTCTCTATTCTGAGGCATTGGATCATGAAGACTTATGCTATTTTGTATCTTGTAAATGTTTATTGAACTATTTTGGTTGTATTTTGGTTTTGGGACACTTTTATTTCCTTGTAATTTTCATTTAGGGATAGCCACCTTAAAAGTGGCAAACTTGTAATTTTGAGCACTTTTTAACTCTAGGAGTAGCAATTATAAATACTTGCTTAAGAGAGGGTTTGAAGAGGCTTATTTGCAGAACAAACACTTCACATTTCGTGAGAGGGCTTAGGGTTTTCTTAATTCCAAATTCTCTTATCAATTTCAATCCCAAGAAGTTGAAATTGTGGCGAGTGCAACAAGGAGAAATCGTGAGTAATATCGGTTCCTTATTGTTGTTTTCCATTTCATCACTAGTGCGTCATATCTAGGTTGATTTGGATGTTCTTGGACTTGTTTTAATTTGCAATTCGTGATCAATAGCTTGTTATAGGATTGATTGTGTTGATATATGATATCATTCTCTTCATTGTGACGTGAATTGGATAGTTGAAGGAAGGGATTGGAATTTGCGGTTTGACCCTTTTGTTTTCTTGATTTGATTCACGTGGGTTTCAATTATAATTGTTATTATTTGATGAAGATTACTTGTTTGGATTGATAATAGCAATTGGAGCTCTTTGGATTTCATTCCATTGCCTTAAGATTTCCGCATTTACCTAGTCAAGTGAACCGGTTTTTGTGTGTGTGAATTGAGGAGTTTTACTTGATTCTTTTTATTGTGCTTAAGCTTGGAATTAGGCACATCACTAGGGTTGATTTGGAAGTGTATTAACCAAATTTTGATTGCATTTGTAACTAAATTCTTGTTGCTTCAATTGATTGGTTTTAGCCTTTGAGTTTTAACCTTCAATTTAGCATCATTTTGAATCGTGGATCACTTTGTTGGAAAAGTGGATCACATAATTGGTTCTTGCTTTTTTTGTTGTAATTCACATGGATTTATTTGTGATCATTGTTGTTTTGGAAGAATTTATCATTGTGGAATTGCTACTTGCAATTTAGAGCATTCGGATTTCATTGTTCTCCATTAGGGTTCATGCAAATTATTGGAGGTTTGAACCGAGATTGAAGAAGTGCATTGAGGTTTATAATTTGTTCCAATTGCATGTGCTTAAACCCTATTTTAGGCACATCATTATTTGGTATCAAAGCATCATCATACTTGGAATTAAGATTGATCACACCATTGTTTAAGAATTGGTTCATAAATATTGAGGAATTATGCAATTGTTGAACTAATTTGATTGACATTGTCTGATTGTCTTTCAAATTGGTTTTGCATGTGCTTAATCTTGGTTTTAGGCATATCATCTTTTGGTATTGGAGCTGAACATATTTGTTCATTTCAATCTTGATCACGTGGTGGAGTGGAATTGGTTATAAACATTGAGATTTGACACCATTGTTCATGTGATTAGAAGCTAGTTTGATTGACATTATCTAATTGTTTTTCAAATTGGTTTTGCATGTGCTTAAACTTAGTTTTAGGAACATCATCTTTTGCTATCAGAGCTTGAGTTTGTGAGAATGGAATGGTTGCAAATTAAATTTGGAAGTTAGGGTTGGTTGTTGTAGCATTTTGAACCATACAAGTTGTTGGCGTGAACTTGCATATTATTGTTGTAATTGTTGAATTTTATTGTCATGTTGATTAGTGGATGATCACTTGGAGAAGTGTACACTCTTGAAATCCTTGCTCATGGTTGTAAATGTGTAGTGCATGAATAGTAAACCGTGAAAGGGAAGAGTAGTGTTTCAATTGTGAAGTGGAATTATGTAGTGTATATTTTCGAAAAAGGTAGAGGAATTACAATTGTAATTTTTAGATTTGAAATAAGAATTGAAAGTGTACATTAAGAAGTCAATTTGAAATTTCAAAACACACATTAAATCATAGTTAATTGTGTGTCATTTGAATTTGAAAAAAGCCTCTTACCATTTGTGGACTTATGCACTTATTGAACTCCATTTTTTAATTTGAAAGTTGAGCTGCCTTTTTTGTATTGATGTTGCGGTTTGTTATAGTTTGTGGAAGTGGGGAGTGTACCGTAGCATGAGGAGGATTGTGTGTAGTGTTTTATTTTTGTAAACTTAGTAAAGGGTGTGTACATTTGGCATGGGTTTTGGTGTGTGTAGTATAGACAATTGTTGTTGGAGGCGTTATTGGTGTGGAACCGTGAGTAAAAGAGGAGAAGTGTAGTTGTGAAGTTTTATATTTTTATATATGTTGAGGTGCTGCATTTTGTGAAATTAATTAGTGTGAAGCTAAGAAAATAAAAAGGAAAGTGAGTAGTAGAATTTGAAATTTTAACAAGTCATTAAAGTGTGAAAGTAATTGAACTAATTACTTAAACACTTGTAGTTGAATTTAATTCTATCTACTTGAAAAAAGTTGAGTATACTTTATTTGTGTCTGGGTGTGTACTTGAACCATGGAAGTGTAAGGATAATTATTGTGTTGTTGGGTTTGAACACAATCATGTCTAGTGAAATGTTTCATTATACTAATATATTGCGCTGGACATTGACTACTTTTCCTACTAAGGATGATGAACAAAGGGAAAATTTGTTCCATACTTCTTGTAGGTTACAGGGAAATTTATGTGTCCTTATAGTTGATAGAGGTAGTTGTACCAATGTGGTTGCAGCATCATTAGTATCGAAACTAAAACTTGCCACTACTCCACGTCATGAACCGTATAAATTGCATTGGCTTAGTGATAAGGGGAGTTTGCATGTGACCCAAAGAGCTAGGGTACCTTTCAGTATAAGGGACAAGTAATGTGATGAACTTAAATGTGATATTATTCCTATGTGTACATCCCATATATTGCTTGGTAGGCTATGGCTGTATGATAGGATAGTATTACATGATGGGTGTAGAAATATTTATATGTTCCAACAGGATGGTAAATGTATAGTATTGAACCCTATGTCACCATCAGAGGTCCAGAAGATGCAAAGATAGATAAGACAACCATCACAGATTCTTGAGGATTATAGCCACATGATCAAATCTTTAGAGGCTCCTAAGGTTTCTAGTGACACGAACCAACCCTTAGAGCACAAAATTTGTCAAACACAGACGTGCCAACCTTTAGAGGATCCTGATGATCATAGTTAGATGAGTAGACTACCAAAGGACCAAACTGTTTAGGGGCAGTTGTGTTCATCTTCAAAGGTACTAGAGGCTTATGAGCAATTGAGTGAACCATTAGAGAATTCTAAGGGTTAGAGTCAGATGAACCCATCATTAGAAAGCCAGATTGTTCAGAGATAGTTGTGTCCACCTTTAGAGGTTTTAGAGGGCTGTGAGCAGTCGGACCAACAATTAGAGGGCCATGAGGGTCGGTGCCATATAGATGAGTTAGAAAAGGAGGAAACAATATCAGTGGAATAGGTTGAGATAGGGGAGACCTCAGTGGATAATGGGTCATTTATGTTGCAGATAAGATACATCCTAGAAATGGAGGAGAGAAAATAATCACCCCCTATGGTATTTCAGATATTGGGATTCTACAGTGATACTTCTTTAGGTAGCTTGCTAGGAGGAAACATAGTCTCTACTGCATTTGATCTGTCAGATTTGAGGGCAGATCTTTTTGAGGCCCGAGGAGATGATAGGAATCAAAATCCATCAATACCTATCATTAGGGCAAGAGCCAAAGGATTTCAAATCATGGCGATGAGGGCCCATTTTGAGCACATCGACCCCAGAATTATTTGTTTACTAACCTCTTTTCTCTTATTCATGTATTGTATATTCCAACAGGCACACTTATCATGCTTTACAGGGTGATGGACAAACTCACTAAGACTCAGCTTATGGGTTATCCATAAACTGACCTGAACCAGTGATGAGCTGGGCCGACGAATCCTATGGAAGAGCTAAGCATGATGAAGACTATTTTTATTTGTAATTATTTTTTTGGACTATTTATGTGTAAGGTTTTGGGACACTTTTTATTTGGTTGTAATTGAGTTTTAGGACTGGCCACCCTAAAAGTGACATAGTTGTAATTTTGTGGACTTTTTAACCCTAAAGGGAACAAGTATAAATACTTGCTTAAGTAAGGTTTTGAGGGAGGTAGCTAAATTTTTCAGAAAAGAACAAACACTTTACGTGTGAGGGTTAGGGTTTTCCTAATTCAAATTGCTCTTATCAATTTCAAATCCCAATTTGAGGTTGTGGCGAGTGGCTTTAAGGCTAATTTGTGAGTAATATCAAATTCACCTTGTTGCAATTTCCTTTCTTCTCTAGTGAGTAGTATTTAGGGTTGATTTGGAAGTGTATTGACCGAATTTTTATTGCATTTGTAATCAAATTCTTGTTGCTTCAATTGATTGGTTTTAGCCTTTGAGTTTTAACCTTCAATTTAGCATCATTTTGAACTGTAGATCACTTTGTTGGGAAAGTGGATCATGGAATTGGTTCTTGCTATTTTTGTGTGTAATTCACGTGGATTTATTTGTGATCATTGTTGTTTTGGAAGAATTTATCATTGTGGAATTGTTACTTGTAATTTTGAGCATTCGGATTTCATTGCTCTCCATTAGGGTTCATGCAAATTATTGGAGGTTTGAACTGAGATTGAACAAGTGCATTGAGGTTTATAATTTGTTCAATTACATGTGCTTAACCCCTCTTTTAGGCACATCATTATTTGGTATCAGAGCATCATCATACTTAGAATTAAGATTGATCACACCATTGTTTAAGAATTGGTTCATAAATATTGAGGAATTATGCAATTGTTGAACTAGTTTGATTGACATTGTTTAATTGTCTTTCAAATTGGTTTTGCATGTGCTTAATCTTGGTTTTAGGCACATCATCTTTTGGTATCAAAGCTGAACATATTTGGTTCATTTCAATCTTGATCAAGTGGTGGTGAGGGATTGGTTATAAACATTGAGATTTGATGCCATTGTTCATGTGATTGGAAGCTAGTTTGATTGATATTGTCTAATTGTCTTTCAAATTGGTTTTACATGTGCTTAAACTTAGTTTTAGGCACATAAAAAATAAAGTATTTGCTTTATGAATCTAGTTATTATACTAAGTCTCCTAGTCAAAAGATGACCCATCTTCTACCTTGACGGCCTTATGCTTGGTACTTAGCTATTAGTCTCTATAGATGTTCTAATACTCAATGACGAGTTCTTTAAACTTATTGTACTTTGTCTCTTTTGCTTTGGCTATCATCTTATGTAGTTGGAAATGGAAGTTAAGTCCATGGGAGTAGTCAAGTTGTAGTAATAAATTAGTTTAAATAAATTCTTCTAAATGGAAGTATGGATTGATTAGTTGTAGGTAAACTCCATGTGAGGCAAATAGTAATCCCAATATTTGAGGTTTCTTACCACTGTAGCTTGAAGTAAAACTCTTGATGTCCTATTCACCAATTTTGCCTAAGCATCTTTTTGTAGTTAGCAAGCAAACCTAAAGAAAAATTTTGTAGCCCATTCCACCATAAAATCTTCTAAAAGGAGATAAATAACTTGGCTTTGTGATGTCCCAAAATTTTGAAAAGACTATATGAAAATTTACAGAAAATAAGCAAAATGAAAAATACGTTTAAGTCGGGACAGCGAGAATGACAACCTCGTTGTATTAAAAACTTTGAGAAATTTACGACAAAAATTCAAACATCGGGATGCATGAACATTATTTTAATAATTTACGATAATAATAGGTTTTAAAAATAGAACAATTGAAAAGAACAACCACTGCAAAGAAGAAAGATAACAAATGTAGCATTTTAAATTTTATGAAATATATTACTAAATAAATTTAGGAAGCGAAGTAATTGAAAAATATTCGTATATAGGTATATGAACAAATAAATAAAAATAATTGAAAGCCCTAACTTCAGTTCGCGTAATTTAAATTAAAAGAATAAATTCCCTAAAGCATAAATTTCAAATGATATTGGGTTAAATAAGGAAATTAATTGAAACTATAGATTTAGGAAATTTAAATGAAAATTTCGAGTGAATGGTGATGCCCAGAATAATCAAATTAGCTTAGATGTTCGTAATAAATTGCTAAAAATATAAAATTTAAAGACATCACTATATGCGTGTGTAATATTAAAAATCAAAATAATTATAATATAATATAATATATATCCATAACTGTAATAAAAAATTATAATAATAAATTTAAAATCTGCTGCAACATCTTATCCATCCAGCCTTTTCTTCTGGACACAACGGCAACAACAACAGTAAGTCTAGATCAGTCGCTTGGTCACGTCGTCTACCCCTCGCTGTTCCCTCATCCTTCATTTCTTCTTTCTTCCTTTTCTTTTTCTTCTCCTTCTTCTTCTTCTTCTTCTTCTTCTTCTTCCTCCAGTCATATCCCCTCCATCCTATCCTCATCCTCTGCTTCTTCACTCCTTTTCTTCCTTCTTTTTCTTTTCATCTACCTATCTTAAAGCAAACAGCTACAAACGTCCTCTCTCTCTCTAATCTTCCCTTCCTTCTTTTTGTTCCCGACCAGACCCCTACACCATTCCCTTCCCTTCCATTTCCCTTTCTTGTTTTCCTTAGCCAACGAGAAGGCAAGCGCGAGTGCGTGATTTCAAATGGATTTTTGAAGGGGTTGTAGAGAACACCATTGGGAACGAGTTGGAATGCTTCAATCAAATTAGAGAGCAAAGAAGGGTGGTTTCCGACTTGTGACTTGCTCTAGATTTGTAAATAGACCCCGTCCCTCTCTCTCGCTCGATCTCTTATATGCTTGAAATCTAAAGAAGCGGTGGTTGATTTGATCAAACAACGAGGACTTGAGGACATGAGCTTTGCGCCATTTAGGTCATAGTGGCTACTTCGATCATGTGGTTAGTGTTTTGCATAATGTGGGTATGTATGTGAGGGAGGATGGTAGTAACCACAATCATGACTACAACAACAGTGGCAATAGCAATCGTAGCAACAGCGATAACCACGACCACAACAACAGTGGTCGTCAACAACCATAGCAGTAGTGTTTCGGAGGAGGAAAGAAAGGGGGAAAGGGGAGAAGGAGCAAGATATATGTGTGTATGTGCATGTCGGTGGTGTGTGGTGTATATGGCGTATAGGTATATGTAGGTGCTGGTGGTGTGTGGTGTGTGCAGGTATATGTGTGTATGTGTATGAGTAGGTGTGTGTAGTGTGTATGTGAGCGTGTGTATGTATGTGCTAGTGGTGCATGGTGTATGTAGAGTATGTGTGTGTCGGTAGTGTATGGTGTATGCGGAGTATGTGTGTATGTGAGTGTTGGTGGTGTGAGGCGTGTGCGGAGTATGTGTATATGTATGAGCTAGTGGTATGTGTGTGTGTGCATGTGACATGAGGAGAAAAGAGGATTGCAAAGTGCAGCTGTGTATGCGTGTAATTATGTATATAGTATGATTGTGTGTATGTATGTGTAGGTGTGTACATGGTGTATGCGAAATGTGTATGTGTATGGAAAGGAGTGTGTTGGTGTGTGTATGTGCTTGGTAGGAATGTGCTGATGTGGGTGCGTGGTGTGTGTGTGTGTATGGTGTGTATGTGAGGTTCGGTGTCTAGGAGATAAGAAGTAGAAAAAGGGAAAAGAATTGGGTTGGGAAATGAAGGAGAAGAAAAGGAAAATGGAAGATGTCTAGAAAGGAGGAAAAACATAGAGGATTAGAAGGGAAGATTTGAAATATACACATGCATAAGTGTGAGCTAGAGAAGAGTGAAGAGGAATGAGAAGAAGAGGTGGGAAATTGGAGAAGTCCGAGGGGTTGAAGGGAGCTTGGCAAGGAAATAAGGGGAAAGTTATGGTAAGGGAGTCAAAAGGGGAGAAGAGAATAAGGAAAAGGGAAAAAGGAAAGTTGAAAGAAGGAGAAAGTGAGAATTGAAGACCGAAAAAGGGTGAGGAAAGGAGAAGAAGAGTCGGAAAAATAAAGGCAAGGAGGTATTGATCTTGTGTATGTACGTAGGTGAAGCTTGCATGTATGTATGAATATGACGTTATTATGATGGAGGTGGGTATATATGTGTATAAAGAGTGGTTAATTTATGTATGGTGATGGAAGCGTAAGTGAGGATGAAAACCAGTAGAAAGGATGGGAGACCCTGTAGGTGGAGACGTTAACAAAGGAGAGAAGCAAGAATGGAAAGGTGAAATCGAGGAGGAAGAGGGAATTGCGTGAAGGAGGTGAGTGTGACTGTGTGCAAAAGTAAATGGGAAAAAGGAGGTGCCACTGATGTGGTAGCAGTGGCTCTAGTAGCTTGATTAAGTGTTTAAGTTGTAAAAGGCAACCTCGGGAAATGCGATGTGCCATCGGTAAAACGATTGTGAATGTGAGTGTGGAAAAAGGCATGGGATGGGAGTTAATGGGAAATTGAAAAATCCAACGGAAATTGTGTAGTCGCTGTAGCCAATCCTTCGATACTATTTTCGGTGAAGAGACCACACATCGGGATCACTTAATGACGATTAGGATTATGATGACCATAAATAGGTGAGTGGGAAACTTAATGATATGCTACAATGTTGTGTTATGTGTTAATATGCTATATATGTGAATTCACTTGCTTGGTTGTAGTTGCAATTAGATGTGATTTTATTAATTTTTATATAGTGGGGTTAAAGGAGTTTAGAAAAGAAGTTACGAAGAAATTGGTAGTTAGATAAGTTATAGAGGAATACTGTTTTAATGTTGTAGAAGATAGAACGGACTGAGGGTTAGATATCACTATCTTAATAATAGCACTTCACACCATCTTGCCAGTGCTATTACTACAGGCCTAATACCATGATTCAAAATTATTTTCTTCAAATTAAACCAAAATATATAAACCTAACTTTTCCCCTTATAGCTACCGAATAGGTATGCATAACTGGAATAGATTATATGTATATCATTATATACACATATCAGAATCTACTTCTGGATATGTATATATGCTTAGACAACATTACTTTCCTATTATATTTATAGAATGCATTTATGCATATAATTATACAAATTATAGATGAAAACCCTTATTTTCAATGAAATAGTTATATCCTCTTGCTTCTCTTGAGTACATGAGGAAAAAACATTTAACAGATCATCCTTTGGTTAAGAACAAGCTTTAAACCTATAAATATGTATATACTGTTATCATATATATATGATACTTGAGAATTAGGAAGGGACATATACACATGTGGCTACCTTAAGTGACATTTGGGAATGCAAAAAACTAAGCCCTCGAGGGGTGAAATGACACAGAGGTGTCATGAAATGATAATCGTAAATCAATCCCTAGTGATTGATTCAACGTTTAAGTCAATAGAATAGAGGTATCAAGTTAACTAAAATCTTGTGTATAGCTGGATTTGTTTATGGGACTTCAATGGGTTCCTATTGATTGTTCTTGGAGTGGTAATCTTTAAATGCTTGGTAGTGTACCTTATTGCCTTGAATGGGAATTGATTACGATTGTATATTATTTGATCACCCTGAATCAATTAATTAAAGAAGTGGACTCGATTGAAATTTGACATGCATTTACACGAGACATTGCATGAGATTGAAAGCCATCACTACTACAAGACGCACTGGAAGTGATCAGAGGATCGCTGTTCCACCAAGTGTAAACTAAGTGATTAGGAGATTGTCGCACCTTGACGGTTTCGAGTTCAACCTGTCTCTTGAGGGTGTAATGCTTGGTGTATTGAAGCAACTGAGCCTAGATCATTAAAGCTAAGACACAAATATAATAAAGTGATAAGAGTAATTAAATTGTGTGCAAGACTCGGGTACTGATGGTGGCTTCGGAATCCCTAACCCAAGGTCCAAGGGGGGAGTAAACCCTAGATTTCACATCAATTACTAGAAGACCGCGTGAGATGTTGCATTCATATGGTAGTTCATGCATAGCATATGATTTGATAACTCGATTTGAAATTGCTGGTGCTTGTGTAGCATTGAAAGTATTACCCTTCCATTCACTGAGCCATAGTGTGCTCACCACACCATAGACCCCTTTACAGGTAGAGATTACGAAGCTTGGGATGGGATAAGATGTGAAGTGTCGGGAGTTTTGGAAGATAAGAACAGTAAAGTAAGAATTGTGAAGGATAGATTATTTAGATGAAATTTTAGGACCCCTATTTATGTAAAAATTGAATTTGTGAAATTTAGAATTGTATTCCATTTTACTGGTTGGTAGGGGATATCAATTCTCTGTGATCATGATTGACCGTAGGGTACGAAATCCATAGTTATATCTTATTATGTAACTTTATGTACTATGATTAGTCGTAAATGTAATTAATTATTTAAAGTCTTACGATCTCTAGCTTGTAAGATGATTATTGTGTAATGGGTGCACATGTGCCATGATAATTTTTAGTGGAAACTTCCAAGCCCCCCTTTAGGCATGACAAGCCTCCTTTAGGAAATGATACTATGAGGAATTCCATAAAGCTACATGATTTTCTATAAGAAAAGGCTAGCATTAAGCAAAGCTCATAGTCTCGTAATTCTATATAAGGTATGTCATTTTGCCACCCTATCTACAATAAAAATCATAGTCTGTTCTTCTTACATCTTAGGTATGTCAAGAGTCAAATTCATGCTGACATCAAATCAACTCATGTTTGTATGAAGAGTTTCTTGTACGTGGAAGTTTTGGATGTGTAAACAAATGAATTTTTAGAAGAATGAATAGTATGATTCTTGAGTATTAGTATTACACTAAGGATTAGATAAGAAAAATGTAACAATAAGCGAGATTTGAAGAGACATCCCTATATTGGTTGAAACATGTAAAGGTTGTAAGAGACCAAATTAAACTTATGTGATAATTAGGAATAGATGGAAGTGGTGTAAGTTGAATTACCCAAATTTCCAATCTAAAAGCCCTTATGGTCAATGCCTAAACTAGAGACCTACATGAGATTTTCTTTCTATCATAGTTGTTAAAATCATAATTCTACTAATATAATTCTACAAGTTTATAGTTTTAGGATGCCTTTATAAGTTAACTTAGGCATAAAATCATTTTCATATAAACTCCTAATAGAATCGTGAGTCTACATCTAAATTCAATTAAATCTTATATTTTTAATCAAGTCTATTAATTCTACCTATTAAAGTCAAATAAGCTAAAAATTGAAAGATATAACTTGGCTTCACAAGATATGAATATTATTGATTCTTTAAAAGACTTAGAATTATAATATAAAGACATTATTAATAGTAGTAACCATTGTTGTCAAAATCACATTTCAACTCGTATGATTCCACATTTTTACGAGTTTGTATATACATTCCCAGTTAACTCGCATACAAAATCGGAAAGGAGCAAAATCGTAATAAAATCGCGATTTTGAATAGTAAAATTGTTCAAAATCGCGATTCTGAACGTTTCAAACGATTCCACACATATTTCCAATTACAGGCTTAAATCCATTTGGATCGGATCCAAGCCCAACCCAATTGGCAACTCAGCACATCCTTTGCAATTTCCGGCTTACTGCTGTTGCTGTAGCCTGTCCTGTACATTGAACTTCTTCAGAGTTTAGTGGAGAGAGGAGAAGAGAGACAATGAAAAGTGAAAACAGGAGAGGCGAGCGCGAGCCGAGATCCATAGTTCCACATCCACTTCCACACTGAGCTGAGTTGATACTTGATACTATCAGAACAAAGAACACCGAGCAGCGAGCCAACGATCCTTCTCCTTCGTAGACGAGTGAGTGCGGCCAAGCAGCGATCGTTCTTGCAGCAGGCCACCGAGTTGAGATCCATCTTCATAGACGCGAGTTTTGTGTTAGGTATGACTTGTATGACTATACTTGTACTTGTACAGTTGTAATGTAGTGTATCATGTGAATTTTTATGCTTGTGAGTTATTGATTGAATCGCAATCATACAAATTAAAATCCTTTTTACTCCGACTCTTCCTTGCGATCAATTAGGCAAGTGAACCTATCGATTACAGTAGTATAGAGTTTAAGCACGGATATCGTTCCCTCAGGGATCTACAAGTACTAATACTAACCTCAAAACCGACTATCTAACCTCACAATTTCGAGGTGAATTGATTTAACCAAATTACCTAAATTAAACTAAATTATCTAATAGAAATGAAATCAATGGATATCAAAACAATGAGTAAAATTATCAAATTCAATGTTCCAACGTGTACCCCCACTCTTACTACCCATCTAATTACTATGCAACTCCAATCCTTAAAAACTAAATTAATTGAGTCGATATCTCTGTTTCCGCGGGGCATCTAACACTAAGTTAATGTTTTTCCAAAAATCACTAACTCCTAATTCTAACCGTATTAACAAAGATCCCTCTTTTATTAACAACAATCAAAATTGCATGATTATACCATAACCCTCAATTAGTTAAATCATTATATCCAAATTTAAAATTTGGAAAATTTTATGCTTTCTACCCCTAGATTGCATACAAGCCTTTTCATCCGATGTTGATCTATTCAAATAAGAGATTTCCCAATCAACTTATCAGAAATCAATATAATCTAATGCTGGCCAAACATCAAATCAACAATATATAATAAACAAAATGGATGAAATCAGAGATGCTAATCGTCATTAATTTTGCAATAAACCCAATTTTACATAGTAATCAGATTTTCGTAAGATTCGGGTACGAAATAATTAGTACACATGGTTCTCAAGGAATAACAAAACGAAAAATTTAATCAAATCCATGTGTGAAACACTTCTAGAATTAAAGCTCAAAATTCCTTTGCTGTTTTTTGTTCTCCCAAAATTCCAGGATGTGTTTTCTGCCTTCTCTCTTTTTTCTCTCTCTTCAAAGATGACTATTTATACCTAGGGTAGCTTCCTCTCTAGCGTGTAGAAGATATCTTCAAATATGGACGAAAAGTTTAAAGATATCTTTCCTTCGATAGACACACGGTCATACTATAACGGCGGTGAGAAACCATGTATCTCTCTGAGTCAGTGAACTCTAGGCGTGTTAACCCCAAAACGGTCGTTCAATAGCTGTGTATATCTCGTTTTTTTGTTCTTCGTACACGGTTGATTACACGGGTGTGTAACTCAACCGTGTGTCCTCCTCAATTTGTGTTACTATGCACATTTGGGGCTTACACGGGTTTGTATTCCAACTGTGTACGGGTTTCTGTCCTGAAAACTCTACTTCCACCTGATACACGTTCTGATACAGGGCGTGTATCCAAACCGTGTAATCTCCTGATTCCTTCACACGGCCGTTTGTAAAACCGTTGTGACTTCCTTTAAGTTCAAAGCATTCCCTTTTTACTTGTTTTATCCCCAAATTTCGTTTGAATTTAAATACTTTTCATCAAATCAACCTTTTCCACACCTGAACATGAAATATAAATCAATTAAGCATCATAATCTTATATTTTCAGCCCAATTATCTCAAAAATTGACTTTAATCATCTCCAATTATAAGATTTAAAAAATAGATTTATCAAATTTCCCACACTTAAGATTTGCTTGTCCTCAAGCAAATTACAATATGGAAGTGTCAATTCTCAAAATTTTCTTAAAACCAGGAAAAAAATTCAATCATTAACCCCACTTTATACCAGGATAGCCACCATTTTCCCCAATTTCGCCTTTCTTATCACTCAATTATTAAGCACTTGTATTCAAAATACCAATAGTCGATTTCCAGTATTAATCCAAGTAAGTGAAACTTTTCCCTTATCATTTAACCAAAAATCTAAGGTTAAGATCAAAACTTACAACATAGAACTCAGGCATATACATCCATTTATTTCCTGGATCTTTTTCCCCTTTTGGATTGGGGAGTTCAACCTTTTAGTACCTTTTCTTAGTCAATTAACCCATGTAACGAACTTTTAATCGTTTAATCCCAGGCTTGTCCCCCATGTTAACAGACGTTATTTCCTCAAGCATAGAGGGCGTCCCTCGGATTTACTTGTTCGAGTTGAATTAACTAATCAATGCCCTTTTTTTTTTTTTTTTTTAGTGAATAAGAGCGGTTTCCTTGGCCAATAAGTCCCAGACCAGACGATCTTAGGCTACTAGGTTTTAAGATACCCCTTCGAACCTCTACCACTCGAATCCAAAAATTCTAATTTAAAGCCTCATTTAGTTTCAGTTTTCTCGAATTTTACTCATAACCCTTGTAGCGAGCTTTCACCAATGATCCCGAGTTCAAACACCCAAGTCAAAAGATGTTATTCCCCCGAAAGGGCCCCCTCGGACTTATTACTCGAGTCAATGAGATCCACTTCTGAACTATTTGTTAAATTTTTCATCATTTTTTTTATTCATCAAATTACTCCCAATTTGTGTTCTATTCCATTATTTTTGTAAGGGAAAGTCACCAAGCTTATAAGTATCACTGCCCTTTTATTAAGATCGCAAAATCAAATCCTAATTCTGAAATGAAAGCCTAAATAACAAAATAAGTCTCCCTCACTGGATACCATACTATAACTCTAAAAAGGTAAAGAGAATGCAAAATAAGAGAATAATTTCAAAATTCGAAAATTTTCCATGAAAAAAGCCTGCCTATACAAGTGGAATTTTTATGTTTCCTGAGCAACTATTTCTCATCAATTAAGTTCCCAAATGTTACTTAAAAAGGGAAATTTGAGCATTTAAAAGTTTTATAATTCATTGCTCTTGTGATATCTTTCTGTTCTTTCTATTCCCTTCCCACACTTTAAAAACAGACATTTTCCCCAATGTTTGCCCACAAGTACACTAAAAGGGAAAAAAAATAGAAACAAAAAAAGGGAAAAGAAAAAAGAAACTCCCCGAAATCTATAAGTGGCAAGTCATTCACAAGGGGAAACTCCATTAAAGTGCAAAATCCTCGAATCATCCTTCTGAGATCATCAGCTTTCAACATTCAATCAGCACCAGCGAAAGTCTAAATGGGTATAGATAAAATCCTAAAAACAAAACACACTAAAAGAAAAACTAAAAGAAATGATTATAAACCAAAACAAATAAGCACAAGTCAATATCACCCCAAGTTTATCACGGATAGTCAAAGTCACAGCGAATAGTCAACAAAAATAATTCAGGGTTAGACAAACAAGTTAGCAAATAGTAAGGAAAAATCAGTCATCATCCTTCTTGGGACACATAGTCTTCATCATCAGAGCTTTCCTCAGCAACCATTCGCTCCTTACCTGGTCTGTGGGGGCTTTCCTCTGATGGAGCAGGTGGAGCAGAAGATGATCTTCCCTCAGTATGCCTCTGTCGGCTGATCGGTTCGGGAGGGATCACGTCTTCTTCGCTTGAGCTAGCACAGGAAGAGAACTGAATGTCAAAACTTCTCACCAAGCTTGGTGAAGCAATCGATTAAAAACTTCTTCAGTCCCTTCTGCCGTTTTTCCATCTTAGTGATCTTCTGCTTCATCATCTTCTGGCTTTTCTTTATTTCTCCCACATCACGCGATAGCTGAGAAACCAGCTCTAGCATTTGCCATGGACGGACGGTTTTCAGCCTGCAGTTGTGGTTCCTCTTTTTCCTCTTCCCCTATCTCCTCTTTAGCACCAACGTCAATTGGTTGAAAATTCAATCACTTAATATCCTGACCTTAAGCTTCAGAGATCGCCTAATGAAATCACTAGGTGCTCGATGTGGGAATAGACCCAGAATTTTCAAAATTCTAATAATTAGAGCACTAGGAAAATCCCTTTCGGTCCTTTCTCTCCCTGGCGCTGAAGACAAAAAGCAGCAAAAACACCCACATTGACGCGGGTTCCAGTATGCATGGCCCACAACTGAAATAAGTCTCTGGCGTTAACAACGCCCTCTGAATAAATCCTACCAGTGGTAGAGCGAGCCATAATGTAATGTAGGATATGATGTACTCTATCTCTCAGTTTGAGAGGCCTTGGTTTGAGGGGCCCTTTGGTGTGAGAGGCACTGTAGGCACCAATACCATACTGAGTCCATAAAGAGATAGAGTTCGCTGGGCCCCACGAAATCGGAAGGGCGCGAAACTCGGGGGTTTTTGAAAAAAAACCCTCATCATAGATGCCCATAGCCTCTATGAACTCAGTCATGGACATCTTATGGTACTCACCCTGGGCCAGGAACTCAACTTCGTTTCTTACACCAGCATTTCATTGTTCCTGAGATCTTGAAGGTGGCTAAGAAAGTAAGAATTAAACTCCTCGTGTAAGTCTTCTTCGATCATGAACAGGTGAAACCAGGCTCGGTCAGCTAAGAGCCTCTCAAATTGTTGGACCAACCCAAATCTTCTCAAAACGTCCCAGTCCAACACCACATTCGGTTTGATGACCTTTTCGACTTATATAGGGTAAGAGTTCTTTATCCTTCTCTCGAATATTTCAGGGTATCGAAGAGCTTCAGATTGGCTTGAACTACCCGTTTCGGATCGGCTTCTTTTCTTCTTTTGAGCAACAGTCTTGACGCGTGGCATCTTGTCAAGGGAAATAAGCAGACCTGATCATACCAAGAATAAAAGAGTTTAAAACAAACAAAGCCCGTAGGTAATACATCAAATAACCACATCGCAAATAAGGAACTCCACCATTAGCATCACGGAAGCACGCAAATCATCAAAATTAAGGTTCACAGTATCATACACGGTTCTTGGGCACGAGAGTGTATTGTAGCCGTGTATATCAGAAAATCCCGCCAAAATTTGAAAAACAACTCATAAACGGCCGTGTATTGCAAGAAATTACGAGAGAATCATCAATCACATGCACTAATGGTGCTTAAAGCAAAAATCCCTTTAGCATGCAATCCAAAATACGTTCCAATCACAAAGGATCACGCATGAACGGTTTGAAACCCTAGATTTTCTAATCCAAACAGCGATCGAGCAATTGAGAATGGAAAAACTTCACAAATCGCATGAAAAACATCATCCATACTCAGATAAACAAAAGCCCTAAGGTTTCATTATCCCCACATGTCATAACATGCTACATTCACATGGAAATCTGACATTGAGTGAGAAAATAGAGAGGGAAGCAAGAGAAAGGAAAAAGAATGAGAAAGATCTTACCTTGTCAAAGCAATGGGAGAGGGAAACCAACAAGGGAATGGAAAGTGAATGATGTATAGAGAGAAAAGATATGTAGATGAGAGTGTACTGAAAATGAGGGGTACGGTTATTCAAAAAGGGTATAAATACCCGAACACACACGGTCCCCATACACGGGCGTGTAATGCGCCCGTGTATAGGCCTAAGCTGCGAAAGCACGGGTATAACACACGGCCGTGTTATACAACTGTTTTACCCCTTTACTTATAGTTAGAAAACTTACCTCTCATACACGGTCGGACACACGCCCGTGTGTCCTGACCGTGTATTCCTCTGTGGCTCGCTCCCTATATACGGATTTGATAAACGGCCGTTTCCCTTAGCCGTGTCTACCTTTTCAAAATTTCCTTGTATACACGGTCAGGAAACACGGGCGTGTGTTTTTGACCGTATATTACTCTGTGGGTCACCGTTCTCTTACACGGGCGCGATACACGCCCGTGTATGTCATCCGTGTGTTTCCTGAAAGTTAAAATTTTCCTTCTCTTGATTATTTCTTGAAGTCCATCTCCTCAAAAAGCTTCTTCATAAATACTCCTCTGCAAAACTTTGGAAAAAGAAAAACAAATATGGTGATAACTCAAAACAAAAATGAAACTTACCTAATTGCATGGGTTGCCTCCCATCAAGCGCTTTTGTTTAACGTCGTTTGCATGACGAAATGAAGCTCCTTCTGATTAAGTCACTAGAGGGTGGAGTCTAAACTCCTCTTGGCCCTCTTTCTTGTTAGGGTTTAACCTTCTTTGAGGTTGCACCACAGGTTTGAAATCCTCCTCCAACAGGATCTTAGGGTGCAAAAACGAAGGACTAATACCCTTTATATCAGATATCTTCCGAGCAAGAGCACTCTTGTGCTCCTTTAAGACCCATAGTAAGCTATCCCTTTGCTCCCTTGTCAGACCAGCTGAAATAATGACAGGGAGTTTAGAATCGGCCTCCAAAAAGGCATATTCAAGGTACTCAGGGAGTTGCTTCAACTCAAGTTCTGGGGGTTCCTCAACCGACGGTTTCAATCTTCCTTCGTCACTGACCCCAATCTTCTCAAATCCCTTTCTACAAACTACTTCCTCACAAGCTCTCAGATGAGCTTTCACATTTTGAATCTCCACATTTTCACTCACTTCATCATCATCCGCTATCAAACTCAATTCAAGAGGATCTCTACACATCAACTCTTGCATAACACAATTTACCGACCTGTCAACACAATCTATAGCATAACATGTATCGTCGTGTTCAAAGTTTGTTTCAGTGCTGCTGGGATTCTCACCACTAGTTCATCCTCCCCCATTCTCAAAACTAATCTTCCATCCGCCACATCAATCATAGCTCTTGCAGTGGCCAAAAATGGTCGTCCTAAGATCAACGGGACCTCCACATCTGCATCCATATCAAGGATTACAAAATCAACAGGGAAGATAAAGTTTTCTACCTTAACCAGGACGTCCTCAATCATTCCTCTAGGGACTTTGATCGAGCGATTTGCCAGTTGCAGGCTCATCCTCGTTTGCTTTGGCTCTCCCAAGTTCAGTTGCTTGAACAATGAGTATGGCATCAGGTTTATGCTCGCCCCGAGATCCGCCAAAGCTCTCTCCATCGGTAGTTCACCTATTAAGCATGGAATAGTGAAACTACCTGGATCCTTGAGCTTCTTGGGCAACTTGTTTTGCAAAATCGCCGAACACTCAGCTCCAACAACTGCAGTAGAGATATCTTCCAACCGTTTCTTATTCGAGAGCAAATCCTTTAGGAATTTCGCGTACCTGGGCATCTGCGCAAGAGCTTCCACAAACGGTATGTTGATATGTAAATTGTTTTAAACAAGTTTAGAAACTTACCGAAGTGCTCTTGATCCTTATCCTTTTTCAGACGTCCCGGATACGGAATTGGAGGCTTGTATGGCTGAACAGTGGATGCTTTAAACTTTCCCTTGAACACACTCTTTCTCTTTGATCTCCTTAGCCCCTTGTTCCTTCTCAGCACCCCCTTCTTCTTTCTTCTCAACCCCTTTTTCAAGCGCAACCCCTTGCACTCCAATAGTGTCATATTGCAATTCCTTACCGCTCCTTAGAGTCACTGCCTTTACCTGTTCCCGAGGATTGGGTTCGGTGTTTCCAGGCAAGGATCCTTGCGGTCTTTCTGAAAGCAATTTTGCTATCTGACCTACCTGAGTTTCCAAGTTATGAATGGACGCCTCATGATTCCTTAGAGCTGCCTCTGTGGATTGTTGGCGTTGCTCGGATGTTTGGATGAACTTGGAGATCATGTCCTCTAGATTGGACTTCTTTTCTGGAAGAGGTGGTGGAGGAGGCCTTTGGAATCCCGGTGCAGGTGCATTGCCCCGAGGGATTTGTGGATTACTCCATGAAAAATTGGGGTGATTGCGCCAACCCGGATTATAGGTGTTGCTGTAAGGGTTATTCTGAGGCCTTGTAGGGTTACCTACATAATCAATCTGCTCTGTAGTCCCTTGTGCCATGAAATCGGTTGATGAATCGATTGGATAATATAGGGGTGGTGCAGACATCACCATCCCATCGACCTTTCTAGCTAGAGCATTGACCTTTACCGCAATGGTGGTCATCATTTCCACTTCATGAACACCTGCCACTCTCGGTCTTGCTCTGGCATTTCTCCATTGATGGTTGTTCTTGGCCATGTTCTCAAACAATTCTAAAGTCTCTTCAGGAGTCTTTACATCAAGTGTGCCACCAGCAGCAGCATCGATAGTTTGTCGCGTCGGATAGTCAAGCCCATTATAGAAAGTTGAGGCTTGCAACCAGTTAGGCATTTGGTGGTGTGGGCACCACTTAAGCAAGTCCTTAAATCGCAACCAAGCTTCATGGAGTGGCTCATTTTCCAACTGAAGGAACGATGTGATATCATTCCTCAACCTGGCAGTTTTAGAAGGCGGAAAGTAATAGTCTAAAAATGTTTCCGCCAGCTGGGTCCAAGTCATGATGGAGTCCCGGTCCAAAGAACTGAACCACTGCCTCGCTTTTCCTCTCAAAGTGAAAGGAAACAGACGCAACTTTAGTGCCTCATCGGACACCCCGTTCTGTTTAACGGTAACACAGATGTCTAGGAACATCTGAATATGAGCATGGGGGTTCTCGTCAGGTAATCCATCAAATTGGCATTGATTGTGGATCATATTCATTGTAAAGGCCTTGACTTCAAAGTTGTTGGCCTCTATTGCAGGCATCACTATACACAATCCGGTACTACCCAAAGTAGGCCTAGCGTACTGAACCATGGTCCTACGTTCGTCCGCCATTGCTTCAGTATGAGATTCGCTGCTGTTCACTGATTGACTGTTCTTATCTACTGAATTCTCACTCTCACTCAGCAGCAGTTCCTCTTCACTCACAGTAGGTTCAGCACTCATTAATTTCCTTCTGATTGTCCGATCAATCTCTGGGTCGAATTTAAGGAGTTTAGAAGAAGAACTCCTTGTCATAAACTGCAGAGAAAACCAATTTAATTAGTTCCCTTTATAAGAAAGTAAAACCAAGGATAACAAATGATAAGAGAAGAAATGGTCCGATTAGTCAGTGTTTAGTGTTCTTAATATCGCCGATCCCCGGCAACGGTGCCAAAAACTTGTTGATTGAATCACAATCATACAAATTAAAATCCTTTTTACTCCGACTCTTCCTTGCGATCAATTAGGCAAGTGCACCTATCGATTACAGTAGTATAGAGTTTAAGCACAGATATCGTTCCCTCAGGGATCTACAAGTACTAATACTAACCTCAAACTGACTATCTAACCTCACAATTTCGAGGTGAATTGATTTAACCAAATTACCTAAATTAAACTAAATTATCTAATAGAAATGAAATCAATGTATATCAAACAATGAGTTAAATTATCAAATTCAATGTTCCAACGCGTACCCTACTCTTACTACTCATCTAATTACTATGCGACTCCAATCCTTAGAAAACTAATTAATGAGTACTGATTATCTCTGATCCGCGGGGCATCTAACACTAAGTTAATGTTTCTTCCAAAATCACTAACTCCTAATTCTAACCGTATTAACAAAGATCCCTCTTTTATTAACAACAATCAGAATTGCATGATTATACCACAACCCTCAATTAGATTAAATCATTATATCCAATCTAATACGGAAAACTTATGCTTTCTATCCCTAGATTGCATACAAGCCTTTTCATCCGATGTATGATCTATTTAAATAAGAGATTTCCCAATCAACTTATCAGAAATCAATATAATCTAATGCTGGCCAAACATCAAATCAACAATATATAATAAACAACATGGATGAAATCAGAGATGCTCAATCGTCATTAATTTTGCAATAAACCCAATGTTACATAGTAATCAGACTTTCGTAAGATTCGGGTACGAAATAATTAGCTACACATGGTTTCAAGGAATAACAAAACGAAATAATCAAATCCATGTGTGAAACACTTCTAGAATTAAAGCTTGAAAATTCCTTTGACTGTTGTTGTTCTCCCAAAATTCCAGGATGTGTTTTCTGCCTTCTCTCTTTTTTCTCTCTCTTCAAAGACGACTATTTATACCTAGGGTAGCTTCCTCTCTGGCGTGTAGAAGATATCCTTCAAATATGGACGAAAGATTTAAAGATATCTTTCCTTTGATAGACACACGGTCATACTACACGGGCGTGTAGATAAACCGTGTATCTCTCTGAGTCAGTGAACTTTGGGTGTGTATATCCCACACGACCGTTTGCAATAGCCGTGTATATCTCTATCTTCTTTGTTCTTCGTACACGGGTGTGTAACTCAACCGTGTGTCCTCCTCAATGTGTTACTATGCACGGTTGGCTTACACGGGTGTGTATTCCAACTGTGTACTGGTCTGTCCTGAAAACTCTTCTTCCACGCTGATACACAGTCTGATACACGGGCGTGTATCCGAACCGTGTAATCTCCTGATTCCTTCACACGGCCGTTTGTAAAACCGTGTGACTTCCTTTAACTTCAAAGCATTCCCCTTTTACTTGCTTTTATCTCCAATTCATCTTGAATTTAAATACTTTTCATCAAATCATCCTTTTCCACACCTGAACATGAAATATAAATCAATTAAGCATCATAATCTTATATTTTCACGCCCAATTATCTCAAAAATTGACTTAATCATCTCCAATTATAAGAGTTAAATAGATTTATCATGAGTTGTGATTGTGAATGGGTATTTGAATGGGTTGATGGCTTTCAAGGCCATGCCTTCAACTGTGTACTCAATCGTGTGTGCTTCTATGGATTTTCAAGCTCGACATACAACCGTGCCTTCAACCGTGTACGCAATCATGTGTACTTCTATTCTGTAGATTTTCCAAGCTCAACACACGGCCGTGTGTTCAACCGTGTGTACTTCTGTGTATTTTCCCAGCTCAACATACGGTCGTGCCTTCAACCGTGTGTACTTCTGTGTATTTTCCAAGCTCAACACACGGCCGTGCCTTCAACCGTGTGTTAAACCGCGTGTGCTTCTGTGGGCGCGTTTCCTTGACACACGGCCATGCTTTTCCCCTGTTCCTTCCAAAAAGCATTTTTCTTCGTGTTTTCTTATCTTATCCGATCTCAATCCAAGTTGATATCCCATCCAAATGTATTATGTGCTTAAATATCAATGAAGCCAATTCCAGAGAAACTTAATCCTTCATACAAGTTGCATTTGGAGGGTTTAGGTTGAGCATGTGGTGTGCTAAGTTATATTGTTATAATTTGGAAATGGGATTATATTACTTAGTTATAAATTTATAATATACTCATTTTTCTAGCTTTATGGAATGTAAAGCTTGTTACCCCTTATGTTTTGCTTTCCTTTTCTTGATGATGATTTAAAGAAAACCTTTATAGTTATTTTTCTTGCTATCTCTTCTAGTTGTAAATTATAATTAGTAATTACTTGTTACATGAGCAATTTACTTTATATATGTAATTTGTAAATATGTAATAGTACTTTATAGTTTCTAGTTTTCTACTTTCTACCATAGCTCTCTTTACTCCTTTTTTCTTTTTCTTTTTTTTTTTCTTTCAGGATTTTAAGTATCGATTGAGTTAAAATGTCATCTTCCAAATCATCTACAGAGAGTTCGAAAAGAAAGAATTCACTTGGAAGTAGATCTGATGTAGGTTGGGGGCATGGAATTGATGTAGACAACAATGGGAAAAAAAGTTAAATGTAAGTATTGTAATAAAGTTGTTAGTGGAGGCATTTACAGATTCAAGAATCACTTGGGGTGTACGCGTAAAGATGTAGAGCCATGCACCAGTGTCCCAGATGATGTAAAAAATGAAATGTTAACAATGTTGCTAAAAGTGGCAAAATTATCAAAAATGAAGAGAAAGCAAATTCATGGCATTGAAGATTCTGATGATGTTGATGATGAGGTGGAGCAAATAGGGATAAACAAAAAAGAAAGGAATTGCATGGACTTCTTTCTGAAACAAAAAAAAAAAAATTGTGAAAGTGGAACACGAGCAGCGCAAGGTACAATTAACCAATTCATGAAGAAAGATTTGAGAGAAGAATGTAGCTAACAAATTGCTCGTTTTTTCTATACTAATGCAATTCCATTTAATTGTGTCAAAAATCCAGAGTTTGTGAAGATGCTTCAAGTGGTTGGTCGATATGGATGTGGGCTTAAACCTCCTTCTTATCATGAGCTAAGGGTGACTTGTTTGAAGAAAGAAGTAGCTCGAACAATGGAATTACTTAATGACTACAAAGCTGAACGGAAAAAAATAGGTTGCTCTATTATGTCTGATGCATGGATTGATAGAAAGAGGCGTTCCATATGCAATTTCTTAGTTAATAGCCCTAAAGGAACGGTCTTCTTATCATCTATAGATGCTTTTGATGTATCCAAGACAACCGACAAAGTTTTGGCAATGTTAGATGATATTGTAGAGAAGGTTGGAGAGGAAAATGTTGTACAAGTTATTACAGATAATGCTGCAAATTATAAAACGGCAAGAGAAAAATTGATGGAGAAGAGAAAATGCTTATATTGGACACCTTGTGTTGCACATTGCATCGATTTGATCTTGGAAGACTTTGAGAAGAATTTGAAGATCCATCAGGGGATAATTGCAAAAGGATGGCGAATTACTACATATATTTATTCCAGGACTATACTTATCTCAATTTTGAGAAGATACATTAAAGGGAGGGATTTGATTAGACCTGGTGCAACTCGTTTTGCCACTTCGTATTTGACATTAGGTTGCCTTAGTGAGTTGAAAACTGCATTGATGATGATGTTCACTTCTAGTCTTTGGAAATCATGTAAGTATTTGACCACAAGTGATGGAAAGCGGATTCAACAAGTGGTTTTAGATAGTAGGTTTTGGAAGAATGTTATTGTTTGCCTTAAAGCTGCATTTCCCTTGATTAAAGTGCTTAGATTAGTGGATTCTGATGATCAACCAGCTATTGGTTTCATTTATCCAGAAATGGATCGTGCTAAGCAGAAAATTAAAGCAAACTTCAACAATGTGAAGAAAAGGTAATATCGTAACTTGTTAGCTACATATATATATTCTTTAGTGCTAATTTTAAAGTTTCATTTCTAAATTGAAATCATATTTATTTAATGTAGTTATGAACCTATCTTCAAGATTATTGACAAGGGATGGGATGATAGGAATAAAAATCCGACAAGACCTATCATTAGGACAAGAACTGAAGGATTTCAAATCTTGGCGTTGAGGGCCCATTTTGAGCAGATCGACCCCAGAATTATTTATATATTAACCTCTTTTCTATTATTCTTGTATTGTGTTTTCCAACAGGCACACTTATCATATTCTATAGGGCAATGGACAAACTCCCTCAGACTCAAATTGTGGGTTATCCATGGACCGACCTGAACCGGTGATGAGTTGGGCCGATGGATCCTATAGAAGACCGGCATCTTGAAGACCATCTTGTAAAGGTTGATTGTTCATTGAGATTGAATGCTTCTTAGTGATTGGCATGGATTGGCATTATTGGAAGGATTTGAGATCACGGTTTTGTGCTTGTCTTTATTGCTTCCTTTTGATCTGATTTTATGTGAACTTCATGTTCTCTTATGGTTATTTGGTTAATATTATCATTAGAGATTACAATTGAATCATTTGAAAAACAATTTCCATCAAAATCTACAAAGTGTGCACGTGAAATTGCCCTCAAGTGAACCGGTTTGTGTTTTGTGAATTAAGGTGTTTTCCTTGATTCTTTTGATTATGCTTAAGCTTGGAATTAGGCACATCATAATTTGGTGTCAGAGCACATGTTGAGAGAAGGGAATTGGTTGTATTTAATTTCGTGGAAGTGATCATCAATTAGGGTTGAACAATTGAGAAACCGTAAATTGTGTTGTTGTTGTTTTGAGATTGCGAAATTACCTTGGATTGGAATTCGATTTGCAGATTGTTGGAGTTGGTTTGGGAAGGTTATTATATCACTTTGTGGTCACTAATTTACGTGGAAGAGCAGAAGTACAAAGTGAAGTTTACTTTAGCAATTTTTTTGAACTTGCAAAACTTACCAATTCTTGCCGTGAAATAGCTTGTGGCATGAGGAGTTGTGTAGTTTGTTGTGTTGATTTCCCTTGTGTAATTCTGAATTGGAGGAGTACAATTTGCAGATTACATTAAGTTTGATTAGTAAGGAATTATTTGAATTCAAATCATATGCAATTAAGTTGTGGGAGTTAATGATTGCTATTTGAATTTGAATTCATTGTTACCAATTGAGGAAGACTTGCAATAAGTGGAGTTATTTGAATTTAAAATTGAAAGTTGTTGCCTATAGTGGGATTCAGAATTCATTTTGGGAAAGCTATTTATTAATCTTTTTTCTTCATTATTTGCCATGGAAGTTGAAGACTACTTGTAATCAATATTCACCTTGTTGTTGCCGTGGAAGTGATACATCTTAATTGTTGTTGTTGTTTGTGTTGTTGCTGTGGAGTTATTGGTGGAGTGAGTGCTCCGTGATTGAAGGTGTGTGTGGTGGTGTAAATTTGTGGATTTATGTGGATTAAAGGTGCTGCACATCAAGATCAATTGTAGGTGTGAAACCGTGGCAAGAAAGGAAAAATTGAAGTAGTATAATTTGAATTCAAAAACAAACATTAAAGTGTGAAAGTAATTGAACTTATTACTTCAACACTTGTGAGTTGAATTTAATTTCTTAACTACTTAGAAGTATTTATTTGTGCTTCACTTATTCTAATATACTTGAAGTGATAAAAAGTATTTATTGCATTGGTGACTTGTTGCACCGTGGGTATATAAGTGTGTGTGTTGTTATCCAAACTTGTTACTGTGACGTGGTGAAGTGAAGGGAGTGTGCTACAAATTATTTGAGATTACATTTGTACTTTAGATAAATCGCATCCACAAACATGTCATATGATAGTGTAAATGGGTGCATTGGCAGTGAGGCCAATAGCCAAGTGGGCAGCAGACCAAGTCGTCGAAGTACAAATGGAAGAACTCTAGATGAACAACTTCGGGACCTTACCAAAATTGTTGCTACATTAGCAACAAGGATTGATAGGATGACATTGCCACCACCACCTGTAGTAAACCTTTAGGCGCCACCTAGAGTAAAGGGAGATTATCATGCTCTTAGGGAAGATAGAGATGATAATTTTGGGCTTAATCCATATCCGGACAGGGAATTTAGACCACCTCGAAGACCAGAGTGTGCGAAGCTACAGATGCCTTCATTTGATGGTAGAGGTTCCGCAGATGATTACCTAGATTGGAAGGACCAAATTGTGCAAACATAAGTATGCCAACCTTCAAAGGTTCTTGAGGGCTCTAGTGACACAAGCCAACCCTTAGAGCATAAAATTTGTCAGACACTGATGTGCCAACCTTTAGAGGATCTTGATGATCATAGTCAGACGAGCAGACCACTAGAGAGCCAGACTGTTCAGAGACAGTTATGTTCACCTTCAGAGGTTTTAGAAGGTAATAAGCAGTTGAGCCAACCATTAGAAGACCATGAGGATCAACAACATACAGATAAGTTAGAAAAGAGGAAACAGTTTCAGTGGAACAGGTTGATACAGGGGTAACTTTAGTGGATAATGGGTCATTATTTGTGTTGCAGAAGAGATACATCCTGGAAATGGAGGAGAGAAGACAATCACCACCTGTAGTATTTCAGATATTAGGATTCTGCAGAGATATTTCTTCAGGTGACTTGCTAGGAGGAAACGAAGTCTCTATTACATTTGATCTACTAGATTTGAGGACAAATCTTTTTGAGTCCCAAGGAGATGATAGGAATAAAAATCCGACAAGACCTATCATTAGGACAAGAACTGAAGGATTTCAAATCTTGGCGTTGAGGGCCCATTTTGAGTAGATCGATCCTGGAATTATTTATATATTAACCTCTTT
Organism: Laguncularia racemosa; assembly: GCA_037954665.1. Taxonomy (NCBI): domain Eukaryota; kingdom Viridiplantae; phylum Streptophyta; class Magnoliopsida; order Myrtales; family Combretaceae; genus Laguncularia; species Laguncularia racemosa. The sequence goes on along the minus strand of JBBMOL010000141.1, from coordinate 1,157,903 downwards.
TCTATTATTCTTGTATTGTGTTTTCCAACAGGCACACTTATCATATTCTATAGGGCAATGGACAAACTCCCTCAGACTCAAATTGTAGGTTATCCATGGACCGACTTGAACCGGCGATGAGTTGGGCCGATGGATCCTATAGAAGACTGGCATCTTGAAGACCATTTCTTTTATATATTTACACTTTTATGAACTATTTTGGTTGTATTTTGGTTTTAGGACACTTTTATTTCTTTGTAACTTTCATTTAGGGTTAGCCACCTTAAAAGTGGCAAACTTGTAATTTTGAGCACTTTTTAACCCTAGGAGTAGCAAGTATAAATACTTGCTTAAGAGAGGGTTTGAGGAGGCTAATTTTGCAGAACAAACACTTCACATTTTGTGAGAGGGCTTAGGGTTTCCTAATTCCAAAATTCTCTTATCAATTTCAATCCCAAGAAGTTGGAATTGTGGCGAGTGCAACAAGGAGAAATCGTGAGTAATATCGATTCATCTTTGTTGTTGTTCATTTCTTCACTAGTGAGTCATATCTAGGGTTGATTTGAATCTTTCTTGGACTTTTTAGTGATTGTAATTCGTGGATAATCATCTTGTAAAGGTTGATTGTTCATTGAGATTGAATGCTTCTTAGTGATTGGCATGAATTGGCATTATTGGAAGGATTTGAGATCACGGTTTTGTGCTTGTCTTTATTGCTTCCTTTTGATTTGATTTTACGTGAACTTCATGTTCTCTTGTGGTTATTTGGTTAATATTATCATTAGAGATTACAATTGAATCATTTGAACAACAATTTCCATCAAAATCTACAAGGTGTGCATGTGAAATTGCCCTCAAGTGAACCGGTTTGTGTTTTGTGAATTGAGGTGTTTTCCTTGATTCTTTTGATTGTGCTTAAGCTTGGAATTAGGAACATCATGGGAGCTTCAACTTCATAGACCATTACATGCTACAGCTTATTATTTGAATCCCCATTATCATTATAGTGATGATTTTAAAGTTGATGCCGATATTAAGATTGGATTATATGGTTGCATAGAGCGTATGGTTTCTAATCCAACAGAAAGGTGTAAGATTGATATGCAGCTTGAAAGATTTAAGGATGCTAAGGGACTATTTGGCATTGAAGCTACAAGGTTAGCAAGAAACAAAAAAGCTCCAGCTAAATGGTGGGATTCATATGGAGATGAATGCCCAGAACTACAAAAGTTTGCTATTCGTGTTTTAAGTTTGACTTGTAGTTCTTTAGGTTGTGAGCGAAATTGGAGTGCATTTGAAATGGTATGATATAAATAGTTCTTTTATTCAATTTTATATATTATTACTTATTAAGATTATGAATCTTATAAAGTTATGTATAACCTTTTTCATTTTCAGGTCCATATCAAAAAGAGGAATAGGCTGCATCAACAAAAGATGAATGATTTAGTCTTTGTAATGCATAACTTGAAATTAAGAAATAGGAAAGAAGGATGCATTGCTGACATTGACACTTCTACTTTCACTGTTGAAGATCTCTCATCTGATGATGAATAGATAGTTGAAGAAGAAAATGTTTTTGACTCATCAAATGAGAATGAAGGTCAAGGTGTGTTGCATATCTTTCCAAGTCTAGTGGATGAAGATAAAGATGATGCGGAGGAGGATGAAATTGGTGCTTATGTCAATTTGGAGGGTCCTGTCAATAAGTCCCTAATCCTAAATGATTTGGACCTTCATGATATTGATAATGTTGAAGTTGAAATGCAAAATTAGAGGATATGGAAATCATTGGTAGCAGTACACCTCATGATGATGTTGACATTGATGAAGAAGAAGATGATGAAGATGCAAATGATGATGATGATATGGATGAGAGAGATGGTAGAAATTGTGATGATTTATTTTAGTTCTTATTTTTTAATATGATTTATGATTTCATAAATTTTATTGAGACTTTTGGTTGATTATTTTTATGGTTGATTATTTATATTATACAACTTATGCTTGATTATCTATATTATGACTTTTATTGTGATTTATGATCCAATTCTATGCTGAAATTTTTAATTTATATTATCCATTATATTTTTTAATGACTACTGTAAGTAAATTTTTAATATTTAAAGGTTATTTTATAAAGGTTGTAAAAACTTACGTTTTTACGTTCTGTTTCTACGTTTCGATTCTACGGACCCCTTGGCGATTCTACGTAAAATCGCAATTTTGACAACCTTGGTAGTAAAAATAATGAATTTAGCATACCTAACAAAAATAAAAATAATAATGATGCTGGCATTGACAATGAAGATGTCAACAGTGATGGTTATGGTAAAGAAAGATTTGATGATAGTTTTGACTTTTAATAATGAAAAGGAAGTTGATTATTTTTTTAGTTTTAAATTTTATTATTATAATTTATATTATAATGCATTTTATGTTGGTACTATTACCCATATTGTAGTTTTATCATTAATATAACAAATTATGCCAATTTATTTATATTATAAGTATATAACATTTATTGTGAGTTGTGACTAAAATTTATATTGAATTTATTTATTCCATCTTGATAGGAATAAAAATCCGACAAGACCTATCATTTAGGGCAAGAATTGAAGGATTTCAAATCTTGGCGTTAAGGGCCCATTTTAAGCAGATTGACCCCGGAATTATTTATATATTAACCTCTTTTCTATTATTCTTGTATTGTGTTTTCCAATAGGCACACTTATCATATTCTATAGGGCAATGGACAAACTCCCTCAGACTCAAATTGTGGGTTATCCATGGACCGAACTGAATCGGTGATGAGTTGGGCCGATGGATCTTATAGAAGACCGGCATCTTGAAGACCATTTATTTTATATATTTACACTTTTATGAACTATTTTTGGTTGTATTTGGTTTTGGGACACTTTTATTTCCTTGTAATTTTCATTTAGGGCTAGCCACCTTAAAAGTGGCAAACTTGTAATTTTGAGCACTTTTTAACCCTAGGAGTAGCAAGTATAAATACTTGCTTAAGAGAGGGTTTGAGGAGGCGTATTTTGCAGAAAAAAAAACTTCACATTTCGTGAGAGGGCTTAGGGTTTTCCTAATTCCAAATTCTCTTATCAATTTCAATCCCAAGAAGTTGAAATTGTGGCGAGTGCAACATCTTGAAATTGTGAGTTATATCAATTTCATTTTGTTGTGATTTCTTTTCTTCTCTAGTGTGTCATATCTAGGGATAATTTGAGATAGTTCTTGGTTAGAATTACTTGTTGTATTAACGAATTCTTATGCTTATTTGAAGGAATTATCATATTGATCCGATTCTTCTTGAGGATTTCCCTTGTTAACGTGTTCTTCAATTTTGGAAAAGGGATTGTTTTGTTACGGTTTTTCTTTGTCAAATTAAGGCTTCATTTGCGTGGATTACATGAAATTAGAGTGTTTTTAGAAGGCATTTTCATTGAAGTATTTTGATTATATCATTGGTTGTTTGAATTTCATCCTTTCATCATTAGGGTTCATTTGAAAAGTGCCATTTTTGGATCCGATTTTGCCTTGACTTGAGATAGTTATTCTTAAGTCTTTTGGATGTGCTTTTAAGTGTGTTTAGGCACATCATCTTTTTGGTATCAGAGCTCTTGTTGAGAGAAGGGAATTGGTTGTATTCAATTTCGTGGAAGTGATCATCAAATAGGGTTGATCAAGTGAAAACCGAAATTGTGTTGTTGTTGTTGTTTGATATTGCGAAATTGTTTTGGATTGGGAATTGATTTGCTGGTTGTTGGAGTTGATTTGGGAAGGTTATTATATCACTTTGTCGACACTAATTCACGTGGAAGAGCAGAAGTACAAAGTGAAGTTACTTTAGCAATTTTTTGTTTTTGAAATTGTGAAACTTACCAATTGTTGCCGTGAAGTAGCTTGTGGCGTGAGGAGTTGTGAAGTTTGTTGTTTGAATTCCATTGTGTAATTCTGAATTTGTGAAGTAAAATTTGCAGATTACATTAAGTTTGGTTAGTAAGGAATTATTTGAATTCAAATCATATGCAATTAAGTTGTGGGAGTTAATGATTGCTATTTGAATTTGAATTCATTGTTACCAATTGAGGAAGGCTTGCAATAAGTGAAGTTATTTGAATTTCAAATTGAAAGTTGCTGCCTATAGTGGGATTCGAAATTCATTTTGGGAAAGCTACTTATTAATCTTTTGTCTTCATTATTTGCCATGGAAGTTGAAGACTACTTGTAATCAATATTCACCTTGTTGTTGCCGTGGAAGTGATACATCTTAATTGTTGTTGTTGTTTGTGTTGTTGCTGTGGAGTTATTGGTAGAGTGATGATAAGATCACATTATACTTATATTTTCTTTTGGACTTATATTAAATTTATTTCAATATTATAAGAAAATATAAAGAAATGATACTTAATGGTGTTTATTGTGAAAATACAGGTTTTGAGGACCCAAAAGTAAATTACAATTTAATTGGAGGAGTTTTTCACAAAATTGAAGAAGCGAGCGGAGGATTGCAATAAAGGCCGCCGGCCTTGGGCCGGCCTACATTCAAGGCCGCCGGCTTTGAGCCAGCCTTGAACCGGCCTTCATTACTCCCCGGATATCCATTGCGAAAATCTCTCCAAAATCGTATCTTATTTAATTTGCTGACTCAAATCCTCATCAGATCAACCTTATCCCCCTCCTCTTTGGATCTATAAATAGGCCCCTTGTGTGAACCTTGAGGGCATCCCCTTTTGTTTAGAATCCCCTTTTGTTTGAGAATCCTTTTGTTTTGATTCTTTGTTTAACATCCTTTTTCTTTCTTTGAAATCATTAGAATTCCCTTACGCACTTTAGGATTTTATTTTTTCTTTAATTCCTTTACATTTCATGTTATTCCAAATTTTAGTTTGAAGAAAAGTTATTTTGCTGAAGTTCTTGAAGATTATAGCTATTGTTTCAATTACTTTATTTTCTTTTATGCCATTTATTAGTTTATTCTTGTTGTTCAATATGAATTCCATTGCACCTATTTATTTCAATTGTTTTTATGCAATTCATACTATAATGTTCTAAATCATCCTTGTGGGAAATATGATGAAGCCATAATTTAAACTAAAATGATCATTGTATTCATGTTATAGGAAATGTAGATATGCGGAATTTTCATATAAGAAGTCCTGCTATGAATTGTATTTTGTAATTGAAATCAATGCATAGAAATGTAAATGACTCGAAAGAGAAATTTAGGTTTTATCAGGAATTCCTAAGTAAGATTTAATAATTCATGTGGAAGCAGCGTTATTAAATTTTATTAGAAATTGACCTAAGTGTTTCATGCAATATTTTTATTAAATTTTTCACTAAGAGATTAGGAGAAATTATTTTAAAGATATTAGGCAATCATATAATTGGGAAATTTATGATTGTGAATTAAAATCCTCATTTGATTTGAATTAGCGGGAGCTATTAAATTAAATTGAGGTAACATTACTTTAACACTTAATAAAGGATTAAGGTTTTGTTAATTTCTTGTGAAAATCCATATAGCTATGAGTTATTATAACATGAAGGCAATATGATTAGTAGAATTAGGGTAGATTCTATTTCCCATCATCAATTCATCATTTTTCAAACACAATTCTCTTTTTAAGCATTTAGTATAATTCGTTCAATTCTCATCAAATATCATTGCCTAAATAATAGTAGAAATTGATAAAGGTCTATTACTTAATCAATCTTCGTGGTTCGACACTCTTCTCTCACTATATTACTTGATCCGATCCGGTACACTTGCCGGTATTTATTTACGCTCATTTTATATCTCTTTTTGCGTGGATAAAGTTTTTGGCGCCGTTGCCGGGGATTGATTAATATTAGACCATCTTCAGATTCTATTGTTAATTTAGGCGTAATTATTTTGTTATTTAATTTTATTTATTTATTTTTTTTCTTCATTGTGTGATCGTTTCCTGTTCTCTTTGAGGTTCTTTTTATGCGCAAGAGTAGAAGTGCTGAACTTCTACCAATTAATCTTGAGATAGAACGCACCTTGCGACAACTTAGAAGAGAGCAGAGAAGAAAGGAAGAAGAGAACATGGCAGATGAGAACAACAATCGGATTCGGGGTGTTGGTAGAGCACTTCGGGAATACACGATACCTGTTGTTTCAGGTCCTGCAATAAGAAGACCAACAATTCAGGCTAACAATTTTGAATTAAAACCAGCACTCGTTCAAATGGTTCAATCAAATCAATTTGGAGGATATCCAAATGAGAGTCCTGATGAGCATATTGCAGTATTTCTTCAATATTGTAATACAGTGAAAATGAATAATGTATCTGATGATGTAATTAGGCTACAACTTTTTCCGTTTTCACTTAGAGAAAAAGCTAGGGCTTGGTACAATTCATTGCCACAAGACTCTATAACCACTTGGGTTGATCTCTCATCTAAATTTTTAAGGAGATTTTTTCCACCTGCTAGAACTGCTAGGTTAAGAAATGACATCACAAACTTCACTAAGTTTAGTGGTGAATCACTGTATGAAGCATGGGAAAGATTCAAGGAGGTAATTAGAAAATGCCCCCATCATGGATTACCAGATAATCTCCTTATTGAGATATTCTATCTCAGTTTAGATGATACATTGAGATCTCTAGTAGATGCTGCTTCTGGTGGTGCACTAATGAGTAAGACATATGAAGAGGCTAGTGCTTTGATAGATGAAATGGCCTCTAGTGCACATAATTGGCAACATGAAAGAGGTAAGTCTAGAGTAGCATCTGTCAATGACATGGACACCTTAACTGCTCAGATTTTTGCTCTTACCGCTCAGGTAAGTAAACTCACCTCTGCACCATCTTTTAATGTTAATCAAATTTCTTGTTGTGAGTTATGCTCAGGACCACACTCAACTCTTGAGTGCCCATCTGGAAACTTTTCCTCCTCATCCCATGGAGAGCAAGTAAATTTTGTCAATAATTTCCAAAGAGGAAATCAAGGACCTTATTCAAACACCTACAATCCAGGGTGGCGTAATCATCCAAATTTCTCATGGAGAAATGATAACAATGCACTTAAACCCCCTGGATTTCAAAAGCAAGGTTCTAATCATAATACTCCCCATCAACAATATCCTAATCATAATACCTCTTCTCAGTAAGGTCAGTCTAAAATGGAAGAACTCATGATAAGTTATATGCAGAAGACTGACACAATGTTGCAAAATCAACAAGCCACCATTAGGAATCTTGAAAATCAGCTTAGTCAAATGTCTCAACAGTTGAGTAATAGACCATCTGGGTCTTTACCTAGTAATACTGAGCAGAATCCTAAGGGTGTAAATGCTATTATGCTAAGAAGTGGTAAGGAATTGGTTGATAAGATACTTGAGGAAGAGGAGGTTAACCTAGAGAAAGATAAAGGGAAACAAAAGGAAGAGGAACCAAAGAAAAATTCACCAAAAGTGCAAGCATATGTTCCTCCTATTCCTTTCCCAGGAAGGCTGAAGCAACAGTAATTGGATTCACAATTTGCTAAATTTTTAGAAGTCTTTAAAAAATTGCAAATTAACATTCCTTTTGCAGAGGCACTTCAGCAGATGCCATCATATGCTAGGTTCATGAAGGATTTACTCACAAAGAAGAGGAAGATTGAAGGGAATGAACCAGTGATGCTTACAGGGGAATGTTCTATGATCTTACAAAAGAATTTATCCAATTTTCCAAGAAAACAAAGAGATCAGGGAAGTTTTACTGTTCCTTGCACTATTGGTAATTTTCATTTTGATAAAGTACTTATAGATTCTGGTGCAAGTATAAATTTAATGCCTCTGCCCATTTTCAGAAAACTAGGACTTGGAGAATGTAAGGAGACGCACGTCACCTTACAACTTGCGGATAGAAGTGTCAAGTACCCAAAGGGTATAGTGGAGAATGTCCTAGTAAAAGTGGACAAATTCATCTTTCCAGTTGACTTTATAGTCTTGGAAATGGAAGAGGATAGAGAGGTACCCATGATCTTAGGAAGACCATTCCTGGCAACAGCTAAGGCATTGATTGATGTGGAACAAGGTAAGCTTACTTTAAGAGTTATGGATGAACAAGTCACGTTTAATGTGTATGAGGCTACAAAGAAATTTGATGACTGTAAATCCTGTTACACTATTGATAGTGTTGATGAGCTTTCCTTTAAGTTCATGGAAGAGAATATAGGTGTGGACACAATGGAGTCAGTCCTTAGGGATTTAGATAATTGGAGTGATGATGAGGATGAACCCCAAGAAGAACATACTGAACAAGTTTATGAATTCAAGACTCGACACTATGAGGAGCTGGGCACCACTGAGAAGAAACCGATGCCGTCATTGACACAACCCCCGGTGCTTGAACTTAAACCTTTGCCTGGTCATTTAAAGTATGCTTATCTTGGAACAAATGATACTTTGCCAATAATCATTTCTTCTTCTTTGATAGATGATCAAGAGCAACAACTTTTGGATGTTCTAAGAGAACATAAGGAAGCTATCGGGTGGATCATTGCTGTTATTAAGGGAATTAGCCCTTCAATTTGTACTCATAGGATATTTCTTGAAGCTGAGTGTAAACCTACAGTACAACCACAAAAAAGACTTAACCCAACTCTTAAGGAAGTTGTAAAAAAAGAAGTACTTAAATTGTTAGATGCTGGCATTATTTTTCCAATTTTTGATAGTAAATGGGTTAGTCCTGTCCAAGTTGTACCAAAAAAAGGTGGTATGACTGTAGTACAAATTGAGGCTAATGAATTAATTCCCACTCGCACTGTAACTGGTTGGAGAGTCTGTATAGACTATAGAAAACTGAATGATGCTACCCGCAAAGATCATTTCCCCCTCCCTTTTATAGATCAGATGTTAGAAAAACTTGCAGGGCATGATTATTACTACTTTTTAGATGGTTATTCTGGTTACAATCAAATCTATATAGCACCCAAGGACCAGGAGAAAACCACCTTTACTTGTCCCTATGGCACATTTGCTTTTAGGAGAATGCCCTTTGGTCTTTGTAATGTACCCGCTACATTTCAAAGATGCATGATGTCCATATTTTCTGACATGATAGAAAATTTCATTGAAATATTCATGGATGATTTTTCTGTTTTTGGGAAGTCATTCGAAACATGTCTAACAAATTTAGGATGTGTGCTTAAGAGATGTAAGGAAACTAATCTGCTTCTTAATTGGGAAAAATGCCATTTCATGGTAAGAGAGGGAATAGTCTTAGGGCACAAAGTATCTAAGCAGGGAATTGAGGTTGACAGGGCAAAAGTAGAGGTGATAGAGAAGCTACCACCACCTATTACAGTGAAAGGAATCAGAAGCTTCTTGGGACATGCTGGCTTCTATAGGAGATTTATCAGGGACTTCTCTAAAATCTCAAGACCTCTTTGTAATTTACTAGAAAAAGATTCTGCCTTTATTTTTTATGATAATTGTTTGCAGGCATTTAATCTATTGAAGGAGAAGCTCACTACTGCACCAGTGATTGTTGCACCTGATTGGGAGCTTCCCTTCGAGTTGATGTGCGATGCCAGCGACTATGCTGTTGGAGCGGTACTTGGGCAAAGAAAAGATAAGTCATTTCATGTAATATACTATGCGAGTAGAACCTTAAATGAGGCCCAAAGGAATTATGCCACAACTGAAAAAGAACTTTTAGCAGTTATATTTGCATGCGATAAATTCCGGCCTGACCTAATAGGTTCTAAAATCATAGTATATACTGACCATGCTGCCCTTAAGTATTTATTTGCTAAAGCTGATGCTAAACCTAGGTTAATTCGATGGATTCTACTACTGCAAGAATTTAACCTGGAAATTAAAGATAAGAAGGGAACTGAAAATGTGGTGGCTGATCATTTATCCCGTCTGGAATCTAATTTTTTTTATTCACCTATTAATGAAAAGTTCCCTGATGAACAATTGCATGTAGTAGAAGTTCAAGGATTACCTTGGTATGCTGATATCGTTAATTATTTGGTTAGCAAAATCACTCCATATGGTTTATCCTACCAACAGAAAAAGAAATTTTTACATGATGTGAAGTTTTATTTTTGGGATGAACCATATCTCTTTAAAAATTGTGCTGACCAAATAATTAGACTATGCGTACCTGAAAGTGAACAGCTTAGCATTATACAGCATTGTCATTCTAGAGAGGTAGGAGGTCACTTTAGTATGGAAAAAACGGCAGCACAAATTTTATCTTGCGGATTTTATTGGCCCAGTTTGTTTCATGATTGCAGGAACTTCATTTTGACTTGTGCTCAATGCCAAAGGACTGGCAATATTTCAAGAAGACATGAATTACCACAAAATAATATACTTGTAATTGAACTTTTTGACGTTTGGGGAATCGACTTTATGGGTCCTTTTCCCTCATCTTTTTCAAACAAATATATTCTTTTAGCTGTTGATTATGTTTCGAAATGGGTAGAGGTAGTTGCTCTACAAACTAATGACAGCAGGGTTGTCATTAAATTTTTGAAAAAGAATATATTTTCAAGATTTGGGGTACCTAAAGCTATAATAAGTGATGGGGGAACACATTTTTGTAACAGGCAATTTGAGAAATTATTATTAAAATATGGAGTTACTCACAAAATTGCCACCCCTTATCATCCGCAAACGTGTGGACAGGTTGAGGTATCCAATAGGGAAATTAAGCGAATCTTAGAGAAAACTGTCAATGCATCCCGAAAGGATTGGTCTTTAAAACTTGATGATGCATTGTGGGCTTATAGAACAGCTTTTAAAACACCTATTGGAATGTCCCCCTACAAGATTGTTTTTGGTAAATCATGTCACCTACCCGTAGAGCTTGAGCACAAGGGATACTGGGCCATAAAATACCTTAACTTTGAGTTGCAAGCTGCAGGTGAAAAGAGGTTGCTCCAATTGAATCAAATGGCCGAGATGAGAGAGGAAGCATATGAAAATGCGAGAATTTACAAGGAGAGAGCAAAGCGATGGCATGATAAGAACATCTTACAGCGAGAGTTCTTGCCTGGTCAAAGAGTCTTATTGTACAACTCTCGATTGAAGCTATTCCCAGGTAAGTTGAAATCACGATGGTCTGGACCATTTGAAATTGTTAATGTGTTTCCTTATGGTGCAGTTGAGTTGAAGGCAGAAGACAACCGTACTTTCAAGGTAAACAGTTATCTTCTCAAACATTACTATGAAGGGGAACATGTTGATAGAAATGCCACAACTGTGGATTTAGGAGATTCAAGAACTTGAACTGGAAAAGTCGGGCTAGCGACTATAAACTAAGCGCTTCATGGGAGGCAGCCCATGCTCAATAAGTATATACACTAGTGTTTTAATTTTGTTACAAAAAAAAAAAAAGAAGAAACTAATTCAAGGCTGGATAAGAGCCGCTGGTGCATTCAAGACACTCCAAGGATGACAGACATTTTGGGAGGAATTTTCTTCCTGATGAACAATTTTACACCAGGGAAGTACCGGTATTTCAATTTCTGCATTGACATTCTTTTCCTTAATTTTGTGATATATTAGGAACAATGAGGACATTGTCCAATTTAAGTGTGGGGAAGGGATTATAAATGTAGAAGTATAATGATTGCACACATCATGAGCTTACAAATCCCATGCTTTATTTATGTCCTTAAATTGAAATCCTGAAATTGACTTAGATTGGTGCCCTACTCGCCAACTATTGTGACTAGTTTACATAGTTAAAATTTAATAGTAAAATCTCTAGAGAACGGGGTTTACCCTATGTTTAGCCTTTGAACATGAGATTGAGTCCTTAAGTTGAAAAAAACAAGCAAGTTTACTTCAAGGAAAAATTGGTTGGGATAAATCTCTCTTGAAATTTCTTTGAGAATACCTTAACACCTAGTGAAAGAGGTAAATGAAATATTTTACTTAGTGATCCCTTAAAAAAAAAAAAAAAGAGAGCCTTTACTCCAATAACTCAGGAAAGTGAGTTAAGAGTATCCAATCTTAAATGTTAGTCTGAGGAAGAGTTCGTAGGGGTCCCTTTAAAACCTGGTCACTTAGGCGATGAGCCCAGGATGTGCCGACTCAATGAACTCACAATAACGAGAAGGGCGGAAAGGCAAAAATTTAGTACCTTAATGAAAACCAGGTTGACATGGGCGAGCTTCGGTCCCTCAGAAGAGTGAAGTCTCACTCCGCTGTCAATTAAGGCAAAAAAAAAAAAGGGAGAAATTTTAGGAAAAAAATGGATACCATATGCTTTCACTCCTTGTTATCTTGTTTAGAGAAGTAAAATTGAGGGAGATGATACTTGCTAATAACTAATGAAGTTTAAATGAATGTTTTTCCTTATGGACAAAGTATTGTTTTCTATTGTTAAACACTGGGATTAAAAATCTGTTGTATTTAGATTAACTACTAAATTTTAACTAGATATACTAGTTACAAACTTCAGTATGGTCAGAACAATGGGCACCAAAAGTTCAATGATGGATTTCTCTTGTTTAAATCAATTATTTTGCTTGAGGACAAGCAAAAGTTCAAGTGTGGGGATGTTGATAAGATCAAATTATACTTATATTTTCTTTTGGACTTATATTAAATTTATTTCAATATTATAAGAAAATATAAAGAAATGATACTTAATGGTGTTTATTGTGAAAATACAGGTTTTGAGGACCCAAAAGTAAATTACAATTTAATTGGAGGAGTTTTTCACAAAATTGAAGAAGCGAGCGGAGGATTGCAATAAAGGCCGCCGGCCTTGGGCCGGCCTACATTCAAGGCCGCCGGCTTTGAGCCGGCCTTGAACCGGCCTTCATTACTCCCCGGATATCCATTGCGAAAATCTCTCCAAAATCGTATCTTATTTAATTTGCTGACTCAAATCCTCATCAGATCAACCTTATCCCCCTCCTCTTTGGATCTATAAATAGGCCCCTTGTGTGAACCTTGAGTGCATCCCCTTTTGTTTGAGAATCCTTTTGTTTTGATTCTTTGTTTAACATCCTTTGTCTTTCTTTGAAATCATTAGAATTCCCTTACGAACTTTAGGATTTTATTTTTTCTTTAATTCCTTTACATTTCATGTTATTCCAAATTTTAGTTTGAAGAAAGAAAGTTATTTTGCTGAAGTTCTTGAAGATTATAGCTATTGTTTCAATTACTTTATTTTCTTTTATGCCATTTATTAGTTTATTCTTGTTTTTCAATATGAATTCCATTGCACCTATTTATTTCAATTGTTTTTATGCAATTTATACTATAATGTTCTAAATCATCCTTGTGGGAAATATGATGAAGCCATAATTTAAACTAAAATGATCATTGTATTCATGTTATAGGAAATGTAGATATGCGGAATTTTCATATAAGAAGTCCTGCTATGAATTGTATTTTGTAATTGAAATCAATGCATAGAAATGTAAATGACTCGAAAGAGAAATTTAGGTTTTATCAGGAATTCCTAAGTAAGATTTAATAATTCATGTGGAAGCAGCGTTATTAAATTTTATTAGAAATTGACCTAAGTGTTTCATGCAATATTTTTATTAAATTTTTCACTAAGAGATTAGGAGAAATTATTTTAAAGATATTAGGCAATCATATAATTGGGAAATTTATGATTGTGAATTAGAATCCTCATTTGATTTGAATTAGCGGGAGCTATTAAATTAAATTGAGGTAACATTACTTTAACACTTAATAAAGGATTAAGGTTTTGTTAATTTCTTGTGAAAATCCATATAGCTATGAGTTATTATAACATGAAGGCAATATGATTAGTAGAATTAGGGTGGATTCTATTTCCCATCATCAATTCATCATTTTTCAAACACAATTCTCTTTTTAAGCATTTAGTATAATTCATTCAATTCTCATCAAATATCATTGCCTAAATAATAGTAGAAATTGATAAAGGTCTATTACTTAATCAATCTTCGTGGTTCGATACTCTTCTCTCACTATATTACTTGATCCGATCTAGTACACTTGCAGGTATTTATTCACGCTCATTTTATATCTCTTTTTGCGTGGATCAAGTGAGTGCACCGTGATTGAAGGTGTGTGTGGTTGATGTGCCTAAAACCAAGATTAAGCACATATAGAAACCAATTTGAAAGACAATCCAACAATGTCAATCAAACTAGTCTCAATCACATGAACAATGCCGTCAATTTCCAATGAATTTAACCAATTCTTCAATTATGATGTGTTTGAATCTTAAATCCAAATATGATATAGCTTTGATACCAAAAAGATGATGTGCCTAATCACACTTTAAAGCACATCCAAAAGACTTAAGATCAACTATCTCAAGTCTAGGCAAAATCGGATCCAAAATTGGCACTTTTCAAATGAACCCTAATGATGAAAGGATGAAATTCAAACAACCAATGATATAATCAGAATACTTCAATGAAAATGCCTTCTAACAACACTCTAATTTCATGTAATCCACACAAATGAAGCATCAATTTGACAAAGAAAAACCGTAACAAAACAATCCCTTTTCCAAAATTGAAGAACACGTTAACAAGGGAAATCCTCAAGAAGAATCGGATCAATATGATAATTCCTTCAAATAAGCACAAGAATTCGTGAATACAACAAGTAATTCTGACCAAGAACTATCTCAAATCATCCCTAGATATGACACACTAGAGAAGAAAAGAAATCACAACAAAATGAAATTGATATAACTCACAATTTCAAGATGTTGCACTCGCCACAATTTCAACTTCTTGGGATTGAAATTGATAAGAGAATTTGGAATTAGGAAAACCCTAAGCCCTCTCACGAAATGTGAAGTGTTTGTTCTGCAAAATAAGCCTCCTCAAACCCTCTCTTAAGCAAGTATTTATATTTGCTACTCCTAGGGTTAAAAAGTGCTTAAAATTACAAGTTTGCCACTTTTAAGGTGGCTATCCCTAAATGAAAATTACAAGGAAATAAAAGTGTCCCAAAACCAAAATACAACCAAAATATTTCATAAAAGAAGAAATATATAAAATAAATAGTCTTCAAGATGCCGGTCTTCTATAGGATCCATCGGCTCAGCTCATCGCAGGTTCAAGTCGGCTCATGGACAACCCACAAGCTGAGTCTGAGGGAGTTTGTCCATTGCCCTATAGAATATGATAAGTGTGCCTGTTGGAAAACACAATACAAGAATAATAGAAAAGAGGTTAATATATAAATAATTCCGGGGTCGATCTGCTTAAAATGGGCCCTCAACGCCAAGATTTGAATTCCTTTAGTTCTTGCCCTAACGATAGGTCTTGTCGGATTTTTATTCCTATCAGTGGTGGTGTAAATTTGTGGATTTATGTGGATTAAAGGTGCTGCACATCAAGATCAATTGTAGGTGTGAAACCGTGGCAAGAAAGGAAAAATTGAAGTAGTATAATTTGAATTCAAAAACAAACATTAAAGTGTGAAAGTAATTGAACTTATTACTTCAACACTTGTGAGTTGAATTTAATTTCTTAACTACTTAGAAGTATTTATTTGTGCTTCACTTATTCTAATATACTTGAAGTGATAAAAAGTATTTATTGCATTGGTGACTTGTTGCACCGTGGGTATATAAGTGTGTGTGTTGTTATCCAAACTTGTTACTGTGACGTGGTGAAGTGAAGGGAGTGTGCTATAAATTATTTGAGATTACATTTGTACATTAGATAAATCGCATCCACAAACATGTCATATGATAGTGTAAATGGGTGCATTGGCAGTGAGGCCAATAGCCAAGTGGGCAGCAGACCAAGTCGTCGAAGTACAAATGGAAGAACTCTAGATGAACAACTTCGGGACCTTACCAAAATTGTTGCTACATTAGCAACAAGGATTGATAGGATGACATTGCCACCACCACCTATGGTAAACCTTATGGCACCACCTAGAGTAAAGGGAGATTATCATGCTCTTAGGGAAGATAGAGAGGATAATTTTAGGCTTAATCCATATCCGGACAAGGAATTTAGACCACCTCGAGGACCAGAGTGTGCGAAGCTACAGATGCCTTCATTTGATGGTAAGGATTCCGCAAATGATTACCTAGACTGGGTGGACCAAATTGTGCAGACGCAAGTATGCCAACCTTCAAAGGTTCTTGAAGGCTCTAGTGACACGAGCTAACCCTTAGAGCATAAAATTTGTCAAACACCGATGTGCCAACCTTTAGAGGATCCTGATGATCATAGTCAGACGAGTAGACCACCAGAGAGATAGACTGTTCAGAGACAGTTATGTTCACCTTCAGAGGTTTTAGAGGGTAATAAGCAGTTGGGCCAACCATTAGAAGACCATGAGGATCAGCAACATACAGATGAGTTAGAAAAAGAGGAAACAGTTTCAATGGAATAGGTTGATATAGGGGTAACTTTAGTGGATAATGGGTCATTATTTGTGTTGCAGAAGAGATACATCCTGGAAATGGAGGAGAGAAGACAATCACCGCCTGTAGTATTTCAGATATTGGGATTTTGCAAAGATATTTCTTCAGGTGACTTGCTAGGAGGAAACAAAGTCTCTACTGCATTTGATCAACTAGATTTGAGGACAAATCTTTTTGAGGCCCGAGGAGATGATAGGAATAAAAATCCGACAAGACCTATCATTAGGGCAAGAATTAAAGGATTTCAAATCTTGGCGTTAAGGGCCCATTTTGAGCAGATCGACCCCGGAATTATTTATATATTAACCTCTTTTCTATTATTCTTGTATTGTGTTTTCCAACAGGCACACTTATCATATTCTATAGGGCAATGGACAAACTCCCTCAGACTCAAATTGTGGGTTATCCATGGACCGACCTGAACCGGCGATGAGTTGAGCCGATGGATCCTATAGAAGACTGGCATCTTGAAGACCATTTCTTTTATATATTTACACTTTTATGAACTATTTTTGGTTGTATTTGGTTTTGGGACACTTTTATTTCCTTGTAATTTTCATTTAGGGCTATCCACCTTAAAAGTGGCAAACTTGTAATTTTGAGCACTTTTTAACCCTAGGAGTAGCAAGTATAAATACTTGCTTAAGAGAGGGTTTGAGGAGGCTTATTTTGCAGAACAAACACTTCACATTTCGTGAGAGGGCTTAGGGTTTTCCTAATTCCAAATTCTCTTATCAATTTCAATCCCAAGAAGTTGAAATTGTGGCGAGTGCAACATCTTGAAATTGTGAGTTATATCAATTTCATTTTGTTGTGATTTCTTTTCTTCTCTAGTGTGTCATATCTAGGGATGATTTGAGATAGTTCTTGGTCAGAATTACTTGTTGTATTCACGAATTCTTGTGCTTATTTGAAGGAATTATCATATTGATCCGATTCTTCTTGATGATTTCCCTTATTAACGTGTTCTTCAATTTTGGAAAAGGGATTGTTTTGTTACGGTTTTTCTTTGTCAAATTGATGCTTCATTTGTGTGGATTACATGAAATTAGAGTGTTGTTAGAAGGCATTTTCATTGAAGTATTCTGATTATATCATTGGTTGTTTGAATTTCATCCTTTCATCATTAGGGTTCATTTGAAAAGTGCCATTTTTGGATCCGATTTTGCCTTGACTTGAGATAGTTATTCTTAAGTCTTTTGGATGTGCTTTTAAGTGTGTTTAGGCACATCACATCTTATATTTCATGTTTTTCTGTAACTATAGTAAACACATCTATAGTTTTTTAAAGTTATTTTATATAGGTTGTAGAAACTTACATTTTTACATTTTGATGCACATTTTGATTTTATAAACCCTCTAACGATTTTAGGTAGAATAATGTGTTTGACAACCTTACCTTTGATCTTTAATGAAAAATAAGATCGGAGAAGTGACGTCCTTAATTTACTATAGTGACGATAGTTTGCTATGTACTCAATTTAAGTAGAATACATAAGGCTATAATTATTAAATGGGTTTTTAAACCAGTTTTAAGATCTTGAAATTGTTCATTAATTTGGAAAATATTTGATATTTTGTTGATTTTGAAAAACATTTTCAAGGTTTATCATGTTTTAAAAATAAGGTAAATATTATGAGATAGATAACTAAGCCATAGGGCCTAAGGGGCTTATAGATTACATAAATAAGTAAATAGATTATGGAGCTACAAGCAACTCCTATTATAAGTCTAATATAGTACCAATAACATAATACCAAGTTTATGCTAAAAATAAGAATCGAAAACAATAGCAGTTCTAAAGATCTAAATCCTCATACTCGTCCCCATACTTCTCCTTAGAACTAAAACCCATTGAATAGGAGATTTATCAAATAGTCCTCACTTGAAAAAGAAAAAGGAGTAAGCTACAAAGACCTAGTATATAGTAATGTAAACACATATATGGATGTCAAATAAGCCTACACACTGATGCAGTAAACAATCAATCGGTTCATTAAATTATCTTAGTTAAGTAAAATATCTAACATAAAAGTACTCATGACTTCGAATATCACAATGGGGGACTTGGGTCCAATTCATGATTGTCAAACTCGTGATTTTACTTACATTTGGAACATGTAAAATTGATAAAATCATATATAATTGTATAAAATCAATAGAATTGGAAACTTGTAAAATTGTTTACCTAAAGTCACAATTTTATAAAGAATCTATATATAAATGATTTTTTATCTATTTTAACTATGAAAAACTTCATAAAATTGTAAACTTGTAGAATCATACAGTAAGCTTGTGATTTTAACAATCATGGTTTGATTCCATCGTGGTAGACATCAGAGGTTGACGAGAATAACCAGGCTCTATGTCACTGAAAACTGATACCTAAATAGCCTCATTTAAGTGACCTCACCATCATGTGGCCTCACTAATTACACTCCAGTTATGTTGTATTGTCCGTTGAGTCCCATAACCCCAAACGACTTCCAATATACCTTCTCTCTGCATATGGTGCCTATTATTTAATGTGATTTTACTTATCAACTATCTGTTGAGCCATCACTTAATGGTCTAAACACCTAACTACTTTATCATTTTTTGGTATATGACAGTGGCCATAATTTTGATCTAAGATTTGTTACTTATTAGCTTAAGTAACTAAACATAAGTAGTAAGTAGATACTTAGCCAAGTTTATTATTGGTCCGGTTAATTTTTTAACTTAGTAAGTAATATATATGTTACTTCATACCTAGAAAGGTTGAAGATTCTTGAATTAAATTCCAAAATTCCATTTTAGCAAGTTGCACTAGTTTTATACATTAAGAGAGAAAACTTAAGTCAGGTAATTATTCTAAGTATTTAAGTACTATTCTAGGGTTGGGTTTAGCCTATTTAAGACTTATACTAGTTATGGGCCCTCTACGGTTATATTGGCCCAATTAGCCTTTTAGTTAGTATGGCTCAAACCATTTAGGGCACATCCAATTAAGCCTATTAGGTTATTTAAAATCAAGTTTAGATGTGTCTTAGGCTTAATTAAGGTATTTGAACCCTTAAAGAATAGGATACTCAATTATGGTTAGAATTGGGCTCATTGGCCCTAATTAATTTAATTAATCTTATTATTTGAAGTGAATTATCTAATTAGGTCTTAATTTATTTAAACTATCCATTTGAGTTTATTATGGCCTTATTTAGGTGTCTAGGCTCATTTATTTTATTTAAGCTCAATTTGATTACTTAGGTCAAATTATTATCATTGAATCCATCTTAGGTCTGATCAAGTTTCTTTGATTTATTTTATTTAACCTAAGCCCATTATGTCCATTTAATCCTAGTTATTATATTTTAAGCCCAATTGTTTATCATGTCAAATTAGACTTTCAGTTGATTTAGGTTCTTATTCGATCTAAAGCCCATTTCGATTAATTGACTTGTTAGGACCCATTTAGAGTATGGGCTCTAAAGGCAAATAGATCGAAGTAAGTTTTGAGTCTTAAGCCCATTAGGATTCTTTTGGAATCACTTAAGCTAATTTTATTTTATTATACCTAAGTTTAGTTCATTTTAGGTATTTAATTGGATTTAGGCCTTAATGTGGTTGGAAGCCCAATTTGAGTTCTTTATTATGATAAGGCCCATTTAGGTCATGAGCCTTAAAAGGAGAATGGGTCCAATTAGATTTGTGGGTTTTTAAGCCCATTGGTCATTTATGTCCAATAAGTTAATTTTTATTTTGATTCATTTAAGATAGTTAAGATTAATTAAGCCTAATTAATCTAATTATATGAACCATATGGGCTATCGATAAGGGAGGGTAAAAGGGTGGTCTTTAAGCTTATATGGATGGGTTAACTAGGGATTGGGCTGGCCTTGGCTTAAGTTAATTAAGCTAGCAATGTTAAGTTTCGATTCATCATTTTTGAAGGCTTTAATTTTAAAGGGTTATAATTTATTCATTTTAAGTCCAAATTAAGTGAAACTAAAGACATTTAAATCCTTATTACTCCTATTATCTATTTTAACATAAAGCCTCATTTTATTTGATTTAGGCCCCTTAAATTTTCAAACTTCAGTAGGTTACGAATTTACAACTTTAAAGGCCTATATCTTATCTATTTTAGGTCAAAATCACTCCAAACTAAAACCCACTTATTCCTATTCTATTCCAGTGTCCAAAACATCATTTTTATTTTAGATTTAAGTCTAAATATTCACCATATCAGACCTGTCATTCTAGAACACGCTCAACACTCAATTTTCATTCCAATGAACTCATTTACAACACAATTTAACTTCTATACCTCATCTTATATCCAAACAAACACTTGTTCATCAAATAAACATATCGCACCTCAAATAACTCAAATTAAACATATCAATTAAAAATTTCTAATAGTGTCATAAGCACTAGTAACCATAAATCTTAAGATTAACCATTCAATTTTTCATTACAATTCACCTTCTAATTTTGTTATGCTTCATATTCATCATGTCACTTCAATTTTAACTAAAATTTCCACTTCAAACACATATGAACATGTTGGAAATTCTAAGAAACACATTTAACCTACCCATTTTATAATTGGAGTCATCGATTCTACTCAATCTAAACATATAATCACCATACTCTTAGAAATATCTATGTAAACTATATTCAAGTCCTTGAATAAATATTCTATTCATCAATCAACCTTACTTTATCATCAAATATAGATTCAAGTTTAAGAAATCAATTCCAACTTCAACATATTAGTGGTACTAAACTTACATTCATCTTTAAATGGTAACTTTAAAATTTTTATTCCATTTATATCATCTAAATGTGCATCTAACATGACGTTGATCACATCAAATCATCATTCATCATTTGAAAAATCATAAAATCACCTCAAGAACATGTGAACATGCTAGAAATTCATAGGTTATCAACCAAATCAACTAATTTATTCATTAACTCAACAATATCATGAAGTTCAACTTTTAACTTGCCATATGGATTCAATTCATCATCTAAACCACCCCTAAATCTACATACCCATACTTCAATAATCAATTTTCCATCTTTTATCATCCATATTAGATTTTAAATATGAATTGATTCTTAATTTCATTCCTAATGTGGTAGTAACACATACCCATTTACATTTTGCACATTATCATGCACTGAGCCTCATTTCTATAATCATATTACTTTTTTATCAATCAAATCAAATGTTTAATAAAGAGATTAGTCCTAAATTATTTTTCCAAGTGGCAACATCATCACTTGCGTGTTCTTAGCCTAATACCATGCATCAAGTTCCATCTTTATTACTTAACCTAGCATCTAACATCATATTTAGCATGTTAAAAACATCAATCAACCATATTGATCATCAAATGGCCTCTAAAATCAACAACCCATTCTCATTCCACACTTAATGGTGGTGGTAATCTAAGAGGAAATGAAGCTCAAACATTTTCAATGCCTTTCAACATCTAGCCTCTCTTCTAAACATCATTCAACATCAATTTATCAAGTGATTGATGCCAGACTTCAAGAAAATTTAACCTTAACTCCAAATCTCCCTTATGTTGTCCCTTTGTAGTCCCTAAAATGGTGTTTCTTGATTTCCAAAATGACTCTTTACAACTTTCGTACATTAGTAGCACTAATTAATGCCTAAACATACACTGATTATACTAAATACTACTTAAACTAAGTAAACCACCACTTACCTTAATTAATCTCCAAACCCTTTGAGAGCCCCTTTCCTTATGTTTCTTCTTGATTAAACCTTATGAAGCACAAGAAAAGAAGCTTGGTTAGTGTACTCATTGAGGTGTAATTAGAACTAGGTTAAGAGTTTAGGGTTTTAAGTTGATTTTTGGGGTTCTACCTTGCTTGGGTTTTAGAAAATATGAGGGAGGGGCTAGTGACATAAAATTTTGGCCAAGGGGGTTTAAAAGGTTTAGAGTTTAGCTAGGGTTTAAGGAAAAGCAAGAGGGGATCACTAGGTTTGAGGATTTTTGTTAAAGAGTGCCATTGTCCTTAATCTTGCATAAATGGAACTTTTAATTTTCAAAATTTCCCACTCCACTTTTAGCTGAAAAGTAACTATTCCTTTTCCAAAAATTACCCTTAGGAACTCAAGAATTTAGCCACTCTTTAATAAAATTAAGCTTAGGGGTATTTTGGTCATTTTATACAATTGACTTCGGAATTTAAAATTTTCTTTTTCAATTATCTCCAAATAACTTGAAAATGATTTTATTTACTTAATTAAGGTCTTGAAGCTATATTTAGGGTCTATAAGCTAATTTAAGTCTAAATTCAATAAAATCGTGTTCAAAGGTAAAAAGTTATTTTCGATAAATTCTCTATAAATTTCAAGAGATCACTCTTAATGAATTAAAAATGACACCAAACTACTTTAATTAAGTTATTTAATGATTTCGATCAAATTTGACGAGTCTAAATGGAGTATAGGGGTAAACTAGTTATTTTGCAAAAATTGGTTTCCAAACTTAAAATCTCTTTTCTAATTGACTTCAAATAATACTTAAAGGATTTTATTCACCTAATTAGGGTCTTACGGCTTTATTTAGGATCACTAGGCCATTTTGAAGCTATTTTTGATAAAACGAGTTTAAAGGTAAAATGGTCATTTTAGAAAATTTTGGCCTTAACTTTTGTATATCTTTTCTTAATTGACTTCAAATGTCCACTTTATAATTTCATTTTCCTTGTTTAGAATTCTAGGGCTTTTCAAAGCGAAGTTAAGTAGACAATTAAAGATTAAAAATACATCTACTAACTACAAAACTTAGTGCTTATGATCAATAACATGCAAATCAAATGAAGAACTTAGAAAAACAATGGTAATTAAGCTAAGAACCATAGTCATTTCTAGAAAATTTACAAAATTTTCCCATCAAATGAGAGCTTCATAAAGATTAGGAATTAATTAGAAGTGGTTACACTAAGTTTAGAGATAAATAAAAAAGACAAAAATATGAAAGAGCCTAAAAGCCCAACACATGAAACTAATCTAGAATTTACCAGAAAGTGAAAACCCCATTTGCCAAAATTGACCTTATCATGTGGAAGTACATTCAAAAACCTTCAAAATGACTATAAGAAAGTGAAAATTGGACTTAAAATAAGAAAGTTGTGGCCAAATTATAAATCTAGTCAAAATTGGGAAATATAGCAAACTTAACTTGAATTCTCTAGATAGTTTACAAAGTGTTTATAGTAATGTTATTATTCTCTTTATCAAGCGACCTTATAAACCTCGAGATATTAGAGGATTATTATGATCGATAGGCATTATAGCCGAGTGAGTATTCATGTGGTTATTACATTTGCTTGTGATATTCATCATAACTGCACTTACATTGAATACATGAATTAATGAATGCTTGGAGTTCAGGAGTTGCATGTGATTAATTATTGCTTGTTTCTGGTGATAACTCACTATAGTACATGAAAATAAACTTGGATACTGCATGGTGTAATAGAGAACTAAGATTTCTAATTGTCTTTGTGATGGTCACTTAAATAAATGAACCTTAACAATATTTGACTTAAGTGATAAATTAGATCATGATATCATGAATTGCATGTTGAAGGTTGTTAGTATCTTGCAATGATATGGAGAGGCTGTATGAAGGCGATTCTTTATATGTAACCTCATATCAACCTTTGGGAACTATTCAGTAGTGGGAAATGTTACCCTTTGATTAAGGCCAAGTCTAAGGATTCATCGCTATGTATGTATGTATTGTGGAGATACTATGATGAGTGATGGGCTTATGATGATTGGAACTTGCAACTAACAAGTTGGAACTTATTTCTCAATCCAAGCAATAGAAGGCGAAATTCCGTGTTATATATAGTTTTAGATTATCACATGTATTGTTACATTCATGTGCTTGATTATTCATTCATATGCTTGTTGATTAAATTACTTGATAATTGCTCAAAAGGTGTAATATGAGGAATATCTCATTAAGTTAGATGTATCTTATAAGCCAATAGACTTTCTTGCATGTTATACAAAAGCTGGGAATAGGCTAGGATCAAAGCAACTAAACTTCCATAAGGTCTTGAAGGATAGATCTAGAATTGGAATATAATTGAATTAAACATTGGATGAAGATAAAAAGATTTGTATCCTATTCATTTTGAAACCTTTACCATTTTTAGAACATATTAGAACCACCATTCTTTAAAAAGCTTGTCTACTTGATTTTACTATTTGGTGGGGGATATAGATTTTCTATGATTCTAACAAACTGTGGAATGCTGGTTGCTGTAGATATTTTTTTTAATAACCAATTATAAGTATTAACATTAAATATGAGAAGATATTTTATAAATAGAATCTTTTAAATTTTGACTTGTGAAACGATTTTCATATTATAAGAGCACACATGATATGACAACTTTTAGGTATTTCTATGAGCCCTCTATAAGGTAATTACATCTAAACTCCTAGAGATGCATGAGAACTAAACAAAATGTAGTGATGATGTTGTAAATTTATATACTTTACCCAACTTATATTGCACTTATGTGCATATTTTTGTATATTTTATAGGAAAAATATATGGATTAGGACTAAATACACAAAAGTTATATTAAGTGTGAGAATTAGATGGAAAGAGATCAAATGTGATATAAATAATTAGTGCCATATCACATGATAATGTTGTTAACTATTTATAGTTGATAACAATTTAATTTACATGTTTCTCCCAAATTAATATCATCATTCACAGATAATTTATGATAAAAATATGTAAAATGTTCAAATCATGCATAAAATGAACCAACATATCAATAATATGTAATTTGATTAGAAAAAGTTTAAATTATGTTGAAAAACATTGAGTTGTGCATATTTTTATAGGAAGTAGGGGTACTATCCAGCCGATAGCTTTGCTGCCATTTGGATTTTGATCCTTGTACAAGGTATAGAAGGGTCAAGACAACTAGTCGGTTAGTTGGTCAAGGGTCAGCCAGTGGTTGGTTGCTAGAAAATTCATGAACCATTTAAATGTTACCAATAACACTAGCTAGCCGCTAAATGCACATCCATGGGACTAGACAAACGATAGGTCATTAAATCATCTAGTTGGCCTTGATGAAAAACCTTAAACCTTAATCAGCTAGAGCATGACATGTATCCATTAATCATTTGGCTCACCTTAAACCATCTAGTTGGTTTAACCTAGATATAAAAAGCTATATTCACAACTTAAATAAGGAGACTGATACGTTTTCATTTTTTACTAATTTCCTTCTTAAAGTTTTGCTAGGGCTTAGATTAGGTTAAGGTTTTTAGGATAGTTTTCACTTTTTCCTTGTATTTGGAAGTCTTAGGAGCACATTTTCACACATTTAAAGCATGGGTTTTATGGATTCTTGAAGTGGTTTTCTGTGTAATCTCCTCACATGGCTTCTAAGCCCTTTGCTCTTTATTGTTAATGATGATTATGAGTTCCTTTAACGACTTTTTCAAGAAAGGTGGTTAGCATGAGAATAAACATAAGCAAGTAGGTTTTTAAGCTAATAACAAATTATAAGATTTTTTTATCTCCACAAGAATTCGTCTATGTTTGAAGAAGGCCAAATCATTATAGATGCATCTTATAATACACGATTTTTTTTATATAAATAAATAAATAAATAATATAAGAGCTAAGGCAATTGTGTAAATATGAATAAAGGATGGGGGTAGTTTTGTCTTTTCTAAAGAGACTATATATATATATATGCTAAACTGACCTAGGGTTCTTCTCTTTTACAAATTTGATAATCCCAGCTACCTAAAGAGATCGAATGACACAAAGAGAGAGAGAGAGCTTGTTTAGGGAAGCCTAAAGCAATCCGAGGAGGTAACGTGGTGTAGCAAAAGGTAACGGTTTGGGAAAACTTTCAAGAATTATTCTAACAAGTAGAGACCAATCATAAAATGATTTTTGGTTATATAAGGAATGTAAAAGACAATCGAATTCCCGGATCAAGGAGTCGATATGTGGGAAGTTCGATGTAAGTATTTTAACTTACGTTAATTGATGAATATTTACATATTTTAAAGATGTAATGGAGTCTAGGGATAAAAAGGAATGAATTTAAGGGAATTTGGAGTTAAATATTAGGGTTTGTGGAATTGGCTGAGAGATACACAACCATCCAACATGATCGTGTTGCCCCCATGTTAAAATGAGAAGAACACGACCTCCTAACACGATTGTGTTGAGTGCAAAAGTCATGTTGAAAGATACATGACCTCCTAACACAGTCGTGTTTTGACCATGTTGAATTAAGAGAAACACGGCCCCCCAACACAACCATGTTCCAATCATGTTCAAGCCAAATCTCACTGAGAGATACACAACCTTTAACACGGTCATGTACTAGCTCGTGTTGGGCAACATGATGAGCATTTTTAATATATATCAAATTATCTTATTAATTAACCAAGTTCTACACAATCGAGGTAATTAGTATAACCATAGGTAACCTAATGGATTAAGAGGAATTAGGAGAAATATACTATAATTGGATTAGTACTAAGAGTAATGTGTTGATGATTATACAAATATCAACTTAGCTTAAGTTTGGGACAAGAAGTGCTTAAGGTTAGGATACCAGGTACGTGTTTACTTTGTTTGTTGTATGTGATTGTTAGGAAGCTATTTAACAAGTTGTTTGTGGAATAATTAAATATCAAGATATAATGTGAATATTGTGGTATGAAGTAATACAATGTTATTGGTTGAATGAGATATGTTGCTTGTGCTTGGCTCGGCGTAGGGGCTTACAGTAGCAGATCCCTATGGGGCACCTCAATGATCAGTATGCTATGTTGTTCTTAGTTGAGTCGTGTATCAAAAATGATTTGAGGCAGATTAGGGTTAGATGGGGCTCATAGTGGCAGTTCCCATTAGGGTTAGATGGGGCCTGTAAAGGCAGTTCCCACTAAGATAAAACTTGTGTGTACCGAGGTCTTGAGTACCCCTATGTGTTATAATTCATTTCGTTGTTGACGTGTGAACTGAACTGTGAATGTGTTGTAGATAAATATTGCATATATGTGTGTGCTATTATTATGGTATATTATGTGCATGTGGGTTTGGTACTTACGTTCTAAGCTTAGGCTTACCCCCTTTCCTATATTTTTTTTAGCTATAGGCAAAACTGATGAACAACTAGAGTATGATGAGAACAGAAACTTAGTGGGGCATTACATGGATGAGATGGGAAGAGAACATTATTACTATGTGGAGGAAGAGTGACAAGAATTATGAATATTTGTAAATTGATGTTTTATGGTTAAATAGAAGTTATAGAGATAAATTGCAACTTAAGATTCAGTTGTTAAATAATGACATTTGGAATAACTCATATGTGAGTCATTCATTTGATTATAGTTGTAGTAGTATGATGGACAATGTATATGAGTAGGTTTTGAAGTATGATGGAGTTGTAGAACCTTAGCGTGTCACGTGGTAGTAGTGACACGTGATGGGTTGTGATGCTCCAGGTTTTAGGGTGTTATAGCTTAAGTGGTATCAGAGCTTAGGTCGATGATCCCTAGAAGCTTAGGTTTTGATCAAAAGAATATAAGTAGTATCGGAGCACTAGGTTTTAATGATCTTTAGAAATTAAGATGTGATCAAACAAGGATTAAGTTGATGACTCCTAAAGTCAAGTAATGGTAAAAAAGGTGTAGGATTCAATCAATAGAAGGTAAGTAATAATCATTAGAAGACCAAGTAAACGATCTATAGACCTATAAAAATGAAGAGAGTGGGTAAATTAGGGGATAACTACTATGCTATATTAATCTAAATACTTCATGCAATAGTATTCTATTGAATATCCCTATTTAATTACACATATGTGTATGTATATGTTTGAGATTGAGTATACATATGTATACTATCACTAACTCCCTTTATAAATTCTAACTCTGAAATCATTCTACTGTCTCAATTTACACAAAATGCCTCTAAGAAGAAATATCATTCAAGATTCATCTAGTACTGGATAAGGTAGAGATGCCTCAGAAGATAGGAACCCTCAAAGACTACCTCAGTAAGAAACCCTAAAGTAGGCTAATGATGTGCCTAAATCCAAGTTTAAGCACAATTAAAAGATTCAAGAAAACAATCTCAAATCAATCCCAAAACCGGTCCACCTAGTAAGCAATTCTCGTAACACCTTTGAAGATTTTGATGGAAAATGTTGTCCAAATGATTTAATTGTAATCTCTAATGATAATTTAACCAAATAACCACAATAAGGCTTGAGAATCACGTGGAAATCAGATCAAAATGAAGCAACACAAACCGTGAATTCCACTTCCCCTTTCAATACCAAATTCACGTCACAATGCACTAAAAATGATAGTGAATTCAATAACTAAAAGAACAATCAATCTTACAAGATTGATGTCCACGAATTACAATAACCAATAAGTCCAAGAAAGATTCAAATCTACCCTAGATATGACTCACTAGAGAAGAAATGAACAACAATAAAGATGAATCGATATTACTCACGATTTCTCCTTGTTGCACTCGCCACAATTCCAACTTCTTGGGATTGAAATTGATAAGAGAATTTTGGAATTAGGAAACCCTAAGCCCTCTCACGAAAATGTGAAGTGTTTTTTTTGAAAAATTAGCCTCCTCAAACCCATACTTGCTACTTCTAGGGTTAAAAAGTGCTCAAAATTACAAGTTTGCCACTTTTAAGGTGGTTAACCCTAAATAAAAGTTACAAAGAAATAAAAGTGTCCCAAAACCAAATACAACCAAAAATAGTTTATAAAAGAAGAAATATATAAAAGAAATGGTCTTCTAGATGCCGGTCTTCTATAGGATCCATCGGCCCAGCTCATCGCCGGTTCAGGTCGGTCCATGGATAACCCACAAGCTGAGTCTGAGAGAGTTTGTCCATTGCCTATAGAATATGATAAGTGTGCCTGTTGGAATACACAATAATAGAAAAGAGGTTAATATATAAATAATTCCGGGGTCAATCTGCTCAAAATGGGCCCTCAATGCCAAGATTTGAAATCCTTCAGTTCTTGCCCTAATGATAGGTCTTGTCGGTTTTTTATTCCTATCATTTCCTCGGGCCTTAAAAAGATTTGTCCTCAAATCTAGTAGATCAAATGCAGTAGAGACTTTGTTTCCTCCTAGCAAGTCACCTGAAGAAATATCTCTGCAGAATCCCAATATCTGAAATACTACAGGTGGTGATTGTCTTCTCTCCTCCATTTCCAGGATGTATCTCTTCTGCAACACAAATAATGACCCATTATCCACTAAAGTTACCCCTGTATCAACCTGTTCCACTGAAACTGTTTCCTCTTTTTCTAACTCATCTGTATGCTGCTGATCCTCATGGTCTTCTAATGGTTGGCCCAATTGCTCATTACCCTCTAAAACCTCTGAAGGTGAACATAACTGTCTCTGAACAGTCTGGCTCTCTGATGGTCTGCTCGTCTGACTATGATTATCAAGATCCTCTGAAGGTTGGCACATCGGTGTCTGCATCTGCACAGTTTGGTCCTCTGATGGTTTGATCATGTGGCTATGATCCTCAAAGTTCTGTGATGGTTGTTTTATCTGTCTTTGCATCTCCTGGACCTCTGATGGTGACATAAGGTTCAATACTATACGTTTGCTATCCTTTTTAAACATATGAGTATTTCTATACCCATCATGTAATACCATCCTATCATACAACCATGGTCTACCAAGTAATATATGGGATGCACAAAGAGGAAGAATATCACATTCAAGCTCATCATAGTACTTGTCCCCTATACTGAAGGGTACCCTAGCCCTTTGGGTTACACAAAGACCATCTTGATCATTCAACCAATGTAATGTATAGGGTTTAGGATGTGGGATAGTTTCAAGTTTCAACTTCGATACTAATGATGTAGCTACAACATTAGTACAACTACCACCATCAATAATAACTGCGCACAAGTTTCCTTGTACCCTACAAGAAGTATGGAACAAGTTTTCTCTTTGTCCCTCATCAATGGTTTGAAAAGAAGTCATGTCCCGATGCAATATGTTAGCATAATGAAACATTTCACTAGCCATGATTGTACTAAAATCCAACAATACAATAATTATCTTCAGACTTCCAAGGTTCAAGTACACAACCAAACCACAAATAAAGTACACTCAACTACTTCCAAGTATATAGAATTAAATTCAACAACAAGTGTTTAAGTAACTAGTTCAATTACTTTCACACATTTAATAAGTTGTTTGAATTTGAAATTCTATTGCTCACTTTCCTTTATTGCCACGGTTTCACACCTACAATTGATCTTGATGTGCAGCACCTTTAATCCACATAAACCCACAAATTTATACCGCCACTCACACCACTACATACACATAACACTTTATGGTGCAACACATTTTTTCTACTTTCCAAAAGTCACTCCCATGGCAACAACATAAATACAAAACTCCACTTCCACGGTAACAATAAGAAATGGCAACAACAACAAGTACACTCCCACTTCCCACAATTTAATCCACAATTCACAACAAATGGCAGCTTAATTCAAATTCAAAATGAGATCATTAATTGCAATATTCCACAAATGGTAAGGAGCCACTTTCAAATTCAAATGAACACACAATTAAACAATGACTTAATGTGTGTTTTGAAATTCAAATTGCTTCCTTAACTCACACCTCAAATCTGGAAATTGCAAATGGTTTCTCCCCAATTCAGAATTACACAATGGAAATCACAACAACAAACTTCACAACCTCCTTCACACCACAACTAGTCACGGCAAGAATAAGGCAATTTTTTGCAAGTCCCAAAAGTTGTTGAATTAAACAAAACTCTATGCTACTGCCCTTCCACGAGATTATTGACCATAAAATGATACAACAACCTTCCCAATCCAACTCCAACAATCAGCAAATTAAAGCTCTAACCAAGGTAATTTCGTAAGTCACAAACTACACAACACAATTGCGGTTCACAATTTGATTAACCCTAATTGGAGATGAATATCACAAAATCAAATAACCATAAATCCCTTCTCTCAACACGTGCTCTGATACCAAAATATGATGTGCCTAAATCCAAGTTTAAGCACAATTAAAAGATTCAAGAAAACAATCTCAAATCAATCCCAAAACCGGTCCACCTAATAAGCAATTCTCGTAACACCTTTGAAGATTTTGATGGAAAATGTTGTCCAAATGATTTAATTGTAATCTTTAATGATAATTTAACCAAATAACCACAATAAGGCTTGAGAATCACGTGGAAATCAGATCAAAATGAAGCAACACAAACCGTGAATTCCACTTCCCCTTTCAATACCAAATTCACGTCACAATGCACTAAAAATGATAGTGAATTCAATAACTAAAAGAACAATCAATCTTACAAGATTGATGTCCACAAATTACAATAACCAATAAGTCCAATAAAGATTCAAATCTACCCTAGATATGACTCACTAGAGAAGAAATGAACAACAACAAAGATGAATCGATATTACTCACGATTTCTCCTTGTTGCACTTGCCACAATTCCAACTTCTTGGGATTGAAATTGATAAGAGAATTTTGGAATTAGGAAACCCTAAGCCCTCTCACGAAAATGTGAAGTGTTTTTCTGCAAAATTAGCCTCCTCAAACCCTCTCTTAAGCAAGTATTTATACTTGCTACTTCTAGGGTTAAAAAGTGCTCAAAATTACAAGTTTGCCACTTTTAGGGTGGTTAACCCTAAATAAAAGTTACAAAGAAATAAAAGTGTCCCAAAACCAAATACAACCAAAAATAGTTTATAAAAGAAGAAATATATAAAAGAAATGGTCTTCTAGATGCCGGTCTTCTATAGGATCCATCGGCCCAGCTCATCGCCGGTTCAGGTCGGTCCATGGATAACCCACAAGCTGAGTCTGAGAGAGTTTGTCCATTGCCCTATAGAATATGATAAGTGTGCCTGTTGGAATACACAATACAACAATAATAGAAAAGAGGTTAATATATAAATAATTCTAAGGTCAATCTGCTCAAAATGGGCCCTCAATGCCAAGATTTGAAATCCTTCAGTTCTTGCCCTAATTAGGTCTTGTCGGATTTTTATTCCTATCAGCTAATGTCTCCGTGGCTTAGTTGCTAGAGACTGTAGGGAATGCTGGCACAACAAAAATAGCAGGCTATGAGACCTGTTAAGCCTGTAGAGGAACCTTGTGGGTTAGACAAATTTGTAAGATTGGCTAAGGAGTTCCACCTAAAGGTTGATGATCTAATAGAGGCTGAATATTGGATCATTGAGATTGAAAAGACCTTTGAAGCCTTCTTGGTCCCAGAAGATAGAAAAGTAAGATATGCTACTTATATGCTGAAGGGAGCAACTGTAGAGTGGTGGACCAGTATATCTAGATTAGTAGGAGCTCCTAACTGATGGTAGAGGTTTAAGGAACTGTTTTATGAAAAGTACTTCCCCAACAGCATCAGGGACAAAATGGAGGCGGATTATTATAACTACTAGCAGGACAATAGATTTATTGAGGCATATGAAGTGGAGCTGAGTTGTTTAAGCAAATTCTTGCCAGAGGTGATGAGAGGAGATGATTCCTTCTAAGTTAGAAGATTCTTAAGGGGATTAGAGCCTACCCTACAACATGAGGTGGGGGCTTTTCAGTTGACTACTTATGCAGGAGTAGTTGATAAAGAAAAATACTTAGAGCAAAGTAAAAAGAGAATGGAGGAACAATTATCATGCAGATTAGGATCAGTTTTAGGAAAAAGGCCTATTTTCAACATACCTTATGCAGATAAAAGGAAGAGGCTAGCTGTATATCCAGCCAAACCTTTGACTTATGCACCTAAACCTCTTTAAACTAGGCCCACACCTCCAGCATTGCTTCCCCTACCACAAGTAGGTCAAGGTGTAAGATGTCCTAGATGTTTAGGACCGCATGATCTGCAATAATGTAATTAGCCAGAAGGAGCATGCTTCTCTTATGGCAAAAC
Source organism: Laguncularia racemosa (assembly GCA_037954665.1). Classification (NCBI taxonomy): domain Eukaryota; kingdom Viridiplantae; phylum Streptophyta; class Magnoliopsida; order Myrtales; family Combretaceae; genus Laguncularia; species Laguncularia racemosa. The sequence continues at coordinate 1,124,474 of JBBMOL010000141.1, read as the reverse complement.
AGGACATACCAGCAGGAGCTGTATTGAAAGGACCCTCTCTTAGACTTTCTACTACACTTGTATGTAGAGAGGACACATATCATTTGAGTGTGGTGCTCAGTATACTTATGCAATTGCACCCCCACAAGCCCCACAGCCTATAAAGACTGCACTTAGAGGACCATTAGGCAAAAATCAGAACGTGGAACCAAGATAGAGGACACATGGTAGGGTATTTGCATTACAATAGTAGCAGCAATAATAGGATTCCTATGATCAATATACCATAGCAGGTACACTGCTCATAAACTCGAATACTGCCTATGTATTATTTAACATAGGTATAATCCATTCCTGCATATTTCCCGTGTTTATGAATGTATGTGGATTAAAACTTGTTTTATTGGAGAATGCTATGATTATAAATACTCCATTTGGAGTAGGGGGGAAATTAGATCAAATGTGTAAAGATGTAAAGATTGTAATGCATGGTAAGAAAATGCCAGCTGAATTGTTTGTATTAGAGATGATAGAGTTTGATATAATTTTAGGTGTGAATTGGTTGTATAAGTATCATGCCACTATAGATTGTCATAATCTAGTGTTTTAGTTTGATTTTCTTGATGAGGAGTAAATTGTATACAAGTTAGATCCATAGAGGCTTACGACTCTTCTAACATACGAGTTGTGGAATAAAGGAAGATTGTCAGCCTTATCAGTGGAGATAGGACTGGTTAAGGAATTAAGAACTGTGCAAGTAGAGAATAAGTATATAGATGTTTTTCTTAAGAATTTGCCGGGATTACCACTAGCCAAAGAGATAGAGTTCTGTATTGACCTTATATTGGGAACGACGCCCATATCTAAAGCACCATATAGAATGGCACCTACTGAACTATCTGAATTGAAGACACAACTTCAAGAGATTCAAGATAGTAGGTTTATTGGACCAAGTGTCTCACCATGGGGTGCTCGAATGCTATTTGTTAAGAAGAAGGATGGGAGTATGAGGCAATGTATAGATTACATGGAGCTAAACCAAGTTACAGTCAAGAACAAATATCCTCTCCCTAGGATTGATGACTTATTTGATCAATTATAGGGAGCTCAAGTCTTCTCAAAAAATGACTTGAGATCGAGGTACCATTAGTTAAGAATCAAGGAGGAAGACATATAGAAAACTGCTTTTAGGACTAGGTATGGGCATTACGAGTTTCAGGTGATGCCTTTTGGTTTGACAAATGCTCCAGCAGCCTTCATGGACCTCATGAATAGAGTGTTTAGAGACTGGTTAGATCAATTTGTAGTGGTTTTTATAGATGATATCCTCATCTATTCCAAAAGTAGAGAAGAATATGAAGCACATCTCAGAACTATACTAGAAAGATTCAGGGAAGAAAAGCTTTATGAAAAATTCAGTAAGTGTGAATTCTGGTTGGAACAGGTTTCCTTCTTAGTACATGTAGTGAATAAGAATGGAATATCGGTTGAACCTAAGAAGGTGAAGGTAGTAAGAGACTAGCCAAGACCAAGAACTGTAACAAAAGTAAGGAGTTTTCTAAGATTGGCTGGGTACTACAGATGCTTCATAGAAGGATTCTCTCGGTTAGCCACTCCCTTAACTCAACTGACAAAGAAAAAGGCCAAGTTTGTATGGAGTAAGGAATGTGAGAGTAGCTTCAAGAAATTGAAGAATAAATTAATGATAGCTTTAGTGTTGGCTTTACTGAAGACGAGAGAAGAATTTGAAGTGTTTAGTGATGCATCAAATCAAGGTTTGGGGTGTGTGCTTATGTAAAATGGGAAAGTCATTGCATATGCTTCCCGCTAGCCAAAATAATATGAGAAGAATTACCCTACCCATGACTTGGAATTAGCTACCATGATCTTAGCACCAAAATTGTGGAGACACTATCTTTACGGGGAGAATTATAAAATCTTCACAGATTATAAAAGTTCGAAGTATCTGTTTACATAGAAGGAGTTCAATATAAGGTAAAGAAGGTGGCTAGAACTAATAAATGATTACAATTTAGAAATTCATTATCACCTTAGAAAAGCTAATGTGGTTGTAGCTGCTTAAGTAGGAAGAAACACATAAATATTGTAGGATTAATCACATCTCAAAAGAAGATATTAGAAGATATGGATAAGCTGAAATGGGAAGTGGCGACACGAAAAGTGGGAAATAGGTTGGCTATACTTAGTATCCAACCTAATCTTCTAGATTACATTAAAACTACACAAATGGAAGATCTTGAAATTCAGAAGATAAGGAACAAAGTAGAAAGGGGAGAAGTGATAGGAATCAGACTCTTACAGGACCTATCACCAGAGCCCGAGCTAAAGGTCTCCATAATTTAGCTTTGAGAGTCTTGCTAGAAAAAACCTAATCTTGAGAAAGCTAACCTACTTCCTATATCTCTACGTTATAATTTTAGTGCATTTCAGTAGGTTCACTTATCAGTCCTACATGATACAAAGTCACCTATACTACTGAGTGAATCAAAGTTCTCAACGGGGCCTAATTCAAAAGTATCTTGAAGACCGGCATCATGAAGGCTCATTTCTTTTATATATTTCTCCTTTTATGGACTATTTTATGTTGTATTTTTTCTTTTGGGACACTTTCATTTTATTGTAATTTTCATTTAGGACTAGCTACCTTAAAAGTGGCAAACTTGTAATTTTGACCATTTTCTAACCCTAGAAGTAGCAAGTATAAATACTTGCTTATAGTAAGGTTTGAGGAGGCCATTTTTGAAAATTAGACACAAACACTTAACGTGTGGGAATTAGGGTTCATCCTAGTTCATTTTCTCTTATCAATTTCAATCCCAAGAATTAGAATTGTGGCGAGTGCAACAAGGGGAAATTGTAAGTCATATCAATTCTTTCTTTGTTGTTTTTCATTTCATCTATAGTGAGTCATATCTAGGGTTGATTTGGAAGTTTCTTGGTCAGATTTTTTATTGCATTTGTGATTATTTATCTTGTTAATGTTGATTACTTTAGTACTTGATCTTACCATTACATTGGTGGCATGAATTTGTACTTGTGTTGAAAGGACATAAATCACGTTCTGGTACTTTTCTTCTTCATCCATTTCACGTGAAATTCACTTGATCTTATTGTTATTTAGTGAAATTGATCATTAGTGGATGTTGATTGCATCTTTGAACCATTGGATTTCATCAAATTTCCATTAGGGTTCACGTAAATTGCTAGTTCAATTGGATCGGTTTGATTGTGAATTCAGGATTGTTTTCTTTGATTCATTTGATTGTGCTTAGACTTGGTTTTGAGCACATCATCTTTTGGTATCAGAGAACAAGTTAGGAGAGGGGATTAAGTGTTGGTTGAATTCTTGATCATCACGCTCAATTAGGGTTCTTCAAATTGTGAATCGAAATTGTATTATGAATTGAGTTGTGAAATTGTCTTGATTGAGAATTGAATTTGCTGCTTGTTGAAGTCGAATTGAAGGGTTTGTTGTAGCTTCTTATGGTTGATCATTTTCGTGGAAGTCAGGAGAGTAGAAGTGTATTATTCATTCACAATTTTCGAACTTGAGATTTGCCCATTCATACCGTGATTAACTTGTTGTTTGAAGAAGCTTATGGATTGTGTTGTGAATCCTTTATGCAATTTGGAATTGGAGGAGTGTAATTTTTCTAGATTTGCATTGTGTGGATAGTAGGGAATCTATTCGAATTCAAACACAACAATTAAGTTGAGGAGTTAATGAGTGTTTGTTTGAATTTGAAAATCATTTCTTACCAATTGTGGAAGGGTTGCAATTAGTGAAGTGGTTGAATTTCAAATTTGAATTGCTGCCTATTTGTGTTAAGTTATGGTTAGAACTTGTGGAAAGTGGAGTACATCTTGTTATTATTGCTGTGGAAGTGGAGTGTAATTGTTGTTGTTGCCGTTTGTTATTATTGCCGTGGAAGTGGAGTGTAATTGTTGTTGTTGCCGTTTGTTATTATTGCCATGGAAGTGGAGTGCAATTTTGTGTTGTTGCCATGGGAGTTGTTTGTGAAGTGAGTATCTTGTGGAATTTGGAAAAAAAAAAATTTTGTTGCATCGTGATTTGAAAGGAGTGGGGAATATTGTTGTTGTGGTGATTGAACTTGAATTCAACAATGTCTAGTGAAATGCTTCAATATGCTGATGTGTTACGTCGAACATTAACTACATTTGCTAATAAAGATGAAGAACAAAGGGAAAAATTGTTCCATACTTCTTATAGGATACAAGGAAATTTGTGTGTCCTTATAATTGATGGTGGTAGTTATACCAATGTAGTAGCCACCTCATTAGTATCGAAGCTAAGACTTACAACTATTCCACATCCTAAACCATATAAATTGCAATGGCTTAGTGATCAAGGAAGTTTGTATGTGACCCAAAGAGCTAGGGTACCCTTCAGTATAGGGGACAAGTATTGTGATGAGATTGAATGTGATATATAGCCTATGTGTGCATCCCATATATTGCTTGGCAGACCTTGATTATATGACAGGAGGGTCTTACATGATGGCTTCAAGAATACTTATGTGTTCTAAAAGGAAGCCAAGTGAGTTATTTTGAACCCTATGTCACCTTCAGAGGTCCAAAATGTCCAGCAACAAATCAGTCGACCATCAGAAGTTAAAAGGGCTTTAATACAGTGTGATAATTCTGAGGAAAAGAAGGTATTATTGATGGGACAGGGTGAGATAGAGAGGTTAATCACAGAAGAGGCTCCAACATACTTACTTCAGTTGAGATGTGTATTAGGGTTACAGGAGCCACAATCTCTACCTCCAGCAGTTTCTCAGGTATTGAATGAGTATACTGACATTTTTCCTGATGATTTGCCAGCAGGATTACCACCTTTGAGAGGGATAGAGCATGCTATTGATCTTATGCCCTGTTCAGTGTTACCAAACCGACCTGCATATCACATGAATCCTAAGGAGGCTAAGGAATTGAAGCGCTAAGTAGATGGATTGGTTGAACGGGGGTTTGTTAGAGAGAGTCTCAGCCCATGCGTTGTTCTCGCCCTTCTTGTTCCTAAGAAGGATGGAACTTGGAGAATGTGTATTGATAGTAGAGCCATCAACAAAATCACCATCAAATACAGGTATCCTATTCCTAGTCTTGATGATATGTTAGATGAGCTGCATGGTTCACAGGTCTTCTCCAAAGTGGATCTTAAAAGCGGATATCACCAGATTCGGATGAGAGAAGGGGATGAATGGAAGACCGCTTTTAAAACACGTCATGGACTGTATGAATGGTTGGTTATGCCCTTTAGTTTGAGTAATGCTCTTAGTACTTTTATGAGGTTGATGAACCATGTGCTGAAGGAATTTCTAGGAAAATTTGTTGTTGTTTATTTTGATGATATTCTAATCTATAGCAAAAACCTAGAACAACATGTGGAGCATCTTCGGGCAGTATTTTCAGTATTGAGGACACAACAGCTATTTGCAAATATCTAGAAGTGTTCCTTTTGCCAAACTGAGGTAACATTTTTGGGTTTTGTTGTATCAGGTTCAGGTGTTAGGATGGATGAGGAGAAAGTGAGGGCAATCAAAGAATGGCCAACACCCACTTCAGTTATTGAGGTAAAAAGTTTTCATGGGCTTGCATCCTTTTATGGACGCTTTATCCAAAATTTCAATAGTATTGTCAGTCCTCTTACAGAACTGACCAAAAAGAGTGTCCCTTTTTTTTGGAGTGAAAAGGCCTAGAAGAGTTTTGAAGAGATAAAAGAAAAACTCACTTGTGCTCCATTATTGGCTTTACCTGATTTTGACAAAGTTTTTGAGTTGGAATGTGATGCTTCTGGGATTGGAATTGGTGATGTATTAATGCAGGAAAAGAGACCTATAGCATACTTTAGTGAGAAGTTGAGTGGTGCAACTTTAAACTATTCTATATATGATAAGTAATTTTATTCTTTAGTAAGGGCTCTCATGACGTGGCAGCATTACCTCCTCCCGAAAGAGTTTATTATTTATATAGATCATGAATCTTTGAAACATTTTAGGGGACAACATCATTTGTCTAAGCACCAAGCTAAGTGGGTAAAGTTTCTAGAGGGTTTTGCTTAAGTGATAAAGTACAAGAAGGGTAATCAGAATATTGTTGCTGATGCTTTATCACGATGGTATGTACTTATCACTTCTCTTCAATCAAAACTGCTGGGTTTCGAGTTGTTGAAAGAAAAATATATATGTGATGAGGAATTCAAGACTATCATGGAGAGGTGTCTTGGGGGCAGGATGTATGATGGATATTGCGTGATAGAGGGTTTTTTGTATAAATTAGGAAAACTATGTATTCCATTTGGATCTGTGAGGGAATTATTGGTGAGGGAAGCACATGCAGGTGGTTTGTCAAGACATTTTGGTGAGAAGAGAACCCTAACCATATTGAGGGAGAATTTCTATTGGAAGGGTATGATAAAGGATGTCCATAGGGTATTACAAAGATATGGTATTTGTAAGAGAGCTAAAGGGAAGAAAGGTGTACAGGGTGAGTATATGCCTTTACCTATACCATATAAATCGTGGACTAACATCAGTATGGATTTTGTGTTGGGATTACCTAGAACACAAAGGGGGAAAGACTCTATTATGGTGGTTGTTGATCGATTTAGCAAAATGTCACACTTTGTGCCATGTCACAAAACAGATGATGCTCTTTTTATTGCTAACCTTTTTGTGCAGGAAATTGTCAAATTACATGGAGTTCCACACAACATAGTGTCAGACAGTGATACTAAGTTCCTTAGTTTCTTTTGGAAGACACTATGGAGAAGAATAGGTACTAAATTTATGTATAGTACCTCTTGCCATCCCCAAACAGATGGACAAACAGAGGTTGTCAACTGCACGCTTGGGAATCTACTCAGAGCAACAGTTGGCAAGAATCTTACTGATTGGGACTTATGTCTTCCTATTGTTGAGTTCGCTTACAATAGGTTTACTCATAGTTTAACCAGTAAGTCTCCCTTGAAGTTGTTTATGGCTATAATCCTTCTATTCTATTGGATTTTATAGCTGGATCGACCAGCGACAAAGGAAGAGAGTCTTAGTGGAGTTGATCGAGCCAGGCAAATTCAGCACATCCATGATCGGACAACTGAACACCTTCAGAAGAAACAGGAATAGCAGAGAATCCAGGGAAATAGACACATGAAAGTTCATCTCTATAATATAGGTGACTTAGTCTGGATTAATCTTAGCAGGGACAGGTTTCCACATAAAAAGTCATAGAAGTTGTCTCCCAGGTCAGACGGACCATTCAGGGTTTTAAAGTGCATCAACGACAATGCCTATCGTATAGAGTTACCAAGAGAGTATGGAGTATCAGCAAACTTTGATACGAACCACGCCAACCCGTAACGAAACCCAATACCAATACGTTCGGAATTTGTTGCCTAAGACGCCCAAACACCTAAAGTGGAAACCGCGACCCGTTGTCTATAAGCGAGACAAGAACCTTGGTATAATGTGAAGACGCCACAATCGGGATGAAAGACCGATTGATAAGTCGGGATGAAAGCTACGGAAATCAATCTAATAAGTTCTAGTTAGTTCTTGAAGAACCAAGAGAGGTACCTCTCAAAAGTGTTTAATGTTCAAAGATGTAAATTCTTAGTTCTTCTAAACCCTAGGAGCTTTTATACTAGGGTTACAATTCGTGAAAAACAAGTTTAAAACGACGTAGCTTAGATAAGTTGCGTAAAAACACGAAACAGAAAAAGCTGGCCGGCAGGGGATACATGGCCGTGTACTTTGGCCGTGTACTTTTCTGTGCACATTCCTGGTAACATACACGGCCATGTACACAACCGTGTACTTTGACCGTGTACCTTTCTGTACATTTGCTTGACTCTATACACGGCCGTGCCTTTTAGCCGTGTGTCTGGCCTTGTATGATTCTATGCAATCTTGAGATTCTTACACGGCCGTGCCTTGAAAGTATACACCCTCTTCAACCCGTGTTCGGTGTGACTTGTATAAGAGCAAAGGTCTTCCCATGGTTGTTCCAATCCGTTCCAACTTCATGATTGCTCCAATCCTTTCCGGCTTCATGGACATCCTTTATCAACCCGTTAAGTGCTTCCTTGAGTCGTTTCGCTCGACTTCTTGTGATCGGTCTAAGCGACACTTCAAGAGGATCCAAATTCCTTCTTTCGGCTTGACTCTCATCAAGGATCTCATCATTCCCCTCCTCTTGAAAAGGATTTGTCCTCAAATCGTCACCTACATCAAAAGGATTAAGATCAGTAACATTAAATGTAGCACTTACTTGATACTCACCAGACAATTCTATCTTGTATGCATTGTCGTTGATGCGCTCAAGAACTTGAAATGGTCCATTGCCTCTAGGAAGTAGTTTAGATCGACGCTACACGGGAAACCGCTCTTTGCGCATGTGAACCCAAACCCAATCTCCAGGTTCAAAAATAGCTTGTCGACGACCCTTGTTGGCTTGTTTCACATACTGCTCTGTTCGTCGTTCAATGTTCAGCCTTGCCTTCTCATGGATCTGTTAAACAAATTCGGCCTTCTTCTTGCCATCTAAATTAACATACTCAGAAATAGGCAAAGGTGATAAATCCAAAGGAGTTAGTGGATTAAAACCATACACAATTTCAAAAGGAGAAAATTTAGTAGCAGAATGCTTTGTACGGTTATAGGAAAATTCAACATGCGGCAAACAATCCTCCCAACTTTTAATATTCTTTTTAATTACAGCCCTCAACAAAGTAGATAAAGTTCGATTCACTACCTCAGTTTGACCATCATTCTGTGGATGACAAGTAGTAGAAAACAATAACTTAGTTCCTAACATAGCCCACAAAGTCTTCCAAAAGTAGCTTAAGAACTTACCATCCCTATTTGATACAATTGTTCTAGGCATACCATGCAATCGCACAACTTCCCCAAAGAATAAATTAGCAATATTACAAGCATCATCCGTTTTGTGACAAGGAATGAAATGTGCCATTTTAGAAAACCTATCAACAACTACAAAAACAGAATCCCGACCATGTCTAAACCTAGGTAATCTTAACACAAAATCCATAGAAATATCTACCCAAGGCTCATGAGGAATGGGAAGTGGGGTGTAAAGCCCTTGAGGTTGGACTCTAGATTTCACTTGCTTACATGTGACACATCGCTCACAAATCCTCTCAACATCTCGTTTCATGTGAGGCCAATAGAAGTGTTCCTGCAATACCCCTAATGTTTTAGCTACTCCAAAGTGTCCCATTAAACCTCCTCCATGAGACTCCCTCACAAGTAATTCTCTTAGAGAACAAATTGGAATGCACAGTTTACTCTCCCTAAACAAGAATCCGTCATGTTTATAAAATTTTCCATGCGCAATCTTCTCACATTGCACATACTCCTCACAAAAATCTCGATCAGCAACATATAACTCCTTAATGTGCTCAAAACCAAGAAGTCTAGAACTAAGAGTATACCTTTTAGAAAGTGCATCAGCAACTACATTCTCTTTACCTTGCTTGTAGTGGATGACATATGGAAATGTTTCGATGAACTCCACCCAACGAGCATGCCTTTTGTTCAGCTTGTGTTGCCCCTTCAAATACTTCAAAGATTCATGATCAGTGTGGATCACGAACTCTTTTGGCCAAAGGTAGTGTTGCCACGTCTCTAGGGCTCGAACCAATACATATAGCTCCTTGTTGTAAGTAGGGTAATTCAAGGTTGCCCCACTTAGCTTCTCGCTAAAGAATGCAATCGGTCTTCTCTCCTGCATAAGCACTGCTCTAATACCTAATCCTGAAGCATCACACTCAATTTCAAACGTTTTAGCAAAGTTAGGTAAAGCAAGTAACGGCGCCTGAGTCAACTTATTTTTAAGCATCTGAAAGGCCTTCTCTTGTTGCTCTCCCCAACTGAACCCCACGTTCTTCTTAAATACCTCAATAAGTGGTGCTGCAATGGTGCTGAAATCCTTCACAAATCTCCTGTAAAAGCTCGTTAGTCCATGGAAACTCCGCACATTACTTACATTGGTTGGACTAGGCCATTCTTGGATTGCACGAACCTTCTCTTCATCAACTTGTATTCCCTGCGCACTAACAACAAAACCAAGAAACACAATTTTGTCTGTGCAAAAAGTTCACTTCTTGAGGTTAGCATATAATTGTTCCTTTTGAAACACTTCTAAAACATCCCTCAAGTGTGACATATGATCTTCCAAACTTTTGCTGTAAATAAGAATGTCATCAAAATAGACAACCACAAATTTTCCAATAAATGTCCTCAAAACATGGTTCATAAGTCTCATAAAAGTACTAGGTGCATTAGTTAACCCGAAAGGCATTACTAACCACTAATACAATCCATATTTTGTCTTAAATGCAGTTTTCCATTCATCACCTTCTTTCATTCTAATTTGGTGATATCTACTTTTCAGATCAATTTTAGAAAAGACACTAGACCTATGTAACTCATCTAACATGTCATCTAAGCGAGGAATAGGATGACGATACTTTACCGTAATGTTATTGATGGCGCGGCAGTCAACACACATCCTCCATGTCCCATCCTTCTTAGGCACCAAAATCACAGGCACTGCACATGGACTCATGATCTCTCTCACGTACCCCTTCTCCATAAATTCATCAACCTGCCTTTGGAGTTCCTTTGTCTCCTCTGGATTGCTCCTGTAAGCTGGCTTGTTTGGAATCGATCCTCCAGGTACAAGATCAATCTGGTGCTCAATACCACAAATAGGTGGTAATCCCTTTGGAATCTCCTCAGGAAAGACATCTTCAAAGTCCTGCACAAGAGACACAACCACACTAGGCAAAGAGTTAGATAATTCGTTAGCAGTCAAACATGTTTCCTTAAAAACCAGCAACAACATAGGTTGCTTCCTCACTAACGCTCTCCTCACTACACTCGCTCTTGCCACACAATTCTCCTTTTACAAGGCTGCCCTCTCCTTTTCACTCACCACCAAAGTTGATTCCCCTTCAACTTGGCCTCTCACACTCTTTCCAGCTTTCCTCTCCGTTTCCTTTTGATCTTGACTTTTATATTCCTTTTTTTTCTCATTGTCTTTTGCTCTCTCACTCTCACTCTGCTTTTCACTCACCTTGTGTTTTGCAAACGATTGTTGTAGCTGCAACTGATCCTCATACACTTGCTTAGGTGTTAAAGGTTTAAGATTAAAGCTTTTCCCTTGGTGAACAAGCGTATACTTGTTAGAAAAGCCATCATGAATAGCCTTCCTATCAAATTGCCATGGCCTCCCCAACAATACATGACATGCTTGCATTGGCACTACACCGCATAACACCTCATCTTCATATCTACCAATGCGAAAACCAATCACGGCTTGCTTACTCACCTTAGTCTCACCACTATCATTCAACTATTGCAATTTATATGGACTAGGGTGTCTAACAGTTTTGAGCCCCAGCCTCTCAACAATAAAATTACTCACTACATTGGTGCAACTCCCTCCATCAATGATCAAACTACAAATATGATCTCCTAGATAACATCTAGTATGAAATATATTCTCTCTTTGCACCTCCTCTTCTTCCTTCACCTGCACATTCAACGCTCGCTTTACTATTGCCACTAGTCTTCCCATTGCAGGCTCTTCATCATCACTAGCATCCTCTAATGGAGGCATATCATCTTCTTCACCATCCCCCTCAATCTCATACTCTCCATCATCACGTAAAATCATCACAAGCCTATTTGGACATTGACTAGCAATATGGCCTCCACCTTGACATTTAAAACATCTAATGTCACGATTTCTAGAAGTAGAAGATTCAGGGTTACCTTGATTACCAGGAGTAGAACCCGCTTGCCTCAGCTCCCCCTTTGGTTTGGTGGGTAAAGGCTTTTCTTCTTTCTTCCATTGGTTGGTCTTCCAAGTGGATGAACCATTACCCTGTGGAAACCGTGCATTACTACTACCTTTCCTCTTGTGCTGGTTCTCAACCTTTATAGCCATGTGAACCATATCCTCCAATTCTACATAATGCTGTAATTCAACCACATTTTGGATTTCTCTATTCAACCCAGCAAGAAACCTAGCCATTGTAGCCTCTCTATCCTCCTATACATTCGCCCTAATCATAGTGACTTCCATCTCCTTGAAATACTCATCTACACTTCGGCTTCCCTGCCTCAGAGTTTGCAACTTGTTGTGCAATTCACGATAGTAATACGCAGGCACAAACCGCTTCTTCATCACTCTTTTCATCTCTTCCCAAGACTCAATAGGTGGCTCGCCACTCCTTCTCCTATTCAACATTAGTTGATCCCACCACACCATAGCATAATCCGAAAACTCAATGGAAGCAAGTTTTACTTTCTTTCTCCCACTATAGTTGTGACAATCAAACACCATCTCTACCTTCTTCTCCCACTCTAAATACACCTCGGGATCATTCTTCCCTTGGAAAGGAGGAATCTTCATCTTTATGCTACTCAATTGATCATCCTCTCTATTCCTATCTCCTCTATCTTCCCAATCTCTAGTTCCTCTATTCCGACCACTATATCCTCTATAACTCCCAACAAAAGGCTCATCAAAGTCATCATCCGTCATTTCATCTCCACCCCTCGGTGCTCTTCTAGAACGACTCTCCCTCTTACGCCCTTGCAATACGTTTGTGGATTGCTCTAGTCTTTGCTCTACCGTCTCATGAATTTGTTCCATTCCTTCTTGGAACATCCTCTTCATTTCTCCCCTCAACGCCTCAATTACTAACCTAGCATCAAACCTTCCCCTCTCACCTTCAGGAGAATGTTGTCTCGACATTGTCCCTGCAGAAAAGATTGGTACTACACAAATATATATATAATTAAACCTCACGATACACTCCCTTACGTGTTTCGCTCAAATGATGATATCACACAGTCACTCGTGTATTCTCACAAATAATGATGATATCAACTCGCCAATTTCCTCTTCTCAATTCTCTTGGAACTAACCCGAACTACACCAATTTCCTTCCGTAGAATTCAAAACAACTCTAGGGTTTGTAAATTTTCCTCTTTTTTTCTATCCGATTTTTTTTTTTGTCTTGGTTGTTGCTCTTAATCACGTTTTTCTTTTCTTTTCTTTTCTCTTCTTTTTTTTTTTGTCGTGATTTTTTACTCTCTTTTTTTAACAATCACCTAGTCGATATTACACTATCAAAAGACAATCAATACTACGATAATTGAATACGATAATTGATATGAACGATTGGAGTTAGGGTTTTTGATATTACCTTCCTCAACTGAACTTGATGTTTTGACAAACCTAAGCTCTTATACCAAACTGATATGAACCACGCCAACCCGTAACGAAACCCAATGCCAATACGTTCGGAATTCATTGCCTAAGATGCCCAAACACCTAAAGTGGAAATCGCGACCCGTTGTCTATAAGCGAGACAAGAACCTTGGTATAATGTGAAGACGCCATAATCGGGATGAAAGACCGATTGATAAGTCGGGATGAACACCACGGAAATCAATCCGATAAGTTTTAGTTAGTTCTTGAAGAACCAAGAGAGGTGCCTCTCAAAAGTGTTTAATGTTCAAAGATGTAAATTCTTAGTTGTTCTAAACCCTAGGAGTTTTGATACTAGGGTTACAATTCGTGAAAAACAAGTCCAAAACGACGTAGCTTAGATAAGTTGCGTAAAAACACGAAACAGAAAAAGCTGGCCGATAGGGGATACACGGCCGTGTACTTTTCTATGCACATTCCTGGCAACATACATGGCCGTGTACACAACTGTATACTTTGATCGTGTACCTTTCTGTGCATTTGCTTGACTCCATACACGGCCGTGCCTTTTAGCCGTGTGTTTGGCCTTGTATGATTATGTGTAATCTTGAGATTCTTACACGGCCGTGCCTTGAAAGTACATGCCCTCTTCTACCCGTGTCCGGTGTGACTTGTATAAGAGCAAGGGTCTTCCCATGGTTGTTCCAATCCGTTCCAACTTCATGATTGCTCCAATCCTTTCCGGCTTCATGGACATCCTTTACCAACCCGTTAACTGCTTCCTTGAGTCGTTTCACTCGACTTCTTGTGATCGGTCCAGGCCGCACTTCAAGAGGATCCACATTCCTTCTTCTGGCTTGACTCTCATCAAGGATCTCGTCAACCTTTAATGTCTCATATCTATCACCATACTTAGCAGATGACATGCATGAAGACCTATCAGATTTGAGGGCTAATCTTCTAGAAGCTCGAGGAGATGATAGGAATCAGACTCCTACAGGACCTATCATTAGGGCTCGAGCTAAGGGTCTCCATAATTTAGCTTTGAGAGTCTTGCTGGAGAAACCTAATCTTGAGAAAGCTAACCTACTTCCTACATCTCTACATTATAATTTTAGTGCATTTCAGTAGGTTCACTTATCAGTCTTATAGGATACAAAATCACCTATACTACTGAGCGAATCAGGGTTCTCAACGGGGCCTAATTCAAAAGTATCTTGAAGACTAGCATCATGAAGGCTCATTTCTTTTATATATTTCTCCTTTTATGGACTATTTTATGTTGTATTTTTTCTTTTGGGAAACTTTCATTTTATTGTAATTTTCATTTAGGACTAGCCACCTTAAAAGTGGCAAACTTGTAATTTTGACCATTTTCTAATCCTAGGAGTATCAAGTATAAATACTTGCTTATAGTAGGGTTTGAGGAGGCCATTTTTGCAGATTAGACACAAACACTTGACGTGTGGGAATTAGGGTTCATCCTAGTTCATTTTCTTTTATCAATTTCAATCCCAAGAATTGGAATTATGGCGAGTGCAATAAGGGGAAATTGTGAGTCATATTAATTCTTTCCTTGTTGTTTTTCACTTCATCTCTAGTGAGTCATATCTAAGGTTGATTTGGAAGTTTCTTGGTCAGATTTTTTATTACATTTGTGATCAATTATCTTGTTGAGGTTGATTACTTTAGTACTTGATCTTACCATTACATTAGTGGCATGAATTTGTACTTATGTCGGAAGGACATAAATCATGTTTAGGTACTTTTCTTCTTCATCCATTTCACGTGAAATTCACTTGATCTTATTGTTATTTAGTGAAATTGATCATTAGTGGATGTTGATTACATCTTTGAACCATTGGATTTCATCAAATTTCCATTAGGGTTCACGCAAATTGCTAGTTCAATTGGATCGATTTGATTGTGAATTCAGGATTGTTTTCTTTGATTCATTTGATTGTGCTTGGACTTGGTTTTGAGCACATCAAGAAGCCATGGAATTTGTGTTGAACACTGAAGGAGTATTCAAGTATGGTAACAAATGGTGTGTTCCAAATAACACAGAATTAAAGAGGAAGATTATGAAGGAAGCCCATTGCTCAGGGTATATAGTTCACGTAGGAAGTACTAAGATGTACAAGGATCTCAAGAAAACTTACTGGTGGAAAAATATGAAACGGGAGATAGCTGAATATGTGTCTAGGTGTCTCACTTGTTAATAAATAAAGATTGAACACCAAAGACCAGTTGGTGAGTTACAACCTCTTCCTGTACTTGAATGGAAGTGGGAACATGTAACTATGGATTTCGTCATAGCACTCCTGAGAACAAGGGAGAAATATGATGCAATTTAGGTGATAGTAGATAGATTGACCAAGTCTGTGCATTTCTTTCCAATTAAGGTGGATTACAGACTAGAAAAGCTTGCTCAATTGTATATTAAAGAGATTGTCAGATTACATGGGATATCAACTATGATTACATCTGACAGGGATACTCATTTTTTGACCAAATTCTAGAAAAGTCTACATCAAGCTCTAGGAACCAAACTCTAGTTTAGTACAGCATTTTATCCTTAGATGGATGGGTAATCTAAAAGAACCATTCAAATTCTGGAAGATCTACAACAAGCTTGTACCTTGGATCAAATGGGTACCTGGAGTGATTATTTGCCTTTAGTAGAATTTTCTTATAACAACAGTTATCAGGCTACTATACAGATGACTCCTTACGAAGCATTATATGGAAGGAAGTGCAAATCTCCCTTACACTAAGATAAAGTGGGAGAAAGATGGGTATTGGGGCCGAAGATGGTATAGGAAACAATAGACAAGGTTAAGGTCATAAGGCAATAGATCCTATCAGCTTAGAGTCGCTAGAAAAGTTATGCAGACAAGTGGCGATGCCCACTAGAGTTTCAAGTGGGATATAAAGTCTTATTGAAGATATCTCCAACTGAAGGAGTAATCAGATTCGGATTGCGTAGTAAGCTGAATCCAAGATATGTGGATCAATTTGAAATTCTAGAATGAATCGGAATAGTTGCATACAAGTTAGCCCTACCACCAAGTTTGGCCGGAGTACATGATGTGTTTCTTGTATCGATGCTAAGAAAATTTATACCAAACCCAGATCAAGTGATGGCCTTTAAACCTTTGAAGGTACAACAAGACTTATCCTCGATAGAGAGACCTATGAGGATAGTGGATACCAAGGAACAAGTGCTAAGAAGAAGAAGAATTCATTATGTCAAAGTATAGTGGACAAATTAAACTAAGCAAGAGGCGACATGGGAATTAGAAGAAGAAATGAAGAGAAAGCATCCAAAACTTTTCCCAATTCCAGGTAACTTTCACGGATAAAAGTTTTAATAAGGGGGTGAGAATGTAATACATGATTTTTTTGTATATATATAAATAAATAAATAATATAAGAGCAAGGGCAATTGTGCAAATACGAATAAAGGATGGGGGCAGTTTTGTCTTTTCTAACGAGACTATATATATATGCTAAACTGACCTAAGGTTCTTCTCTTTTGCATATCTAACAATACCTAGAGAAATCGAGTGACATAAAGAGAGAGAGAGAGAGCTCATTTAAGGAAACCTAAAACAATCCAAAGAGGTAACGTGATGTAGTAAAAGGTAATGGTTTGGGAAAACTTTCAAGAATTATTCTAATAAGTGGAGACCGATCACAGAACGATTTTTTGTTGTACAGGGAACGTAAAAGACAAGGGAATTTTCAGATCAAGGAGTCGATATACGGGAAGTTCATTGTAAGTATTATAACTTACATTAATTGATGAGTATTTACATATTTTAAAGATATAATGGAGTCTAGGGATAAAAAGGAACAAATTTAAGGGAATTTGGAGTTAAATATTAAGGTTCGTGGAATTGGCTGAGAGATACACGACCCCCCAACACGATCGTATTACGACCATGTTAAATTTAAAAGTTATATTGAGAGATACACGATCATCCAACACGGCTGTGTTTCCCTTATGTTAAAATGAGAAGAACACGGCCTCTTAACACAGTCATGTTTTGACCGTGTTAAGTCTAAAAGTCATGCCAAGAGATACACGAACTCCCAACATGATCATGTTTTGACTGTTTTGAATTAAGAGAAACACAACCCCCAATATGGTTGTGTTCCAACCGTATTGAAGCCAAATCTCACCAAGAGATACACGACCTTTAACATGGTCGTGTACTAGCTCATGTTGGGCAACATGACGTCCAACATGGTTGTGTTAAGTGATGAACATTTTCAATGTATATTAAATTATCTTCTTAATTAACCAAGTTCCACACAATCGAAGCAATTGGTATAGCTATAGATAACCTAATGGATTAAGAGGAATTAGGAGAAATATACTATAATTGGATTAGTACTAAGAGTAATGTGTTGATGATTATACAGATATCAACTTAGCTTAAGTTTGGGACAAGAAGTGCTTAAGGCTAGGATACTAAGTATGTGTTTACTTTGTTTGTTGTATGTGATTGTTAGGAAGCTATTTAATGAGTTATTTGTGGAATAATGAAATACCAAGATATAATGTGAATATTGTAGTATCATGAAGTAATACGGTGTTATTAGTTGAATGAGACATGTTGCTTATGCTTAGCTTGGCTTAGGGGCCCACAGTGGCAGATCCTTAGGGGGCACTTCGATGATCGGTATGCCGCGTTGTCCCTAGTGGAGCTGTATATCGAAATGATCTAAGGTAGATTAAGGTTAGATAGGGCCTACAGTGGCAGTTCCCATTAGGGTTAGATAGGGCCTGTAGAGGTAGTTCCCACTAGGACAAAACTTGTGTATACCGGGGTCTTGTGTACCCTTATATGTTATAATTCATTTTGGTGTTGATGTGTGAATTGAATTGTGAATGTGTTGTGCATAAATGTTGCATATATGCATGTGCTATTATTGCGGTATATCATACACATGTGGGTATGGTTGATACGAACCACGCCCACGTGTGACAAAACCCAATACCAATACGTTCGGAATTTGCAACCCAAGATGCCAAAAACAAACGAGTGGAACCGCGACCCGTTGCGTATAAGTGAGGCAAGAACCTTGGTATATTCTATAGATGCCACAATCGGGATGAAAGACCGATTGGTAAGTCGGGATGAACGCCACAGAAGAAAATCCGATAAGTTCAAGAGAAGTTCTTTAGAGAACCAAGAGAGGAATTCTCTCAAAATGTGTTATTCAACCTTTTATGTTTGTTCTATGTTCTGTTCTCAACCCTAGAAGCTTATATTAGGGTTTACAACTTGTAATAACAAAAGCCCAAAACGACATAACATCATAAAGTCGCGGAAAAATAACAAATAGGGAATGAAAGTCGGCGGCATAGTAGCCGGCGTAGGATGTACGCCAGGTAGAAAGGCCGGCGGCATAGTAAGCCAGCGTAGTCCTTCTGTCGTGCGCGAATGGCAACGCCGGGTCAAGGCCGGCAGTGCTCAGGCCAGCGTTGTCAAGGCTGGCAGCTTTGATCTCCTTGAATGACTTGTACAAGTGCAAGTGCATTCTCCTGGTTGCTCCAATCCTTTCCGGCTTCGTGGACATCCTTTATCAACCCGTTAAGTGCTTCCTTGAATCGTTTCGCTTGAGTTCTTGTGATCGGTCCAGGTGGCACTTCAAGAGGATCCGCATTCCCTCTTCTGGCTTGGCTCCCATCATGGCTCTCATCATTGGTACTCACATATTCAGCTTAGGCTCCGATGGGAATCAAATCATGGTTATTACAAAGTTATTCAATACGGGACGTAAAGCGCAAGAATTGAAGGTGGATGCCCTTAGGCCAGCCATAAAGGTTGGTAGCTTACCATGCAATTCCGACGACCTTTATTCTAAAGCCGACGACTTATGTAGGCGATTCGAACTAATTTGTTTGTGACAATCTCATTTGTTTTCCCTTTGCTATATATTTTTTGTTTTGTAAGAATTTTGGGACTTTTGAACATTTGAGAAAACACCTTGTGAAGTTTATTCTTCATTTTACTCTTATTAATCTATAGGATTGTGGAGAGTGACGGTATTGGATTGTTGTGACTCATATCAACAAATCCGTATTAGGACTACTCTCTTACAAGTGCGTCATATCCGGTAAGGGTTTAAGGTTTATTTTATGTTATCGTTCATTATTTAACTATTGGAATCAAATTACTATTGATTGTCACCTCGGAATTGGAATCATTTGATTCGATCATAGTTTTAGGCTCATCATCTTTTGGTATCAAAGCTTAGATTGAGATTAGGGCATTGTTTCTATTGGAATTCCTTTGAGAGATTAGCGATGGGAATCTACCCTGCGGTTCCCATAGTGGGGGAACCTGATTTGGATGTATGATCTAAAGCATCCACATATGTTCACTTTTTATCTAATAATGTTTGGTTTTGCACTATAGCAGGTACATTGATTGGTTTTACGGTATGGCCAAATAACATGCACTAATGATCAACTTGTGGGACATTTTTAGAGTCACATCCAACAGCCTACAAATTGCTCAATTGACTTGAAGAATTGGCCATTTGAAGACCATCTTTTGCACTTGTATTTGTCATTATTAAATCGACCATTTTTATTCATTTTTGGGACTTGTAATTTGTTGTAGAACAGACCACTTAGTGGCATATTTGTAATTTTTTAAACATTTTACCCTAATTGGAGCAACTATAAATACTTGCTAACTAGGGTTTTTAGGGAACTTTTGACATTTTGAATAAAAACACATTGTTGCCGTGAGAGAGTGAGTCCTCTTACTAAAACACACACTCTTATCAACTTCTAGTAAATTGTGGTGAGTGAGGCTTAGAATTTCTTATGAATAGTATCAAGAACTTCTAAGTTGCTTCCTTTTTATTACTAGTGTGTAATATCTAGTGATAATAGGTTGTTTTTCATCATTTGTTGTTCACTCTAATTAGGGTTCATATTGCTTCAATTTTATAAGATTGGAATTGCATGTTATATGTAATTTAATTGGTATTGGAATATTTTATAATTCATCCACTTTAGATTATGCTAATTAGGGTTCATGTGATTCTATGTATCACACCATTTTATGTTCCATTGAGCATTTGAGATTGATTCTTCAATTTGGTAGTGTTCATGTGCTTGGATTCACTTTTGAGCACATCAATTAGGGTTTTGATATTGTGGAATTGTGTTATAGTTTAGTTGTTATTGAATTGAGATTGTACGTGGACTATTAAAATGGATTGTGTTGTTACTGATACGAACCACGCCAACCTGTGATGAAACCCAATACCAATACATTCGGAAATTCGTTACCTAAGATGCCCAAACACCTGAAGTGGAAACCGCGACCCGTTGTCTATAAGCGAGACAAGAACCTTGGTATAATGTGAAGACGCCACAATTGGGATGAAAGACCGATTGATAAGTCGGGTTGAACGCCACGGAAATAAAATCCGATAAGTTCTAGTTAGTTCTTGAAGAACCAAGAGAGGAGCCTTTCAAAGATGTTTAATGTTCTAAGATGTATGTTCTATCTCTATTCTAAACCCTAGGAGCTTTATACTAGGGTTACAATTCGTAAAAATACAAGTCCAAAACGACGTCACTTCAATAAGTGCGTAAAATAACAAAACAACAAAAAAGGCCGGCGTCGGGGAGATACACGGCCGTGTACACGACCGTGTATTTTGGCCATGTACTTTTCTGTGCAAATTCTGGCAATATACACGACCGTGTACTTCTGGTCGTGTATCTTTTTGTGGATTTGCCTGACTCCATACACGGCCGTGCCTTTGGCCATGTATATGACCGTGTATGATTCTGTGTTACTTTGAGATTCTTACACGGTCGTGCCTTGAAAATACACGCCCTCTTCAACCCGTGTCCGGTGTGACTTGTATAAAAGCAAGGTTCTTCCAATGGTTGTTCCAATCCGTCCCAACTTCATGATTGTTCCAATCCTTTCCGGCTTCATGAACAACCTTTATCAACCCGTTAAGTGCTTCTTCGAATCGTTTCGCTTGATTTCTTGTGAACGGTCTAGGCGGCACTTCAAGAGGATCCACATTTCTTCTTCCGACTTGGCTCTCATCATGGATCTCATCATTCCCCTCCTCTTGAAAAGGATTTGTCCTCAAATCATTGCCTGCATCAAATGGACTCAGATCAGTAACATTAAATGTGACACTTACTGGAGTCTCACCTGGGAAATCTTTCTTGTATGCATTATCATTGATTCTCTCAAGCATCGGAAATGGACCGTCTCCTTGAGGGTTCAACTTAGATCTCCTCTGCAATGGAAACCTCTCCTTGCGAAAATGTACCCAAACCCAATCTCCAGGCTGAAAACTCTTGGGTCTCCTGCCCTTGTTCACCCTTGAAGCGACCCTGGCATTTGTTTTTCAATCCTACTCTTTACCTGTGCATGTAGCTTTCTCGCGAAATCTGCCTTAGAATCAGCATCAAAACTCACAAACTTGTTAGGTGGCAATAGCAATAAATAATTAGGATTCAGTGGGTTAAAACCATACACAATCTCAAATAGTGAACATTGAGTAGTGCTATGTAAAGCCCTATTATATGTAAACTCCACAAATGGTAGGCAATCCTTCCAAGTCCTAATGTTCTTCTCTATGATTGCCCCTAACAATTGAATTAAAGTCCTGTTAACTACCTTAATTTGCCCATCAGTTTGTGGGTGACAGGTAGTCGAAAACAATAACTTAGTTCCTAACTTAGCCCACAATACTCTCCAAAAATGACTCAAAAATTTGACATCCCGATCACTGACAATGTTCCTAGGTATGCAATGCGGATGCACTACCTCTCTAAAGAACAAATTAACAATGTGTATAGCATCATCAGTGTTATGATAAGGAATGAAATGAACCATTTTAGAAATCCTATCCACAACCACAAAAATAGAATCTCGACTATGCCTAGACCTAGATAATCCTAACATAAAATCTATGGAAATGTCTATCCAAGGCTCATGAGGAATGACACTATACTCATATAACCCATCTAAGAAGTCATCTAAAAGAGGAATGCGATGACGATACTTTATCGTGATTTTGTTGATGGCGCGACAGTCAACACTCATTCTCCATATCCCATCCTTCTTAGGCACCAAAATCACAGGCACTGCACATGGACTCATGCTTTCTCTCACGTACCCCTTCTCCATTAATTCATCGACCTACCTTTGGAGTTCCTTTGTCTCCTCCGGATTGCTCCTATAAGCTGGCTTGTTTGGAATCGATGCTCCGGGTACAAGGTCAATCTGGTGCTCAATACCACGAATAGGTGGTAATCCCTTTAGAATCTCCTCAGGGAAGACATCTTCAAAGTCCTGCACAAGAGACACAACCACACTAGGAAAAGAGTTAGATAGTTCCTTAGTAGTCAAACATGTTTCTTTAAAAACCAGCAACAACATACGTTGCCTCATCACTAACGCTCGCCTTACTACACTCGCTCTTGCCACATAACTCTCTTTTTGCAAGGCTGCCCTCTCCTTTTCTCTCACCACCAAAGTTGATCCCCCTTTAACTTGGCCTCTCACACTCTTTCCAGCCTTCCTCTTTTTTTCCTTTTGATCTTGACTTTTATATTCTTTTTCTTTCTCATTGTCTTTTGCTCTCTCACTCTCCCTTTGCTTTTCACTCACCTTATGTTTTGCAAAAGACTGTTGTAGCTGCAACTGGTCCTCATACACCTGTTTAGGTGTTAACGGTTTAAGATTAAAGCTTTTCCCCTGGTGAACAAGCGTATACTTGTTAGAAAAGCCATCATGAACAACCTTCCTATCAAATTGCCACGGCCTCCCCAACAACACATGACATGCTTGCATTAGCACTACATCACATAACACCTCATCCTCATACCTACCAATGCGGAAACCCATCAATGCTTGCTTACTCACCTTAGTCTCTCCACTATCATTCAACCACTGCAATTTATATGGACTAGGGTGTCTAACAGTTTTGAGCCCCAGCCTCTCAACAATAAAATTACTCACTGCATTGGTGCAACTCCCTCCATCAATGATCAAACTACAAATGTGATCTCCTAGATAACATCTAGTATGAAATATATTCCCTCTTTGCACCTCCTCTTCTTCCTTCACCTGCACATTCAACGCTCGCTTCACTACTGCCACTAGCCTTCCTATTGTAGGCTCTTCATCATCACTAGCATCCTCTAATGGAGGCATATCATCTTCTTCACTATCGCCCTCAGTCTCATACTCTCCATCATCACGCAAAATCATCACACGCCTATTTAGACATTGACTAGCAATATGGCCTCTACTTTGGCATTTAAAACATCTAATGTCACAATTTCTAGAAGTAGAAGATTCAGGGTTACCTTGGTTACCAAGAGTAGAACCCGCTTGCCTCAGCTCCCCTTTTGGTTTGGTGGGTAAAGGCTTTTCTTCTTTCTTCCATTGGTTAGTCTTCCAAGTGGATGAACCATTACCCTGTGGAAACCGTGCATTACTACTACCTTTCCTCTTGTGCTGGTTCTCAACCTTTATAGCCTTGTGAACCATATCCTCCAATTCTACATAATGCTGCAATTCAACCACATTTTAGATTTCTCTATTCAACCCAGCAAGAAACCTAGCCATTGTAGCCTCTCTATCCTCCTCTATATTCGCCCTAATCATAGTGACTTCCATCTCCTTGAAATACTCATCTACACTTCGGCTTCCCTACCTCAGAGTTTGCAAATTTTTGTGCAATTCATGATAGTAATACACAAGCACAAACCGCTTCTTCATCACTCTTTTCATCTCTTCTCAAGACTCAGTAGGTGGCTCGCCACTCCTTCTTCAATTGAACATTAGTTGATCCCACCACACTATAGCATAATCCGAAAACTCAATGGCAGCAAGTTTCACTTTCTTTCTCCCACTATAGTTATGACAATCAAACATCATCTCCACCTTTTTCTCCCACTCTAAGTACGCCTCGGGATCATTCTTCCCTTGGAAAGGAGGAATCTTCATCTTTATGCTACTTAATTGATCATCCTCTCTATTCCTATCTCCTCTATCTTCCAAATCCCTAGTTCCTTTATTCCTACCACTATAACCTCTATAACTCCCGACAGAAGGCTCATCAAAGTCATCATCCGACATTTCATCTCCACCCCTCGGTACTCTCTTAGAACGACTCTCCCTCTTACGCCCTTGGAATACATTTGTGGATTACTCTAATCTTTGCTCTACCGTCTCATGAATTTGTTCCATTCCCTCTTGGAACATCCTCTTCATCTCACCCCTCAACGCCTCAATGACTAACCTAGCATCAAACCTTCCCCTCTCACCTTCCGGCGAATGTTGCCTCGACATAGTTCCTGCTAAAAAGATTAGTACTAACACAAATATATATAAAATTAAACCTCACGATACACTCCCTTACGTGTTTCGCTCAAATGATGATATCACACAGTCACTCGTGTATTCTCACAAACAACGATGATATCAACTCGCCAACTTCCTCTTCTCAATTCTCTTGGAACTAACCCAAACTACACCAATTCCCTTCCGTAGAATTCAAAAAAAAAATCTAGGGTTCGTAAAGTTTCCTCTTTTTTTTATCCGAATTTTTTTTTTTAACAATCGACTAGTAGATACTACACTATTAAAAGACAATTAATATTATGAAATTGAATGCTAATGATAGAGCCATTTTATACTTAATCTTTATAGTATAAATTGTGTTAATTCATTATTGATTTTATAGAAATCATAAGGAAATGGTACGTAATTCTATTATGGTGATAAATCAGGTTAAATGGAGTTAAGGATGCTAATTCAAGTAAATTAGAGAAGTCATCTACAACTTGGATCAAGACAAGGATTTACACCGCCGGAGGGAAGTACATGGGTGTGTAATTGAAGTACACGGCCGTGTACTTGGTTTTGAATCAACAGGAAGATACACGGTTGAAATACACGGCCGTGTATCGGAAGCACGGTTTGAGGCATGGCCATGGTGCAAACCGTGTTACACACTGGACAAGAAGGTGGAAATGAGGACTTTCAACAAAGAGAGACACGGCTTAGGGCACGGCCGTGGTGGAAGCCGTGGGAGAAACCGTGCTTGAAGCCGTGATGGAAGCTAGACGTGCCAAGGAGAAGACTTGTTGATTATGCACAGAGGAAGGCACGACCTAAGATCTAGCCGTGGTGAAGACCGTGCTACACACTGGACACGGAAGATGATACGTGAGTTATGCACAGAGGAAGGCACGACTTGACCCATGGCCGTGTGGTAGGGTGTACCAGGCAGACGAAGATTCACTTCTCGAAATCTACTTGGAAAAGGAAAGATATTTTCGTATCTTTCTAGCAAAAGATCACATGTCATCCCTCTAACAATATAAATAGAACCAACCCTAGAGGGTGAGGAAAACTTTTGAATCTTTGGATCTTGAAGAACCTTGGATCATCTTGGAGGTAGAGCAGGCAACCGGGTTCATGATGTTTCTACTTTTTATTTTCGTTTTGTTGATGAACATGAGTAACTAAGCTACTTTTCTAGCCAAAAGGTCATAGATGTTTAATTCTCCACGAATTGTGAGGTCTAATTGACTTGTATTTATTCTATTCTTTGCTTTCGGGTATTCATATATCTTCTGATCGTTTTGTCATTATTATCTTTGTTGATTGGTATGAATAGAGCTCTTCTACTCAATTAGCAAGTTAATATATTGTCAACTAGCACGTCAAATCCGTAATTGTTTGATTATTCTAGTCTCAGTGACACAATAACATGTTTGGTTATAAAATAGATGATCGAATTCATGTTATGGAGGTGTGTGATCATGTTTAAATAGGTTATCTTATAATCTACTGGCATGAATTGGTGGTCTCTCTAGATTTTAATGCTATTGGTAGATTAAATCCTAAGCACTTATCTAGGATTGTCTAATCGATAAGAGAAATAATCAAAGAGCTTCTCTTGATTATCGAGGAAGTATGGAGAGATAGGTTGTTAGAGCTTGTTAATAACCATAACCAGTTTATCTAGAAATAAGAATAGAAAACATTTGCATCGACGATCAATTCTTAGAATTAAACTATCTTGATTCCTTTGGCTAGGCTTTTATCAATATCCAATTTTCTTATCCCGTTTTAACTTTATTTGATTCACAAACAAAACCCCCCTTCGTTTTCTTTTCCTCGTTATATCCTTTGAATAGAAATAAATTTAACCAATCTCTGTGGATTCGACCCTACTCACCACTATATGCAAATCATATAATTTTCTAGGAGTAGGTTTTATTTTTGTTGGATTCAACACCCATCAGCTAACAATGGATATGAACGATTGGAGTTAGGATTTTGATATTACCTTCCTCAAACCGAACTGATGTTTTGATAAACCTAAGCTCTGATACCAAACTGACACGAACCACGCCAACCCGTGATGAAACCCAATACCAATACGTTCGGAATTTAGTTACCTAAGATACCCAAACACCTGAAGTGGAAACCGCGACCCGTTGTCTATAAGCGAGACAAGAACCTTGGTATAATGTGAAGACGCCACAATCGGGATGAAAGACCGATTGATAAGTCGGGTTGAACGCCACGGAAATAAAATCTGAGAAGTTCTAGTTAGTTCTTGAAGAATCAAGAGAGGAGCCTCTCAAAGATGTTTAATGTTCTAAGATGTATGTTCTATCTCTATTCTAAACCTTAAGAGCTTTATACTAGGGTTAAAATTAGTAAAAATACAAGTCTAAAACGACGTCACTTCAATAAGTGCGTAAAATAACAAAACAACACAAAAGGCCGGCGTCGGGGAGATACACGGCCGTATACACGACCGTGTACTTTTCTGTGCAAATTCTAGCAATATATACGACCGTGTACTTCTGGTCGTGTATCTTTTTGTGGATTTGCTTGACTCCATACACGGCCGTGCCTTTGGCCGTGTATATGACCATATATGATTCTGTGTAACTTTGAGATTCTTACACGGCCGTGCCTTGAAAATACACGCCCTCTTCAACCCGTGTCCGGTGTGACTTGTATAAAAGCAAGGGTCTTCCCATGGTTGTTCCAATCTATTCCAACTTCATGATTGCTCCAATCCTTTCTGGCTTCATGGACAACCTTTATCAACCCGTTAAGTGCTTCTTCGAATCATTTTGCTCGATTTCTTGTGATCGGTCCAGGCGGTACTTCAAGAGGATCCACATTTCTTCTTCCGGCTTGGCTCTCATCATGGATCTCATCAGTTACTATGCAATTCAATTCGGATTATTTGTGGAATTCATATAAATTGA
The DNA here is from genome assembly GCA_037954665.1 of Laguncularia racemosa. Lineage (NCBI taxonomy): Eukaryota > Viridiplantae > Streptophyta > Magnoliopsida > Myrtales > Combretaceae > Laguncularia > Laguncularia racemosa. The sequence continues at coordinate 1,096,894 of JBBMOL010000141.1, read as the reverse complement.
AAATTAGGGTTCTTCATTGTTATTGTTGTGGATTGTGATTCTGTTGTTGTGGGTTGCTTGACTCTTAATTGAGATTGGGCAGAGATTGATTATAGAATTAAGGTTATTATTATTGTTGAGTATCCTTGTTGTATTATTGTTGTGCTTGGTTTTGTGTTGAGGATTAAATGAAGGTGGTAATTAGAATTGTGCTGAATGGGGTTTGTGTAGTGTGTAATTGTTATTTGGAATTCTAGTGTTGAGACTGCAATTTAGTTAAGATGTTGAACAACAGTGTTGATAGGGGATTTGGGAATGAGGCCAATAGCTAGGTAGGAGGAGTATAAGGTCGTCATGCTGCAGGTGGAAGAAGAACAGTAGAAGAGTAATTGCAAGACTTAACTACCATTGTTGCTAATCAAGCAACATGGGTTGATTAGATGACCCTACCTCAACAACTAGTGGTAAATCCACAAGCAGCCCCATCTAAGGTAGCACTTAATGCTATGGGTAATGAAGGAGTAGTAAGAGGAAATAGGGGTAGACAGGTTAGAAGACAGTACTATGCTTACAGAGAGGAGAGGGATGACAATTTTAGGGATAAACTTTATCCTAACCATGAGTTTAGACTATAATATGTAAAATTGTAGACGCTTTCATTTGCTAGAAAGGGACCTGTAGAGGAGTACCTTAACTGGGAGGATAAGGTAGAAGGACTCTTTGAGTGCTATGAGATTAATGACCATACGAGAGTTCATCTAGTAGCAATTGAATTTACAAGGTATGCCACCTTGTGGTGGAAGAACCTTGTGGTCAATAGGAGGAGAGATGGTGATGTTAAGATTCATACTTGGCAAGAAATGAAAAAGGTGCTAAAGAAGAGGTTTATACGAAAACACTACAGGTAAGAGTTATTCATGCATCTCTAAACATTGAGATAGGAAAGCACAACAATGGATGAGTATGTCTAGGAGTTTAAGACACTAACGATCTAATGTAGGACAATTGAACCTCCTGAACAAACCAGGCGTGATTTATGTCCAGGTTGAAATATGAGATTATATGTATTATCGAGTTACAGAGGTATGACACTCTTACTGAGGCCATCTAGTTGGCTTTAAAAATTAAGAAGTAGAGGCGCTTCAATCCATACAAAGCATCAAGCAACAGGTATAAATCCACTACTTAGTTATATAGATCAGATAATCAACAGGTTAGAAAGGGAGAAATTGATAGGACTGTAGAATCAAATGCAGTTGTTACTAATAGGGAGAGGGATAGTTTTAGAAGAGGCAAAGAGGTTGTAGGTGTAAATATCCGACAAATAGTACTAAGGTCATCAAGTGGAAAGATTCATTAAACCCAATGCTTCAAATGCATGGGTTTTGGACACATGGTTTGATGAGAGCCATGATGGGAGCCAAGCTAAAAGGTGGAATGTAGACCCTCTTGAAGTGCCACCTGGACCGATCACAAGAACTCGAGCGAAACGATTCAAGGAAGCACTTAACGGGTTGATAAAGGATGTCCAAGAAGCCGAAAAAGATTGGAGCAACCATGAGAATGAACTTGCATTTGTACAAGTCATTCAAGGAGATCAAAGCATAGGAGGTCAAAGCTGCCAGCCTTGACAATGCTGGCTTAAACGCTGCCGGCCTTGAACCGGCGTTGCAATTAGAGCACGACAGAGGGACTACGTCGTCTACTACGCCGCCGGCCTATATACCCGGCGTACACCCTACGCCGGCTACTACATTTCTACGCCACCGGCCTATATACCCAGCATACATTGTCTGTTTGTTATGTTTCCACGACTTTATTATGTTATGTCATTTTGGACTTTTGTTTTTACGAGTTGTAAACCCTAATATAAGCTGCTAGGATTGGAAAACATAGAAAAAACACACATACAACATTGAATAATATATTTTGAGAGAATTCATCTTGAACTCATCGGATTTCTTCCGTGGCGTTCAACCCGACTTATTAATCGGTCTTTCATCTCGATTGTGGTGTCAACAGAATATACCAAGGTTCTTGCCTCACCTATAGGCAACGGGTTGCGGTTCCACTTGATTGTTTTGGCATCTTGGGTTGCAATTCCGAACGTATTGGTATTGGGTTTCATCACATGTGGGCGTGGTTCATATCAGTTTGGTATCAAAGCCTAGGTTTGTTAAACATCAGTTCGGTTTGAGAAAGGTAACATCAAAACCCTAACTCCAATCGTTCATATCAGTTGTTCATATCAAGTTTTCGTGTTGTCATAGCTTCATACTCAAGTCCATAGTGTTAATTGTTTCTTGAGTAGTGTAGTGCATCCTATTAAGCTTGTTACAAAAAAAAAAAAAAAAAAAGAGAACAAAGGATGAAACAAAGGCAACAAAAAGGAAAGAAAAAGAGGAAAATTCAAGTCCCTAGAGTTGTTCTTGAATTCTACAAAAGGGATTGGTGTAGTTTGGGTTAGTTCCAAGAGAATTGAGAAGAAGGATTGGTGAGTTGATATCATCCTTGCTTGTGAGAATACACGAGTGATTGTGGGATATCATCCTTTGAGTGAAACACGTGAGGCAGTGAATCGTGAGGCTTAATTCTATATATTTGTGTTAGTATTAATCATTATTGCAAGAACTATGTTGCGTCAACATTCTCCTGAAGGTGAGAGGGGAAGGTTTGATGCTAGGTTAGTGATTGAGGCATTGAGGAGTGAGATGAAGAGGATGTTTCATGAGGGAATGGAACAAATTCATGAGACGATGGATCAAAAACTAGAGCAATCTAAAAATGTCTTTCAAGGGCGTAAGCAGGGGAGTTGTTCTAAGAGAAGACAAAGGGGTGGAGATGAGAATTCTGATGATGAGTTTGATGAACCTTCTATCAGGAGTTATAGAGGTTATGGTGGTAGGAATAGAGGAACTAGTGATTGGGAAGATAGAGGAGATAAGAATAGAGAGGATAATCAATTGAGTAGTATAAAGATGAAGATTCCTCCTTTCCAAGGGAAGAATGATCCTGAGGCATACTTAGAGTGGGAGAAGAAGGTAGAGATGGTGTTTGATTGTCACAATTATAGTGGGAGAAAGAAAGTGAAGCTTGCTGCCATTGAGTTTTCAGATTACGCCATAGTGTGGTGGGATCAACTGATGTTGAATAGAAAAAGGAATGGCAAACCACCCATTGAGTCTTGGGAAGAGATGAAGAGGGTGATGAAGAAGCGGTTTGTTCCTGCTTATTACTATCGTGAGTTGCACAACAAATTGCAAACTCTTAAGCAGGGAAGCCGAAGTGTGCATGAGTACTTCATGGAGATGGAGGTTACTATGATTAGAGCAAATGTTGAGGAGGATAGAGAGGCTACCATGGCTAGATTTCTTGCTAGGTTGAATAGAGAGACACAAAATGTAGCAGAATTGCAACATTATGTGGAATTGGAAGATATGGTTCACATGGCCATAAAGGTTGAGAACCAACACAGGAGGAAAGGTAGTAGTACTGCACGGTTTCAACAGGGTGCTGGTTCATCTACTTAGAAGACTAACCAATGGAAGAAGGAAGAAAAGTCTTTACCTACCATGCCAAAAGGAGAGCAGAAGGAAGCAGGTTCTACTCCTGGTAATTAAGGTAAACCTGATTCTTCTACTCCTAGAAATCGTGACATTAAATGTTTTAAATGCCAAGGCAGAGGTCATATTGCTAGTTAATGTCCGAATAGACGTGTTATGATTCTGCATGATGATGGTGAGTATGAAACTAAGGGGGATAGTGAAGATGATGATATGCCTCCATTCGAGGATGCTAGTGATGATGAGGAGCCTGCAATAGGGAAGTTAGTGGCAGTAGTTAAGCGAGCTTTGAATGTGCAGGTGAAGGAAGAAGAGGAGGTGCAATGAGAAAATATCTTTCATACTAGATGCTATTTAGGTGACCATATTTGCAGTTTGATCATTGATGGGGGGAGTTGCACTAATGTAGTGAGTACTTTCATTGTTGAGAGGTTGGGGCTCAAGACCACTAAACACCTTAGCCCATATAAATTGTAGTGGCTGAATGATAGTGGCGAGACTAAGGTGAGTAAGCAAGCCTTAATTGCTTTTCGCATTGGTAGGTATGAGGATGAGGTGTTATGCGATGTAGTGCCGATGCAGGCGTGTCATGTGTTGTTGGGGAGGCCATGGCAGTTTGACAGGAAGGTTATTCATGATGGTTTTTCTAACAAGTATACACTTGTTCACCATAGCAAAAGCTATAATCTTAAACCCTTAACACCTAAACAGGTGTATGAGGATCGATTGGAGTTACAGCAATCTTTTGCAAAATATAAGGTGAGTAAAAAATAGAGGGAGAGTGAGAGAGTAAAAGACCTAGAAAAAGAAAAAGAACGCAAAAGTCAATATCAAAAGGAAAAAGAGAGGAAGGCTGGAAATAGTGTGAGAGACCAAGTTGAGGGGGGATCAACTTTGGTGGTGAGTGAAAAGGAGAGTGCAGCCTTGCAAAAGAAGAGTTATGTGGCAAGAGCGAGTGTCGTGAGGAGAGCGTTAGTGATGAAGCAACCTATGTTGTTGCTGGTTTTTAAGGAAACTTGTTTGAATACTAACGAACTTTTTAACTCTTTGCCTAGTGTGGTTGTGTTTATTATGCAGGACTTTGAAGATGTCTTCCTTGAGGAGATTCCAAAGGGGTTACCACTTATTCGTGGTATTGAGCACCATATTAACCTTGTACCTAAAGCATCTATTCCAAACAAGCCAGCTTATAGGAGCAATCCAGAGGAGACAAAGGAACTCCAAAGGCAGGTTAATGACTTGATGGAGAAAGGGTACATGAGAGAAAGCATGAGCCCATGTGCAGTGCCTGTGATTTTGGTGCCTAAGAAGGATGGGTCATGGAGAATGTGTGTTGATTGCCGCGCCATCAACAACGTCACAGTAAAGTATCGTCATCCCATTCCTCGCTTAGATGACATGTTAGATGAGTTACATGGGTTTAGTGTCTTTTCCAAAATTGATTTGAAAAGTGGATATCACCAAATTAGAATGAAAGAAGGTGATGAATGGAAAACTGCATTTAAGACAAAATATGGATTATATGAGTGGTTAGTAATGCCTTTCGGTTTAACTAACGAACCTAGTACTTTTATGAGACTTATGAACCATGTTTTGAGGACTTTTATTGGAAAATTTGTGGTTGTCTATTTTGATGATATCCTCATTTACAGCAAGAGTTTGGAAGACCATATATCTCACTTGAGGGATGTTCTGGAAGTACTTCGAATGGAGCAATTATATGCTAACCTCAAAAAGTGCACTTTTTGCACAGATAAACTTGTGTTTCTTGGTTTTATTGTTAGTGCACAAGGAATATAGGTTGATGAAGAGAAGATTCGTGTGATCTAAGAATGGCCTAGTCCAACTAATGTAAGTAATGTTCGGAGTTTCCATGGACTAGCGAGCTTTTACAGGAGGTTTGTGAAGGATTTCAGCACCATTACAGCACCACTTACTGAAGTAATAAAAAAGAACGTAGGGTTCAGATGGGGAGAGCAACAAGAGAAGGCCTTTCAGACGCTTAAAAATAAGCTGACTCATGCGCCATTACTTGTTTTACCTGATTTCTCTAAAACTTTTGAAATTGAGTGTGATGCTTCAGGAATAGGTATTGGAGCAGTTCTCATGCAAGAGAGGAGACCAATTGCATTCTTTAGTGAGAAGCTAAGTGGGGCAACCTTGAACTACCCTACTTATGACAAGGAGCTATATGCATTGGTTCAAGCGCTGGAGACTTGGCAGCACTATCTTTGGCCAAAAGAGTTCGTGATCCACATTGATCATGGATCCTTGAAGTACTTGAAGGGGCAGCATAAGCTAAACAAAAGGCATGCTCATTGGGTGGAGTTTATTGAAACATTTCCCTATGTCATCCACTACAAGCAAGGTAAAGAGAATGTTGTTGCTGATGCACTTTCTAGAAGGTATGCTCTTATCTCTACTCTTAGTTCTAGATTGCTTGGTTTTGAGCATATTAAAGAATTGTATGCTGTTGATCGAGATTTTTGTGAAGAGTATGTGCGCTGTGAGAAGAGTGGTCATGTTAAATTTTATAAGCATGAAGGATTCTTGTTTAGGGAGAATAAACTTTGCATTCCAAATTGTTCTTTAAGAGAATTATTAGTGAGGGAGTCTCATGGAGGAGGTTTAATGGGGCATTTTGGAGTAGCTAAAACCTTAGGGGTTTTGTAGGAACACTTCTATTGGCCTCACATGAAACGAGATGTTGAGAGGATTTGTGAGTGGTGTGTCACTTGTAAGCAAGCAAAGTCTAGAGTCCAACCTCATGGACTTTATACCCCACTTCCCATTCCTCATGAGTCGTGGGTAGACATTTCCATGGATTTTATATTAGGATTACCCAAGTCTAAGTATGGTCGAGCCTCTATTTTTGTAGTCGTGGATAGGTTTTCTAAGATGGCACATTTCATTCCTTGCCACAAAACAGATGATGCTTGCCATATTGCTAATTTGTTCTTTAGGAAAGTTGTGAGATTACATGGTATGCCTAGAACAATCGTGTCGGATCGGGATGCTAAGTTTTTAAGTTACTTCTGGAAGACCCTGTGGGCTAAGTTAGGAACTAAGTTATTATTCTCTACTACTTGTCATCTACAGATTGATGGTCAAACTGAGATAGTAAATCGAACCTTATCTACTTTGTTGAGGGCTGCCATTAAAAAGAACATTAAAAGTTGGGAGGATTGTTTGCCGCATGTTGAATTTGCTTATAATCGCACAATGCATTCTGCTACTAAGTTTACTCCTTTTGAAATTGTGTCTGGTTTTAATCCACTAACTCCTTTGGATTTATCACCTCTGCCTATTTTTGAGTATGTTAATCTAGATGGTAAGAAGAAAGCAGAATTTGTTAAACAGATCCATGAGAAGGCAAGACTAAACATTGAGCAAAGAACAAAGCAGTATGTGAAATAAGACAACAAGGGTCGTCGACAAGCTGTCTTTGAACCTGGAGACTAGGTTTGGGTTCACATGCGCAAAGAGCGGTTTCCTGTATAGCATCGATCTAAATTACTTCCTAGAGGTGATAGACCATTTCAAATTCTTGAGTGCATCAATGATAATGCCTACAAGTTAGATTTGCCAGGTGAGTATCAAGTAAGTGCTACTTTTAACATTACTGATCTGAGTCCTTTTGATGTAGGCGATGATTTGAGGACAAATCCTTTTCAAGAGGAGGGGAATGATGAGAGCCATGATGGGAGCCAAGCTAGAAGGTAGAATGTGAACCCTCTTGAAGTGCCACGTGGACCGATCATAAGAACTCGAGCAAAATGATTCAAGGAAGCACTTAACGGGTTGATAAAGGATGTCCAACAAGCCGGAAAGGATTGGAGCAACCATGAGAATGAACTTGCATTTGTACAAGTCATTTAAGGAGATTAAAGCATAGGAGGTCAAAGCTGCCAGCCTTGACAACGCTGGCTTAAATGCTGCCGGCCTTGAACCGGCATTGCAATTAGAGCACGACAGAGGGATTACGCCGTCTACTACGGCGCCGGCCTATATACCTAGCATACACCCTACGCCGGCTACTACCTTTCTACGCCGCCGGCCTATATACCCGGCGTACATTGTCTATTTGTTATGTTTCTGCGACTTTATTATGTTATGTCGTTTTGGACTTTTGTTTTTACGAGTTGTAAACCCTAATATAAGCTGCTACGATTGGAAAACATAGAAAAACACACATACAACATTGAATAACATATTTTGAGAGAATTCCTCTCTTGGTTCTCTAAAGAACTTCTCTTGAACTTATCGGATTTCTTCTGTGGTGTTCAACCCGACTTATCAGTCAGTCTTTCATCCCGATTGTGGCGTCAACAGAATATACCAAGGTTCTTGCCTCACTTATAGGCAACGGGTCGCGGTTCCACTTGATTGTTTTGGCATCTTGGGTTGTAATTCCGAACGTATTGGTATTGGGTTTCGTCACACGTGGGCGTGGTTCGTATCATGGTTGCTTAGTGTCTCAACAAAAGGATGATGACTGCTATGGAGGTGGAAATTGAGGTTGACAAGGAAGACGTACTTAAGCCAACAGATTTATCAATATTGCTAAAGGAATACTATGAGGATCTAGACATTAAGGTACATGAAGACAAGGGCAATGATCAATATTTGGCTATTAATGTACTGCGCATGGTAATAACTACATCTCCAGATATTAAGGACATGCAGAGGGAAAACCCATTCCATATTCCCTACAGGGTCCAAGGTAATCTTTATACCCTTCTTATTGATGGTGGTAGTTGAACCAATGTTATAGCTACTGCATTAGTGAATAAACTGCAACTAGTCACTATGCCTCATCCTAGGCCCTATGAATTACATTGGTTAAGTGAGTGAGATAGTCTGCATGTCACCTAGAGGGTTAAGGTTCCAATCAACATAGGGAAAAAGTATTAGGATGTAATTGATTGCGATGTTCTCCCTATGTGTGCATCACATATATTATTGGGTAGACCTCGGTTATCTGATAGGTAGGTGCTACATGATGGGTTTAGAAACACCTATGTGTTTCAAAAGGATGGTAAATGGGTTATTTTAAATCTTATGTCACCAACTGAGGTACATGAAGCCTAAGAGTAGATCAATAAAACCACCAACAATAAGTCCTTGATAGTAAAGAGGAAGAGACTGGGGGACGACTTGAATAGAGTGAATCAGATACAGGTTAATGTGCTCAAAATCCAAAGCAGATGAACACAAATACAAATACATGAACAACCAAATTCCTCAATCAAAATGGCATGTCAAAATCACTTCAAATTAGAATCCAATTCACGAGCTTGTACACTAAATTGATATATAGAACAAACAATTGTATCAATACCAATAGAAGACAATGGAAAAGAATTAAAATTCAATCTCAAATTGACTTGATGCAAATATGAAAATAAGAACCCTAATTTACGTGGATATGGATAAGTAACCAACAAATTGCACCTAGATATTACTCACTAAACACAATTTGTAAATCAACAAGAGATAATTGATATTACTCACAATCACTCTAGTTAGTTCTTACCACAATTTCACAAATGAAATTGACAAGAGATCAATTGCAATGGAAGGAAACCCCTCACGGCAACAAGTGTATTTTTTTTTATCAAAAATGTAAAAAAAAAAAAAACTCCCTCAAAACCCAAGTTAGCAAATATTTATACTTGCTTCAATTAGCGTAAAAATGTTCAAAACAATTACACATATGCCACTAAGTGGCCGATTCTAAAAAACAAATTACAAGTTCCAAAAATGAACAAAAATGGCCGATTCGATAATGACAATTACAAGTGCAAAAGTTGGTCTTCAAGCGGTCGGTTCTTCAAGTCAATTGAACAATTTGTGGGCCATTGGATGTGACTCTAAAAATGTCCCGCAAGTTGATCATTAATACATGTTATTTTGCCATCCCATAAAACCGATCATTGTACTTGCTATAATGTAAAACCAAACATTATTAAATAAAAAAGTGGACATATGTGGATGTCTTGGATCATACATCTAAATCAGGTTCCCCCGCTGCTGGAACCGTAGGGTAGATTCCCATCACAGGTGTTTTAGAAGCCTTCAGGACAACCACAACTTCAAGACAATAGACATTTGCAGACTAAGATTTTTCAGTCCAGGGGATTCTCAGAAGTGTGCAACAAAAATAAAGGAACCATCAGATTTGAGGACAAGTCTTTCATAGGTCCAAGTAGATGATGGGAATCAAATCACGGTTCTTACAAAGTTATTCAACACGGGACGTAAAGTGCAAAAACGGTGGTGGATGCCCTTAAGTCGTCGGCTTTTATCCTAAATCGGCCATTAAGGTCAGCGGCATAGAGATAGCCTAGCCATAAAGGCCGGTAACTTCGCCCCTAAGGCTGGCAACATTGATTACCAAAGCCGGTGGCTTTGGAACTTAAGCCGGCCATCTAGGCTAGCAACCTTTATTCCAAAGCCGACAACTTATGTAGGCGATTCAGATGAATTTTTTTGTAACTTTTCGCATTTGTTTTCCCTTTGCTATATATATATATTTTTGTAAGAATTTTGGGACTTTTGAACATTTGAGAAAACACCTTGTGAAGTTTATTCTTCATTTTACTATTATCAATTCGTGGGATTATGGCGAGTGATGGTATTGCATTGTTGTGCATCATATCAACAAATTCATACTAGGATTACTCTCTTGTTGGTGCATTATATCCGATAAGGGTTTAGGGTTTATTTTATGTTATCGTTCATTATTTAACTATTGGAATCGAATTACTATTGATTGTCGCCTCGGAATTGGAATCATTTGATTCGATCATAGTTTTAGGCACATTAAGCTCACCCCCCTTGTTATATATATATTTTTTTAGCTGCAGACAAAAACAATGAATAACTAGAGTATGATGAGAACGAAAACTTAGTGGGACATTGCATGGATGAGATGGGAAGAGAACACTATTACTATGTGGAGGAAGAGTGACAAGAATTATAAATATTTGTAAATTGATGTTTTATGGTTAAATAGAAGTTATAGAGACAAATTGTAACTTGAGATTCGGTTGTTAAATAATGACATTTGGAATGACTCATCTATGAGTCATTCATTTGATTATATTATAGTAGTATGATGGATAATGTATATGAGCAGGTTTTGAAGTATGATAGAGTTTTAGAGCTTTAGCGTATCACTTGGTAGTAGTGATACATGGCGGGTTGTGATGATTTAGGTTATGGAGTGTTACAATTATGCCGCTTAAGAGGCCGAAGGAAGGGACCACACCAAATTCTGTCAATAAGAGTGGGGGTGTTGCTAATGGCCAGAGGTTAGAAGAATAGGTACCCCAATATTCTTGCCGGATTTTGCAAAATTTCATTAAAAATAGCAAATCATATTAATTAATTTTGATAAAATGTTTCCTAGGCTTATTTTGTACCTAGATTATTGTATTAATTTTATTTTCAAAAAATAATAACCCTTAATGATTGCATTGTTGTAGATGAAATAAAATGTAATTTTTAAAATATCAAATGATGTAATTTCTACTTGATTTTTGGTTTCCAAGCTCCTAATAGGCTATATTAAATTAACATGACAAGGATTTTAAGTAATGATCACACATAGTTTTTATTGTGAATTTCATTGTTAAAATCATCAATTTCTAGCACAAAACCATTTTATTTGAAATTGATAATTTTTATGTAATTATTAGTAAATACTAATCTATAGTTGCATTAGAATTTACGATGAGATGTTAAGATGATCTAGTATGGATATTACATGTAAACATGTTAATTCGGCTAATTAAATGCAAATGCAACAAGTAACGGGTAATTTTTAAAAAATTAAGATGTCAATATTTGAACAACGTAATTAGCTAACCTAATTATAGCTAATTTTATAGGATCATATTAATTTTTGTAAAATTAATTGAATTTGTTTACCATTCATTATGTAATTTGGCTAGTATCTAACTACATAGTAAATAAATTGAGGAATTTTGCTTGATTTTAATATAATCGGGATAATAACAAGATGATAAATGGGTGATTAATGATTGGTATATTTGTTAGCTAACTTAATTTGAAATGGAAATGGGTGATGGTTGATCGATTATTGCATAATTCGAACTTCGAATAAGTAAAATCTAGGAACAAATAATACTAAATCTCATGTTATGCTAGTATATATTGCGTACCAATTAGGTAAAGTGTGCTTAGGTTATCTTGTATGCACAGATTGATCTTTAGGGACTCATTTACTGTTGGCTTGTGAATTTTGTCACCTAGAAGAATGTGATTCTGACTTTACTAATTATGGTCATACAATTAGTAATGTAGACCACTCGCTGATTGACTAAACCCTATATTGTAACCATTGTAGGAGGATTGTGATTAAAGTGTTGGTCTTGGATTATTTGTAATTTTCTTTTGAAATTTTTGCTTAAGAAAATAACCTCGTTAACTACTTAATTTATTGTATGGCATGAAAACCATATAAATTAAAAAGCAATTAAAATGCAAAAAATAAATAGATAGGGAGAAGAGAATCAAGTGAGCAAATTATAGAGGCTCCAACTTATGCATCAATCCTCTTTTCCAACTCCACAACTAGAGATCTAGTTTTCCATACCAATGTCATCTTACTAATCCAATAAAATGAGATTGAGAGATTATAATCACTCTGCCAAGACTTGACTTCAATCACTCTAATCTGCCTTGCTAACCTACTGCTAATGCTATCTATAGATCTATAAAGTTACAATGTAATCCTCTCATTAATCACAATTCTAAGCTCCCAAGAAATATCAAAAGTAATTACAAAAAAAAAAAGAAATAGTATCATTTATAATTCAATTTGTGCAAAAAATAAAGTATATAAATGACGGTATAGTTTTTGAGTTAGTCTTGGAGTGCTAGTAATGCTCTTTCTAATGGCAACATATTGTTCTAATGCGGGTTAAATTTTTTAGTTGTAGCTATATTTATTTGTTGAGGAGTAATGACTACTTGCTTGATCTAACTTTATGTTGTGAGTTTGCTGCTATAATCTTGCTTTAAATGTTTGAAATAATCCTAAGACATTTGGAGTTAGCTATTTAAAATTTGACTTTTGATCCTCTTCAAAATTCTTTTATTCTGTCTTGAAAATATGTTGAATACATTGTTGATGATCATCCATATACATTTTTTTTGTTGAGATATAGACCATCTACATAAAATCATACTAATGAAGTCAAACTAAACCTATTAAACCCCATAGAATTAGGACATTTCTGATGATGGAATTAATTAGGCTAACTATTTAAGATCTCAATAAAGTAGAATATGGTACCCTAGTTTTTTCTCAAATAATTATAATTCCTGCTTATACTTTATAATTAGGCATCTAAGATTATTAGCTACGTAAGGTTAATTTTCAATCTTTAAATAACAAGAATTTTATTTAGTCAATTTAAGATTCTTTTAAATATTTGTATAAAATTTTTCTTCTTTTAAAAGATGTAAATGATTAACTTTTCTGAGGAGCTTTTCTAAGTAACTTTCCAAGAAAGCTACCTCAAAGTTAACCTCTTAAAAAAGGCTATTTCACTAACTTCTTATGGAAGCTTACTTAATCAACTTCTCAAGTAAGGCATCAAAAGAAACTTAGCTAAGAAATATACTAAGTTAACTTCTCAAGGAAGTCTTCTTGATGAACTTGATGACAAAGTTTCACATAGCTCCTTATAGAAAACCAACAATCAACCTCTTAATAAAACTACTCATCTCTAAAAAACCTTTGAGATAAATTAATCCTTAAATTTAGAAAATCTTTTCTTGAGATAGTCAAATAAGGTTAGGATACTATAGTTGACTTAGTAACCTGATAATTGACTGGAGTCAACCTACTAAAAATAAAGCATTGACTCAAGTCAACTCCATATTAGATAAGAAAAGACTTGAGTTGACTTAGGTCTACCTATACAAAAACCTAAGTTGACCAAAGTAAACTCTCAAGTTGACTTACAAGCTTTTGAGTAATGATGTAAGTGAACTTGTCCACAAAACTGAGTAGACTCAACTAATCTCAAACTCATGAGATGAATCTTAGTAATCTAAGCATGTAAATCAAAGTTAAATTCCATAAGAAAACCAAAACTTCTACCAGTTAGTACCAATTACTTTCACTTCTATTCAATCTTCAACTGACCCATTAGATGACATCAAGATCCTTATCCTAACTACAATATCTTATGGAAAGGGCAAACAAGTATGAATACTTGATAGATTTGGTCTAGAAATCAAAATCAAAGATCTCAAATTCTAGCCCAAATGTCATCTATAATTCTTAAGGATTTTTATATGTAATATTTTTAGAAATTCTATTTAATAAGGAAATACACTTAAGATTTAGCTCTAAATGAACCCAAGTAAGGTTCAAGAGCTAGAGAAGACTCGATATTATATAAGTTGACCTAAGTCAACTTAGTCAAATTAAAAGTCGACTTGAGTCAACTAACTCTACTTGACTCACTAACTTAAGTCTTCCATTCGATACCCTTGGGAAGACTTAAGTAGACTTAGAGCATTAGAGCTAAGACTTGGGTTAACTTAGGAAAGACATGGTAGGTAAGATACCAAGAATTTATATGATACCCTTTTTTGATAGAATTAACGAATTTAACTCAATAAAAGTTTAGTTGAAAACCATCAACTGTACTAATTTCCACTAACTCCTTATTTGAGAGTTCGATCTTATTCTTGATTTTTTACCTAGTTGCTTAAACTCGAATTTTATCAAATTTCATCTGTATGGCCAACTCTTGGCCCTAAATATTCGTTAAGTATTAGATTTAAAAACCTAAAATCATTTGATTAAAGTCTACTCCAATTTGACTTAAGTCAACTTATGTTAAGTAATTAGATAATTCAATAAGACTTGCCTTAACTTCAGTTAATTCTTTTCCAAATCCATCCTATCTTATCCTAATCATAAGGATTAGTATCTTAGAACATAAATCAGCAAAAATAAGAACAAATTAATAACAAACCCAATTGTAAAACCCAATTGAAATTAGAAGTCCCTTAAACCTTGTCCTAAAACTTTCTAACTAGCTAATCTTGAAACCACCCCAAAATCTTAATCTAATTTAACCAATTTTTTCCTAATTTAATATTACTTCTCTAGTTATCCAATAACATACAAAATATCAGAAAATCCACACAAAATTCCACCAATTGCACTTTCTTCTCCAAGATGCCACATCAAGGACAACTTCTTCATCAAGTTTTGAAAAATCAACCCCTTATCTTATCTTATCACATGGAAAATGACCTCTCATCATGCCTTATCTTAATCTATCTTCTTAAACAAAATTTCCACACAAGCAATAAATGGAAAACGCCTAAGACAAACCAGTTCTCTTCTTCTTCTTTTCTCATTAGCATCATCCTTGAGTCAAATTCCACAAAAAATCTTCGAAAAATCTAACCTTATCTTATCTTATTAAATTCTATGTTATCTTCATCAAATCTTACCCTATCTTATCTAAAATCCCATCATGCTTAATCTGAGAAAAAATGACATAAAGATGACATAGAATACGACACACCATGATTACTTCAAGAGATGGAAAAGTAACCATATGATTTTATTTAATTGGGCATCCTTCCCCTACAATATTTTATCTTAACTTACCTCTATCATATCTGATCCTTATCTTAATGCATCTTACTTTGAATAAAGCTAGAAAAATGATTTAGAAATGATGTAAAAAGACCAAGCCAAAACCGAATGCAAATTAGATGCACTAAACATGTGATTTTTTCTAATTTTTGCAAAGTTTTACTTACCTTAATCTATCTTATCCTATCCTTATTAAATCTTACCAAAATTACACCCTATTATACAATAATTATACCTTGATTAATCAGTAAAAGGACATAGTGATGGGAATCAAATCACAGTTTTTACAGAGTTGCTCAATGCAAGAATCAAAGCGCAAGAATCGAAGGTGGACACCCTTAGGTCAGCCATAAAGGCCGGCGGTTTTCATCCTAGATTGGCCATTTAAAGTCGACGACATAGATTGCCAAAGCCAGTGGCTTACCATGCAAGGCTGGAGGCTTATGTAAGTGATTCGAATGAAATTTTGTGACTTTTCGCATTTGTTTTCCCTTTGCTATATATTTGTTGTTTTGTAAGAATTTGGGGACTTTCAGATATTGGAGAAAATCTATTGTGAAGTTTATTCTTCATTTTTACTCTTATCAATCCATGGGATTGTAGCAAGTGACTATATTGGATTGTTGTGCGTCATATCAACAAATTTATACTAGGACTACTCTCTTGTTGGTGCGTCATATCTAGTAAGGGTTTAGGGATTTTATTGTGTTCTTGTTCATTATTGTTTGTTAATTAGATTGTTAGACTTGATTATCGTTGATTGTTGCCTAGGAATTGGAATCACTTGCTTCGATAATAGTTTTAAGCACATCATCTTTTGGTATCAGAACTCGGACTGAGATTAAGGAATTGTGTCTATTGGAATTCCTTTGAGAGATTAGGGTTTTGATATTGTGAAAGATTGTTATTGAATTGGGGTTAAACATTGGTTGCCAATTAGGTTGTGTTGTTACTGTGCAATTCAATTTGGGTTTGTTTTTGGAGTTCATATCAATTGAAATTAGGGTTCTTCGTTGTTGTTGTTGTGGGTTGTGTGATTTTGTTGTCATAGTGATAGGATTCCAAGAGCTAAGATACGAGCACCAAAGAAATCAAAGTCAATTCGAGCTATAGGTGGCAATACGGGGTCCAAAAAGGGAGGAAATAAGCATCAGGAGGACACAAGGAAAAGTTTAGCCAGCCTTAAGCCGGCCTTAAATGAAGGCTGGCCAAATTAACTTCAAGGCCGTCGGCCTTGGTGCCGACTTACATGTAGGCTACCGGCCTTTGGCCGGCCTTGAATGGCCTCGCACTATTTTTATTAATATGTCCTTAGGTTACTTTTAGGATGATATAAATAGTTGTCTTTAGGGTCTTTAGGTTATTTCGGAGGAGAATGTTATTTTTTTGAAAGAAAAAAAACACTTTTGAGTGTGTGAATCCTCTTTAGAGAGTTCTTGAATATTGAGAATTTGATTCCCCTTTATTCTAATTGTTCATATCAGATTCTTGGTCCCTATAGAATTTGTGGCGAACATTGTTATTGAATTTTTGGAATTCTTTAACTTTAGTGATTGATTTATAGAACGTGGTCTCTATCGTTCTATGTTTTAATTGCGAACCGGTTTAATTTTATCAATCTTAACATCTATAGATTGGTAATTTTATCCATATCCTTTGTTTTTATTCATTAGTACCAGATACAGAAAAACCCTAAAATTAGCCAGAAGAATTCGTAACATTTGGTATCAGAGCATACCAATTTCGTATCATTTGGTATTAGAGCCAGAAGGATTCGTTCAGAGTGAAGGTTGGTGGATTTGTGAATCGACGCGGCTTAAATCGGTAAGGCTATTGAATCTTAACTCAATTGTAGTTTTAATTCAATACTGCCATTGATTGGAAAATTTGGGAAATTATTTTGATAAGTATTGCTGTGAATTCAATTGTTGGGTGTTGAATTGCTGTGAATTGGTGTTTTGGGCTGTTGTTGAGAATTGGGGTTTTTGTGAATACCTATTGCTGAAAATTTTGAGTGGTATAAATGTCGTCGCATGGAAGTGTTAATAACAACAACAATGGGAATAATGCTGATAATGGGGGTGAGGTTGTGACTAAGGCAGAGTTCAATCAAATCCAAGAAATTATTAGATTGATTATGGAGAGATTGGAGGTTAGGGATAGAAGAAGCCATAGTGGTGCAGGAATTAGGAGGAGACATTCTAGTGGTGAATCTGATGCTCGTAGTGAAAGGAGTAGGAGAGGATACAATGATGACAGGCGTAAGGGGATTGAAAACATAAAGCTAAAAATTCCACCTTTCACTGGTAGTAGTAAACCAGAGGAATTCTTAGACTGGGTGCCACGGGTTGAGAAGGTGTTTGACTGTTATGAGTGGGATGAGCGCATGAAGGTGAAAATGGCATCTCTAGCATTCTCTGAATATGCTAGTCTGTGGTGGGATAAAATACAAACTGAGAGACATAGGGCGGATGAGGAGAAAGTGCGTTCATAGGCTTTGATGAAAAGATTGATGAGATGCAGATTTGTGCCAGATTACTATAAATAAGAGATGCAGATGGAGTTGCAATCCTTAAAGCAGGGTAAGAAAAGCATAGAAGAGTATGTTAAGGAGTTTGAGACACTAATGGCAAGGTGTGATATTAAGGAATCATCAGATGAATCCATAGCATATTTCATCAATGGGTTGAAGATGGACATTGCCAATGTAGTGGAACTCCAGTATTATCAGACTCTAGAGGATGTGATTAAATTAGCCTATCGGGTTGAGCGGCATCAACGCAGGCGGGATCAGAAATCATATCACCACCATAAGTCAAATGATGGTGAGAGGGAGAAGGAAAGGAAGGAAAAAGGAAAGGCAGTCGCTGGTGAGGCTGTTGACCAAACACAGCGAAAGAAGAGCAGGGATATAAAATGTTTTAAGTGTGTAAGACTTGGCCATATTGCTTCTCAATGTCCTAATAAAAGGGTTATGGTCATAAAGGGTGATAAAGTCGAGAGTGAGGAAGAAGAACAGAAGGGTACTGAGGCAGAAGAGGAAGATGAAAACATTATAGCGTATCCGATATAGGGAGACTTGTTAATGGTTAAGCAGGATGAAGTTGTTCCTAATCAGAGAGCACATTTATTTCATATTCAGGGCATGGTGCAAGGGAAGACTTGTTTAATTATGGTTGACACAAGTAGTTGCACCAATGTTGCTTCAGCAAGTTGGGTTACTAAGTTGGGTTTACAGGTGAAGCAGCATCCAAGACCTTATGCACTTCATTGGTTGAGTCCATAGGGAGCTGTTCATGTACACAAATAGGTTCGTGTTCCATTAATTATTGGTGATTATACTGACGAGATTGTATGTGATATAGTTCCCATAGAAGCTACACACTTAATTCTTGGAAGACCTTGGCAGTATGATCTCAGAGCTAAGTATGATGGATACACCAATGAGTATACCATTCAGCAACAAGACAAGGCATACAAGCTTCTTCCTATGAGTCCAATTGAGATACAACAAACAAGGTTGATTTGCCTTAAGAAGCCCAAGGGAAAGAGGAGTTTGTTTATGTGGTCTAACAGGATGGACGATACAGATTCGAGGTCGAATCTTTTTCAACATGGAGGGAATGATAGGATTCCAAGAGCTAAGATACGAGCACCAAAGAAATCAAATTCAATCCAAGCTATAGGTGGCAATATGGGGTCCAAAAAGGGAGGAAATAAGCGTCAGGAGGACACAAGGAAAAGTTCGGCCAGCCTTAAGCCGGCCTTGAATGAAGGCCGGCCAAATTAACTTCAAGGCCACTGGCCTTGGTGCCGGCTTACATGTAGGCCGCCGACCTTTAGCCGACCTTGAGCCGGCTTTGAATGGCCTTACACTATTTTTATTAATATGTCCTTAGGTTACTTTTAAGATGATATAAATAGTCGTCTTTAGGGTCTTTAGGTTATTTCGGAGAAGAATGTTATTTTGTTGAAAGAAAAAAAAACACTTTTGAGTGTGTGAATCCTCTTTGGAGAGTTCTTGAATATTGAGAATTTGATTTCCCTTTATTCTAATTGTTCTTATCAGATTCTTGGTCCCTATAGAATTTGTGGCGAACATTGTTATTGAATTCTTGGAATTCTTTAACTTTAGCGATTAATTTATAGAACGTGGTCTCTATCGTTCTATGTTTTAATTGCGAACCGGTTTAATTTTATCAATCTTGGCATCTATAGATTGGTAATTTTATCCATATCCTTTGTTTTTATTCGTTAGTACTAAATACAAAAAAAACCTAAAATTAGCTAGAAGAATTCGTTACATTTGGTATCAGAGCATACCAATTTCGTATAACATAGGTTATGAATTTCATTGTTGGAATTGATTATAGGACCACGGTTATTGTTGTTGTTGAGTCTCCTTGTTATATTATTGTTGTGTTGGGTTTGAGTTGAGGATTAAACGAAGGTGGTAATTAGGATTGTGCCGATTGGGGATTATTGGAGTGTGTGATTGTGACTGTGAAATTCCTATGTTAAGTGGCAATTTTATTGAGTATGTTGAATGATAGTGTTAATAGAGGATTCGTGAATGAGGCCAACAGCCAGGTTAGAGGAGGATTATGGGGTCATCATGCTGTCGGTGGAAGAAGAACAATAGAAGAGCAGTTGTAGGACCTGACTACCATTATTGCTAATCTAGCAACACGGGTCGATTAGATGACCTTACCCCAATAGCTAGTGGCAAATCCACAAGTACCCTCACCTAGGGTAGCTCTTAATGCTGTAGGTAGAGAAAGAGTAGTAGGAGGAAACGGGGGCAGATAGGTTGGAAGACAATATCATGCTTATAGAGAGGAGAGGAATGACAATTTTGGGGATGAACGTTATCCTAACCATGAGTTCAGATTGCCTAGGGGTCTGGAGTATGTAAAATTGCAAATGCCTTAATTTATTGGAAAAGGGCCTGCAGAGGATTACCTTGATTGGGAGGATATGGTAGAAGGACTCTTCGAGTGCTATGAGATTAATGATCATACGAGAGTTCGTATAGCAGTAGTTGAATTTACAGGTTATGTCGCCTTATGGTGAAAAAACGTCGTAGCCAACAGGAGGAGAGATGGTGATGCTGAGATTTATACTTGGCAGGAAATGAAAAGGGTGCTAAGGAAGAGATTTATACCAAAACACTGCAGGCAAGAGTTATTCATGGTCTCCAGACATTGAGATAGGGAGGCAAAATAGTACATGAGTATATCTAGGAGTTTGAGACACTAAGGATCTGATGTAGGACAGTTGAACCTCCTGAACAGACTATGGCGCGATTTGTGTTTGGGTTAAAATATGAGATAGCATGTATTATCGAGCTGTGGAGGTATGACACTCTTGATGAGGCTATCTAGTTGGCTTTAAAAATTGCAAGGTAGAGGCGCTACAATCCATACAAAGCATCGAGTAATAGGTATGGATCCACTACTCAGTTATATGGATTAGATAATTAGCAGGTTAAAAAGGGGGAAATTGATAGGACTATGGAATCAAATGCAACTGTTATTGATAGGGAAATGGATTGTTCTAGAAAAGGCAAAGTGGTTGCAGGGGCTGATATTCGACAAATAGTACCAGGGTCATCAAGTGGAAAGATTTGTTAAACCCATCGCTTTAAATGCATGGGCTTTGGACACATGACTGCTCAATGTCCTAACAAAAAGGTGATGACTACTATGGAGGTGGAAAATGAGGGTGACAAGGAAGACGGACTTAAGCATACAATTTTATCAGCAATGCTAAAGGAATACTATGAGGATCCAAACGCTAAGGTACATGAGGACAAGGGCAATGATCAATATCTGGCTATTAATGACGGGGATCAAACCTCTTGACCTAGCATTATGAAATCTCTTGAACAAAAGGAACCAAGACATTCATATACTGTTTTTATTTATTTGATGTAATTTGTTTTGCATTTTTGTTAAGTAGGTATAATTATCGGTATTACAGGAAGACAACCAAACACAATAGCAATTGGGTTGTGAATGGATCATGATCCATTATGAATCGAATTGAACCAAGGGAGAACCGGTCTCGTGTTTGCTTCTTGTGACCATGATTGAAGCTTGAAGGGACCGGCCATGTGTACTAGTTACTTAGGTACTTTTTTTCCATATTTAAGTATGGTATAAATACTTATGTTTAGGTTTTGTTGAGGGACTTTTTTGGAGATAAAATTTCAAATATTATTGCAGTAGAAAACATCCTCTTTGATACATCCACTCTTATCAATTTTTAATTGAAATTGTGGCGAGTTTTTGCTTAAGAATTATTGTGTGTAATATCAGTAATTCTTTAGCCTTTCTAATTATTACTAGTGTGTAATATCTGGTACGTAATTGAATTTGTTTTTCCTATTTCATCATCACGCAATTAGGGTTCTTATAGCTAGGGTTCATGCCAATAGTTGGAAGTTGGAGTCAATTGTTCTTCTTTTCTCTGATTTGTAATGAAATTCAGTTGAAGCACATCATCATTTGGTATCAGAGCATAGGTTTGTGAAAAGGGAATTCGTGAATCACAAATTGGGGATTTAGGGTTTTTGTTCTTTCATTTCGAAATTGAAGCTGTGAGAAGTGGAATTGAAGTTCTTCTATTGAATTGTTCCTTAATTCTATAGTAATTGTGAGTTAAATTCGGCGGGTTGATTTTAAGGTTCCTTGCTATGATTAATTTTGAGGAATCATTCTAATAGATTCCATTAAAATTGTAATTGAGTTGATTGTGCCGTGTTGTTCCTTATTGATTTCGGAATTGGAAGTTTATAGTTCAAAATTTTGTCCTTGTGGTAGTCATCTTACCGTGAAGATTGACAAATATTTTCAAATTGAATTCCATAATTACCATGTGAAGTAATTGTGCATTAATTTCTTTGAATGCACTTTGACTAAGTTTGGAATCATTTGCTTTGTGCCGTTATATTTAGAGTATGTGTTGTGGTGTGAAGTGGTGTGGTACCGTGAGAATGTGATTGTGAAGTGAACCATAGGAGTATGTGTTGCGTGGTTGTGTATTGAAGCGTGGGAGTGTGTGTGAAGCCGTTGAGGTTATGTATTGTATTAGTTGTATGTTAAACCGTGGGTGTGTGTGTGTAGCTTTAGTTGTGTGTTGAACCGTGGGAGTGTGTATGTGTCATGGAGTGTTGTTGTTGGTTTGAAGGAGTGTTTTGTTGTTTTGGTGGTTGGTGCTGTGAAGATGAGTTGTGTTGTTGGGTTGTGGTTAGTGCCATAAAGGTTTGTTGTTGTTAGCGTGAAAGTATGTGGTTATTGTGAAGAGGTGATTGTTAGTATATATAAAAAAAAAATTCAAAATCATCTCAAATGATAGTGTGAATGGTGGAATTGGCATTGAGGCTAATAGTTAGGTTAGAGGAGGTCAGGGTCGTCATGCTACAGGTGAAGAACATTAGAAGAACAATTGCAGGATCTCATCACTATTGTTGCTACATTAGCAACATGGGTAGATCAAATGAAGATGCTTAGCTCATCAGAATGCTCATAAGGAAGGAGCTGTTGGAGGAAATAGGGGTAGGAGGATGGAAGGTGATTATCATGCTTTTAGGGAGGAAATGGATGATAATTTTGAAAATGGGCCTTACCCTAATCGTGAGTTCAAACTACCTCGGGGCTTAGAATATGTGAAATTACAAATGCCTTTATTTGCTGGAAAGGGTTCTGTAGAAGACTACTTGGATTAGGAGGATAAAGTTGAAGGCTTATTTGAATGTTATGAGATTAACGATCACACTTGGGTTCGCCTTATAGCTGTAGATTTTAATGGTTATGCTACCTTATTGTGGAAAAATCTTGTAGCTAGTAGGCAAAGAGATGGTGAGACTGAGATACATACCTAGCAGGAAATGAAACGGGTGATGAGGAGGAGGTTTATACTAGAGCACTACAGATAAGAATTGTTTATGTGTCTCCAAACACTGAAGCAGGGAGGTAAAATAGTTGATGAATATGTACAGGAGTTTGAGACACTAATGATCAAATGTGGGTCAGTCGAACCTTTTGAACAAACCCTAGCAAGATTTGTGTCAAGGTTAAAGTATGAGATTGCCTTCATTGTGGAGCTCCAGAGGTATGACACCTTTGATGAGGCCATCCAGCTAGCTCTGAAAGTGGAAAGACAAAGGTGATCTAATCCATTTAGAGCAGCGTGCAGTAGGTAAGGAACTTCTACAAAACCTTATGCGTCGAATAGTCAACAGATGGAACAAAGGGGAATTGATAAACCTGTGTACACAAATACAACTATTACTAATAAGGAGAGGGAAATTTTAGGAAAAGGAAAAGAGGTTATTGGGGTTGATATCTGACAAACATTGCAAGGGTTAACAAGTGGAAAGATGCATTAAATCAAATGCTTCAAATGCGTGGGTTTTGGACATATGCTACTCAATGTCCTAATAAAAGGGTGATGACTACTATAGAGGTGGAAAATTTAGAGGAAAAAGAAGAAATATTATAGCTTAATGATTTGTCAATAGTGCTACAGGAGTATTATGATGATCCTGATGTTGAGGCACATGAAGACAAGGGAAATGATAAATATCTGTCTATTAACATGTTACGCATGGTAATGACCATATCTCTAGATGTTGGGGACATATAGAGGGAAAACCTATTCCATACTCCTTGTCAGGTTTTAGGTAATTTGTGTGTTCTTTTCATTGATGGTGGTAGTTGCACTAATGTCATAGCTGCTGCAATAGTAAATAGATTGCAAGTAGTCACTAGTCCACATCCTCATCCTTATAAATTGCATTATTTGAGTGTGCAAAATAGTTTGTCTGTCACTTAAAGAGCTAAGGTTCCAATCAGCATAGGGGAAAAATACTATGATGAAATTATTTGTGATGTTCTTCCTATGTGCGCATTTCATATACTATTGGGTAGACCTTGGCTGTTTAATAGGAGAATAGTGCATGATGGGTTTAAAAACACCTATGTGTTTCACAAGGATGGAGAACAAATTATCTTGACTCCTATGTCACCAATTGAGGTACAAGGGTTCTAAGAACAGATCAACAAAACTACTGGACAATCAAAACTTCAAGGTAATAAGCACATGTAAAATAAAGTTTTTAATCCAGGAAAAGACCCATTAGATTTGAGGGCAAATCTTCCACAAGCCTGAGGAGATGGTGGGAATAAAACCTTTTGACCTAGCATTATGAAATCTTCTCGAACAAAAGGAACCAAGACATTCACATACTGTCTTTATTTATTTGATGTAATCTGTTTTGCATTTTTTTAAGTAAGTACAATTGTCGATATTATAAGAAGACGACCAAACATAATAGCAATTAGGTTGTGAATGGATCACGGTCCATTATGAACCGAATTGAACTAAGGGAGAACTGGTCTTCTGTTTGCTCCTTGTGACCGTGATTGAAGCTTGAAGGGACCGGCCATGTGTACTAGTTACTTAGGTTATTGTTTTCATATTTAGGTATAGTATAAATACTTGTTGTTTAGGTTTTGTTGAGGGACTTTTTTGGAGATAAAATTTCAGATATTGTTGCTGTGGAAAACATCCTCTTTCACACATCTACTTTTATCAATTTCTAATTGAAATTGTGGCGATTTTTTGCTTAAGAATTATTGTGCGTAATATCAGTAATTCTCAAGCCTTTCTGACTATTACTGGTGTGTAATATCTAGTACGTAATTGGATTTGTTTTTCCTATTTCATCATCACGCAATTAGTGTTCTTCTAGTTAGGGTTCACACCAATAGTTGGAAGTTGGAGTCAATTGTTCTTCTTTTCTTTTATTTGTAATAAAATTCAGTTGAAGCATATTAATTAATGTACTGCGTAGGGTAATGACTACATCTCCAGATATTGAGGACTTGTAGAGGGAAAACCTATTCCATATTCTTTACAAGGTCTAAGGTAATCTTTATACCCTTCTTATTGATGGCGGTAGTTGCACCAATGTTATAGCTGCTGCATTAGTGAATAAACTGCAACTAGTCACTACACCTCATCTTAAGCCTATGAATTACATTGGCTGAGTGAGCGAGATAATCTACTTGTCACTCAAAGGGTTAAGGTTCCAATCAACATAAGGAAAAAGTACTAGGATGTAATTGATTGCAATGTTCTCCCTATGTGTGCATCACATATATTACTGGGTAGACCTTGGTTATCTGATGGGAAGGTGCTACATGATGGGTATAGAAACATCTATATGTTTCAGAAGGATGGTAATCAGGTTGTTTTGAGTCCTATGTCACCAACTGAGGTGCATGAAGCCCAAGAGAAGATTAATAAAACCCTTAAAAAGAAGTCCTTGATATTAAAGAGGAAGGGCCTAAGGCATGACCTGAATAGAGTGAATTAGATACAGGTAATTCAGAAGCCTTCAGGACAACTACAACTTCAGGATAATAGATACTTGCAGACTAAGATTTTTAGCCCAGGGGATTCTTAGAAGTGTGCAATAAAAATAGAGGAACCATTAGATTTGAGGACAAATCTTTTATAGGTCTAAGGAGATAATAGGAATGAAATCATGGTTCTTACAGATTTGCTTAATGCGGGAATTAAAGCGCAAGAACCGAAGGTGGACACCTTTAGGCCAGCTATAAAGGCTAGTGGCTTTCATCCTAAACTGGCCATTTAAGGTCAGCTGCTTAGCCTCTAAAGCCAGCAGCTTTGGAACTTAAGCCAGCCATCTAAGCCGGCGGCTTACCATGAAAGGCCGGCAATCTTCATTCTAAAGTCAGCAGCTTATGTAAGTGATTCGAGCGAAATTTTGTGACTTTTCGCATTTGTTTTCCCTTTGCTATATATTTGTTGTCTTGTAAGAATTTGGGGACTTTTTGGATATTGGAGAAAATCTATTGTGAAGTTTATTCTTCATTTTTACTCTTATCAATTCGTGAGATTGTGGCAAGGATGGTATTGGATTGTTGTGTCATATCAACAAATCCATAATAGGACTACTCTTTTGCTAGTGCATCATATCCGATAAGGGTTTAGGGATTTTATTGTGTTCTTGTTCGTTATCATTCGTTAATTGGATTGTTGCTTAGGAATTGGAACCACTTGATCCGATCATAGTTTTAGGCACATCACATAGAAAATTTTGGAAGGATGACCCCTCAAAATTGATTGCAATTCCTCCTCGTTCACATAGACACTCCATGTAGTTTCACCTAAGATGCCATCATCTAATTCACCCCTTCTTGTCTTAATTTAATTTGATCTAAACTAACTTAAATAAACTTGATTAAAATGGGATAAGAACCTAGAAATATCATGGAAAAATTAGAGTTTTAGAGTTGGTTAAACAAAAGGAAAATTATATGCAAATCTCATTACCAAAAACACCTTATTACCTTATTTTGTTTCACCCCATTTTTAAGGCTATCTTACCTAATCTTAAACTAATCAAAATTAACCCTAATTTTCCATGATTAAGCTAAGAAAGTTATCTGAAAAATGAAAAAAAAAATTAGCTCGAGAAATTCCTTAGAACCCATCAAATCCGCCCTCCTCTTTTGACTATGTCAATAACATGTGATGTTATCTCTAACACTGTTGGTCCCAATTAAATTAATCAAGAGGGGGGTGAATTGATTAATTGCTTAAAATTTCAATTTTTGCAAATAATTCAAAAACTCTTGACTGATAGAATCACGTGAATAACAAAAATGAAGGACAACAATGTGCAGTAAATAAAATGAGTAGAGAAGAATAGAATGCTCAGAGATTTATAGAGGTTCCACCTCGAGCATCAGTCCTTTCTTCCAGCTCTACGCCGGGGTCCCGGTTGTCTATACCAGTTGTGTTTCACTATATCAAACAAATTGAAAGTGTACAAAATAAGCCTCTTCAAGGCGAAGTCTCATTGCTGAGTCTTTCTAGCTTCTTCACTAAGCTAATCACTCAAACTACAGTGATGAAACAACTATCAATTCCTGATACACGAAAGGAATTACAATGACAATGAGGAATATCAAATTTCCTCTATAACTTAGATCACATGTATATGTAAAAATTTTGCGCTTGAAGATGTATGAGCCTTTTCTTTTCCGTGTGTGTTTTTTTTTTCACAAAAGAACGTTCTCTCTTCTTTTTTTATTTGAATTAAACATTCCTTTTATGAAGAGAACATAACGGTTACTTGGAGTTCCACGTGACAAGCTTTTTTATGTTTTGAAATTTTATATTTCAAAAATAAGTTGAATCTGTTGGAGAGGATCTGCATTCCGTGATATTTTTGATGAGGATAAGCTTGGATAAATCAGTTTGACCGAGATCTTCTTTGGAGATATTCCTTAGATCAAGTTTGTTGAAGATATCCCTCACATTGTGGAACCTTATCTTGATATCCCATATGTTGTGGAACCATATCTTCATGTAACAACCATATTTCTTATCCTTATCTTTGTAACTGCTGGATCTCCCAAAATATAGCACAAATATCTAAATTTAAATCTTGATAAAACCTATAATTCTTATATGATCTCACTTTATCATAAAATAAAATCTTTGAATAAAATCTTGTAAAAACTTTATGTAAATTAAAAACCCCATGATATAAAATCCAACTTTAGTAAAACACATCAAGTATATTACCCAAATATACTTGACACGTGGAGCTAGGCCTTGAAATTTATTAAAAACCATCAATACAAAAATTAGAGCGAAATTTGGAAAAAATTCGTGACAGGCATGGAAGGTTTTGAAAGTGCTTCTGAAGCAAACCTGTCAATTGTTCTCCTATTGTAAAGGTTCTGAAAGTGCTTCTGAAAGATTATCACGAGAACTACGGATACACTACACAACTTCTGAAACATCTTCTATCAGAACAAAAATAATCTATATAACACTTTTGAAGGTTCTGAACAAGCTCCTATCTCCTTGTTCAATTTAGAAAAATTTGTGTACTATCTTCTGAAACAACTTCTAACAAGCTCAAACATACATTACACATTATTCCTCTTTTGTTGACATCAAAACTAAATTAGAGAACTTAACATTCTCCCCCTTTTTGATGATAACAAAACACCATTAGATAAATAAAATAGCAACAACTTTCATGTTTAAGCAAACATATATTTATAATAGAAAAGCATCATAAGCACGCTAGAATCATTATAAACGCATTGATCATAAGCGCAATAGTAAGCAGCATTGATCATAAGCACTCATAAGCACAATACACATTGATCATAAGCACTCATAAGCACAATAGAATCATTAAAAAGGGATAACTCCCCCTTTTTGCTAACAGCAAAAGGGATAACTCCCCCTTAATCGATGCATAAAAGATAAAAGAAGTCTTTACAACTTGTTTTCAAAACAAAAAAAATTAAGACAAGAACTAAGATTTTCTGGATCTTGTAACTCGAGAGGTAGAGGAAGTAGTGGAAGGTTTGGTAGAGGAAGGTTTTTCTAGTGAAGTATCCAAATCGATGATATGTGCACCAAAGCGAACATAATCTGGAAATTTGGTGGATAAGAATAGCTTGATTTCACCATGAAGACTTGTGACAGATTAGGATGTTTTATCCGTCTTGGAGTCCAAAGTCTTGAAAGAGTTAGTGACTGAATCTCCTATCTTCCTTACTTAAGAGACAAACTTATCAAAAGCAATCACATTATTAGATAAATCTTGCTTGACACTCGCACTAAAATCATCATAGAGAATTCTATAGTGATGGAGATCAGTAAGCATTTTCTCATAATTTTTCTTAATATCAGAAAGAATATCAGAAGTTTGTTTAACTTGTAACTCCATTGCTTCTAGTCTCATAAGATCAGACCATTGAAGAATTGAAACTTCATCTGTCAAAGCTGTCTTAACTAAATCTAATAGCTCATGTTTCAAAGCTTCTCGCATAACATTCTTCATTTGTTCTAGATCAACATTGGATGTAGCTTCTTTTGTTCCACTCTTCCCAGCCTCATCAGTATACGGTTGCTTTCTATAGTCTGTTCCAAGTACTATTCTAGGTTCTGAACTAGGTTCTGAACCTTCTTCTTGAATAGGTATCGAAGAAGTTCCAAAAGGAACAATTCTTTTCATATGCCTTTGATGGACAAAATGTGCACCATCATTCGCATACCACAAACAATCCTTAACAAAGATCGACATATGATGAAAAACTTCTTTACCTATCCTCTTTAACTTAATAGGTTCAGAAGAGCTGGTAGGCAAAACTATCCCTTTAAACATAAACAACCGCATGAGTACATTCCCAAATACCAAACTTTCTTTATTTCTCCATATTTGATCAATGACTCTAGAAGCCATGTCCACATTCTTTCTATTAATCATCACATAGATAATTTGAGCATGTTCTATGGACATTGAAGTAGAACTGCCCTTCCTTGGACATATACATTCAACAATAATCTTGTGTATGATTCGAGGAAACAACTTGAAATCAATAACCATTGCTTCTTTCCCATAATCCATTTGTAAGCCTCCATTAATAGCAACAGACAAATCATTCCTAGGCATGTTTGTAATCTCTACATCACCATTTACATCATGTAAGTGTAGACATTTAATTACATCTGCCCTAGAAATTGTAATGTCATGATCACATACCCTAGAAACTAAAACATTCCCTTCCGAAAGACTTAGACTTCCATAAAATTCTTTCACACACTCGCCATAAACTAGAACTTAAGTAAAGCAAAGTTCCATGCATCCTATGGGTTCTAAAAGTTCATTCCAGTAAACTCCATTACTTGTAAAGAAATTAAAATCCACAAAACTACAAGAACACACCTCGTTTTTCTTCCTTCGAAGAGATTTTGAAATTGAGGGTTTCAGACTTGGTACATTCATTTGTTTTGTTTGCTTCTTGGATGTGGTTTCTTGAGTAACCTTTTATTTCCCTTTTGAAGACGATGCAACCCGTTTTCTTTTGGAAATTTTCTTAGAACCTTTGATAGATTCGGAGTCAGGGGAACTTAGATTCTCCTCCATTGAAGGTTCTTAAGGTTTTTCCGAAGAATCTGAAGATTCATCATGAATCACTAAAGGCTTGTTGGAGGATTTTGTTTTAAAGGATTTTTGTTTGAGACGTTATGAAGATTTAGGCGCCATTGGAGTCACAATGAGAGAGAAGGAAAATAGAGAAAGAGAGCAGATTGCGAGATAAAAAATAGGGAAAGAAGGAAACGAGTGAAGAGAAAAATATATATATATATTTATATATTATATGAATAAAGATTTTCTAATATTGAAAGTTTCGGGGAAAAAAAATTCAAAAAGGGTTACAAATTCCTAATTCATTTCTAATAAATTCAAATTTTACCTTTTCAAGAGGTTTAGTAAAAATGTCTACAAATTGATTATCGGTTGGCACAAATTCAACATTTATATCTCCATTATGCACATGATCTCTAATAAAATGATGTCTAATTTCTATGTGCTTTGACCTAGAATGATGCACTGGATTTTTTGTCAAATTTATTGCACTCGTGTTGTCACATTTAATTGGCACAGTTTTAAAATTTATTCCATAATCATTCAATTATTGTTTTATCCATAAAACTTGTGCACAGCAATTACCAATAGAAACATATTCAGCTTCAGCTGTGGATAGAGCAACAGAATTTCGTTTTTTAGAAGACCAAGAAATTAATTTATCACCTAGGAATTGACAAGTACCAAATGTACTTTTTCTATCAATTTTACAACCAGCATAATCTGCATCAAAATATCCTATTAAATCAAAATTTTGATTTTTAGGATACTAGATGCCTAAATTTGAAGTATTAACTAGGTATTTGAAAATTCGCTTTACAGCTGATAAATGAATTTCTATTGGTGCAACTTGAAATCTAGCACACAAACACACACTGAACAAAATATCAGGTCTTGATGCAGTCAAGTACAATAAAGAACCTATAAGACTCCTATAAAGTTTCTCACTTACCTTCTGTCCATTTGAGTCAGAGTCTAACCTTGTTGAAGTACTCATAGGTGTCGTAACCTTTTTGCAGCCATCATATCCAAATTTCTTCAATATTTGTTTTGTGTATTTTTCTTGATGAATAAAGATTCCTTCTTTTGTTTGTTTTATTTGAAGCCCCAAAAAGAATGTCAATTCTCCCATCATTGACATTTCAAATTCTGCCTGCATGGTCTCAGCAAATTCTTGACACAACAATTCTTTAGTAGATCCAAAGATAATATCATCCACATATATTTGTACAACCAAGATATCATTATCAAAAGTTTTCAAGAATAAAGTAGTGTCAACTTTTCCTCTATGAAAACCTTTAGAGATAAAAAACATACTCAATCTTTCATACCAAGCTCTTGGAGCTTGTTTCAAACCATATAGTGCTTTATTTAATTTAAAAACATAATCTGATTTGAAAGGATCTTCAAATCCAAGTGGTTGTTCTACATAAACTTCTTCCTTTATAAAACCATTCAAAAATGCACTTTTTACATCTATTTGAAAAACTTTAAAATCCTTATAAGATGCATATGCAAGCATCAACCGTATTGCTTCTAGTCTAGCAACAGGTGCATATGTTTCATCAAAATCTATTCCTTCTTCTTGTGAATAACTTTTAGCTACTAGTCTTGCTTTATTTCTTATAATTTTACCATCTTCATCTAATTTATTTTTAAACACCCATTTAGTTCCAATTATAGACTTTCCTCTAGGTCTAGGAACTAAATTCCATACATTGTTTCTTTGAAATTGATTTAATTCTTCTTGCATAGAGATAATCCAATTATCATCATTTAAAGCTTCTTCCATATTACTAGGTTCAATTTCAGATAACAACACAAAATGATTTTCAAGATTTTGTAAATTAGCTCTTGTTTTAACACGAGATTGAACATTACCTATTATTTGATCAGAAGGATGTGCAGACTTATACCTCCAAGCTTTAGAAGCCTCTTGTTCAGATCTTACACCTTCTGAAGTACCTTCTGTATTTGCCTCTGAAATAGGTTCTGGACAACCAGATCCTCGAGTGTTAACAGTAGGTGCTTTTGACTTAGGTTTTGAACTAACTTCTGCTTTAGAATTGGAGTACTTTTCTTCATCAGAATCAACATCCTTTAAATCCTCAATAAATTTAACATTTATTGATTCTTCAATAGTTTTTGATGATTTCTTGAAAACACGATAAGCACGACTATTTAGAGAATATCCTAAGAAAATAGCTTCTTCAGATCTTTCATCAAACTTACCAAGGTTGAGAGGATTCTTTTTCACAAAACATTTAGATCCAAAGATATGAAAATATGAAACGTTAGGTTTCTTACCTCGAAACATCTCATAAGCAGTCTTTGATGTCATGGGTCGAATGAAAACTCTATTGATGATATAGCAAGCTGTAGAAACTGCTTTTGCCAAAAAATACTTAGCAATTCCACTTTCATTTAACATAGATCTAGTCATCTCTTGTAAAGTTCTATTCTTGCATTCCACTACTCCATTTTGTCGAGGAGTGTATGGAGCTGAGAAATTGATGTGCCTAATTCCAAGCTTAAGCACAATAAAAAGAATCAAGGAAAACTCCTCAATTCACACACACAAAAACCGGTTCACATGACTAGGCAAATGCGGAAATCCTAAGGCAATGGAATGAAATCCAAAGAGCTCCAATTGCTATTATCAATCCAAACAAGTAATCTTCATCGAATAATAACAATTATAATTGAAACCCACGTGAATCAAATCAAGAAAACAAAAGGGTCAAACCACAAATTCCAATCCCTTCCTTTAACTATCCAATTCACGTCACAATGAAGAGAATTGATAAATCTATTTTAACTCTTATAATTGGAGATGATTAAGTCAATTTTTGAGATAATTGAGCGTGAAAATATAAGATTATGATGCTTAATTGATTTATATTTCATGTTCAGGTGTGGAAAAGGATGATTTGATGAAAAGTATTTAAATTCAAGATGAATTGGAGATAAAAGCAAGTAAAAAGGGAATGCTTTGAAGTTAAAGGAAGTCACACGGTTTTACAAACGACCGTGTGAAGAAATCAGGAGACTACACAATTCGGATACACGCCCGTGTATCCGACCGTGTATCAGCGTGGAAGAAGAGTTTTCAGGACAGACCAGTACACGGTTGGAATACACACCCGTGTAACCCAACCGTGCATAAGAAGAAAAAAGAAGACAGAGGAATACACGGCTATTACAAACGGCCGTGTGGGATATACACGCCCGGAGTTCACTGATTAAGAGAGATACATGGTTTATCTACACGCCCGTGTAGTATGACCGTGTGTCTATCAAAGGAAAGATATCTTCAAATCGATTTTAAATCTTTCGTCCATATTTGAAGGATATCTCCTACACGCCAGAGAGGAAGCTACCCTAGGTATAAATAGTCATCTTTGAAGAGAGAGAAAGTAGTTTTAGGAAGGCAGAAAACACATCCTGGAATTTTGGAGAACAACAGCAGTCAAAGAAATTTTCGAGCTTTAATTCTAGAAGGGTTTCACACATGGATTTGATTATTTCGTTTTGTTATTCCTTAAGAACCATGTGTAGCTAATTATTTCATACCCGGATCTTACAAAAGTCTGATTACTATGTAACATTGGGTTTATTGCAAAATTAATGACGATTGAGCATCTCTGATTTCATCCATGTTGTTTATTATATATTGTTGATTTGATGTTTGGCCAGCATTAGATTATATTGATTTCTGATAAGTTGATTGGAAAATCTCTTGTTTAAATAGATCATACATTGGATGAAAAGGCTTGTATGCAATCTAGGGATAGAAAGCATAAGTTTTCCGTATTAAATTGGATATAATGATTTAATCTAATTGAGGGTTGTGGTATAGTCATGCAATTCTGATTGTTGTTAATAAAAGAGGGATCTTTGTTAATACGGTTAGAATTAGGAGTTAGTGATTTTGGAAGAAACATTGACTTAGTGTTAGATGCCCCGTGGATCAGAGATAATCAGTATTCATTAATTAGTTTTCTAAGGATTGAAGTTGCATAGTAATTAGATGAGTAGTAAGAGTAGGGTATGCGTTGGAACATTGGATTTGATAATTTAACTCATTGTTTGATATTCATTGATTTCAATTCTATTAGATAATTTAGTTTAATTTAGGTAATTTGGTTAAACCAATTCACTCGAAATTGTGATGTTAGATAGTCGGTTTGAGGTTAGTATTAGCACTTGTAGATCCCTGGGGGAACGATATCCGTGCTTAAACTCTATACTACTGTAATCGATAGGTGCACTTGCCTAATTGATCGCAAGGAAGAGTCGGAGTAAAAAGGATTTTAATTTGTGTGATTGCGATTTCATCAACAAGTTTTTGGCGTCGTTGCTGGGGATCGGCGATATTAAGAACACTAAACGCTGACTAATCTGACCATTTCTTCTCTTATCATTTGTTATCCTTGGTTTTACTTTCTTATAAAGGGAACTAATTAAATTGGTTTTCTTTGCAGTTTATGACAAGGAGCTCTTCTTCTAAACTCCTTGAATTCGACCCAGAGATTGATCGGACAGTCAGAAGGAAATTAAAGAGTGCTGAACCTGCTGTGAGTGAAGAGGAATTGCTGCTGAGTGAGAGTGAGAATTCAGTAGATAAGAACAGTCACTCAGTGAACAGCAGCGAATCTCATATTGAAGCAATGGCGGATGAACGTAGGACCATAGTTTAGTACGCTAGGCCTACTTTAGGTAGTACCGGATCGTGTATAGTGATGCCTGCAATAGAGGCCAACAACTTTGAAGTCAAGGCCTCTACAATGAATATGATCCACAATCAATGCCAATTTGATGGATTACCTGACGAGGACCCCCATGCTCATATTCAGATGTTCCTAGACATCTGTGTTACCGTTAAACAGAACGGGGTGTCCGATGAGGCACTAAAGTTGCGTCTGTTTCCTTTCACTTTCAGAGGAAAAGCGAGGCAGTGGTTCAGTTCTTTGGACCGGGACTCCATCACGACTTGGACCCAGCTGGCAGAAACATTTTTGGACTATTACTTTCCGCCTTCTAAAACTGCCAGGTTGAGGAATGATATCACATCGTTCCTTCAGTTGGAAAATGAGCCACTCCATGAAGCTTGGTTGCGATTTAAGGACTTGCTTAGGCGGTGCCCACACCACCAAATGCCTAACTGGTTGCAAGCCTCAACTTTCTATAATGGGCTTGATTATCTGACGCGACAAACCATCGATGCTGCTGCTGGTGGCACACTTGATGTAAAGACTCTTGAAGAGACTTTAGAATTGTTTGAGAACATGGCCAAGAACAACCATCAATGGAGAAACGCCAGAGCAAGACCGAGAGTGGGAGGTGTTCATGAAGTGGAAATGATGACCACCATTGCGGCAAAGGTCGATGCTCTAGCTAGAAAGGTCGATGGGATGGCGATATCTATACCACCCCTATATTATCCAACCGATTCATCAACCGATTTCATGGCTCAAGGGACTACAGAGCAGATTGATTATGTAGGTAACCCTATAAGGCCTCAGAACAACCCTTACAGCAACACCTATAATTCGGGTTGGCGCAATCACCCCAATTTTTCATGGAGTAATCCACAATTCCCTCAGGGCAATGCACTTACACCGGGATTTCAAAGGCCTCCTCCACCACCTCTTCCAGAAAAGAAGTCCAATCTAGAGGACATGATCTCCAAGTTCATCCAAACATCCGAGCAACGCCAACAATCCACTGAGGCAGCTCTAAGGAATCATGAGGCGTCCATTCATAACTTGGAAACTCAGGTGGGTCAGATAGCAAAATTGCTTTCAGAAAGACCGCAAGGATCCTTGCTTGGAAACACCGAACCCAATCCTCGGGAACAGGTAAAGGCAGTGACTCTAAGGAGCGGTAAGGAATTGCAATCTGACACTATTGGAGTGCAAGGGGTTGTGCTTGAAAAAAGGGGTTGAGAAGAAAGAAGAAGGGGGTGCTGAGAAGGAACACGGGGCTGAGGAGATCAAAGAGAAAGAGTGTGTTCAAGGGAAAGTTAAAGCATCCACTGTTTAGCCGTACAAGCCTCCAATTCCATATCCGGGATGTCTGAAAAAGGATAAGGATCAAGAGCACTTCAGTAAGTTTCTAAACTTGTTTAAATAATTACATATCAACATACCGTTTGTGGAAGCTCTTGCGCAGATGCCCAGGTATGCGAAATTCCTAAAGGATTTGCTCTCGAATAAGAAACGGTTGGAAGATATCTCTACTGCAGTTGTTGGAGCTGAGTGTTCGGCGATTTTGCAAAACAAGTTGCCCAAGAAGCTCAAGGATCCGGGTAGTTTCACTATTCCATGCTTAATAGGTGAACTACCGATGGAGAGAGCTTTGGCGGATCTCGGGGCGAGCATAAACCTGATGCCATACTCATTGTTCAAGCAACTGAACTTGGGAGAGCCAAAGCAAACGAGGATGAATCTGCAACTGGCAGATCGCTCGATCAAGTTCCCTAGAGGAATCATTGAGGACGTCCTGGTTAAGGTAGAAAACTTTATCTTCCCTATTGATTTTGTAATCCTTGATATGAATGCAGATGTGGAGGTCCCGCTGATCTTAGGACGACCATTTTTGGCCATTGCAAGAGCTGTGATTGATGTGGCGGATGGAAGATTAGTTTTGAGAGTGGGGGAGGATGAACTAGTGGTGAGAATCCCAGCAGCACTGAAACAAACTTTGAACACCGACGATACATCTTATGCTATAGATTGTGTTGACAAGTCGGTAATGAGTGTTATGTAAGAGTTGATGTGTAGAGATCCTCTTGAATTGAGTTTGATAGCGGATGATGATGAAGTGAGTGAAAATGTGGAGATTCTAAATGTGAAAGCTCATCTGAGAGCTTGTGAGGAAGTAGTTTGTAGAAAGGGGTTTGAGAAGATTGGGGTCAGTGAGGAAGGAAGATTGAAACCGTCGGTTGAGGAACCCTCAGAACTTGAGTTGAAGCAACTCCTTGAGTATCTTGAATATGCCTTTTTGGAGGCCGATTCTAAACTCCCTGTCATTATTTTAGCTGGTTTGACAAGGGAGCAAAGGGATAGCTTACTAAGGGTCTTGAAGGAGCACAAGAGTGCTCTTGCTTGGAAGATATCTGATATAAAGGGTATTAGTCCTTCGTTTTGCACCCATAAGATCCCGTTGGAGGAGGATTTCAAACCTGTGGTGCAACCTCAAAGAAGGTTAAACCCTAACATGAAAGAACTGGTCAAGAAGGAGGTGATTAAGCTCTTGGATGTAGGGTTAATCTACCCTATTTCCGACAGTTCTTGGGTAAGTCCTGTACAAGTGGTACCCAAGAAAGGGGGAATGACTGTGGTCCCCAATGAAAGGAACGAATTGATACCCATGAGAACTGTTACGGGATGGCAAGTGTGCATTGATTATAGACGGCTGAATGAGGCAACTCGGAAGGATCACTTCCCCCTCCCTTTTGTGGATCAAATGCTAGAGCGATTAGCAGGACATCTATACTACTATTTTTTAGACGGTATGTCGGGATATTTTCATATCCAAATCGCTCCTGAGGACCAAGAAAAGACTACCTTTATCTGTCCCTACGATACTTTCGCATATAGGTGCATGCCTTTTGGGTTATGCAACGCACCGGCTACGTTTCAGCGGTGTATGCTAGCCATCTTTGAGGATTTGGTATAGGACATTATGGAAGTCTTTATGGACGATTTCTCCATCTTTGGTGATTCCTTTGATTCTTGTCTCAATAATTTGGAGAGAGTGTTGATTCGATGTGAAGAGACAAATCTGGTTTTGAATTGGGAGAAATGTCACTTCATGGTGAAGGAGGGTATTGCTCTAGGCCATAAAATTTCTCATAGAGGAATCGAAGTGGATAGTGCTAAGGTGGACACAATTGCAAAACTTCCACCACCTTCTTCAGTAAGAGCCATTCGGAGTTTCCTTGGGCATGCTGGCTTTTATAGAAGGTTCATTAAGGACTTCTCTAAAATAGCCCGTCCGCTGACACGGTTATTAGAAAAGGACATACCTTATGAATTCACCAATGAATGCCTTCAAGCGTTCAATAAGCTTAAGGAATTGTTGACCAAAGCACCTATCATGGTGGCTCCTGATTGGGATCTTCCTTTCGAATTAATGTGTGATGCAAGTGATTTTGCTGTTGGAGCGGTTTTGGGACAAAGGAGGGATAAGCACTTTCAGCCTATTTATTATGCTAGTAAGACCCTCACAGGTGCTCAAGAGAACTACACCACGACCGAAAAGGAACTTCTTGCTGTAATTTTTGCTTTTGACAAGTTTCGGTCTTATTTAATTTTGTCTAAGGTAATTGTTTACACTGACCATTCAGCTCTCAGGTTTTTATTATCTAAGACAGATGCTAAACCGCGACTCATTCGATGGATATTGCTTCTCCAAGAATTCGATTTGGAGATTCGGGATAAAAAGGGAGCGGAGAATCTAGCTGCTGATCATCTTTCTCGATTGGAGAACCCGCATTTGGAGAAATTGGATGAAGATGAGATTGATGATGCTTCTCCAGACGAAGGACTTTATCAGATTAACGAGGTAAGTGACACTTCCGATCCTTGGTTTGCTGATTTTGCTAACTATCTTGTTTGCAAAGTACTCCCTAGTGACAAAATGCCTTAGCAAAAGAAGCAGTTCTTTGCTGAGTTAAAGCACTATTTTTGGGAGGAACCATTCTTGTTTCGTGTTTGTGCAGATCAAGTGATTAGACGATGTGTAACCGAGCAAGAAGGGCAAGAGATTTTGAAGCACTGTCACACCGGGCCAACTAGCGGTCATTATAGTGTGAATCGGACAGCCCACAAGGTTTTGGAATCCAGATTTTATTGGCCAAGTATATTCAAAGACTCCTTCAGTTTTGTGAAGACATGTGACAGGTGCCAACATATGGGTAGTATATCAAAACGTGATGAGATGCCCCAGAACTTCATTTTGGAGTGTGAGATCTTCGACGTGTGGGGGATCGATTTTGTGGGCCCTTTCCCAAATTCTTTCGGGAATAAGTATATACTCGTGGCAGTGGATTATGTGTCCAAATGGGTAGAAGCCCAAGCTTTGTCCACCAATGATGCCAGAGTAGTGGTGAAATTCTTAAAGAAACGTTTTTCTAGGTTTGGAGCACCACAGGCTTTAATTAGCGATAGGGGAACACATTTCTGTAATGTGCAATTGGAGAAAGTGCTGAAGCGGTATGGAGTCACCCATAGATTAGCAACCCCCTATCATCCTCAGACGAGTGGTCAAGTGGAAGTTTCAAACTGTGAACTCAAAAGAATTCTAGAAAAGACAGTGGAGCACCACCGAAGGGACTGGTCGGAAAAACTAGACAATGCATTGTGGGCCTACAAGACTGCATTCAAAACTCCTTTGGGTACCACTCCATACTGACTAGTGTTTGGGAAAGCTTGCCACCTGCTAGTGGAGTTGGAACATCGAGCCTTTTGGGCTATGCGTACTCTCAACATGGATCTAGAGGCTGCTGGAAAAAAGAGGAAGTTTTAG
This sequence comes from Laguncularia racemosa, assembly GCA_037954665.1. Lineage (NCBI taxonomy): Eukaryota > Viridiplantae > Streptophyta > Magnoliopsida > Myrtales > Combretaceae > Laguncularia > Laguncularia racemosa. The sequence continues at coordinate 1,057,164 of JBBMOL010000141.1, read as the reverse complement.
TTAAACGAACTCGATGAGTGGCGCGCGATGGCCTATGATAACATGTGCATTTATAAAGAGAAGGTGAAGAGGTATCACGACCAGCGGATTCATCATCCGAAACAATTCCGTGAGGGAGATCATGTTCTCTTGTTCAACTCGCAGCTGAAACTTTTTCCGGGCAAGTTGAGATCGAGATGGTCTGGACCATTCAAAGTACACAAAGTCTTTCCCCATGGAGTTGTGGAATTGGAACACCCGGATGGGCACACTTTTAAGGAAAATGGACAGCGCCTGAAGTTGTATTTTGGGACTCAAGGGGAGAAAGAGGGCCAAGAGGAGTTTAGACTCCACCCTCTGGTGACTTAATCAGAAGGAGCTTCATTTCGTCGAGCAAACGACGTTAAACAAAAGCGCTTGATGGGAGGCAACCCATGCAATTAAGTAAGTTTCATTTTTGTTTTGAGTTATCACCATATTTGTTTTTCTTTTTCCAAGGTTTTGCAGAGGAGTATTTATGAAGAAGCTTTTTGAGGAGATGGACTTCAAGAAATAATCAAGAGAAGGAAAATTATAACCTTCAGGAGACACACGGATGACATACACGGGCTTGATATAAGGTAAACCACAGAGTAATACACGGTCAAGTCACACGGGCGTGTGACTGACAGTGTATACAAGGAAATTTTGAACAAGGAAGACACGGCTAAGGGAAACGGCCGTTTATCAAATCCGTGTATGGGGACCGTATGTGTTCGGGTATTTATACCCTTTTTGATAACCGTACCCCTCATTTTTAGTACACTCTCATCTACATATCTTTTCTCTATATACATCATTCACTTTCCATTCCCTTGTTGGTTTCCCTCTCCCATTGCTTTGACAAGGTAAGATCTCTCTCATTCTTCTTCCTTTCTCTTGCTTCCCTCTCTATTTTCTCACTTAAGGTCAGATTTCCATGTGAAGGTGGCGTGTTATGACATGTGGAGGATAATGAAACCTTAGGGCTTTTGTTTATCTACCTGCTCCATCAGAGGAAAGCCCCCACAGACCAGGCAAGGAGCGAATGGTTGCTGAGGAAAACTCCGACGATGAAGACTATGTGTCTGAGAAGGATGATGACTGATTTTTCCTAACTATTTGCTAACTTGTCTGTCTAACCCTGAATTGTTTCTGTTGACTATTTGCTGTGACTTTGACTATCTGTGATAAACTTGGATGATATTGACTTGTGCTTATTTTTTTTTGTTTTAATCATTTCTTTTAGTTTCTCTTTTAGTGTGTTTTGTTTTTAGGATTTTATCTATACCCATTTAGACTTTCGCTGGTGCTGATTGAATGTTGAAAGCTGATGATCTCAGAAGGATGATTCGAGGAATTTGCACTTGAATGGAGTTTCCCCTGTGAATGACTTGCCACTTATAGATTTCAGGGGAGTTTCAATTTTCTTTCTCCTTTTATTTTCCTTGTTTCTATTTTCTTTCCTTAGTGTACTTTGTGGGCAAACATTGGGGACAATGTCTGATTTTAAGTGTGGGAAAGGGAATAGAAAGAACAGAAAGATATCATAAGAGCAATGAACTTATGGACTTTTAAATGCTCAATTTCCCTTATTTAAGTAACATTTGGAAGCTTAATGATGATGAGAAATAGTTGCTCAGGAAACATGAAATTCCACTTGTATAGGCAGCTATTTCATGGGAAATTTTTTGAATTTTGCATTATTCTCTTATTTTGTATTCTCTTTACCTTTTTAGAGTTATAGTATGGTATCCATATGAGGGATACTTACTTGTTATTTAGGCTTTCATTTCAAATTTAGGATTTGATTTTGCGATCTTGAATGAAGGAACAAGTGATACTTATAGCTTGGTGACTTTCCCCTAAAAAAAATAATGGAATAGAACACAAATTGGGAGTAATTTGATGAAAAAAAAAATAATGAACAATAACAAATAGTTTAGAAGTGGATCTCATTGACTCGAGTAATTAAGTCCGAGGGGTGCCCTTTCGGGGGAATAACATCTATTGACTTGGGTGATGAACTCGGGATCATTGGCTGAAAGCTCGCTACAAGGGTTATGAGTAAAATCCAAGAAAACTGAACTAAATGAGGCTTTAAATTAGAATATTTGGATTCGAGTGGTAGAGGTTCGAAGGGGTATCTTAAAACCTAGTAGCCTAAGATCGTCTGGTCTGGGACATACTGGCCAAGGAAACCGCTCTTATTCACTAAAAGAAAGGAATTGATTAGTTAATTCAACCCGAACAAGTAAATCCGAGGGACGCCCTCTATGCTTGAGGGGATAACGTTTGTTAACTTGGGTGACGAGCCCGGGATTATCGATTAAAAGTTCGTTACATGGGTTAATTGACTAAGAAAAGGTACTAAAAGGTTAAACTCCTAATCCAAAAAGGGGAAAAAGATCCAGGAAATAAGTGGATGTATATGCCTGAGTTCTATGATTGTAAGTCTGATCTTAACTTTGAAATTTTTGGTTAAATGATAAAGGGTAAAAGTTTCACTTACTTGGATTAATACAGGAAATCTACTATTGGTATTTTGAATACAAGTGCTTAATAAGATTGAGTGATAAGAAAGGCGAATTGTGGAAAATGGTGGCTATCCTGGTATAAAGTGGGGTTAATGATTGAATTTCTTCCTGAGTTTTAAGAATTCTGAGAATTGAGACTTCCATATGTGTAATTTGCTTGAGGACAAGCAAATGCTTAAGTGTGGGGAAATTTGATAAATCTATTTTAACTCTTATAATTGGAGATGATTAAGTCAATTTTTGAGATAATTGGGCGTGAAAATATAAGATTATGATGCTTAATTGATTTATATTTCATGTTCAGGTGTGGAAAAGGATGATTTGATGAAAAGTATTTAAATTCAAGACGAATTGGAGATAAAAGCAAGTAAAAAGGGAATGCTTTGAAGTTAAAGGAAGTCACACGGTTTTACAAACGGCCGTGTGAAGAAATCAGGAGACTACACGGTTCGGATACACGCCTGTGTATCCGACCGTGTATCAGCGTGGAAGAAGAGTTTTCAGGACAGACCAGTACACGGTTGGAATACACACCCGTGTAACCCAACCGTGCATAAGAAGAACAAAGAAGACAGAGGAATACACGGCTATTATAAACGGCCGTGTGGGATATACATGCCCAGAGTTCACTGATTTAGAGAGATACACGGTTTATCTACATGCCCGTGTAGTATGACCGTGTGTCTATCGAAGGAAAGATATCTTCAAATCGATTTTAAATCTTTCGTCCATATTTGAAGGATATCTCCTACACGCCAGAGAGGAAGCTACCCTAGGTATAAATAGTCGTCTTTGAAGAGAGAGAAAGTAGTTTTAGGAAGGCAGAAAACACATCCTGGAATTTTGGAAAACAACAGCAGTCAAAGGAATTTTCAAGCTTTAATTCTAGAAGGGTTTCACACATGGATTTGATTATTTCGTTTTGTTATTCCTTGAGAACCATGTGTAGCTAATTATTTCATACTCGGATCTTACGAAAGTCTGATTACTATGTAACATTGGGTTTATTGCAAAATTAATGACGATTGAGCATCTCTGATTTCATCCATGTTGTTTATTATATATTGTTGATTTGATGTTTGGCTAGCATTAGATTACATTGATTTCTGGTAAGTTGATTGGAAAATCTCTTGTTTGAATAGATCATACATTGGATGAAAAGGCTTGTATGCAATCTAGGGATAGAAAGCATAAGTTTTCCGTATTAGATTGGATATAATGATTTAATCTAATTGAGGGTTATGGTATAGTCATGCAATTCTGATTGTTGTTAATAAAAGAGGGATCTTTCTTAATACGATTAGATGCCCCGCGGATCAGAGATAATCAATATTCATTAATTAGTTTTCTAAGGATTGAAGTTGCATAGTAATTAGATGAGTAGTAAGAGTAGGGTATGCGTTGGAACATTGGATTTGATAATTTAACTCATTGTTTGATATTCATTGATTTCAGTTCTATTAGATAATTTAGTTTAATTTAGGTAATTTGGTTAAATCAATTCACTCGAAATTGTGCGGTTAGATAGTCGGTTTGAGGTTAGTATTAGTACTTGTAGATCCCTAAGGGAACGATATCCGTGCTTAAACTCTATACTACTGTAATCGATAGGTGCACTTGCTTAATTGATCGCAAGGAAGAGTCAGAGTAAAAAGGATTTTAATTTGTGTGATTGCGATTTCATCAACAAGAATGATATCATATATCAACACAATCAATCCTATAAGAAGCTATTGATCACGAATTGCAAATTAAAACAAGTCTAAGAACATCCAAATCAACCTAGATATGACACACTAGTGATGAAATGGAAAACAACAATAAGGAACCAATATTACTCACGATTTCTCCTTGTTGCACTCGCCACAATTTCAACTTCTTGGGATTGAAATTGATAAGAGAATTTGGAATTAGGAAAACCCTAAGCCCTCTCATGAAATGTGAAGTGTTTGTTCTGCAAAATAATCCACTTCAAACCCTCTCTTAAGCAAGTATTTATACTTGCTACTCCTAGGGTTAAAAAGTGCTCAAAATTACAAGTTTGCCACTTTTAAGGTGGCTATCCCTAAATGAAAATTACAAGGAAATAAAAGTGTCCCAAAACCAAAATAGTTCAATAAACATTTACAAGATACAAAATAACATAAGTCTTCATGATCCAATACCTTAGAATAGAGAACAATCGCAGCGGGTCTTTGATTGTTATCCTGAAAAATGTTCGGTGTCCAACTGAAGTTGTAGGACATTTTGGCATCCCATGGAGAATTATAATTGTACCTGTAAGATTATTTTCAAATTTTGTTAGAAATAAAGACATAAGGTAAAATATAAACAATTTGGATAATCATCCAAATTGGGTTCTGAAGGGGTTGGCAGTGTCAGAAATTTTCCCATTATCTCCTCGGGCTTCTGAAAGATTTGCCCTCAAATCTAGAGGATCAGTTGTGGAACTGAACCCTAGTATCTCTGTTGTCCTACTCTTTTGGCTAACCATGGTAGTGGATGGATTCCTGATCTGTTTTTGAAAACCCTGGACTTCAGATGGAGTCATCGGTAATAGAACTATGCGTGACTCGCCCATGCTGAACATGTAGGTATTTTCAAACCCATCATGTATCACCCGTCGATCATACAACCAAGGCTGACCCAACAGCAAATGGAATGCATGCATAGGAATTATATCACAAAGGATCTCATCATGATAGTTCTGCCCGACACTCACAGGAACCTTTGCCCTAAGGGAAACATGCATACTACCTCTATTATCCAGCCAATGCAAATGATAAGGACTATGATGTAGTATAGTAGACAGTTGTAATTTGTCTACCAGTGCAGCAGATATAACATCCGTGCAACTACCACTATCAATGATGAGTACACAAAGGTTACCTCTGATTCTATAAGAGGTATGAAATATGTTCTCCCTCTGAATATCATTGGTATCAGGAGATGTGGACAAAATCCTGCGTAACACATTAAGGGGTAGATATTTCCCTCCAGTATGCTCCTCAGGCGCATTTGCATTCTGATCATCATAATATTCCTACAGTGCTGTAGGTAAGTTTGTAGGCTCAATCTGACCATGATCATCCTCAGTATCCTCTCCAGTGTCTTCCATAGCAGTCATCACCCTCTTATTTGGACACTATGCAGCCATATGCCCAAATCCCATGCATTTAAAACATTTTATCTGGCGCGCTTTCCCACTAGTAGATCCGGGAACAGTTTGCCTTGTTTCTGGTGCCATGACCTCTTTAACCTTCCCAGTGGGTAAGTTTTCTCTTATAATGGTTGGGGTAGTAGTGTCCACTGCTTTGACTCCCTCACCTACCTCCTTTGTTCCTCCTGATCGACTATCGGCTGAGATGGGTCTATTAACAGTATTAGGTCTACTGCTTGTAGCCCTAAAGAAGTTGGACCTCCTCTGTCTCTCTACTTTTAAGGCCAACTGAATAGCCTCATCAAGTGTAGTATAGCGCTGCAACTCGACAATACACGCTATCTCATATTTTAAACCTGAGACAAATCACGCTATAGTTTGTTCTGGAGGCTCAACAGACCCACACCTAATCATAAGGGTCTCAAATTCCTGCACATAATCATCCACTGTTTTGCTCCCTTGCCTCAAGGTTTGCAGTCGCATAAGCAGCTCCTGTTTGTAGTGCTCAGGAATGAACCTTTTCCTTAGCAACCTCTTCATGTCCCTCCAGGTCTAAACCTCTACCTCTCCATCCCAACACCTGTTGATGATCAAATTCTTCCACCAAAGTGCAGCATAGCCCACAAATTCAACAGTAGCCAATCTGACCCTAGTACTGTTGTTGATCTCATAACATTCGAAGAGACCTTCGACCTTATCCTCCCAGTCTAAGTATTCATCTGCTGACCCCTTACCATCATAGGATGGCATTTGTAGTTTCACATACTCCAAACCCCGAGGTGGCCTGAAATCCCTATTCTGATTTAGGTTTACCCCAAAATTGTCATCCCTTTCTTCCATGTTTGGAAGATGCTCCTCACCCATCCTTCTATTTAAATTCCCATCTCCCACTACTCTGTTTCGATGAAGGTTTTGTGGAGCTACTCCAGGTGGTGCCTGATGGTTTACCACTAGTGGTTGTGGTAATGTCATCCTATTAATCCTAGTTGCTAGAGTAGCAACTATAGTAGTAAGATCCTGTAGCTGTTCCTCTAAGGTCCTCCTACCTGCAACATTATGACCCTGACCTCCACCAACCTGACTATTGGCTTCATCACTCATTCCTCCATTCACGCTATTATTCAACATGTTTGTTGGATGCGATCTATTTGAAGTACTAGTGTAATCTCTAATAATTGTAGCACACTCACTTCACTTCACCACGTCACAAAACTAATTCACACTGCCACTTACACACTACACACACAACACACTAAATCCACACAACAATAATATGTTGCAATCCTTCACTTCCACGGTAATAACAAACACAATGGAACTAACTAAAGATACTCCTCAAAATGGCAAGCAATTAATTCCAACAAGTTAATGTGCAATCAAGGTGATTAATACACAATAACTCTATAGCTTAATGGTTGATTTGAATTCAAATTAGTTTCCTAATCCTCCACGCCACTTGAAGAAATCTTCTAAGGAAATGACTCTTCCAATTCCGCAATAATGAAGAAACAATATGCACTAATTAACAATGCTACAACAAGAAATTCCTCTCCTTCCTCGCGTAAACAACACACGGCAAGGATGAAGACAATAACCAAACTTTCCTTTCAAATCAGAAGCTTCATCTATCCTCTTCAACAAAGATCAATCACGTAAAGATCAAGGTGACAACAAAAAAAAATTCAATTGTTCCGAACTTCCACTCACCTACAATTCGGTTCACAATGGTAAGACAAAAACTTTCAATTCCCAAACTTCAATCGACAAACCCCTTCTCACAAACCTTCAAGCTCTGATACCACAAAGATGATGTGCCTAATTCCAAGCTTGAGCACAATCAAAAGAATCAAGGAAAACTCCTCAATTCAGACACACAAAAACCAGTTCACTTGACTAGGTAAATGCGGAAATCCTAAGGCAATGGAATGAAATCCAAAGAGCTCCAATTGCTATTATCAATCCAAACAAGTAATCTTCATCAAATAATAACAATTATAATTGAAACCCACGTGAATCAAATCAAGAAAACAAAAGGGTCAAACCACAAATTCCAATCCCTTCCTTCAACTATCCAATTCACATCACAATGAAGAGAATGATATCATATATCAACACAATCAATCCTATAACAAGCTATTGATCACAAATTGCAAATTAAAACAAGTCCAAGAACATCCAAATCAACCTAGATATGATGCACTAGTGATGAAATGGAAAACAACAATAAGGAACCGATATTACTCACGATTTCTCCTTGTTGCACTCGCCACAATTTCAACTTCTTGGGATTGAAATTGATAAGAGAATTTGGAATTAGGAAAACCCTAAGCCCTCTCACGAAATGTGAAGTGTTTTTTCTGCAAAATAATCCTCTTCAAACCCTCTCTTAAGCAAGTATTTATACTTGCTACTCCTAGGGTTAAAAAGTGCTCAAAATTACAAGTTTGCCACTTTTAAGGTGGCTATCCCTAAATGAAAATTACAAGGAAATAAAAGTTTCCCAAAACCAAAATACAACCAAAATAGTTCAATAAACATTTACAAGATACAAAATAACATAAGTCTTCATGATCCAATGCTTCAGAATAGAGAACAATCGCAGCGGGTCTTTGATCGTTATCCTAAAAAATGTTCGGTGTCTAACTGAAGTTATAAGACACTTTGGCATCCCATGGAGAATTATAATTGTACCTGTAAGATTATTCTCAAATTTTATTAGAAATAAAGACATAAGGTAAAATATAAGCAATTTGGATAATCATCTAAATTGGGTTCTGAAGGGGTTGGCAGTGTTAGAAATTTTCCCATTAGAAATTATGAGATATACTATATTCTTCACAAAAATTTATAAAACTTGCATTTTAAAATTCTGTTCCATGATCAGTTCGAAAACTAATTATGGAAACACCCTTTTCATTTTGTATTTGTTTTGCAAATTTTTGAAAAGAATAAAAGGGGTCTCTTTTGTGTCGTAAGAATATAACCCAAGTGTATCTTGAAAAATCATCAACAATAACAAGTCCATATTTGCTTCTACCCATGCTTAAGGCTCTAGTAGGTCCAAAAAGATCAAGATGCAATAATTCAAGTGGTCTCTTAGTTGAGATTACATTTTTACTTTTATGAGAGACAGAAACAATTTTATTCTTTAAGCAAGTATCACATTTCACATCTTGTTTAATATTTATCTTAGGTAATCCTTTAATAATATCCTTTTTAGATAATTTTTCTAAATGATTAAAATTAACGTGTCCTAGTCGTTTATGCCAAGCAAAAACATAATCATTCAAAGAAATTAAACAATAGACATTATCGATTTCAGCTGGTTTTATGAGATAGATATTCCTTTTCCTAATTCCTTCAAATAATCTCTCATCATTTTCATTAAAAGCATAGCACTTGTCTTGATCAAAAATCATTCTATAACCTTTATCACATAACTGACTAATACTAAGTAGATTATGTTTTAAACCTTGCACAAGATATACATTTTCAATGAGAAAAGTAGGCATACCAATTGTTCCAGTGGCAATTATTTTACCTCTACTATCATCTCCAAACTTTACATACCCTTTTTCTTCCCAAGTTATGCTATTGAACAATGAAGCATCTCCAGTCATATGTCTAGGATATCCACTATCCAAATACCATGTTCCTCTTATTTTAGCTTCATGTTCTTGTACAAATAAAAAGAATTAAGTCCTTTTAGGAACCCAAGCGAGTTTGGGCCCTTTAAAAGATAAGCTCATTTGATTTCTTTGATTTACTTATTAACTATTGAGCTTATTTCTCTTATAATAGCAAAATTTCTCAATACGACAAAATTTATTACAGAAGAAACATGCATAAGAATTAACATTCCTATACCTGTCATTTACCTGTTTCTTGAAATTCTAGTTTGTATAACTTCTGTTATACCTTCTGGTATTGCTTCTGTAGTACCCATTGTGTGGATACCTCTTGTCAGAATAACTTCTATAAAAGTCTCTGGTATTTCCTCTGTTAACATTATTTGTATTCAAAATGTACTTTTTGTTGTTGGATTCATCACTTAAGACTTGTTTAGCCTTAACAAAAACTGTATTTTGATTCGATTTTGAACTCGAACCATGCTCATATCCTAATCCATGTTTTTCATTTGAAACTCTTTGTGAAGAAATTAACATGGTCAATTTCTTGTCACTTTCATCAAATTTTTTAAAGGTAGTTTTCAACAAATTGGATAGATCATCAATTTTTACCTTCATGTCACTTGTTTCTACTTCAAGTAGATGATTTTCTATTCTTAATTTTTCAATACTCACATGCATGGATTCATTTTCTTGTTTCAGGATATCATTTTCATCCGCAAGTAAAGTATTTGTTTGCTTTACTGCTTCCTTTTCATTCTTAAGAGCTTTTATTTCGTTTTCATACTTAGCTAATTTTGTATCAGCCCTTTTTAGTGCCTTTAATAGTTTACTCATTTCTACTAGCATGTTAGTATCAGTTACAACTTCATCAGATTCAGAGTGTACCTCAGAACTAGCCATTAGATAAAGATTTGCCTCATCCTCTTCTTCTTCTGAATCTTCTGAATTTGTTTCCGTGTCCTCTAAATCACTCCACGTTGCTAGCATTGCACGACTTTTCTTTTTATAATTTTCCATTTTCTTGATCAGTGTTGGACATTCATATTTGATGTGTCTTGGCTTTTTGCATTCATAACATTCAATCTCCCTTTTCTCTTTCTTCTTTTCTTTCTCCTTGTAAGCTTTTCTTGCATCATTATGCTCATATTCAATACTTTTCTTGAAAACACTAAATTTCTTACCTCTTTGCTTCTTGAGCAACTTGTTGAGTCTACGTGCTAGAAGACTGATGTCCTCTTCTTTCTCATCATCGCTATCATCCATTTCAGTTTCATTTTGCTTTATTTCCTTGACTTTAAACGCAATTCCTTTGGTGCTATCTTCTCCTCTTTGCGTGGTTTTAATGTGTGACTTATATGCCATGAGCTTTTCTCTCAATTGACTGAGAGTTTGCTTGTTTAGGTCTTGTGCTTCCTCTATAGCAGTTTTCTTCGCATCCCAAGATGGTGGCAATATCCTCAGCATTTTCCTCACAAGATCTGGATCTGGAAGTTTCTTTCCAAGTGATGCAAGCTCATTTGTAATAGCTGTAAACCTGTTAAAAGCATCTTTGACATCTTCATTAGACTTAAACTTAAATAATTCATACTGTTGAATTAAAGCATTTATCTTGGTTTCCTTAATGGTATCTGTAAACACCCCATTTTTGCCCTAAGGATCAATAATAATCAATAATAAGTGATTTTCAAAATTTTCCAATTTTTTCCAATTTTCTCTAATTTGGCAAAAATAGGAAAAATTTTCAAAAAATAAAAATAAATAGGAAAATACATCAATTTTGGAAAATAATTTTAGAAATGGCAATAATAAGGATTAAACAATTTTTACAAATTTTTGAAATTTCAAAAAATACAAAAAAATAAAAAAATCGCATTGCATATATCTAATTTGCGAAATAAATAAAATCGCGAAAGTGGGCTAACTCAACTGGTCCGAACCAAGGTCAGGCGCGCGCGGACGGGTGCGAGGTCAGGGGTTCGAAACGCGAGGGAAGCAGAATTCGCGTTTTGCGAATTTTTTCTTTACCTGGGACACGTGGCAGCATCAGATTGGCTAAAGCAAACACACGCGCCGGGCGCGTGATCATTTTCAACCTTTGTCCGAGATCACTGGCGAGGAGAAAAATCCGAATTTCGACCATTTTGATTTGATTTTTTGCATAAATCCAACGGATCTTCAACATAAATACGGTAAACATAATCCAATTGGAATCAAATCTCAACAAATCGATGGATTTACACAAATCGGAGTTGGTTTTTTTTAACCGCAAATCCGATTTGCTTTGATCGGTGGAAATCCGAGCTTATCCAACTCGATTTCGAATGCCTATAAAAAGAGGATGAACTGGAGAAGCAGAATCACGGATCAAAAGTGAGAAAAAGGAGAGAATCAAAGCCTCGCCGGAGTTATTCAAAACCGCGACCACCGATCAAGTGTTGGGTAGCCATCAAGAGGCGTTTCTAGAGCAAACCACCGCTACAATTGGGTTCCTCATCCCTGAGAACCTAGGAATCGACACCTCAACCGCTGTAAAAGGCCGCTGGAACGCCGTCAATGAGCATCCCCAACCACCGCGTCCGATCAACCCGACCCGACCCGACCTGCGCACCGACCTGGATCCAGGTAAGTCAAATTTTCTGATTTTTTTTATTTTATTTATTTAGTTATGTTATTTATTTCGAATTTATTTATTTATTTGTTAATTCAATAAAAAGAAAAATGTTAGAAATTAGATTTTTTTAAGGATTTAATGATAAAAAGATAATAATAATAAATAATAAAAATATAGAAAATTTATAAAGAAAATAATAAAAATATTAGAAAAATAATAATAATAATTAAGATTTTAAAATAGGATAGATAAAAATCTAGGAGAAAATTTTTCAATAAAAATAAAAATTATAAAAATTATGAAAAATTAATAAAAACTAATAAAAAATAAAAATTATAAAAATTTAATAAAAATTATAAAAATTAATAAAAAATCAATAAAAAATTATAATATTAGAAATGGGTCGAAAAATAGAAAAATGAAATTTTTATCACTTAGAAAAATCATTTTCTTAAATAAATCCAAAATTGGTTCTTTTCTTAAAATAATTATTATTTTCAAAAAATCAAACTATCAAGCTTAGGCTTAGATTTTTTAGAAAAATCCTAAAATGGTAAAAACATAAATTAAAAGAAATTTCATAATTAAAATTCATCAACACACTAAAGTTTTTTTAGGAAAAGCGAACTACGGCTTGTTTGATCCTAAATAGCAGGTAGTAGGCACCCATTTGGGGCAACCCTAAAAAAGGAATAAAAATCATTTTCCTAGCATAATTCACTCAAAAACATAATAAAAGACAACAAAAATAAAATAAAAGACATTTCGAGATAGAGTAAATTTTAGGAGATTAAGTGGTAACCTTAGGGTTTTAATAGGTTATCCTTTGAACTTAGAAACTCTGGTTCTCCCTTTTCCTCTTTTCACAAAAACGAGAAGAGGAAATCACGACGACTAGTGGTCCAAATTAGGACTAATCCGCTCCATTAGTCTTAATTCAATCTTTCCCAACAACAGTTGGGTGGCGACTCCAAAATAAAACGAAATTCCTAACTCAAGTCGAGGGTCTACATTAGATGAGCATAGGGTCTAGTATAGATCGGATTAGGAATGGAAATAAAAAATTAAACTCGACAGGATGGCGACTCCACTAGGGACTTCATATTCCAGTAGGCTAGCCACTTGAATCTCCTCAAATCGCTCCTGCTTAAATGTCTTTTGATTATTGTTTTGTTGCTAACCTTTTAGGAATTTTCTAGATTTATGATTCAGTTTTTACTTTTGGGACTGCATGCATACATTTGTGTGAATAGGTACGGTCGAACCCGGACTGTCTTAGGACCCTAAGATGGGGGGCCATTGTGTAGGTTTCGGGCGAAGTGATGTAATCACCGTTCGGGACCGATTAGGCTACCCCACCCAATGCTTCGATATGGCCTGAGATCCATTTCTCCGAGAATGCGGGAGGCCATAGAGCTTAGGGACCAGTTAGAACCAACCTATTTACATACATAACGTCATGGGTTGACAATTGGTGATGATGTAATATTTGTTGTTTTGTTCATGGAGTTCAGATCTATATCCCTGTAATGTTATCATAGTTTTAATTAGGAAATTTCTGTTGTAATAGATGGCTAGTACCGCAGTTGACCGCCTCCTCTACAAAGAGATCCGAGTGTACAAACCTTTGGACCCGAAATTGGTGCTGGATCACTGGTTCACCTTATACAATCCAAAGGAGCAGGCCTTCATCCAGCAAAAGATAGGGCCCATCCTCTCACTAATGAAGATGGAGATGAACTTGCCTTTGGTACGGGCTATGCTCCACTTATGGGAAGTAGAGCCTGCAACTTTCTTCATCGGGCCACATGAGATCACCCCTACCCTAGAAGAGTACACCCAGCTGCTACAGGCTCCAGCACTAACTAACCAAGTCTATGTACTTGATCTTGAGGTCAGGCCAGCCGGTATTTTCAGTAGACTCCTGGGTATCCGCAAAACAGCAGTTAACATGGCCTTAGCAGACTATAACGGGTACTGCATACGGATGGACAAGTTGGAAGCCTGGTTTATCGCCTGAGAAGATAATGGGGACAGGAAAGACATATTGTGTGGGGACCCCAAACTTATAGATAGAGAAGGGTGAACGCTTTCATCTTGACAGCTTTCGCCACCACACTATTCCCCACCAGAACTTTCTATGTCCACTATCGGGTTTCAGAACTTGTGACCCAATTCTTGGAAGGAAGATTTTACATCCCGGCTCTATTGGCTGAATAGATCTGGAACTTAAACTTTGTCAAAAAGAAAGGCCATGGGATCCTCCACTCAAGTATCAACCTTATGCTGATATGGTTTGTAAGCCACTTGATAAAGGCATATTTTATCATGTTGTATCTTGTGATTGGTATATATATTATTGTCAATTATTAGAAATTTCCAATAAAAAGATACTTAAATTTCATTTATGTTAATATCTTAGGGATTAATGGACTTGAAGATGTACATGATGCAAAACATGAAGAAATCACAAGCAAGGGATGAGATATGGCCGTGCCTTATGTAGTGTTTTTCCTTTCCACGACTATTAAAGAAAAACAAAGGATGAGAGGCTTAAGGGGATAGCCCACGGCCGTTCTTCATGTGGTGGGTGTGTTTACCTCCTGAGCCACGGCCGTGCCTAAAAGAAGAAGGAAAGAAGAAAATGCCGAGAAGCTTATGGAGTTATCCCACGGCCGTGGTTTATGTGGTGGCAGTAACAACCACATTACACATGGTCGTGCCTCATGTGGTGGACTGCCGACTTTTCATATTCTTGTGCAATTTGTACGTTTCTGCGCAGCATAAAAGGAGTGGTGAGAAAGAATAGAGAAAAATAGGACCGGGGGAAGGAGAGGAGACTTTGAACAATTTAGATTTGAGAATTTTGTTTTGAGAAACTTTAGCTTTTTACAAGGGAATTCAAGATTGAATTCAATTGTACTTCCATCAATTGAGATCAAGTCAGAAATCTCTGAAGAGTTGTTTTAGGATCTTATTTCTAGATTTGCTACATATTGGTGACTTCTTATCTTAATCATATTTTGCATTTCTGTGAATTGGTTTTTATGTCTTTAATGGATTCTTTAACATTTTTCGTTGAATTTTGTCTTGTTGTTATCAATTGTATGGCTGACTAATTTCATTTGTGGGAATAGTGGATGAAGCCCTAGTTTGCTAAAATGATCAGTGTAGTTTGGTTGTGAGATTGACATATATGTGGAGTATTCATGTTGTGAATTCCTATAATTTCAATTTAATTGTGACAAGATTAGATTGTTAGAAATCCAATCAATACGAAAGTGGAGATAGGATTTGTTAGGAATTCTTAATTAGACTAATGAGACAATGCGAAAGCGGCGTTAATTGGTTTAATTAGGGTTCATATAGAGATTAAAGCTATGTTTTAATTAATTATTCACTAAGAGATTAGGGATAATTGTATTAGGGCATAAGGCGATCATAGCATTGAAAAATGTATGAGAGTATATTAGAATCCTCTGTTAATTAGAGATACAAAAGTGGACTAATTGATTTGAGGTTTAAAATGTTGAACTCACGTGAATAACCACATATAAGTTGATTTCAATAACTTAACGGTAGTTTGATTAGCATGACTAGGGTGAATTCTAAATTCCTGCTGTTCAATTGGAAGTATTTATAAAAATCTTATAATTCTCATTAGCATAGAACTTAATTTAATCTCTTTAGTTAAATATATAAAAGATTCCTATTTGAATTACCTAAATATCAGTATATGTTATTATAGGTTTGGTAATCTTTTTAGTCCTCGAGGGAACGATACTCCACTCATCATATATTACTTGATTGCGACCTAGTATACTTGCTAGCGGTTTCACTTATACATTTCACGAGTGATCACCACTCTAAGTGTTTTGGGCTGAACATGGTCCGGAAAACATTGGCTCAACAAGTGGATCTCGTAGATTCATGCATGGAGAAGATAAAGCTACCCGACGCCCTTACCAGCCACAATTGGGTAGAAGTGCTTAGAAGCTTCAGTGCCGATGATATTCTGTGGACAGCCAGGTGGAGTTGCTGTAACAAAATTATTCTAACTTGCAGTAACTTTCAGGTCGTGCCTCTGATCGGAATCAGTGGGTGTATTGGTTATCACCCCAACTCAGTAGTCTGCCAGTTCAGTACTATTCAAGACATAGTTTATCGGCCCTCGCTGGAAGCAGTCACCTTCGAGTACTAAGATCCGAACTTGCTAGTGGCTGAAAAGTTTGCTAAGTTGGAAGAGGTCAAAACACTTTGGGAAGCCAGAATTGAAAGCCCGAATGTAGACCTCGGTGAGCTAGATGGCGAGGTGGGAAAGCATCGAGCCACCATGGAGTTTGTGATCCACCGGCTGTATCAGATAGGGGAAAGAGCATACCGAGTCCCAGCTGTCACTCAACCGAAGCCAGACAAGTTAAATCCGGAGCTAGAAATCCACTTGGAGCAAGTCAAAGCCCAGATGGAGGTATATTTTGAAGCTACAGATTATAAGAAAGACATTTGGAAAGGACAATTCAAGGAATCCGACCAAAGGAACAAAGCCTTAGAAGCACAATTGGAGAAGACCAAAGCCAGGGTCGAAGAATTAGAAGCCATCATCAACGAGAAGCCTGAGTCTCCACAACAAAAGACCAAGAGATCTAGGAAATAGATAATCATTGTATTCTTTCATTTGTTTTTAAGTATCGAACTCCAAAGTTTCCAATATTAATAAAAATAAAGTTTCAATATTACATCATCAATCAATTATTGACCCTTTTATTTTTAGCATCTGCGTGACACATGCATCACATCTGCATACATCATACTAAAAAAGGAAAAAATGCGCGCCAGGTATCAAGATAGCTCCTAAACAACCGAACCCTCCCAGAAGCCCAATTTGCACACAGTAAAAAACGAAGATGGCGAACAGTGGCGACAACCGCAACAACGCAAGTGCTTATGCTGCTTCAAACTCCAGGATCGTATCCTTAGAACAAACGGTCCAATAGTTGGCTACACAGGTCCACCTCCTAACTAAAAGCATCGACCTCCTTCGCACCACCTAGCCGGCCCAGGAAGAGCATTCTGGGGCCAGAAAAGGGAAGGCAGTGGAGGGACAACCTCTAGAGTATGAAGAAATCAATTCCCACCTCAACCCGGCCTTTGAGTATGAGCCGAGGATCAACCAGGGTCTAAACTCTGATGACCTGAAGAAAGAGATGGAGGAAAGATAGAAAGAGATGGAGAAAAGACTTTTCCAACAACTCCAAGACAAGATGAAGACAATTGAGGGGCCTGATGGTTTCGAGCAAGCCGGAATCACCAATCAGCCAGTATACGAGGAAGAGGTATACCCTGACAAGTTCAAGACCCTAGAATTTGAGAAATATGATAGGACTGGCTACCCCAAAATGCACACAAGGCTATATGCCCGAAAGATGAGCAAGTATGCTTAGTATGACAAACTGATGATCTAGACTTTCCAAGATAGCCTCACGGGCCCTGCATTGGTCTGGTATGCCCACCTGGACTTCAATCATGTCAACACTTGGGAAAGGCTAGCCCGGGCGTTTTATGACCAGTACAAGTTTAACATTGAAGTCGCCCCCTCCGTAATTGATCTGGGGAGTCTCCGAAAAAGACACACTGAGCCTTTTATGGAGTATGTTCAGCACTGGAGAGCCCAAGCCGCTAGAGTAGCGACCCCAATTGCTGAGAAAGAGTTGACATCCATATTTGTTAACACTCTAGACAAGACTTACTTCTCACATCTGGTGGGCCAGACATCATCCAGCTTTGCAGAAGTGGTAGCTGCAGGGTGCCGAATTGAAAGTGCCATCACCACAGGCAGACTCCAAGCAATGGATCCTCCCAGGGTCACACCAACACAAAGGCCCTTAGGAGGAAATAGAGCCAAAGAGTCTACCATCAGCACGATCCACTCTAGTAAGGCAGATAAGGCCGGAACTCATGTGACATTTCAGACCATGAGTAACCCAGCCCAGCATTCCACGACAAGTCATAACCAGACTACTAGGGTCCCAATACAGTTCACTCCAATTCCAACCCCACTCAGCCAGGTCTTTGCTCGGTTACGGGCAGATAACTTGATCAGCTTCGAAATCCCCAACGACCAGTACAAGCTCAGAAACTTCGACTCAAACCTCAAATGTGACTATCATATGGGTCAAGAGGGGCATTCTATAAACAGATGTTGGAGGCTCCGACACAAAATCCAGGATTTAATCGACGCTGGAATTGTACAGCTGGATTTTGTTAACACCCCAACACCCAATGTCAACACCAGCCCGCTGCCCAATCATAAACTCGTCATCAACATGATCACATCCGAGGAGTCAATTCCCAAAGAAGCCCTTAAGCAAAAGGCGATGGACCAATAGAAAAGGCAGTCCCGTCAAGCTTCAGAGAGAACCCCTAAGTCACATATCAAAGGAAGATGGTTAGCCGGAGACCCAACAGTCGGCACTTTGGGAGAATCACATGGGAGATTTGAGTACTTGGTGAACTACTCTTATACCCCGACTGTATATGGGCCACCTAGCGAATGGGGGCCCAAGTTTGAAAAAGAGGACAACCCGCCAAAGGAAGAGGAGAAATCTGTAAACATGATCAATTCTCATCAAAATCCAAGAGTCATAAAATGCTATGAGGGATAGTCAACTGAGATACAGATCCCGAAGAAAAGATACGTATTCAATGTCCTAATACCGCTGGAAAAGTATAAGGCTGCACCTTTTGACTATCAGACCCTCGAGCAAGAGCAACCTCCTATGGTGGGAGGAATCACCCGCTTTGGGAGAATATATGACCCGAAATATAAAGCCCCGACCAAAGAGCCCAACATGGAGAAAGGAGAGGAAGAGGAAGAGGGACTCGTAGCTTTTACCAAGATGGTCAAAGCAAGTGAATACAAGATCATGGAACAATTAAACAAAGTTCCAGCTCAAATATCACTCATGGGCCTTCTTACAACATTTGAGCCTCATAGGGAAGCACTCTTCAAAGTGCTTAGACAGATTCAACCCAAAAGGCATCGCTACAGACAAAATAAGCCATGTGGCGGATTCTATTTTCACCATAGACCAGATATCCTTCTCCCCGGAAGAGCTAGGAGAGGATGGAGACCAACATACAAAACCACTATTCATAGTGGTAAGGTGTAATGACACGATTGTCTCCCAAGTGCTCATCGACAACGAGTCATCCCTCAATGTTTGCCCATTAGCTACCCTCGACTTATTGGGGGTCAACCCAAGCAATATAGAACCTAACTCAATGGTGGTCAGGGCTTTCGATGGGTCGAAGAGAGACATAGTAGGGGAGATAAACCTACTAGTGGAGATTGGCCCACAAGTGTTCTACATATCTTTCCAAGTCCTTGACATCCCAAGATCTTTCAACCTACTCCTGGGAAGGCCTTGGATACATGCTGTTGGAGCCATACTCTCCAGTCTCCATCAAAAGGTTAAATTTATTTCGAATGGGCAGATAGTCACCGTACTGGGCGAGCAGGATTATACCATATACAAAGAAACTGCCATACCATACATTGGGGAGGAAGGTTCAGAAGACCTTGGTCTCCAAATATTTAATGAGGTAAACGTGGTGACCAGCAAGGAGGGCCATCAGTTTAAGGAGGGGCAGCAAGGGACGTTTAGACTAGGGTATGTTCCTACAGCTCGAGAAGAAGCATAAGCCAGAGGTGTCAAAGGCAGGATGAAAGAGAAGCCAAGCAACACCCCAATGCGTATTCCACCCCTCCAACAATCTTTCAGAAAGGCAACTGTCATTCAAGAGCCTCGGATAAGCGAAGATGACGTCAGCAATGGTAGCCCAACCCCTTGCACATCCAATCAGCATCCAGCTCTCGATAATTGGTTCTGTTATCCTATTGATAGCTCTAGGTCAGCTCAAGGATAGAGAACGATTGTTAAACAAATTTTATGGAGACTTCTTTATTAATTCAATTACAGTTTGTCTTACATATATATATGCTTTCATTTTACTTTACCCAGATCTCCTACCATCGAACATCAGGGATATTTCGTGCAGGTAGGAAATAAAAACACTGATATCGTTTCCAACGCTGCTGGGTCAGTTGTTGAAGGTGATATCCTTAACCACGAAATAATACAAGAAAATTGGCAAAAGCATGAACAAAGCGGAATTTCAATTGACAAGCCGGTGGAGACAGTAAATTTAGGAAACATGGAAAAACCTAAAAACCTCAAAATCGGGACCAGTTTAAGTGCCGAGCAAAAATGTTAGATAACCGAGCTGTTAACGGAATATGCAGATGTGTTCGCTTGGTCATATGATGACATGCCAGGACTAAACCAATCAATAGTGGTTCATAGGCTTCCCACAAGGGAAGATGTCAAACCTAAAAAACAGAAAACTGAGAAGATTTAGGCCTGACATCTTACTAAAGATTAAGGAAGAAGTCAAGAAACTGCTAGAAGTAACGTTCATCGAAGTGTCCGATTACCCTAAATGGGTAGCAAATGTAGTCCCTATTATGAAAAAGAATGGAAAAGTACACGTATGTGTAGACTTCCGGGACTTAAATGAAGCTACGCCAAAGGATAACTTCCCCTTACCTCACATTGACGTTCTAGTGGACAATACTGCAGGAAACCATCTTTTCTCATTTATGGACGGTTTCTCAGGCTATAATCAAATAAAAATGGCTGAAGAAGATAAAACCAAAACGACTTTCATCACAACATGGGGAACTTTCTGTTACAAAGTCATGCCCTTTGGTTTAAAAAACACCGGGGTAACGTATTAGAGAGCCATGGTCGAGATACTTTATGACATGATGCATCGAGAGGTCGAAGTATACGTCGACGACATGATAGCCAAATCTAAAAAAGAAGAAAGCCATATAGATATCCTGAGGAAATTGTTTAAACAACTGAGAAAATTCCAGCTCAAGTTAAACCCAGAAAAATGCACTTTCAAGGTCACAACGGGCAAATTGTTAGGGTTCGTCATAAGCTGGAAAGGCATTAAAATCGACCCTAACAAAGTAAAGTCTATATTAGAGCTACCTTCCCCATGCACTGTCAAAGAAGTAAGAAGCTTGTTAGGAAGATTGAATTACATAGCCCGTTTCATCTCACAGCTCACAAATAAGTGCCGGCCGCTATTCCGTCTGTTGAAAAAGAATGCCGCAGTAGAATGGGACGACAAATGTGAAGAAGCATTCAGGACGATCAAAGACTATCTCATAAAGCCTCCATTCTTGATAGTCCCGAGGCAAGGGAAGCCCTTATTCTTATACCTCATGATACTCCCTGAATCCATGGGATGCGTGTTGGGACAAAAAGATGAAGAGGGAAGAGAACGTTCCATATATTACTTAAGCAAGAAATTCACAGACGGAGAACAGAGGTACTCAGAGATAGAAAGGACTTGTTGTGATTTAATTTGGGTCATGCATCGATTAAGGCAATACACCCTTTACTATCATGTTGAGCTACTGACAAAACATGATCCCTTAAAATACTTGGTGGAGAAACCCGTTTTGATAGGGAGAATCTCTAAATGGCAAATGCTCTTATCAGAGTTTGACATAACATACATAAATTAAAACTCGATGAAAGGGCAAGTCTTAGTCGACCAATTGGTAGAACACCCTGTCGAGACAGATTCCCAAGAGCTACAGGCCCAATTCCTGGACGAAAATATATTAACAGTGGAAGGTATACCGGTAGAAGATCATGGGATAGAGTAGAACCCTACGTGGAAAATGTTTTTCGATGGAGCTTCCAACGTATTCGGTTGTGGGATCGGAGTAGTGTTGATATCCCCAGATGGCACACAATTCCCTGCGGCGACAAGACTCACATTTCCATATACCAATAATATTGCGGAATATGAGGCGTGCATCTTCGGCCTCAAAATGGCTTGCCAAATGGAAATCCACGAATTAGAAGTATACGAGGATTCATCGCTCATCATACTATAGACAAGAGGGGAATACAAGACTAAAGACCCAAAATTGGTACCATATCATCAACATTTGACAAAGCTAATCGAAGAATTCAAGGCAATCACTTTCACATATATCCCGAGAACTCAGAATCAGTTTGCAGATGCCTTCACCACACTAGCATCTATAACCCAAATAATAGGGGGAGCCGAAGTCCAACCGATGAAAATAGACATCGAAAATTAGCCTACCTACTGTTTAGCAATTGAAAAAGCACAAGATGACAAGCCCTAGTATCACGGCATCAGAACTTTTCTCTAAGAAAGCAAATACCCTGAAATGGCTAGCAAGAATGACCAAAGAACACTTAGAAGGTTAGCAAGCCATTTCTTATTAAGTGGGTCTGTACATTACAAAAGATCGTCTGATACCACCTTGTTAAGATGTGTGGATAAAAATGAAGCCTGTGAACTGATGAAAGAGGTACATGAAGGAGTATGTGGACCTCATATGAACGGCTACATGTTGGCCTGAAAAATCATGAGGTTAGGATACTATTGGCTAACCATGGAATCGGATTGCATAAAATATGTCAAGCACTATCATCTGTGTCAAATATATGCAAACCGGATAAACGCTTCGCCTAACGAGCCACATTTGTTGTCAGCACCATAGCCTTTCTCCATGTGGGGAATTGATATAATTGGCCCAATCACTCCGACAGCATCCAATGGCCACAGGTTTATACTGGTAGCAATCGATTACTTCACCAAGTGGGTAGAAGCTTCATCATATGCCAATGTCACAAAAGGGGTAATAGTCTATTTCTTGAAAAGGGACATAATAGCCCGATATGGAGTTCCTGAGTCCATCATCACCGACAACAGTACCAATCTTAATAACAAGTCGATGACAGGTTTATGTCAGCAATTCCACATAAACCATAGAAATTCAACTCCCTACCGACCTCAAACGAATGGGGCAGTAGAAGTAGCTAACAAGAATATAAAAAAGATCATCGAAAAAATGACAACTACTTACAAAGATTGGCATGAGATGTTGTCGTTTGCCCTCATGGCTTATAGGACTTCAATAAGAACATCTACTGGAGCTACCCTATATTCGTTGGTATATGGTACAGAAGCAGTGCTACCAGTCGAGGTCAAAATACCATCATTCAGAATTCTGTCAGAAACTCAGCTAACTGAATCAAACTGGGTAAAGAAGAGGCTTGATCAGCTGAATCTGATTGATGAAAAAAGACTCACTACACTATGTCATGGCCAGTGTTACTAGCAAAGGATGGCTCGAGCATTTAACAAGAAGATGAGGCCCCGATACTTCAAAGAGGGGGATCTGGTGCTAAGGAAGGTTCTCCCGAATGCCTAAGACTCCAGAGGAAAATTCACCCCAAACTATGAGGGTCCATATGTGGTGAAAAAGGTTCTGTCAGGAGGTGCTTTGATACTGACTCAAATGGACGGTCCGGAATTGAGAGACCCCATTAATGCAGATGCTGTAAAGATGTACTATCCTTAGGTAAGGGAATTGAAAGTTTTGCCAATGTTTATGAAAGCCAATATTCGATATAAATTTCGTTGAGTCTAGTTTTTTTTTTTTTTTTTTTTTTACAAGCAAAGTTAATGTCTCTGAATGGTCGATATTCCCAACCAATTCTTATTACAACAAATATTCCTAAACACATTAGCCATCACTTCACCAATGAATGATAAACACTAAAATGATGATGAATCTCAATAAATTTTGTAATATAATTCTATCTACT
Source organism: Laguncularia racemosa (assembly GCA_037954665.1). Lineage (NCBI taxonomy): Eukaryota > Viridiplantae > Streptophyta > Magnoliopsida > Myrtales > Combretaceae > Laguncularia > Laguncularia racemosa. The sequence goes on along the minus strand of JBBMOL010000141.1, from coordinate 1,033,498 downwards.
TTTGAGCATTAGAACCTAGTGCATTAGTAGGATAACACTACCGTCAAAAATAGCCATGTGCACAAGAAAGGAAGCATATCAAGATTTTCAACCCCGTGTTAAAGCAAGAGTAAGCGAAGTAGAAACAAACCAACACGAAGGTTGGGTTGTTTGGTTGCTATCAACGATGAATTGGCAAGCATGTTAAAATAAATGTCTATCATCCACATATCATGAAAAGCATCAAATCATTTAACTAAGTCAGTAGAAGCATATTCAAAAGCATAAGATTAATCAGCTCGCAATAGGGCACTTATCTCAACATCCTCTGAATAGGTTAGTCAGCTCGTAATGGGGCACTTTCCTGGATATCTCTTCCTAAGGTCAGCCTATAAGGGCACCTTTCAAGACATTCCTTCCTGTCATAGGTTAGTCAGCCCACATTAGGTCACTTCCCTAAACATCCTCTCATGGGGTCAACACATTGGGGCACCTTTCGAGACATGTATTCCTACCATGGATTACTCAGCCCACATTGGGGCACTTTCCTAGATATCCTTTCTTAGGGTCAGCCCATAAGGGTACCTTTTTGAGAAACTTTATCATAGGTTAGTTAGCCCATAGAGGGGCACTTTCCTAGATATCCTTTTTTAAGGTCAGCCCACAAGGGCACCTTTTTGAGACATTTCTCTATGCTATAGGTTAGTCAGCCCACAATGGGGCACTCTCCTAAATATCTTGTCTCAAGGTCAGCCTATAAGGGCACCTTTCGAGACATCTCTCCCCTAGGGTCGTGAGTCTAAGAAGACACTGCCCGCTAAGGATAGTCAGCCTAAGAAGGAGCACTTTCCTAGAGACCTTTTCTTAAAGTTAGCTTAGAGGAACACTTTTTGAATCTATCGATCAGTTAGCTCAGAGGAGCACTTTTTGAATCTATCGATTAGTTAGCTCAGAGGAGCACTCTTCGAATCTATCAATCAGTCAGCTTATAGGAGCACTTTTGATAACCGATTAGTCAGCTCGTAAGAGCACTCTTCGGAGGTATTTTTCCAAAACAGTTGCTAGTCTAGTCAAACACTTCTGTTAACAGGTGTCCAGCTCATAAGAGTGCTTCCCAAGATAATCTTCTCTTCAAGGTTGCTAGTCCGATAAGACGCTTCCTATCGTCAGTTATCCTACACTCCTAAAAAATGTTTGAGATATTTCCCATCGCCAATTAATCAGCCCATAGAGCACTTTTTGGGAGGATACATTACTCTAGATTGTTAAGTTGTTTCCTAAGAAATACCAACCATCACAAAATACTCGTGGGATTATTAGCTCATGGAGCATTTTCCTACTAGAGACCAAATTCCAGATAACCAGCCAAACAAGGCATTATCCATTCAATCAAGAGGCAAAAAATGGCATCTTTCTTGTCTTTGTAGTTAAGTTTTCCAAACTTTACTACAAAGAGGGGCAGTTGTAAACACCCTATTTTTGCCCTAAGGATCAATAATAATCAATAATAAGTGATTTTCAAATTTTTCTAATTTTTTCCAATTTTTCTCTAATTTGGCAAAAATAGGAAAAATGTTCAAAAAATAAAAATAAATAGGAAAATACATCAATTTTGGAAAATAATTTCAGAAATGGCAATAATAAGGATTAAATAATTTTTTCAAATTTTTGAAATTTCAAAAAATACAAAAAAATAAAAAAATCGCATTGCATATATGTAATTTGTGAAATAAATAAAATCGCGAAAGTGGGCTAGCTTAGCTGGTCCAAACCAGGGTCAGGTGCACGCGGACAGGTGCGAGGTCAGGGGTTCAAAATGCGGGGGAAGAAGAATCCACGTTTTGTGAATTTTTTCTTTACCTGGGACATGTGGCAGCATCTGATTGGCTGGAGCGAACGCACACGCCGAGCGCGAGATCATCTTCAACCTCTGTCCGAGATCGCCGGCGAGGAGAAAAATCCGAATTTTGGCCGTTTTGATTCGATTTTTTGCACAAATCCAACAGATCTTCAACAGAAATACGATAAACATCATCCAATTGGAATCAAATCTCATCAAATCGATGGATTTACACAAATTGGAGTTGTTTTTTTTTAACTGCAAATCCGATTTACTTCGATTAGTGGAAATTCGAGCTTATCCAACTCGATTCCGAATGCCTATAAATAGAGGATGAAGTGGAGAAGCAGAATCACGGATCAAAAGTGAGAAAAAGGAGAGAATCGAAGCCTCGCCGGAGTTGTTCAAAACCGCGACCACCGATCAAGTGTTGGGCAGCCACCAGGAGGCGTTTCTGAAGCAAACCACAGCTACAGTTGGGTTCCTCACCCCTAAGAACCTAGGAATCGACACCTTAACCACTGCAAAAGGCCGTCGGAACGCCATCAACGAGCATCCCCAACCACCACGTCCGATTGACCCAACCCGACCCGCGCACCGACCCAGATCCAGGTAAGTCGGATTTTCCGATTTTTTTATTTTATTATTTTATTTTATTTATTTAGTTATGTTATTTCGAATTTATTTATTTATTTGTTAATTAAATAAATAGAAAAATTTAGAAATTAGATTTTTTTTAGGATTTAATGATAAAAAGATAAAAATAATAATAATAAATAATAAAAATGTAGAAAATTTATAAAGAAAATAATAAAAATATTAGAAAAATAATAATAAAAATTAAGATTTTAAAATAGGATAGATAAAAATCTAGGAGAAAATTTTTCAATAAAAATAAAAATTATGAAAAATTAATAAAAACTAATAAAAATAAAAATGATAAAAATTTAATAAAAATTATAAAAAATTAATAAAAAATCAATAAAAATTTATATATTAGAAATGGGTTGAAAAATAGAAAAATGAAAATTTTATCACTTAGAAAAATCATTTTCTTAAATAAATCCAAAATTGGTTTTTTTCTTAAAATAATTATTATTTTCAAAAAATCAAACTATTAAGCTTAGGCTTAGATTTTTTAGAAAATCCTAAAATGGTAAAAACATAAATCAAAAGAAATTTCATAATTAAAATTCATCAACACACTAAAGTTTTTTCAAGAAAAGCGAACTACGGCTTGTTTAATCCTGAATAGTAGGTACGTAGGCACCCATTTGAGGAAACCCTAAAAAAGGAATAAAAATCATTTTCCTAGCATAATTCACTCAAAAACACAATAAAAAACATTTCAAGATAGAGTAAATTTTAGGAGATTAGGTGGTAACCTTAGGGTTTTAATAGGTTAGCCTTTGAACTTAGAAACTCTGGTTCTCCCTTTTCCTCTTTTCACAAAAACGAGAAGAGGAAATCACGACGACTAGTGGTCCAAATTAGGAATAATCCGCTCCATTAGTCTTAATTCAATTTTTCCCAACAACAGTTGGGTGGCGACTCCAAAATAAAACGAAATTCCTAACTCAAGTCAGGGGTCTACATTAGATGAGCATAGGGTCTAGTATAGATCGGATTCAGAATGGAAATAAAAAATTAGACTCAACAGTATCAGTCCCTTCATATGTATTGGATAGGATATCCTAAATCTCCTTTGCACTTGTACACAATGATATCAAATAGAACTCTGATGGAGCAATAGTAGTCAGTAATAAAGTTTTTGCTTTGTTGTTCTTCTCGATAATTTTCTTCTCGGAATCTGACAAGGTCGAATTTCCGTTCAAGGTGATCACATTGTCCCCAAGTGAAATGACTTGCCATGAATCATAATCATTAGCTTTAATGTAAGTTTCCATACGCATATTCCAATATGAGAAGTTTGAGCCATCGAAGTAAGGAGCTCGATTAATTGTAACATTATTTTCAAACATTTTGGATCACTCAAAATAGATGAGTCCTGCTTTGATACCAATTGTTGGTCCCAATTAGATTAATCAAGAAGGGGGTGAATTGATTAATTGCTTAAAATTTCAATTTTTGCAAATCATTCAAAAACTCTTGACTGATAAAATCACGTGAATAACAAAAATGAAGAACAATAATGTGCAGTAAATAAAATGAATAGAGAAGAATAGAATGCTCAGAGATTTATAGAGGTTCCGCTTTGAGCGTCAATCCTCTCTTTCAGCTCTACACCGGGGTCTCGGTTGTCTATACCGGTTGTGTTTCACTATATCAAACAAATTGAAAGTGTACAAAATAAGCCTCTTCATGGCGAAGTCTCACTGCTGAGTCTTTCTAGCTTCTTCACTAAGCTAATTACTCAAACTACAGTGATGAAACAACTATCAATTCCTGATACACGAAAGGAATTACAATGACAATGAGGAATATCAAATTTCCTCTATAACTTAGATCACATGTATATGTAAAAATTTTGCGCTTGAAGATGTATGAGCCTTTTCTTTTCCGTGTGTTTTTTTTTTTCATAGAAGAACGTTCTCTCTTCTTTTTTTATTTGAATTGAACACTCCTTTTATGAAGAGAACATAACGGTTACTCGGAGTTCCACGTGACAAGCTTTTTTATTTTTTGAAATTTTGTATTTCAAAAATAAGTTGAATCTGTTGGAGAGGATCTGCATTCCGTGATATTTTTGATGAGGATAAGCTTGGACAAATCAGTTTGACCGAGATCTTCTTTGGAGATATTCTTTGGATCAAGTTTGTTAAAGATATCCCTCACATTGTGGAACCTTATCTTGATATCCCATATGTTGTGGAACCATATCTTCATGTAACAACCATATTTCTTATCCTTATCTTTGTAACTACTAGATCTCCCAAAATATAACACAAATATCTAAATTTAAATCTTGATAAAACCTGTAATTCTTATATGATCTCACCTTATCATAAAATAAAAAATTTTAATAAAATCTTATAAAAACCTTATGTAAATTTAAAACCCCATGATATAAAATCTAACTTTAGTAAAACACATCAAGTATATTGCCCAAATATACTTGACACGTGGAGCTAAGCCTTGAAATTTATTAAAAACCATCGATACAAAAATTAGAGCAAAATCTAGAAAAAATTCGTGATAGGCATGGAAGGTTCTGAAAGTGCTTCTGAAAGATTATCACGAGAACTACGAATACACTACACAACTTCTGAAACATCTTCTATCAGAACAAAAATAATCTATATAACACTTTTGAAGGTTCTGAACAAGCTTCTGTCTCCTTGTTCAATTTAGAAAAATTTACGTACTATCTTCTAAAACAACTTCTGACAAGCTCAAACATACATTACACATTATTCCTCTTTTTTTAACATCAAAACTAAATTAGAGAACTTAACAAACACATTATTACCTTACCTTATCCTACCTCATCCTAAAGCCATCATTCCTAATATATTTTATCCTATTTTTAGGCAACATTGCTACCCTAAATCTACCATTAAAACCCTCTCTTTAGGTGTAGAAAATTAAAACCCAAAATTTATTAAAAAGCAACCAAACATAACTACTATAAAGGGGGAAGTAAGAAAGCTAACCTACTTAAGTAAAACCCCCATCTCCCATGACACTTTGAGACCCTTACTCTCTGATTTTTCCCATCCAACTCTCCACCAAACACATGTAATATTCCTCTATGATGTCAGAAAATTGCATCCATAGTTAACTTCATTTCCATCTCTATCGAAAAGAGTTTCGGAACCACCAACTCCATGCGTTAAGGTAAGAACTTCCAAGAAGTTCTTTAACTCTCTTAAGGAAGTTACTAGTCTTACTTATTTTCTATATTTTAGGACCTTTATTTTAGGTATTTAAGGGTTGTCCATCAGATTAAGGTAATCCCGATTAACCTAAGTGGTTTTCATAGCATACTCTTCATCTACATACACTAATATCACCTATTTGTGAAAGTTGTACGTTCCAATTGTAATTCCATTTCAAGCAAATTTTATCCTCATAAGACTACCCTATTCCTCTTTCATTTAGAGTATTTTTTAGTGTTTAGATATATTTCAAACCCCTAATAAATACAAAAGTTCAAAGAAAGGATGTTAAAGCCTTAATTTCGAATCTTGATGACTTATGACCATCTATGACTAATTTTGGACCTATTGAACATCCATAGACATATTTTTGGATATTCATGGATATATCCCTTAGACATATATTTATCTTATCATGACATCATTTAAGAATAGGACTTACCATGACGAGGACCTAAGCGCAGACCTTCATAATATACTTATTCCTTAACAAAGGACTTAACACTAAAAGACTCTAAATGATGTGCTCAAAACCAAACCCAAGCACATGCAAATGAATCAAATAAACAAACCCCAACTCACATACAAAACTGGTCTAATGGAATCAATAAATTACGTGGCCCTAGTGGAATTTTGGTGAAAATCCAAAGGTCAAATGATGCAATTACAATCCATATATATAATCTTCACCATGTAACAACAATAATAAGTGAAATCCACGTGAATCAAATCAAGAGGAATTGGTCTAAAACCGTAACTCTAACTCCTTCTACAATTCCCAATTCATGTCACATAAGATGATGATGATATCAAGTACTAAAAACAATCAATCTTTAACAAAATAATTGATCACAAATGCAATAAAAAATATGACCAAGAAAAATCAAAATCAACCCTAGATATGAATCACTAGTGAAGAAATGGAAACACAACAAAGAAGGAATTGATACTACTCACAATTACCCTTTGTTGCACTTGCCACAATTTTAACTCTTGGAAATTGAAATTGATAAGAGAAATTGGATTTAGGAAACCCTAAGCCCTCTCATGAAAAGTGATGTTCAAATATGAAAATTTGGCCTCCTCAAAACCTACTATAAGCAAGTATTTATACTTGCTACTCCTAGGGTTAGAAAATGGTCAAAAATTACAAGTATACCACTTTTATGGTGGCCGGTCCTAAATGAAAATTACAATAAAAAATGAAAGTGTCCTAAAAGAAAATACAACATAAAATTGTCCATACAAAGGAGAAATATATAAAAGAAATGAGTCTTCATGATGCCCGTCTTCAAGATACTTTTGAATTAGGCCCCATTAAGAATCTTGATTCGCTCAAAAGTATAGGTAATTTGGTATCCTGTAGGACTGATAAGTGAGCCTACTAAAATGCACTACAATTATAATGTAGAGATGTAGAAAACAGATTAGCTTTTTCAAGATTAGGTTTCTCAAGCAAGACTCTCAAAACTAAATTATGGAGACCCTTAGCTCAGGCCCTAGTTATAAGTCCTGTAAGAATCCTATTCCTATCATCCCCTCGGGCTTCTGGAAGATTTGCCCTCAAATCTGATTGGTCTTCATGCATGTCATCTGATAAGTATGGTGATACTAAAAGATGATGTGCTCAAAAGTATAGGTGATTTGGTATCCTGTAGGATTGATAAGTGAGCCTGCTGAAATGCACTACAATTATAATGTAGAGATGTAGAAAATAGATTAGCTTTTTCAAGATTAGGTTTCTCAAGCAAGACTCTCAAAACTAAATTATGGAGACCCTTAGCTCGAGCCCTGGTGATAGGTCCTTTAGGAATTTGATTCCTATCATCTACTTTTTACTCATAGGGTTAGAAAATGGTCAAAAATTACAAGTATGCCACTTTTAAGGTAGCCGGTCCTAAATGAAAGTGTCTTAAAAGAAAATACAATATAAAATTTTCCATACAAAGGAGAAATGTATAAAAGAAATGAGTCTTTATGATGCTGGTGATACGAGATCGGTTTGATCGGATTCCTAACTAATACGAACCACGCCAACATGTGACGAAACTCAATACCAATACATTCGGAATTCGTTACCTAAGATGCCAAACACCCTCAAGTGGAAACCGTGACCCGTTGTCTATAAGCGAAACAAGAACCTTGGTATAATATGAAGACGCAACAATCGGGATGAAAGACCGATTGATAAGTCGGGATGAATGCCACAGAAATAAAATCCGATAAGTTCTAGATTAGTTCTTTAAAGAACCAAGAGAGGAATTCTCCCAAAAGTGTTTTCAAACTTTCAATGTTGTATATTCTATATTTTAACCCTAGGAGCTTTATATTAGGGTTTACAATTCGTAACAATAAAGCCCAAAATGACATAACTTAGATAAGTTGCGTAAAAATCAACAAAACAAACATGTAGGCCGACGGTGTAGACATGAAGGCCGGCAGCCTTGGAGCCGGCCTTGAGCCGGTGTTGAAATATACACGACTAGCGTTGGAAATGTACACGACCGTGTACTTCTGGCCATGTATCTTTCTATGGAAATCTTGCCAATGTATACGACCGTGTACTTCTAGTCGTGTATCTTTCTGTGGAAATCTTGACAACATATACGGCCGTGCCTTTGAACCGTGTATGATTCTGTGTAACCTCCAGACTCCTACACGGCCGTGCTTTGTAAAGACACGCCCTCTTCAACCCGTATCCATTATGACTTGTACAAGAGCAACGTCATTCCCATGGTTGTTCTAATCCATTCCAGCTTCATGATTGCTCCAATCCTTTCCGGCTTCGTGGACATCCTTTATCAACCCGTTAAGTGCTTCCTTGAATCGTTTCACTCAATTTCTTGTGATTGGTCTAGGTGGCACTTCAAGAGGATCCACACTCCATCTTCTGGCTTAGCTCCCATCATGGATCTCATCATTCCCCTACTCTTGAAAAGGATTTGTCCTCAAATCATCGCCTGCATTAAAAGGACTCAAATCAGTAACATTAAATGTAGCACTTACTTGATACTCACCGGGTAAATCTATCTTGTATGCATTATCATTGATGGGCTCAAGGATTTGAAATGGTCCATCGCCTCTAGGAAGTAGTTTAGATCGACGCTACACAGGAAACCGCTCTTTACGCATGTGAACCCAAACCCAGTCTCCAGGTTCAAAGACAGCTTGTCGACAACCCTTGTTGGCTTGTTTCACATACTACTCTGTTCTTCGCTCAATGTTTAACCTTGCCTTCTCATGGATTTGTTTAATAAATTCTGCTTTCTTCTTACCATCTATATTAACATACTCAGAAATAGGCAAAGGTGATAAATCTAAAGGAGTTAGTGGATTAAAACCATACACAATTTCAAAAGGAGTAAATTTAATAGCAGAATGCACTGTACGGTTATAGGAAAATTCAACATGCGGCAAACAATCCTCCTAACTTTTAATGTTCTTTTTAATGACAGCCCTCAACAAAGTAGATAAAGTTCGATTTACTACCTCAGTTTGACCATCAGTCTGTGGATGACAAGTAGTAGAAAACAATAACTTAGTTCCTAACTTAGCCCATAAGGTCTTCCAGAAGTAGCTTAAGAACTTAGCATCTCTATCTGATTCAATTGTTCTAGGTATACCATGTAATCTCACAACTTCCCTAAAGAACAAATTAGCAATATTGCAAGCATCATCTATTTTTTGACAAGGAATGAAATGTTCCATCTTAAAGAATCTATCCACAACTACAAAAATAGAATCTCGACCATGTCTAGACTTGGGTAATCCTAACACAAAATCCATGGAAATATCTACCCAAGGCTCATGAGGAATGGGAAGTGGGGTATAAAGCCCTTGAGGTTGGACTCTAGATTTTGCTTCCTTACACGTAACACATCGCTCACAAATGTTCTCAACATCTTGTTTCATTTGAGGCCAATAAAAGTGTTCCTGCAATACCCATAAGGTTTTAGCTACTCCAAAATGTCCCATTAAACCTCCTCCATGAGACTCCCTCACTAGTAATTCTCTTAAAGAACAAATTGGAATGCATAGTTTACTCTCCCTAAACAAGAATCCTTCATGTTTATAAAATTTACCATGCCCACTCTTCTCACAATGCACATACTCCTCACAAAAATCTCGATCAGCAGCATATAATTCCTTAATGTGCTCAAAACCAAGCAGTCTAGAACTAAGAGTAGAGATAAGAGTATACCTTCTAGAAAGTGCATCAGCAACGACATTCTCTTTACCTTGCTTGTAGTGGATGACATATGGAAATGTTTCGATGAACTCCACCCAACGAGCATGCCTTTTATTTAGCTTATGTTGCCCCTTCAAGTACTTCAAGGATTCATGATTGGTGTGGATCACGAACTCCTTTGGCCAAAGGTAGTGTTATCACGTCTCCAAGGCTCAAACCAATGCATATAACTCCTTGTCATAAGTAGGGTAGTTCAAGGTTGCCCCACTTAGCTTCTCACTAAAGAATGCGATTGGCCTACTCTCCTGCATAAGCATTGCTCCAATACCTAATCCTGAAGCATCACACTCAATTTTAAACGTTTTAGCTAAGTTAGGTAAAGCAAGTAATGGCGCTTGAGTCAGCTTATTTTTAAGCGTCTAAAAGGCCTTCTCTTGTTGCTCTCCCCATCTGAACCCCATGTTCTTCTTAATTACCTCAGTAAGTGGTGCTGCAATGGTACTGAAATCCTTCACAAATCTCCTGTAAAAACTCGCTAGTCCATGGAAACTCCGCACATTACTTACAGTAGTTGGACTAGGCTATTCTTGAATCGCACGAATCTTTTCTTCATCAACCTGTATTCCCTGTGCACTAACAACAAAACCAAGAAACACAAGTTTGTCTGTGCAAAAAGTGCACTTCTTGAGGTTAGCATGTAATTGCTCCTTTCGAAGTACTCCTAAAACATCCCTCAAGTGAGATATATGATCTTCTAAACTCTTGCTGTAAATGAGAATATCATCAAAATAGACAACCACAAATTTGCCAATAAAAGTCCTCAAAACATGGTTCATAAGTCTCATAAGAGTACTAGGTGCGTTAGTTAAATCGAAAGGCATTACTAACCACTCATACAATCCATATTTCGTTTTGAATGCGGTTTTCCATTCATCACCTTCTTTCATTCTAATTTGGTGATATCCACTTTTCATATCAATTTTAGAAAAGACACTAGACCCATGTAACTCATCTAACATGTCATCTAAGCGAGGAATGGGATGACGATACTTTACCGTGATGTTGTTGATGGCGCGGCAGTCAACACACTTTCTCCATGACCCATCCTTCTTAGGCACCAAAATCATATGCACTGCGCATGGACTCATGCTTTCTCTCACATACCCCTTCTCCATTAATTCTTCGACCTGCCTTTGGAGTTCCTTTATCTCCTCTGGATTGCTCCTATAAGCTTGCTTGTTTGGAATCGATGCTCCAGGTATAAGGTCAATCTAGTGCTCAATACCACAAATAGGTGGTAATCCCTTTGGAATCTCCTTAGGGAAGACATCTTCAAAGTCCTGCACAATAGATACAACCACACTAGGCAAAGAGTTAGATAGTTCGTTAGTATTAAGACAAGTTTCCTTAAAAACCAGCAACAACATAGGTTGCTTCATCACTAACGCTCTCCTCACTACACTCGCTCTTGCCACACAACTCTCCTTTTACAAGGCTGCACTCTCCTTTTCACTCACCACCAAAGTTGATCCCCCTTCAACTTGGTCTGATGTGCCTAATCACACTTTAAAGCACATCCAAAAGACTTAAGATCAACTATCTCAAGTCTAGGCAAAATCGGATCCAAAAATGGCACTTTTCAAATGAACCCTAATGTTGAAATGATGAAATTCAATCAACCAATAATATAATCAGAATACCCCAAAGAAAATTCCTTCTAACAACACTCTAATTTCATATAATCCACACAAATGAAGCCTCAATTTGACAAAAGAAAACCGTAAAGTAAGATCCCTTTCCCAATGGTGAAAATCACGTTTTCAAGGAAAACCTTAAAGATGAATGGAATCAATTTGATAATTTCCTTCAAATAATCACAAGAATTCGTGAATAATAACATGTAAATCTGACCAAGAACTATCTCAAATCAACCCTAGATACAACACACTAGAGAAGAAAAGAAATCACAACAAAATGAAATTGATATAACTCACAATTTCAAGATGTTGCACTCGCCACAATTTCAAGTCTTGGCATTGAAATTGATAAGAGTTGGAACCAAGGTATGAACCCTAATTCACACGTGAAAAGAGGTGTATATTCTGCAAAAATAATCTCCCTCAAACCCTCTCTTAAGCAAGTATTTATATTTGCTACTCCTAAGGTTAAAAAGTGCTCAAAATTACAAGTTTGCCGCTTTTAAGGTGGCTAACCCTAAATGAAAATTACAAGGAAATAAAAGTATCCCAAAACCAAAATACAACTAAAATAGTTCATAAAAGAAGAAATATATAAAATAAATGGTCTTCATGATGCCGGTCTTCTATAGGATCCATCGGCTCGGCTCAGCTCATCGCCGGTTCAAGTCGGTCCATGGATAACCCGCAAGCTGAGTCTGAGGGAGTTTGTCCATTGCCCTATAGAATATGATAAGTGTGCCTGTTGGAAAACACAATACAAGAATAATAGAAAAGATGTTAATATATAAATAATTCCGGGGTCGATCTGCTCAAAATGGGCCCTCAACGCCAAGATTTGAAATCCTTTAGTTCTTGCCCTAATGATAGGTCTTGTTGGATTTTTATTCCTATCATCTCCTCGGGACTCAAAAAGATTTGTCCTCAAATCTGGTAGATCAAATGCAATAGAGACTTTGTTTTCTCCTAGCAATCCATCTGAAGAAGTATCTTTGTAGAATCCCAATATCTAAAATACTATAGGTGGTGATTGTTTTCTCTCCTCCATTTCCAGGATGTATCTCTTCTGCAACACAAATAAAGACCCATTATCCACTGAGGTGTCCCCAATCTTAACCCATTTCAATGATATTGTTTCCTCTTTTTCTAACTCTTCTAATGGTTGACCCAACTGCTCATTGTCCTCTGAGACCTCTGAAGGTGAACACAACTGTCTCTGTACATTTTGGCTCTCCGGTAGTCTGCTCGTCTGATTATGATCATCAGGATCCTTTGAAGGTTTGATCATGTGGTTATGACCCTCACGATCCTGTGATGGTTGTTTTATTTGTCTTTGCATCTCTTGGACCTCTGATGGTGACATAGGGTTCAATACTATACGTTTACCATCCTTTTTAAACATATAAGTATTTCTATACCCATCATGTAATACCATCCTGTCATATAACCATGGTCTACCAAGTAATATATGGGATGCACAAAGAGGAAGAATATCACATTCAAGCTCATCATAGTACTTGTCCCCTATAATAAAGGGTACCCTAGCCCTTTCGGTCACACAAAGACTATCCTGATCATTCAACCAATGTAATGTATAGGGTTTAGGATGTGGGATAGTTTCAAGTTTCAACTTCGATACTAATGATGTAGCTACAACATTAGTACAACTACCACCATCAATAATAATTGCACACAAGTTTCCTTGTACCCTACAAGAAGTATGGAACAAGTTTTCTCTTTGTCCCTCATAAATGGTTTGAAAAGAAGTCATGTCCCGATGCAATATGTTAGCATAATGAAACATTTCACTAGACATGATTGTACCCAAATCCAACAATACAATAATTATCTTCACACTTCCAAGGTTCAAGTACACAACCAAACCACAAATGAAGTATACTCAACTACTTTCAAGTAGTTAGAATTAAATTCAACAACAAGTGTTTAAGTAACTAGTTCAATTACTTTCACACATTTAATGACTTGTTTGAATTTTAAATTCTACTACTCACTTTCCTTATTCTTGCCACGGTTCACACTCACACTTTATCTTAATGTGCAGCACCTTACTCCACACAACTCCACAAATTTACACCACCACACACACCTCACTCCTACACGGTGCAACAAATTCACTACAACACTACTACACGTTGTAACCTTTTTTTTTTTTAAACACTCTTACATACAATACTTCATGGTGTACACGTCCTTGCCACTACACAACTCCCATTCACACCATAAACCACAAGCAATGGCAGCAACAAAATTCAAATTTGAAATCACTCCATTAAATGCAACCTTCTCCACAAATGGTAAAAAACAATTCAAATTTAAATAACACTTATTCAATGCTACTCAATGAATTGCTCTCAAACTTAAAGAAGGTATTTGAATTTCAAATGGATGCTTATCCTTCCACACACTTCAAATCTGGAATTTTCAAATGCTCCAATTCCGAATTGCACAAGGATTCACAACACTAATTGCAAGCCTTCCTCAATTGGTAACAATGAATTCAAATTCAAATAGCAATCATTAACTCCCACAACTTAATTGCATATGTTTTGAATTCAAATAATTCCTTACTAAACAAAACTCAATGCAATCTGCAAATTGTACTCTACCAATTCAGAATTACACAATGGAATTCAAAGCAACAAACTACACATCTTCCTCCACGCCACAACAAGCCACGGCAAGGATTTTGGTAAGTTTTGCAAGTTCCAAAAATCGTTGAATTAAACAACACTTGATACTTCTGCCCTTCCACAAAAATTAGTGATCACAAAATGATGCAACAACCTTCCCAAACCAACTCCAACAAACAGCAAAATAAACTCCAAGACAAGGAAATTTCACAAGCTCAAAACCACAACAATCAACACAATTGCGGTTTTCACTAAATTAACCCTAATGGATGATCAACTCCACGAAATCAAATGAAACCAATTCCCTTCTCTCAACATGTGCTTTGATACCAAAAAGATGATGTGCCTAATCACACTTTAAAGCACATCCAAAAGACTTAAGATCAACTATCTCAAGTCTAGGTAAAATCGGATCCAAAAATGGCACTTTTCAAATGAACCCTAATGTTGAAATGATGAAATTCAATCAACCAATAATATAATCAGAATACCCCAAAGAAAATGCCTTCTAAAAACACTCTAATTTCATATAATCCACACAAATGAAGCCTCAATTTGACAAAAGAAAACCGTAAAGTAAGATCCCTTTCCCAATGGTGAAAATCACGTTTTCAAGGAAAACCTTAAAGATGAATGGAATCAATTTGATAATTTCCTTCAAATAATCACAAGAATTCGTGAATAATAACATGTAAATCTGACCAAGAACTATCTCAAATCAACCCTAGATACAACACACTAGAGAAGAAAAGAAATCACAACAAAATGAAATTGATATAACTCACAATTTCAAGATGTTGCACTCGCCACAATTTCAAGTCTTGGCATTGAAATTGATAAGAGTTGGAACCAAGGTATGAACCCTAATTCACACGTGAAAAGAGGTGTATATTCTGCAAAAATAATCTCCCTCAAACCCTCTCTTAAGCAAGTATTTATACTTGCTACTCCTAGGGTTAAAAAGTGCTCAAAATTACAAGTTTGCCGCTTTTAAGGTGGCTAACCCTAAATGAAAATTACAAGGAAATAAAAGTATCCCAAAACCAAAATACAACTAAAATAGTTCATAAAAGAAGAAATATATAAAATAAATGGTCTTCATGATGCCAGTCTTCTATAGGATCCATCGGCTCAGCTCATCGCCGGTTCAAGTCGGTCCATGGATAACCCACAAGCTGAGTCTGAAGGAGTTTGTCCATTGCCCTATAGAATATGATAAGTGTGCCTGTTGGAAAACACAATACAAGAATAATAGAAAAGATGTTAATATATAAATAATTCCGGGGTCGATCTGCTCAAAATGGGCCCTCAACGCCAAGATTTGAAATCCTTTAGTTCTTGCCCTAATGATAGGTCTTGTTGGATTTTTATTCCTATCATGGTCTCTCACACTCTTTCCAACCTTCCTCTCTTTTTCCTTTTGATATTGACTTTTGTATTCCTTTTCTTTCTCATTGTCTTTTGCTCTCTCACTCTCCCTCTGCTTTTCACTCACCTTATGTTTTGCAAATGACTATTGTAGTTGCAACTGATCCTCATACACTTGTTTAGGTGTTAACGGTTTAAGATTAAAGCTTTTCCCCTAGTAAACAAGCGTATACTTGTTAGAAAAGCCATCATGAACAACCTTCCTATCAAATTGCCATGGCCTTCCCAACAACACATGACATGCCTGTATTGGCACTGCATCGCATAATACCTCATCCTCATACCTTCCAATGCGAAAAGCAATCAAGGCTTGCTTACTCACCTTAGTCTCGCCACTATCATTCAGCCACTGCGATTTATATGGACTAGGGTGTTTAGTAGTCTTTAGTCCCAACCTCTCGACAATAAAATTACTCACCACATTGGTGCAACTTCCTCCATCAATGATCAAACTGCAAATATGATCTCCTAGATAACATCTAGTATGAAATATATTCTCTCTTTGCACCTCCTCTTCTTCCTTCACTTGCACATTCAAAACTCGCTTCACTACCGCCACTAACTTCCCTACTACAGGCTCCTTATCATCACTAGCATCCTCTAATGGAGGCATATCATCTTCCTCACTATCCCCTTCAGTCTCATACTCACCATCATCACGCAAAATCATAACACGCCTATTTGGACATTGACTAGCAATCTGGCCTCTACCTTGGCATTTAAAACATCTAATGTCACGATTTCTAGAAGTAGAAGAATCAGGGTTACCTTGGTTACCAAGAGTAAAACCTGCTTGTCTCAGCTCTCCTTTTGGTTTGGTGGGTAAAGGCTTTTCTTCCTTCTTCCATTGGTTAGTCTTCTAGGTGGATGAACCAGTACCCTGTTGAAACCATGCATTACTACTACCTTTCCGCCTGTGTTGGTTTTCAACCTTTATAGCCATATGAACCATATCCTCTAATTCTACATAATGCTACAATTCAACAACATTTTGAATTTCTCTATTCAATCCAGTAAGAAATCTAGCCATGGTAGCCTCTCTATCCTCCTCTACATTTGCCCCGATCATCGTTACTTCCATCTCCTTGAAATACTCATCCACACTTCGACTTCCTTGCCTAAGAGTTTGCAATTTGTTGTGCAATTCACGATAGTAATACACAGGCACAAACCGCTTCTTCATCACCCTTTTCATCTCTTCCCACGACTCAATAGGTGGTTCGCCATTCCTTCTTCTATTCAACATTAGTTGATCCCACCACACTATGGCATAATCCGAAAATTCAATGGTAGCAAGTTTCACTTTCTTTCTCCTACTATAGTTATGACAATCAAATACCATCTTTACCTTCTTCTCCCACTCTAAGTATGCCTCGGGATCATTCTTCCCTTGGAAAGGAGGAATCTTCATCTTTATGCTACTCAATTGATTATCCTCTCTATTCCTATCTCCTCTATCTTCTTAATCCCTAGTTTCTCTATTCCGACCACTATATCCTCTATAACTCCCGACAGAAGGCTCATCAAAGTCATCACCCGACATTTCATCTCCACCCCTTTGTACTCTCCTAGAACGACTCTCCCTCTTACGCCATTGGAAGACGTTTGTAGATTGCTATAGTCTTTGCTCTACCGTCTCATAAATTTGTTCCATTCCCTCCCGAAACATCCTCTTCATCTCACCCCTCAACGCCTGAATCACTAACCTAGCAACAAACCTTCCCCTCTCACTTTCAGGAGAATGTTGCCTCAACATAGTTCCTGCAGAAAAGATTAGTACTAACATAAATATATATAATTAAGCCTTACGATACACTCCCTTACGTGTTTCGCTCAAAGGATGATATCACACAGTCACTCGTGTATTCTCACAAGCAATAATGATATCAACTCACCAATTCCTCTTCTCAATTCTCTTGGAATTAACCTAAACTATACCAATTCCCTTCCGTAGAATTCAAAGCAACTCTAGGGTTCGGAAATTTCCTCTTTTCTTTCCGATTTTTTTTTTGTCTTTGTTGTTGCTCTTGATCACGCTCCTTTTTTTTGTGTCGTGATTCTTCTTTTTTTTTTTTGTAACAAAATTGAATAGTAAGTACTACACTTTCAATAGACAATTAATACTATGAAATTGAATACAAACAATTGATATGAACGATTGGAGTTAGGGTTTTGATGTTACCTTCCTCAAACCGAACTGATGTTTAACAAACCTAAGCTCTGATACGAGATCGGTTTGATCGGATTCCTAACTGATACGAACCACGCCAACGTGTGACAAAACCCAATACCAATACGTTCGAAATTCGTTACCTAAGATGCCAAACACCTTCAAGTGGAAATCGTGACCCGTTGTCTATAAGCGAGACAAGAACCTTGGTATAATATGAAGACGCCACAATCGGGATGAAAGACCAATTGATAAGTCGAGATGAACGCCACGGAAATAAAATTCGATAAGTTCTAGATTAGTTCTTTAAAGAACCAAGAGAGGAATTCTCTCAAAAGTGTTTTCAAACTTTCAATGTTGTATATTCTATATTCTAACCCTAGGAGCTTTATATTATGGTTTACAATTCGTAACAATAAAGCCCAAAACGACATAACTTAGATAAGTTGCTTAAAAATCAACAAAACAAACATGTAGGCCGACCATGTAGACATGAAGGCCGGCGGCCTTGGAGCCGGCCTTGAGCCGGTGTTGAAATGTACACGACCAGCGTTGGAAATGTACACGACCGTGTACTTCTGGCCGTATATCTTTCTGTGGAAATCTTGCCAATGTACACAACCGTATACTTCTAGTCGTGTATCTTTCTGTGGAAATCTTGACAACATACACGGCCGTGCCTTTGAACTGTGTATACGACCATGTATGATTCTGTGTAACCTCCAGACTCCTATACAGTCGTGCCTTGTAAAGACACGGCCTCTTCAACCCGTATCCATTATGACTTGTACAAGAGCAAGGGCATTCCCATGGTTGTTCCAATCCATTCTAGCTTCATGATTGCTCCAATCCTTTCCAGCTTCGTGGACATCCTTTATCAACCCGTTAAGTGCTTCCTTGAATCGTTTCGCTCGATTTCTTGTCATTGGTCCAGGTGGCACTTCAAGAGGATCCATATTCCATCTTCTGGCTTGGCTCCCATCATGGATCTCATCAGCTGGTCTTCAAGATACTTTTGAATTAGGCCCCGTTGAGAATCCTGATTCGCTCTAAAGTATAGGTGATTTGGTATCCTATAGGACTGATAAGTGAGCCTACTGAAATGCACTACAATTATAACATAGAGATGTAGAAAATAGATTAGCATTTTCAAGATTAGGTTTCTCAAGAAAGACTCTCAAAACTAAATTATAGAGACCCTTAGCTCGGGCTTTGGTGATAGGTCCTGTAGGAATCTAATTCCTATCATCTCCTCGGGCTTCTGGAAGATTTACCCTCAAATCTGATAGGTCTCCATGCATGTCATCTGATAAGTACGGTGATAGATCTGAGACATTAAAGGTCGTTGATACTCCATACTCTCCTAGTAACTCTATATGATAGGCATTGTTGTTGATGCGCTTTAAAACCCTGAATGGTCCGTTTGACTTGGGAGATAGCTTCTGTGACTTCTTATGTGGAAACCTGTCCCTGCTAAGATTAATCCAGACTAAGTCACCTGGATTATAAAGATGAACTTTCCTATGTCTGTTTCCCTGGATTCTCTGCTATTCTTGGGTCTTCTGAAGGTGTTCAGTTGTCCTATCATAGATGTGCTGAATTTGTCTAGCTCGGTCAACTCCACTAAGACTCTCTTCCTTTGTCACTGGTCTAGCTATAAAATCCAATGGATTAAAAGGATTATAGTCATAAAAAACTTCAAAGGGAGACTTGCTGGTTGAACTATGAGTAGACCTATTGTAAGTGAACTCAACAATAGGAAGACACAAGTTCCAATTAGTAAGATTCTTACCAACTGTTGCTTTGAGTAGATTCCCAGGCGTGTGGTTGATAACCTCTCTTTGTCCGTTTGTCTGTGGATGGCAAGAGGTACTGTACATAAGTTTAGTACCTAGTCTCCTCCATAATGTCTTCCAAAAGAAACTAAGGAACTTAGTATCTCTGTCTGACACTAAGCTGTGTAGAACTCCATGTAATTTGACAATTTCCTGCATAAAAAGGTTAGCAATAAAAAGAGCATCATCTGTTTTGTGACATGGCACAAAGTGTGACATTTTGCTGAATCGATCAACAACCACCATAATAGAGTCTTTCCCCCTTTGTGTTCTAGGTAATCCCAACACAAAATCCATACTGATGTTAGTCCAAGGTTTATATGGTATAGGTAAAGGCATATATTCTCCTTGTGCACCTTTCTTCTCTTGAGCTCTCTTACAAACACTACACCTTTTTAGTACCCTATGGACATCCTTTATCATACCCTTCCAATAGAAATTCTCCCTCAATATGGCTAAGGTTCTCTTCTCACCAAAATGTCCTAACAAACCACCTGCATGTGCTTCCCTCACCAATAATTCCCTCACAGATCCAGATAGAATACATAGTTTTCTTGATTTATATAGAAAACCCTCTATCACGCAATATCCATCACACATCCTGCCCTCAAGACACCTCTCCATGATAGTCTTGAATTCCTCATCACATATATATTGTTCTTTCAACAACTCAAAACCCAGCAGTTTTGACTGAAGAGAAGTGATAAGTACATACCATCATGATAAAGCGTCAGCAACAATATTCTGATTACCCTTTTTGTACTTTATCACATAAGAAAAACCCTCCAGAAACTCCACCTACTTAGCTTGGCACTTAGATAAATGATGTTGTCCCCTAAAATGTTTCAAAGATTCATGATCTGTATAAATAATAAACTCCGTTGGGAGGAGATAATGCTGTCACGTCATGAGAGCCCTTACTAAGGAATAAAATTCCTTTTCATATATAGAATAGTTTAAAGTTGCACCACTCAACTTCTCACTAAAGTATGCTATAGGTCTCTTTTCCTGCATTAATACAGCACCAATTCCAATCCCAGAAGCATCACATTCCAACTCAAAAAATTTGTCAAAATCAGGTAAAGCCAATAATGGAGCACAAGTGAGTTTTTCTTTTATCTCTTCAAAACTCCTCTAGGCCTTTTCACTCTAGACAAAAGGTACACTCTTTTTAGTTAGTTCTGTGAGAGAACTGACAATATTACTGAAATTTTGGACAAAGCGTCTTTAAAAGGATGTAAGTCCATGAAAACTTTTTACCTCGGTAACTGAAGTGGGTATTGGCCATTCCTTGATTGCCCTCACTTTCTCCTCATCCACCTTAACACCTGAACCAGATACAACAAAACT
Source organism: Laguncularia racemosa (assembly GCA_037954665.1). NCBI lineage: Eukaryota > Viridiplantae > Streptophyta > Magnoliopsida > Myrtales > Combretaceae > Laguncularia > Laguncularia racemosa. The sequence continues at coordinate 1,012,520 of JBBMOL010000141.1, read as the reverse complement.
AAAAAATGTTACCTTAGTTTAGCAAAAGGAACACTTTTAGATATTTGCAAATAGCTGTTGTGTCCTCAATACTGAAAATATTGCCCGACGATGCTCCACATGTTGTTCTAGGTCTTTGCTGTAGATTAGAATATTATTAAAATAAACAACAACAAATTTTCCTAAAAATTCTTTCAGTACATGCTTCATCAACCTCATAAAAGTATTAGGAGCATTACTCAAACCAAAGGGCATAACCAACCATTCATACAGTCCATGACGTGTTTTAAAAGAGGTCTTCCATTCATCCCCTTCTCTCATCCGAATCTAGTGATATCCGCTTTTAAGATCCACTTTGGAGAAGACTTGTGAACCATGCAGCTCATCTAACATGTTGTCAAGTCTAGGAATAGGATACATGTCTAGGAATAGGATACCTGTATTTGATGGTGATTTTGTTGATGGCTCTGCTACCAATACACATTCTCCAAGTACCATCCTTCTTAGGAACAAGAAGGGTGGGAACAACGCATGGGCTAAGACTCTCTCTAACAAACCCCCGTTCAACCAATTCATCTACTTGGCACTTCAATTCCTTTGCCTCCTCGGGATTCATGCGATATGCAGGTCGGTTTGGTAACACTCAATCGGGCAAAAGATCAATAGCATGCTCTATCCCTCTCAAAGGTGGTAATCCTACTGGCAAATCATCAGGAAAAATGTCAATATACTCATTCAATACCTGAGAAACTACTGGAGGTAGAGATTGTGGCTCCTGTAACCTTAATACACATCTCAACTAAAGCAAATATGTTGGAGCCTCTTCTGTGATTAACCTCTCCATCTCACCCTATCCCATCAATAATATCTTCTTTTCCTTAGAATCATCACACTGTATTAAAGCCCTTTTAACCTCTGATGGTTGACTGATCTGTTGCTGGACATTTTGGACCTCTGAGGGTGACATAGGATTCAAAATAACTCATTTGCCTTCCTTTTAGAAAACATAAGTTTTCCTGAAGCCATCATGTAAGACCCTTCTATCATATAACCAAGGTCTGCAAAGCAATATATGGGATGCACACATAGGCAAGATATCATATTCAATCTCATCACAATACTTGTCCCCTATACTGAAGAGTACCCTAGCTCTTTGGGTCACATACAAACTTCCTTGATCACTAAGCCAATGCAATTTATATGGTTTAGGATGTGGAATAGTTGTAAGTCTTAGCTTCGATACTAACGAAGCGGCTACTACATTGGTACAACTATGTAATAGTTATAAGGACACACAAATTTCCTTGTATCCTACAAGAAGTATGGAACAAGTTTTCCCTTTGTTCTTCATCTTTATTAGCAAATGTAGTTAATGTTCGATGTAACACATTAGCATATTGAAGCATGTCACTAGACATTGTTGAATTCAAATTCAATCACCACAACAATAATATTCCCTACTCTTTTCAAATCACAGTGCAACAATTTTTCCCAAATTCCACAAGACACTTACTTCACAAACTCCATGCCAATTTGACTCACACCGCCACTTACACAATACACACACCACACTTTATTTCAGACAACAATAACACACATATGTTGTGAGACTCCACTTCCACGGCAACAACAACAAAATGTACTCCACTTCCAACATAAGTTCTAACCGCAACTTCACATAAAAAAGGCAGCAATTTAAAATTGAAAATCAAACCACTTCACTAATTGCAACCCTTCCACATTTTGTAAGAAGTAATTTTCAAATTCAAACAAACACTCATTAACTCCTCAACTTAATAGATGTGTTTGAATTCAAATAAATTCCCTATTATCCCACACAATGCAAATATGGAAAATTGCACACTTCTACTTCCGAATTGCATAAGAATTCACACAACACACTCCACAAGCTTCTTCAAACAACAAATCAGTTACGGTAGAGATGGGGTAATTTTCAAATTCGGAAATTTGAATCAATAATACACTTCTACTCCTCTTCCCTTCCACGAGAATGATCAACCACAAGAGGCTACAACAAGCCTTTCAATTCAACTTCAACAAGCAGCAAATTCACTTCTCAATCAAGACAATTTCGCCACCTCAATTCTCAACACACAATTTCGGATCACAATATGAAGAACCCAAATTGAACGTGATGATTAAGTGATGAGAGCCATGATGGGAGCCAAGCTAGAAGATGGAATGTGGATCCTCTTGAAGTGCCACCTGGACCGACCACAAGAACTCAAGCAAAACGATTCAAGGAAGCACATAACGGGTTGATAAAGGATGTCCACGAAGCCGAAAAGGATTGGAGCAACCATGAAGCCGGAAAGGATTGGAACAACCATGAGACTGCCCTTGCTCTTGTACAAGTCATAACGGATACGGGTTGAAGGGGGCGTGTCTTTACAAGGCACGGCCGTGTAGTGAGTCTGGAGGCTCCATAGAAACATACACGGTCGTATTAACGATTCAAAGGCACGGCCGTGTATGGTATCAAGAATATCTACAAAAACATACACGTCTAGAAAGGCACGGCCGTGTATACACTCTACGCCGACTACTACGCCGGCTCCAACGCTGCCGGCCTTTAATTCCCTGTTTTGTTATTTTTCCACAACTTAATGATGTTATGTCATTTTGGGCTTTTATTATTACGAATTGTAAACCCTACTATAAAGCTTCTGGGGTTGAGAATAGAAATATACAACATACAAGTTTGAATAATACTTTTGAGAGAATTCCTCTCTTGGTTCTTTAAAGAACTTCCCTTGAACTTATCGGATTTTCTTCCATGGCGTTCATCCCGATTTATCAATTGGTCTTTCATCCCGATTGTGGCGTCCACATAATATACCAAGGTTCTTGCCTCACTTATAGGCAACGGGTTGTGATGAGATCCTTGATGAGAGTCAAGCCGGAAGAAGGAATGTGGATCCTCTTGAAGTGCAGCCTAGACCGATCACAAGAAGTCGAGCGAAACGACTCAAGGAAGCAGTTAACGGGTTGACAAAGGATGCCTATGAAGCCGGAAAGGATTGGAGCAATCATGAAGTTGGAACGGATTGGAACAACCATGGGAAGACCCTTGCTCTTATACAAGTCACACCGGACACGGGTTAAAGAGGGCGTGTACTTTCAAGGCATGGCCGTGTAAGAATCTCAAGATTGCACAGAATCATACATGGCCAGACACACGGCTAAAAGGCACGGCCATGTATGGAGTCAAGCAAATGCACAGAAAGGTATACGGTCAAAGTACACGGTCATGTACACGGCCGTGTATGTTGCCAGAAGTTGTACAAAAAAGTACAAGGTCGTGTATGTTGCCAGAAGTTGTACAGAAAAGTACACGGCCAAAGTATACGGTCGTGTACATGGTCGTGTATCCCCTGCCAGCCAGCTTTTTCCTGTTTCATGTTTTTACGCAACTTATCTAAGCTACGTCGTTTTGGACTTGTTTTTTCACGAATTGTAACCCTAGTATAAAAGCTCCTAGGGTTTAGAACAACAAGAATTTTACATCTTTGAACATTAAACACTTTTGAGAGGCACCTCTCTTGGTTCTTCAAGAACTAAATCGAACTTATCGGATTGATTTCCGTGGCATTCATCCCGGCTTATCAATCGGTCTTCTATCCCGATTGTGGCATCTTCATTTTTATACCAAGGTTCTTGTCTCGCTTATAGACAACGGGTTGCGGTTTCCACTTTAGGTGTTTGGGCGTCTTAGGCAATGAATTTCCGAACATATTGGTATTGGGTTTCGTCACGGGTTGGCGTGGTTCGTATCAGTTTGGTATCAGAGCTTAGGTTTGTCAAAACATCAAGTTCGGTTGAGGAAGGTAATATCAAAAACCCTAACTCCAATCGTTCATATCAATTATCGTATTCAATTTCGTAGTATTGATTGTCTTTTGATAGTGTAATATCGACTAGGCGATTGTTAAAAAAAAAAAAAGAGTAAAAAAGCACGACAAAAAAAAAAAGAAGAGAAAAGAAAAGAAAAGAAAAACGTGATCAAGAGCAACAACCAAGACAAAAAAAAAAAAATCGGATAGAAAAATAGAGGAAAATTTACGAACCCTAGAGTTGTTTTGAATTCTACAGAAGGAAATTGGTGTAGTTCAAGTTAGTTCCAAGAGAATTGAGAAGAGGAAATTGGCGAGTTGATATCATCATTATTTGTGAGAATACACGAGTAACTGTGTGATATTATCATTTGAGCGAAACACGTAAGGGAGTGTATCATGAGGTTTAATTTTATATATATTTGTGTTAGTACTAATCTTTTCTACAGGGACAATGTCGAGACAACATTCTCCTGAAGGTGAGAGGGGAAGGTTTGATGCTAGGTTAGTAATTGAGGCGTTGAGGGGAGAAATGAAGAGGATGTTCCAAGAGGGAATGGAACAAATTCATGAGACGGTAGAGCAAAGACTAGAGCAATCCACAAACGTATTCCAAGGGCGTAAGAGGGAGAGTCGTTTTAGGAGAGTACCGAGGGGTGGAGATGAAATGACGGATGATGACTTTGATGAGCCTTCTGTTGGGAGTTATAGAGGATATAGTGGTCGGAATAGAGGAACTAGAGATTGGGAAGATAGAGGAGATAGGAATAGAGAGGATGATCAATTAAGTAACATAAAGATGAAGATTCCTCCTTTCCAAGGGAAGAATGATCCCGAGGTGTACTTAGAGTGGGAGAAAAAGGTAGAGATGGTATTTGATTGTCACAACTATAGTGGGAGAAAGAAGGTAAAACTTGCTGCCATTGAATTTTCGGATTATGCTATAGTGTGGTGGGATCAACTAATATTGAATAGGAGAAGGAGTGGCGAGCCACCTATTGAGTCTTGAGAAGAGATGAGGAAGCGGTTTGTGCCTGTGTATTACTATCGCAAATTGCAAAACAAGTTGCAAACTCTGAGGCAGGGAAGCCGAAGTGTAGATGAGTATTTCAAGGAGATGGAAGTCACTATGATTAGGGTGAATGTAGAGGAGGATAGAGAGGCTACAATGGCTAGGTTTCTTGCGGGATTGAATAGAGAAATCCAAAATGTGGTTGAATTGCAGCATTATGTAGAATTGGAGGATATGGTTCACATGGCTATAAAGGTTGAGAACCAGCACAAGAGGAGAGGTAGTAGTAATGCACAGTTTCAACAAGGTAATGGTTCATCCACTTGGAAGATTAATCAATGGAAGAAGGAAGAAAAGCCTTTACCCACCAAACCAAAAAGGGAGCTGAGGCAAGCGGGTTCTACTCCTGGTAACCAAGGTAACCCTAAATCTTCTACTTCTAGAAATTGTGACATTAGATGTTTTAAATGCCAAGGTAGAGGCCATATTGCTAGTCAATGTCCAAATAGGCGTGTGATGATTTTGCGTGATGATGGAGAGTATGAGATTGAGGGGGATAGTGAAGAAGATGATATGCCTCCATTAGAGGATGCTAGTGATGATGAGGAGCCTGCAATGGGAAGGCTAGTGGCAGTAATGAAGCGAGCGTTGAATGTGCAGGTGAAGGAAGAAGAAGAGGTGCAAAGAGAGAATATATTTCATACTAGGTGTTATCTAGGAGATCACATTTGTAGTTTGATCATTGATGGAGGGAGTTGCACCAATGTAGTGAGCAATTTTATTGTTGAGAGGTTGGGGCTCGAAACTGTTAGACACCCTAGTCCATATAAATTGCAGTGGTTGAATGATAGTGGTGAGACTAAGGTGAGTAAACAAGCATTGATTGGTTTTCGCATTGGTAAGTATGAGGATGAGGTGTTATGTCATGTAGTGCCAATGCAAGCATGTCATGTGTTGTTGGGGAGGCCGTGGCAATTTGATAGGAAGGTTGTGTATGATGGCTTTTCTAACAAGTATACGCTTGTTCACCAAGGGAAGAGCTTTAATCTTAAACCGTTAACACCTAAGCAGGTGTATGAGGACCAATTGCAACTACAACAGTCGTTTGCAAAACACAAGGTGAGTGAAAAGCAGAGTGAGAGTGAGAGAGCAAAAGACAATGAGAAGAAAAAGGAATATAAGAGCCACGATCAAAAGGAAAAGGAGAGGAAGGCTGGAAAGAGTGTGAGAGGCCAAGTTGAAGGGGAATCAACTTTGGTAGTGAGTGAAAAGGAGAGGGCAGCCTTGCAAAAGGAAAGTTGTGTGGCAAGAGCGAGTGTAGTGAGGAGAGCGTTAGTGAGGAAGCAACCTATGTTGTTGCTGGTTTTTAAGGAAACATGTTTGACTACTAACGAATTATCTAACTCTTTGCCTAGTGTGGTTGTGTCTCTTGTGCAGGACTTTGAAGATGTCTTTCCTGAGGAGATTCCAAAGGGATTGCCACCTATTCGTGGTATTGAGCACCAAATTGATCTTGTACACGGAGCATCGATTCCAAACAAGCCAGCTTACAGGAGCAATCCGGAGGAGATAAAGGAACTCCAAAGGCAGGTCGATGAATTACTGGAGAAGGGGTACGTGAGAGAGAGCATAAGTCCATGTGCAGTGCCGGTGATTTTGGTGCTTAAGAAGGATGGGACATGGAGGATGTGTGTTGACTGCCGCGCCATCAACAACATTATGGTAAAGTATCGTCATCCCATTCCTCGCTTAGATGACATGTTAGATGAGTTACATGGGTCTAGTGTCTTTTCTAAAATTGATCTGAAAAGTAGATATCACCAAATTAGAATGAAAGAGGGTGATGAATGGAAAACTGCATTTAAGACAAAATATGGATTGTATGAGTGGTTAGTAATGCCTTTCGGGTTAACTAATGCACCTAGTACTTTTACGAGACTTATGAACCATGTTTTGAGGACATTTGCTGGAAAATTTGTGGTTGTCTATTTTGATGACATTCTTATTCACAGCAAAAGTTTGGAAGATCATATGTCACACTTGAAGGATGTTTTAGAAGTGCTTCGAAAGGAACAATTATATGCTAACCTCAAGAAGTGCACTTTTTGCACAGACAAACTTGTGTTTCTTGGTTTTGTTGTTAGTGCGTAGGGAATACAAGTTGATGAAGAAAAGGTTCGTGCGATCCAAGAATGGCCTAGTCCAACCAATGTAAGTAATGTGCGGAATTTCCATGGACTAGCGAGCTTTTACAGGAGATTTGTGAAGGATTTCAGCACCATTGCAGCACCACTTACTGAGGTAATTAAGAAGACCGTGGGGTTCAGCTGGGGAGAGCAACAAGAGAAGGCCTTTCAGACGCTTAAAAATAAGTTGACTCAAGCGCCGTTACTTGCTTTACCTAACTTTGCTAAAACGTTTGAAATTGAGTGTGATGCTTCAGGGTTAGGTATTGGAGCAGTGCTTATGTAGGAGAGAAGACCGATTGCATTCTTTAGCGAGAAGCTAAGTGGGGCAACCTTGAATTACCCTACTTACGACAAGGAGCTATATGCATTGGCTCGAGCCCTGGAGATGTGGCAACACTACCTTTGGCCAAAAGAGTTCGTGATCCACACTGATCATGAATCTTTGAAGTATTTGAAGGGGCAACACAAGCTGAACAAAAGGCATGCTCGTTGGGTGGAGTTCATCGAAACATTTCCATATGTCATCCACTACAAGCAAGGTAAAGAGAATGTAGTTGCTGATGCACTTTCTAGAAGGTATACTCTTATCTCCACTCATAGTTCTAGACTGCTTGGTTTTGAGCACATTAAGGAGTTATATGCTGCTGATCGAGATTTTTGTGAGGAGTATGTGCAATGTGAGAAGAGTGGGCATGGAAAATTTTATAAACATGACGGATTCTTGTTTAGGGAGAGTAAACTGTGCATTCTAATTTGTTCTCTAAGAGAATTACTTGTGAGGGAGTCTCATGGAGGAGGTTTAATGGGACACTTTGGCGTAGCTAAAACATTAGGGGTATTGCAGGACACTTCTATTGGCCTGACATGAAACGAGATGTTGAGAGGATTTGTGAGTGATGTGTCACGTATAGGCAAGCGAAATCTAGAGTCCAACCTCAAGGGCTTTACACCCCACTTCCTATTCCTCATGAGTCGTGGGTAGATATTTCTATGGACTTTGTGTTAGGATTACCCAGGTCTAGACATGGTTGGGATTCTATTTTTGTAGTTGTTGATAGATTCTCTAAAATAGCACATTTCATTCCTTGTCACAAAACGGATGATGCTTGTAATATTGCTAATTTATTCTTTAGGGAAGTTGTGCGATTGCATGGTATGCCTAGAACAATTGTATCAGATAGGGATGCTAAGTTCTTAAGCTACTTTTGGAAGACTTTGTAAGCTAAGTTAGGAACTAAGTTATTGTTTTCTACTACTTGTCATCCATAGATTGATGGTCAAACTGAGGTAGTGAATCAAACTTTATCTACTTTCTTGAGGGCTGTAATTAAAAAGAATATTAAAAGTTGGGAGGATTGTTTACCGCATGTTGAATTTGCCTATAACCGTACAGAGCATTCTGCTACTAAATTTTCTCCTTTTGAAATTGTGTATGGTTTTAATCTACTAACTCCTTTGGATTTATCACCTTTGCCTATTTCTGAGTGTGTTAATTTAGATGGCAAGAAGAAGGCCGAATTTGTTCAACAGATCCATGAGAAGGCAAGGCTGAACATTGAACGGCGAACAAAGCAGTATGTGAAACAAGCCAACAAGGGTCATCGACAAGCTGTTTTTGAACCTGGAGATTGGGTTTGGGTTCACATGCACAAAGAGCGGTTTCCCGTGCAGCGTCGATCTAAACTACTTCCTAGAGGTGATGGACCATTTCAAGTTCTTGAGCACATCAACGACAATGCATACAAGATAGATTTTCCTGGTGAGTATCAAGTAAGTGCCACATTTAATGTTATTGATCTTAGTCCTTTTGATGTAGGTGACGATTTGAGGACAAATCCTTTTCAAGAGGAGGGGAATGATGAGATCCTTGATGAGAGTCAAGCCGGAAGAAGGAATGTGGATCCTCTTGAAGTGCCGCTTGGACTGATCACAAGAAGTCGAGCAAAACGACTTAAGGAAGTACTTAACGGGTTGATAAAGGATGTCCATGAAGCCGGAAAGGATTGGAGCAATCATGAAGTTGGAATGGATTGGAACAACCATGGGAAGACCCTTGCTCTTATACAAGTCACACCGGACACGGGTTGAAGAGGGCATGTACTATCAAGGTACGGCCGTGTAAGAATCTCAAGATTGCATAGAATCATACACGGCCAGACACACGGCTAAAAGGCACGGCCGTGTATGGAGTCAAGCAAATGCACAGAAAGGTACATGGTCAAAGTACACGGTCGTGTACACGGCCGTGTATGTTGCCAGAAGTTGTATAGAAAAGTACACGGTCATGTACACGGCTGTGTATGTTGCCAAAAGTTGTACAGAAAAGTACACGGCCAAAGTACACGGTCGTGTACACAGCCGTGTATCCCCTGCCAGCCAGCTTTTTCCTATTTCGTGTTTTTACGCAACTTATCTAAGCTACATCGTTTTGGACTTGTTTTTTCACGAATTGTAACCCTAGTATAAAAGCTCCTAGGGTTTAGAACAACAAGAATTTTACATCTTTGAACATTAAACACTTTTGAGAGGCACCTCTCTTGGTTCTTCTAGAACTAAATCGAACTTATCGGATTGATTTCCGTGGCGTTCATCCCGACTTATCAATCGGTCTTCCATCCCAATTGTGGCGTCTTCATTTTTATACCAAGGTTCTTGTCTCGCTTATAGACAACGGGTCGCGGTTTCCACTTTAGGTGTTTGGGCGTCTTAGGCAACGAATTTCCAAACGTATTGGTATTGGGTTTCGTCACAGGTTAGCGTAGTTTGTATCAGGTTGCAGTTTCCACTTGATTTTTTGGCATCTTGGGTAGCAATTCTGAACATATTGGTATTGGGTTTCGTCACACGTGAGCGTGGTTCGTATCAGTTTTGTATCAGAGCCTAGGTTTGTTAAACATCAGTTCAGTTTGATGATGTGCCTAAAACCAAGATTAAGCACATACAAAAACCAATTTGGAAGACAAACAAACAATGTCAATCAAACTAGTCTCAATCACATGAACAATGGTATCAAATCTCAATGTTTATAACCAATTCTTCCAATGGGGATGTGATCAATCTTAAGTATCCAAATTAGATTGCTCTGATACCAAAAAGATGATGTGCTCAAAACCACTTTGAAACACAATCAATTGACTCAAGAAAACAAGTCTCAAGTCTCATGCAAAACTGGTCCACCAAGGAAACAATTCACGTGAATACCTTATAGGTTTTGATGGAAGATGTTGGTCAAATGATTTAATTATAATCTCTATTTGTAACCTTAACCAAGTAACCACAATAAGGATTGAAAATCACGTGGAAATCAGATCAAAGGAAGCAATAAAACCATGAAATCCACTTTCCCTTTCAAACACAAATTCACGCCAACACTAAAAATGATATATGTAATTCAAGTGCTCAAGGAAACAATCAATCTTACAAGATTGTTGTCCACGAAATATAACCACAAATATGTCCAAGAAAGATCCAAATCTACCCTAGATATGACTCACTAGAGAAGAAATGAACTTAAAACTAAGATGGAATCGATATGACTTACAATTCCCCTTCGTTGCACTCGCCACAATTCCAATTGTTGGGTTGAAATTGATAAGAGTTTTGAACTAAGGAAAGAACCCTAATTCACACGTAAAATGTGCCTCTCAATTCTACAAAATATGGCCTCCCCAAACCCTCTCTTAAGCAAGCATTTATACTTGTTACTCCTAGGGTTAAAAAGTGCTCAAAATTACAAGTTTGCCACTTTTAAGGTGGTTAACCATAAATGAAAATTACAAGAAAATAAAAGTGTCCCAAAACCGAAATATTTCATAAAAGAAGAAATATATAAAAGAAATAGTCTTCAAGATGCCAGTCTTCTATAGGATTCATCGGTCCAGCTCATCGCCGGTTTAGGTCGGTCCATGGATAACCCACAAGCTGAGTCTGAGGGAGTTTGTCCATTGCCCTATAAAATATGATAAGTATGCCTGTTGAAAAACATAATACAAGAATAATAGAAAAGAGGTTAATATATAAATAATTCCGGGGTCGATCTTCTCAAAATGGGCCCTCATCGCCAAAATTCGAATTCCTTTAGTTCTTACCCTAATGATAGGTCTTGTCAGATTTTTATTCCTATCATTTGAGGAAGGTAACATCAAAACCCTAACTCCAATCGTTTATATCAAGTTCATAGTGTTAATTGTCTATTGAAAGTGTAGTGCCTCCTATTCAATTTTGTTACAAAAAAAAAAAAAAAATCACGACAAAAAAAAGGAACGTGATCAAGAGCAAAAACAAAGGCAACAAAAGGAAAGAAAAAAGAGGAAAATTTTGAGCCTCTAGAGTTGTTTTGAATTCTATGGAAGGGATTGGTGTAGTTTGGGTTAGTTCCAAGAGAATTGAGAAGAGGAATTGGTGAGTTGATATCATCATTACTTGTGAGAATACACGAGTGACTGTGTGATATCATCCTTTGAGTGAAACACGTAAGGGAGTGTATCGTGAGGCTTAATCATATATATTTGTGTTAGTACTAATCTTTTTTCTGCAGGAACTATGTCGAGACAACATTCTCCTGAAGGTGAGAGGGGAAGGTTTGATGCTAGGTTAGTGATTAAGGCGTTAAGGAGTGAGATGAAGAGGATGTTTTAGGAGGGGATAGAACAAATTCATGAGACGGTGGAGCAAAAACTAGAACAATCTAAAAACGTCTTCCAAGGGCGTAAGAGGGAGAGTTGCTCTAGGAGAGTACAAAGGGGTGGAGGTGAAATGTTTGATGATGAATTTGATGAACCTTCTGTCAGGAGTTATAGAGGTTATAGTGGTAAGAATAGAGGAATTAGGGATTGGGAAGATAGAGGAGATAGGAATAGAGAGGATAATCAATTGAGTAGTATAAAGATGAAGATTCCTCCTTTCCAAGGGAAGAATGATCCCGAGGCGTACTTAGAGTGGGAGAAGAAGGTAGAGATGGTGTTTGATTTTCACAATTATAGTGGAAGAAAGAAAGTAAAGCTTGTTGCCATTGAATTTTCGGATTATGCCATAGTGTGGTGGGATCAACTAATGTTGAATAGAAGAAGGAATGGCGAACCACCTATTGAGTCTTGGGAAGAGATGAAGAGGGTGATGAAGAAGCGGTTTGTGCCTGCGTATTACTATCGTGAATTACACAACAAATTGCAAACTCTTAAGCGGGGAAGTCGAAGTGTGGATGAATATTTCAAGGAGATGGAGGTTACTATGATTAGGGCGAATGTAGAGGAGGATAGAGAGGCTACCATGGCTAGGTTTCTTGCTGGATTGAATAGAGAAATTCAAAATGTCGTAGAACTGCAGCATTATGTAGAATTGGAAGATATGGTTCATATGGCTATAAAGGTTGAGAACCAACACAGAAGGAAAGGTAGTAGTACTGCACGGTTTCAACAGGGTGTTGGTTCATCCACCTGGAAGACTAACCAATGGAAGAAGGAAGAAAAGCCTTTACCTACCAAACTAAAAGGAGAGTAGAGGCAAGCGGGTTCTACTTCTGGTAACTAAGGTAAACCTGATTCTTCTACTCTTAGAAATCGTGACATTCGATGTTTTAAATGCCAAGGCAGAGGCCATATTGCTAGTCAATGTCCGAATAGGCGTGTTATGATTCTGCGTGATGATGGTGAGTATGAGACTGAGGGGGATAGTGAAGAGGATGACATGCCTCCATTAGATGACGCTAGTGATGATGAGGAGCCTGCAGTAGGGAAGTTAGTGGCAGTAGTGAAGCGAGCTTCGAATGTGCAGGTGAAGGAAGAATAGGAGGTGCAACGAGAGAATATCTTTCATACTAGATGTTATCTAGGTGATCATATTTGCAGTTTGATCATTGATGGAGGGAGTTGCACTAATGTGGTGAGTACTTTTATTGTCGAGAGGCTGGGACTCAAGACTACTAAACACCCTAGTCCATATAAATTGCAGTGGCTGAATGATAATGGCGAGACTAAGGTGAGTAAGCAAGCCTTGATTGCTTTTCACATTGGTAGGTATGAGGATGAGGTGTTATGCGATGTAGTGCCGATGCAGGCGTGTCATGTGTTGTTGGGGAGGCCATGGCAATTTGATAGGAAGGTTGTTCATGATGGCTTTTCTAACAAGTATACGTTTGTTCACTAGGGGAAAAGCTTTAATCTTAAACCCTTAACACCTAAACAGGTGTATGAGGATCAGTTGTAGCTACAACAGTCTTTTGCAAAATATCAGGTGAGTGAAAAACAGAGGGAGAGTGAGAGAGCAAAAGACAGCGAGAAAGAAAAGGAACACAAAAGTCGATATCAAAAGGAAAAAGAGAGGAAGGTTGGAAAGAGCGTGAGAGACCAAGTTGAAGGGGGATCAACTTTGGTGGTGAGTGAAAAGGAGAGTGCAGCCTTGCAAAAGGAGAGTTGTGTGGCAAGAGCGAGTGTAGTGAGGAGAGCGTTAGTGATGAAGCAACCTATGTTGTTACTGGTTTTTAAGGAAACTTGTTTAAATACTAACGAACTTTTTAACTCTTTGCCTAGTGTGGTTGTATCTATTGTGCAGGACTTTGAAGATGTCTTCCCTGAGGAGATTCCAAAGGGTTTACCACCTATTCGTGGTATTGAGCACTAGATTGACCTTATACCTAGAGCATCTATTCCAAACAAACCAGCTTATAGGAGCAATCCAGAGGAGACAAAGGAACTCCAAAGGCAGGTCAATGAATTAATGGAGAAGGGGTACGTGAGAGCAAGCATGAGTCCATGTGCAATGCCTATGATTTTGGAGCCTAAGAAGGATAGGTCATGGAGAATGTGTGTTGACTGTCGCGCCATCAACAACATCATGGTAAAGTATCATCATCCCATTCCTCGCTTAGATGAGATGTTAGACGAGTTACATGGGTCTAGTGTCTTTTCCAAAATTGATCTGAAAAGCGAATATCACCAAATTAGAATGAAAGAAGGTGATGAATGGAAAACCGCATTTAAGACAAAATATGGATTGTATGAGTGGTTAGTAATGCCTTTCGGTTTAACTAACGCACCTAGTACTTTTATGAGACTTATGAACCATGTTTTAAGGGCAGTCATTAAAAAGAACATTAAAAGTTGGGAGGATTGTTTGCCGCATGTTAAATTTTCCTATAATCGCACAAGGCATTCTGCTACTAAGTTTACTCCTTTTGAAATTGTGTATGGTTTTAATCCACTAACTCCTTTGGATTTATCACCTCTGCCTATTGCTGAGTATGTTAATCTAGATGGCAAGAAGAAAGCAGAATTTGTTAAACAAATACATGAGAAGGCAAGGCTAAACATTGAGCGAAGAACAGAGCAATATGCGAAACAAGCCAACAAGGGTCGTCGGCAAGTTGTCTTTGAACCTGGAGACTGGGTTTAGGTTCACATGCGCAAAGAGCGGTTTCCTGTGCAGCGTCGATCTAAATTACTTCCTAGAGGTGATGGACCATTTCAAATTCCTGAGCGCATCAATGATAATGCATACAAGATAGATTTTCCAGGTGAGTATCAAGTAAGTGCTACGTTTAATGTTACTGATTTGAGTCCTTTTGATGTAGGTGACGATTTGAGGACAAATCCTTTTCAAGAGGAGGGGAATGATGAGAGCCATGATGGGAGCCAAGCCAGAAGATGGAATGTTGATCCTCTTGAAGTGCCACCTGGACCGATTACAAGAACTCGAGCGAAACGATTCAAGGAAGCATTTAACGGGTTGATTAAGGATGTCCACGAAGCCGAAAAGGATTGGAACAACCATGAGAATGCCCTTGCTCTTGTACAAGTCATAACGGATACGGGTTGAAGGGGGCGTGTCTTTACAAGGCACGACTGTGTAGTGAGTCTGGAGGCTCCACAAAAACATACACGGTCGTATACACGGTTTAAAGGTATGGCCGTGTATGGTGTCAAGAATATCTATAGAAACATACACGTCTAGAAAGGCACGGCCGTGTATACACTCTACGCCGGCTACTACGCTGGCTCCAACGCCACCGGCCTTTAATTCCCTGTTTTGTTATTTTTCCACAACTTAATGATGTTATGTCATTTTAGGCTTTTATTATTACGAATTGTAAACCCTACTATAAAGCTTCTAGGGTTGAGAACAGAAATATACAACATACAAGTTTGAATAACACTTTTGAGAGAATTCCTCTCTTGGTTCTTTAAAGAACTTCCCTTGAACTTATCGGATTTTCTTCCGTAGCGTTCATCCCAACTTATCAATCCGTCTTTCATCCCGATTGTGGCGTCCACATAATATGCCAAGGTTCTTGCCTCACTTATAGGCAACGGGTCGCGGTTTCCACTCGATTGTTGGGCATCTTGGGTAGCAATTCTGAACGTATTGGTATTGGGTTTTGTCACACGTGGGCGTGGTTCGTATCATTAAGAAATCAACCAACACTAAATCCCTTCTCTTAACTTGTGCTCTGATACCAAAAAATGATGTACTCAAAACTAAACCCAAGCACATGCAAATGAATCAAATAAACAAACCCCAACTCACATACAAAACCGGTCTAATGGAATCAATAAATTGCGTGACCCTAGTGGAATTTTGGTGAAAATCCGAAGGTCAAATGATGCAATTACAATCCATATATGTAATCTTCACCATATAAAAACAATAATAAGTGAAATCCACGTGAATCAAATCAAGAGGAATTAATTTAAAACCGTAACTCCAACTCCTTCTACAATTCCCAATTCACGTCACATAAGATGATGATGACATCAAGTACTAAAAACAATCAATCTTTAACAAAATAATTGATCACAAATGCAATAAAAAATATGACCAAGAAAAATCCAAATCAACCCTAAATATGACTCACTAGTGAAGAAATGGAAACACAACAAAGAAGGAATTGATACTACTTACAATTACCCTTTGTTGCACTCGCCATAATTTCAACTCTTGGAAATTGAAATTGATAAGAGAAATTAGATTTAGGAAACCCTAAGCCCTCTCACGAAAAGTGATGTTCAAATATGAAAATTTGGCCTCCTTAAACCTTACTATAAGAAAGTATTTATACTTGCTACTCCTAGGGTTAGAAAATGGTCAAAAATTACAAGTATGCCACTTTTAAGGTGGCCGGTCCTAAATGAAAATTACAATAAAAAATGAAAGTGTCCTAAAAGAAAATACAACATAAAACTGTCCATACAAAGGAGAAATATATAAAAGAAATGAGTCTTCATGATGCCCGTCTTCAAGATACTTTTGAATTAGGCCCCGTTGAGAATCCTGATTCGCTCAAAAGTATAGGTGATTTGGTATCCTGTAGGACTGATAAGTGAGCCTGTTGAAATGTACTACAATTATAATGTAGAGATGTAGAAAATAGATTAGCTTTTTCAAGATTAGGTTTCTCAAGCAAGACTCTCAAAACTAAATTATGGAGACCCTTAGCTCGGGCCCTAGTGATAGGTCCTATAGGAATCTAATTCCTATCACTAAAAGACTTTAATAAGATATAGGGTTAGAAACAGGATATTAGGATAGTATATTTTAGTAGTAACTATTCTTATATGTATTTCTTTTACATCTAATTATTTAGGTTTTCAGAAGATCCCTAGTCTCTACTTGAGGATTATTACAATCCTTAAGTCATGCTCAAGTGAAGGAGTTTAGATGATCTACTATCTATTTGTTACTCTCTAATTGTATGAGGTTTTGTTGATTGCTATTGATTATTTGGAATGATCGATTACCTTATATGCTCTCACCCGTATGGTCACCTTGTTAACCAATAAACATAAATTCTTAGCCAAAATAATTGGATTACTCATTGCATATCCATGCTTCAATAAGTACACAGAAAGAAATGAAAACTATTCAACCTTTGCTAAAAATTTTTGAAACATGTTGAAGCTTTTTGAAATCTTTTAAGTCCTTTTAGATTATTTTTGTAAAGGTTATATAAAAAACCTAGCATGTGCTTTTAAAAGCTATTATTTATAAAACCTCGGTGTTGCCAATGGTAATTTTATCAAAATTGATTTTGTTGGGGGTAAAGTGGTTGAGACAACTCCTTTTAAGGCTTACGAGGTATTGTTAATAGTTTGATTGCAGATTGATGCCTTGATGAGGGATCACCTAATTTAGCCTTGGAGGCATTATTGTTTGATTGATGGTGAATGGCCCAACGTGAAATTCACCAAGACTAGCCCTTAAGGCATTATTATTCTTGGCGATAGGTAAGCATCAAGTTTGTTTAGGGGACCGTTCCCTTAAACAACCTCCTAAGTAAGGTGAGGTTCTCCATGCAGGTAAGTATGGAGGTCAATCGAACTATAGATGACACAAACCTATCCTTTTATGGTTCTAGACTCCCATGATTGTCTTGCTTGCATTCATCACGCATGCGTTCATTTCATATCTAGATAGATTTCATGATATGCTAATTAATGTTTAATAACTTGCTTAAATGGTAGTAGTGATAGGCGAACTCACTAAGCCATGATTTGCTCACCCCCAATAGTTTGTCTTGTAAGGTACTCTAAAGCGAAGAATTAGGCTAAGATCAAAGTGATGAGTATTCCAAATTAGAGCCCGATGGAAAGATGGAGAGTTAGAAGATAGTTAAAAGACTCAAATGAGTAAATAAGAAATTGTAAAGTTATTTATTTTAGAACTTTATCATTTTCTAACACTTTTTCAAGCCAATGTTTTTAAATGTTGAGATCACTTAGTTTTACTATTTAGTAGGGGATACTGATTCTCTATGATTTTGGAGAACTATAATAATCAACTTGCATAGTTGTTTTCAAAATAACTAATTATATGTATTATCAGTAATGGTGAGAAATGATTATTAAATTAGATTCTCATAACCTATAACTTGTTAGGCAATTTTCATATTGCAAGTGCACACATGATATGGTAACTCTCAGGAAATTCTACTAAGCCCCCTATAAGGTCATTACATATTCTAATATAGATAGCCTTCAATTTCTTGTTGATTTTGTGGAATAACCAATGCCCTTTCCTCTCACGTTTTCATTCGTATTGGACTTCAATTCCTATAACTTTCAAAATATATCCAATATAAATCCTTTTAACTCCAAAATTTCCTATAATATAAACATATCTTCATAACTAAACTTAATCCTTGCTAAATATTCAAATCAATTTATCACAAATTTAATAAATCTTCCTAGTCTAGATTAATCACTTAAATCTTCCCAGATATTTGTCCTACTTTAGTAGAATGCATTAAACATATTACCTAAATATGTCTAATAAGTGGAGTTGGGCTTTCAAATTTGATAGTTATCCAATCTTAAAATATGTTATGTTTCTCTTAGCTTGTACCAGCAACACTTTTTGACTTATTTTATAAGTTTCTATTTTTCTTTAGCAACAACACCTTCTAACTTATCATCTAAGTCATCAAAACCTACTCAACTTTTCTTTATTCAACTTTTGATTCCCATCATTTTAATGAATTTATTTTAGTCATAATCATCCTTTTACACTTAGTAAACTCATTAGAAACACTTAGCTCATTTTTATTATCAACAAAACAATAAGAGAGAACCTAACATTCTCTCCCTTTTTTATGATAATAAAACCCTTTCTCAAAAAAAGAAAAAGAAAGAAACTTTAACTCAACATAACATGTTTCAATAGGTCAGTCAAATATTATAACCATCATAACTACCACAACATTCACATATCACAATTTGTAGTATCATAATATCACTATTCTCATAGTATCACAACATTCACATGTCATAGTTCAACATCAAATCAGTCTATTTTTTATTTTCTCCCTTACTTCCCCTTTTTGTTATCATTAGGTAATGAAAACTCCTCTCAATATAACATGGGTATAGAAACAAAAGGTACATATCAAGAAAATATATCAAGCTAACGTAAACAAAAACTAAATTGAAGTTGTTAGAAAATATAACAAAATCTATAAAATAGAAATTAAAAGAATAAAATTATCTAAAGCTAATCAATAATGAAACAACTCTATTTCTTAGAAGTTTTTTTCACAATGCTTCTTTTGAATCTTTTGTAAGTGCTAAAAGTTTGAACAAAATGTGGTGAAGTCTCATTTCTTGAAGTTTCTAATACAAGATGAAAGAGAATAATTTGATCTTTATGTGCTTCTGTTGTAGGTAAAGATGGATCAATTTGAGTTTGATATGGTGCCGCTGTGGGTTTAGATGGTTAAGACATTTCAAGAACCTTAGAACAACGAGATGGAGATTGAGCTTGATTACAATGTGACGACTTAGTCACTTGACTTCTAGATTAGGGTGAAGAGAAAACAGGTTTTGGTTAAGGATTAGGCTTTAAAAGAAAGAATAGATTCTGATGGAGGTGAAACCTTCTATCGGATTCATTAAAAAGTTCTTCGAACTTCATGGACACAATGAGTGTCATGTCTTCCAATTTATCCATCAAATTTGCATTATGATATTTTGTGAAGGTTTCCAATTTATCATCGATCATCTTTTCCAATTCTATTTTCAAATTTTCTTCAAACATCCTAAGATCTCAAAACTTATTAAAGCTCCATCAATTCTTTTCACCTTAAGATCAAAACCCTCTAAGTCAAAATCAAACCTAATCTTAACATGTCCTCCATCCTTTATTTGAAACTTTTCTCCTAACATAGGTTGTAAATCAAACTTTCTCTTTTTCCTCTTAGGTTTGACTAGTTCCCCTTCCTTTTTTTTTTTCTCTTATCTTGCTCATCCTCATTCATATTTTTTTCCCCTTAAGTCATCATTGTCAAACCCTTCAACTTCCAACTTCCTCTTCTTGGGTTGAGAATGCAGATAGAGTGCATTATCAACTATAAACTAAAATTTTTCTTAAACATAGATGCTCATATGCTTACACACAGTTTACCCAATTTTATTCAAAGGTTAGGGTGTCTTAGAAACCTTGGGTAACTTAATTTTCTTGAACTAAAAGAAGTTTCATTAAGACACTCCTATATGGTTTCCACATTTTGTTCCTCCATAGATGTTTAATCATCTAGTTTGCTATATCAATGTTTTTCTTCTTAAGTATAGCCAAGATGATAAGTGCATCTTCCTTGGTGATGGTACTACTATTACCATTTTTGGGCAAAATACAACTCATTACACCTTTATGCAAAAACCTAAATAAAAGCTCAAAATCATGAATGGGCATATCCTTGCCTTAAGACACTTATACACCATCATTTAATTTGGTAAACACTCTATCCTTACTTGAAGTAACTAGTTCTAAATCATCATGCACATCTGCTAACCCAAAACAATCTATCAAATATTTCCTAAATATAACAATTCTCTTTCCTAAAATCTTAGATGACCATACATCTCTTTGTAACAAATCTAAATTAGAATAATACTCCATAATCAATTCTTCATATATAGTCAAGTTTAAGTCACATAACCTCCTACAACTTATAATCTCTAGAAACCTATGCCAATAAAAACCATTTCTTTGAAAAAATTGAAGTCAATGTATAAAGATTCGGTGATTTTTACCTTTTATGTTCTATCTTGTAAAACTTCCTATAAACGACTCTTTGACTTCCTCTTTTATTATTTTTTTTTCTTTTGGGTTTCAACGAATTCCGTTCACTCTTCCCTTGAATATTGCTGTTACCACCTTGAATTGACAATTTCCTTATCTTCTTGTATATCTTTAGTTTTTCCTTAAACTTAATCTTGAACCGACACTTTGCTATCTTCTTGTATACCCATAGGTTTTCCTTGAACTTCATCTTTTAGGTTCATATCACCTATGGTTTCATCATCATTTCCATCCTTTGTTGGCTCCTTTACTATTAAGCTTTGATTAACTTCTTCATTGTTCTTAGTTTGAGGGTTTTGTTCTTATTATGTTTCACAAACTGTTTTTTCTTAATTAGTTTCTTCATTGATTATTTCTATGGGTTTTAAAGAAGAAGTTTTGATATTGTTAGGATTCTAAAAGTGTTTTGATGATAACAAAATGATTTAAATGATTCTAATTGAGTTTATTGAGTGTACAGGAGATTATCAAGTTTATAGTTTGACTAAAAGCTAGAAAATCAATGGATAAATAAAGTTAAATGAAGTGGTTCATGACAACTCAAAGGTTAAGTCAAAAGGATTTGTTTTTAAGGAATAAAAGAAACTCAAAGGACAACTAAGAAGGTGCAATTGCTATGAGATTAGATGAATAGAATAATAATCATACATATTTTAAATTTGATAATTATTAATTTTGAAGGCCTAGCTCCACTTATTGGACATATTTGGATAATATGTTTAATGCATTCCGCTAAAGTAAGACAAATATCCATGGGGATCTTAGTAATTAATTCTCGAAATAAAGGGATTTATTCTAGAAATGATCAAGTTCATAAGTACTTCTGAAGATTTTTTTCGAAGTTAGGATTAAAAGGATTATATCAAATATTGTAGAATAAACATGTGTTTGGAATTCAAATTTGAAAAGATGAAAAAGAAATAAAATTAATGACCACTTCACAAAATCAACGAAAAGTTGAAGATTATCCAAAGTAAATTTGAAATCAACAGATTTTCTGTAGATAGTGTATATCACAATATGGGAATGAATTTGTACTTTTATCTATAATAATTTAACTTCATTTACATGCCATTATTGAAGAATTTTGAAGGGATCAGAATTGAAATTCAAATTTGATTTCCAACATTCAAATGGAGGATTTTGTGCAACCGAATATTCAACTTGAAGTCTAACATATTAAGATGATCTTATCAGTTTAATCTAAATCGAGGAAGTAGACGTTAGTCATTAGAAGATCATAAATATAACATCAGTTCAAAAAGTTCAAGATGTAGAGAACGATATCTAGTTGATCAAAGAACATATCTGGAACTTAAAGACTAACTAAGAAATTACTCTGTTATTTATTTATTTTCATTTTACATTAAACTAAAATATAGAGAATATAAATTCTTATTTCCTTAACTACTTTTAATATTTTTTGAGAGCTTAAGAGTTATGTTAGTGAGAGATTACTTGTATCTTTGTAGATCTGTATATAGCCTTAGGGGTAGACAAAATAGGTAAAGTAGAGTGTTTGAAGTCAAGATGTTAGTGGATTGATTGCAATCTCCCTTTTTAATTTTTATCGAATTAGTGGAATAATACTGATATGGAAGACCAAGTCCCCATCAATAGAACTAGAAGAGAAGATTGATACTTAAGGTGGAACCTTTGCAAATAGCTTGCTTAATTCTCTTCTCTTTCCTTTTTATCTACTACATTTTTATTTGTTTGTTTTCATGCCATATTTAAGTTAAATGATCAAAAGGGGTAGTTTTATTTGCAAAAAAAATTAAAAATTTTATTAGTAATCAATTCACCCTCCCCTCTTAATTACTTAAATTAAGACCAACATTTGGTATCAAAGTAAGGCTCTAATATCAATTTGAGTTTAAGATCCTATGGTAGAAAGCAATATTTTCATCTTTATCAATTGTGCTCTACACTTTGATGGTATTAATTTTGGATATTGGAAATTTAGGATGGAAATGTACATCAAGGCGATAGACTTTGACTCATGGGAGATCATATAATATAGAGATGAAACTATTGTAGAGGATAGGGATGCAATTATAATAGAAGCTGTGAAGAGAAAGCTAAAAAATAATCACCATGCTAAGAACTTGTTACTTGCTACAATAGCTCACTCTTAATATTATTTAATTTCTTCTTGCAGGATTATAACGAAAATCTAGGATACACTTTGTGAAACTCATGAAGGAACAAAACAGCTAAAGACATTAGGATTAACTCCTTAATGTAGGACTATGAATTGTTTCAATTTAAGCCTAGTGAAAAGATCAAGGGTACTTTCAATTGTTTTACTGCAATTAAAAATCAATTATCTTTACTTGGTCATAAATTGAAAGATACTGACCTTATGTGAAAGATTTGGAGAATTTTACCTAGGTTTTGGGATGCTAAAAAGACTGCGATAAAAAAATCTCCAGGTTAGAACAAGCCGACATTAAATTAGCTAAGAGAAAAATTAATGACATATGAATCATATATCAAGTATATTTCTGATGTGCTCAAAACCAAGTCCAAGCACATGCAAATGAATCAAGGAAACAAACCCCAAGTCACACACATAAACCGGTTTAATTGGACTAGAAATTGCATGAACCCTATTGGAATTTTGATGAAATCCAAAGGACCAAAGATGCAATCAACAATCCAACAAGGTTAAACTTCACCAAATATCAACAAATACAAATGAAATCCATGTGAATTATACCAAGAAGAACATATCTAATACCGTGATTTTATCCCCTATCAACAATCACCATTCACGTCACAAATGATTTCAAATACTAAAACAAACAATCTCATAACATGATATTTGATCACAATTGCAATAAAAAATCTGACCAAGAACAACCAAATCAACCCGAGATATGACTCACTAGTGATGAAAAGGAAACACAACAAAGAAGGAATTGATATTACTCACAATTTTCCTTTCTTGCACTCGCCACAATTTCAACTCTTGGAAATTGAAATTGCTAAGAGAAAATGGAACTAGGGAAACCCTAAGCCCTCTCATGAAAATGTGATGTTAATTCTGAAAAATTTGGCCTCCTTAAACCCTATTATAAGCAAGTATTTATACTTGCTACTCCTAAGGTTAGAAAATAGACAAAAATTACAAGTTTGTCACTTTTAAGGTGGCCAATCCTAAATGGAAATTACAATAAAAATGAAAGTATCCCAAAAGAAAAATACAACATAAAATAGTCCTTAGAACAATTACAAAGTACAAAAATATCATAAGTCTTCATGAGCCAGTGCTTCGGATTGGAAACAATTGCAGCGGGTCTTTGATTGTAAATTCTGAAAATGTCCCGTATCCATTTACTAGTGTAGGACATATTGGCATTCTATGGAGAATTATTATTGTACCTGTAAGATTATTTCTCAAATATTTATTAGAATAAAAGATATAAAGTAAAAATATAAGCAATTTGGTGATACGAAATCGGTTTGCTCGGATTCTTAACTGATACGAACTACGCCAACGTGTGACGAAACCCAATACCAATACGTTCGGAATTCGCTACCTAAGATGCCAAACACACTCAAGTGGAAACCGCGGCCCGTTGTCTATAAGCGAGACAAGAACCTTGGTATAATATGAAGACGCCACAATTGGGATGAAAGACCGATTGATAAGTCGGGATGAACGCCATGGAATAAAAATCCGATAAGTTCTAGATTAGTTCTTTAAAGAACCAAGAGAGGAATTCTCTCAAAAGTGTTTTCAAACTTGTACGTTGTATATTCTATATTCTAGCTGTTCTAAACCCTAGGAGTTTTATAGTAGGGTTTACAATTCGTAACAATAAAGCCCCAAAACGGCATCACTTCAATAAGTTGCGTAAAAATAACAAAACAAGACATGAAGGCCGGCGGCCTTAGAGCCGGCGTTGACATATACACGATCGGCATTGGAGATGTACATGACCGTGTACTTCTAGTCGTGTATCTTTCTATGGAAATCTTGACAACATACACGACTGTGTACTTCTAGTCGTGTATCTTTCTGTGGAAATTCTTGACACCATACACGGTCGTGCCTTTGAACCGTGTATACGACCATGTATGATTCTGTGTAACCTCTAGACTCCTACACGGCCGTGCCTTGTAAAGACACGCCTTCTTCAACCCGTATTCGTTATGACTTGTACAAGAGCAAGGGCATTCCCATGGTTGTTCCAATCCTTTCCAACTTCTTGATTGCTCTAATCCTTTTTGACTTCATGCACATCCTTTATCAACCTGTTAAGTGCTTCCTTTAATCGTTTCGCTCGAGTTCTTATGATCGGTCCAGGTGGCACTTCAAGAGGATCCACGTTCCATCTTCTAGCTTGGCTCCCATCATGGTTCTCATCATTCCCCTCCTCTTGAAAAGGATTTGTCCTCAAATCATCGCCTACATCAAAAGGACTCAAATTAATAACATTAAATGTAGCACTTACTTGATACTCACCTAGTAAATCTATCTTGTATGCATTATCATTAATGCACTCAAGAATTTGAAATGGTCCATTGCCTCTAGGAAGTAGTTTAGATCGACACTGCACAGGAAACCGCTCTTTGCGCATGTGAACCCAAACCCAATCTCCAGGTTCAAAGACAGCTTGTCGACGACCCTTGTTGGCTTGTTTCACATACTGCTCTATTCTTCGCTCAATGTTTAGCCTTGCCTTCTCATGGATCTATTTAACAAATTCTGCTTTCTTCTTGCCATCTAGATTAACATACTCAAAAATAGGCAAAGGTGATAAATCCAAAGGAGTTAGTGGATTAAAACCATATACAATTTCAAAAGGAGTAAACTTAGTAGTAGAATGCATTGTGCGATTATAGGCAAACTCAACACGCAGCAAACAATCCTCCCAACTTTTAATGTTCTTTTTAATGACAACCCTCAACAAAGTAGATAAAGTTCGATTTACTACCTCAGTTTGACTATCAGTCCGTGGATGATGATCCATGCAAAAAGAGATATAAAATGAGCGTGAATAAATACCGGCAAGTGTACCGGATCGGATCAAGTAATATAGTGAAAGAAGAGTGTCGAACCACGAAGATTGATTAAGTAATAGACCTATATCAATTTCTACTATTATTTAGGCAATGATATTTGATGAGAATCGAATGAATTATACTAAATGCTTAAAAAGAGAATTGTGTTTGAAAAAGGATGAATTGATGGTGGGAAATTAGAATCCACCCTAATTCTACTAATCATATTGCCTTCATGTTATAATAACTCATAACTATATGGATTTTCACAAGAAATTGACAAAACCTTAATCCCTTTTCAAGTTTTAAAGTAACATTACCCCAATTTAATTTAATAGCTCCCGCTAATTAAAATCAATGGAGAATTCTAATTCACAATCATAAATTTCCCAATTATATGATTGCCTAATATCTTTAAAATAATTTCTCCTAATCCCTTAGTGAAAAATTTAATAAAAATATTGCATGAAACACTTAGGTCAATTTCTAATAAAATTCAATAATGTTGCTTTCGCAGAAATTATTAAATCTTACTTAGGAATTCCTGATAAAATCTAAATTTCTCTTTCGAGTCATTTACATTCCTATGCCTTGATTTCAATTACAAAATACAATTCATAGCAGGACTTATATGAAAATTCCGTATATCTATATGTCTTATAACATGAATACAATGATCATTTTAGTTTGAATTATGGCTTCATCATGTTTCCCACAAGGATGATTTAGAACATTATGGTATGGATTGCATAAAAACAATTGAAGTAAATAAATGCAATGGAATTCATATTGAATAATAAAATAAACTAATAATTGGTATAGAAGATAATTAAATAAAAGAAACAATTGCTATAATCTTCAAGAGTTTGCAAAACTTCAATCTTCCGAATTGATTCCTAAACTTCTTCAATTGAAAGCAAACTTCAATAACATTCTTTCTTCAAACTAAAATTTAGAATAACATGAAATGTAAGAGAATCTAAAAGGAGGATAAAACCTAAAGTCCCTAAGGGAATTCTAATGATTCTAAAGATAAAAAAAAAAACAAAGGATGCTCAAAACAAAGGATCAAAACAAGGATGCTAAAACAAATGATGCTAAAACAAAGGATGATGCCCTCAAGGTTCACACAAGGGGTCTATTTATAGATCTAAAGAGGAGGAGGATAAGGTTGATCTGATGAGGAATTGAGTCAGCAAATTAATTAAGACACGATTTTGGAGAGATTTTCACAATGGATATCCGAGGAGCAATGTAGGCCGGCTCAAGGCCGGCGGCTTTGATGTCTTATGAAGCCGGTTTAATGTAGGCCGGCTTAAGGTCGGCGGCCTTTGGTAGTAGGCCGGCGGCCTTCAATGCAATCCTCCACTCGCGTCTTCAATTTTGTGAAAAACTCCTCCAATTAACTTGTAATTTACTTTTGAGTCCTTAAAACCTGAATTTTCACAATAAACACCATTAAATATCATTTCTTTATATTTTCTTATAATATTGAAATAAATTTAATATAAATCCAAAAGAAAATATAAGTATAATGTGATCTTATCAACATCCCTACACTTGAACTTTTGCTTGTCCTCAAGCTAAATAATTGAATTAAACAAGAGAAATCTGTCATTGAACTTCTGGTGCCCATTGTTCTGACCATACTGAAACTTGTAACTAGTATATCTAGTTGAAATTTAGTAGTTAATCTAAATAAAACAGATTTTTAATCCCAATGTTTAACAATCAAAAGAAAAATACTTAGTCCATAAGGAAAAACATTCATTTAAACTTCATTGGTTATTAGCTAGTATAATCTCCCTCAATTTTACTTCTCTAAACAAGATAACAAAAAGTGAAAGCATATGGTATCAATTTTTTTCCTAGAATTTCTCCCTTTTAAAATTAGTCTTTATTTCACTTATTGTCCTATATTCACATTTTTTTTATTTGCCTTAATTGACAGTAGAGTGAGACTTCACTCTTCTGAGGGACCAAAGCTCGCCCATGTCAACCTGGCTTTCATCACGGTACTAAATTTTTTTTTTTTTAGCCTTTCCGTCCTTCTCGTTATTGTGAGTTCATTGAATCGGCACATCCTGAGCTCATCGCCTAAGTGACCAGGTTTTAAAGGGACCCCTACGAACTCTTCCTCACACTAACATTTAAGATTAGATACTCTTAACTCACTTTCCTGAGTCATTGGAGTAAAGGCTCTCTTTCTTCTTCTTTTTTTTTTTTTTTGCATAAATGAATATTAGTTAAGACTATTTTTATAAGCGATCACTAAGTAAAATATTCCCTTTACCTCTTTCACTAGGTGTTAAGGTATTCTCAAAGAAATTTCAAGAGAAATTTATCCCAACCAATTTTTCCTTGAAGTAAACTTGCTTGTTTTTTTCAACTTAAGGACTCAATCTCAAGTTCAAAGGCTAAACATAGGGTAAACCCGTTCTCTAGAGATTTTACTATTAAATTTTAACTATGTAAACTAGTCACAATAGTTGGCGAGTAGGGCACCAATCTAAGTCAATTTCAAGATTTTATTGATGATAAACACTTGAGGACATAAATAAAGCATGGGAATTGTAAGCTCATGATGTGTGCAATCAATCATTATACTTCTACATTTATAATCCCTTCCCCACACTTAAATTGGACAATGTCCTCATTGTTCCTATAATAGCACAAAATTAAGGAAAAGAATGTCAATGCAAAAATTGAAACCCTGGTACTTCCCTGGTGTAAAATTGTTCATCAGCAAGAAAATTCCTCCCAAAATGTCTGTCATCCCTGGAGTGTCTTGAATGCAAGAGGAGAGTGAAGAGAAATTAGGTTAAAGAGAGAGGAGAAGTGCAAAAGAGAGGGAGAGCAATCTTGAGAGAATAAGTGAGTAAGAGAGAAAAATAAGTGAGCAAATGAGAGAGAGAAAAAGGGCCGACCAATGCCTAAAAACCAGACAAAGGCCGGCACCTTGTACCTGTACTCTACCATCCTTTTAAGTCGGCCTTTATTTGTATCGAGAGTTTTAGGCTGGCTGAAAGCCGGCGGGTCTTATTCGGCCTTGAATTAGAAATTTTTTTTTCTCCTTTTTTTTTAAAAAAAAATTTTTCTTAATTTTTTTTTTCATCAACGAAACTAAAACACTAGTGTATATATTTATTGAGCATGGGCTGCCTCCCATGAAGCGCTTAGTTTATAGTCGCTAGCCCGACTTTTCCAGTTCATGTCCTCAAATCTCTTAAATCCACAGCCTTAGCATCTCTATCAACATTTTCCCCTTCATAGTAATGTTTGAGAAGATAACCGTTTACTTTGAAAGTACGGTTGTCTTCTGCCATGTCAACCTCTTTCCTTCTTCTTTACTCTCTTCTAAGTTGTTGCAAGGTGTGTTCTATCTCAAGAGTAATTGGTAGAAGTTCAGCACTTCTACTCTTGCGCATAAAAAACCTTCAAGGAGAACTGGAAACGATCACAAAAATAAATAAATAAATAAATAAATAACAAAATAAATGCGCCTTAATTAACAATAGAATCTGAAGATGGTCTAATATTAATCAATCCCCGGCAACGGCGCCAAAAACTTGATCCACGCAAAAAGAGATATAAAATGAGCGTGAATAAATACCGGCAAGTGTACCGGATCAGATCAAATAATATAGTGAGATAAGAGTGTCGAACCATGAAGATTGATTAAGTAATAGACCTATATCAATTTCTACTATTATTTAGGCAATGATATTTGATGAGAATCAAATGAATTATACTAAATGCTTAAAAAGAGAATTGTGTTTGAAAAAGGATGAATTGATGGTGGGAAATTAGAATCCACCCTAATTCTACTAATCATATTGCCTTCATGTTATAATAACTCATAACTATATGGATTTTCACAAGAAATTGACAAAACCTTAATCCCTTTTCAAGTTTTAAAGTAACATTACCCCAATTTAATTTAATAGCTCCCGCTAATTAAAATCAATGGAGGATTCTAATTCACAATCATAAATTTCCCAATTATATGATTGCCTAATATCTTTAAAATAATTTCTCCTAATCCCTTAGTGAAAAATTTAATAAAAATATTGCATGAAACACTTAGGTTAATTTCTAATAAAATTCAATAACGCTGCTTCCGTAGGAATTATTAAATCTTACTTAGGAATTCCTAATAAAATCTAAATTTCTCTTTCGAGTCATTTACATTCCTATGCCTTGATTTCAATTACAAAATACAATTCATAGTAGGACTTATATGAAAATTCCGTATATCTATATGTCTTATAACATGAATACAATGATCATTTTAGTTTGAATTATGGCTTCATCATGTTTCCACAAGGATGATTTAGAACATTATGATATGGATTGCATAAAAACAATTGAAGTAAATAAATGCAATGGAATTCATATTGAATAATAAAATAAACCGATAATTGGTATAGAAGATAATTAAATAAATGAAACAATTGCTATAATCTTCAAGAGTTTGTAAAACTTCAATCTTCCAAATTGATTCCTAAACTTCTTCAATTGAAAGCAAACTTCAATAACATTCTTTCTTCAAACTAAAATTTAGAATAACATGAAATGTAAGATAATCTAAAAGGAGGATAAAACCTAAAGTCCTTAAGGGAATTCTAATGATTCTAAAGATAAAAAAAAAAAAAAAAAAGATGCTCAAAACAAAGGATCTAAACAAGGATGCTAAAACAAATGATGCTAAAACAAAGGATGATGCCCTCAAGGTTCACACAAGGGGTCTACTTATAGATCCAAAGAGGAGGAGGATAAGGTTGATCTGATGAGGAATTGAGTCAGCAAATTAATTAAGATACGATTTTTGAGAGATTTTCGCAATGGATATCCGAGGTGTAATGTAGGCCGGCTCAAGGCCGACGGCTTTGATGTCTTATGAAGCCGGTTTAATGTGGGCCGGCTTAAGGCCAGCGGCCTTTGGTAGTAGGCTGGCCTAAGGCCGGCGACCTTCAATGCAATCCTCCACTCGCGTCTTCAATTTTGTGAAAAACTCCTCCAATTAACTTGTAATTTACTTTTGGGTCCTCAAAACCTGAATTTTCACAACAAACACCATTAAATATCATTTCTTTATATTTTCTTATAATATTGAAATAAATTTAATATAAATCCAAAAGAAAATATAAGTATAATGTGATCTTATCAGATGACAAGTAGTAGAAAACAATAACTTAGTTCCTAACTTAGCCCACAATGTCTTCCAGAAGTAGCTCAAGAACATAGCATCTCTATTCGATACGATTGTTCTAGGCATACCATGTAATCTCACAACTTCCCTAAAGAACAAATTAGCAATATTACAAGCATCATCTGTTTTGTGACAAGGAATGAAATGTGCCATTTTAGAGAATCTATCCACCACTACAAAAATAGAATCTCGACTATGTTTAGACCTGGGTAATCCTAACACAAAATCCATAGAAATATCTTCCCAAGGCTCATGAGGAATGACACTAGACCCATATAACTCATCTAATATGTCATCTAAGCGAGGAATAGGATGACGATACTTTACCGTGACGTTGTTGATGGCGCGGTAGTCAACACACATTCTCTATGACCCATCCTTCTTAGGCACTTCACATGGGCTCATGCTTTCTCTCATGTACCCCTTCTCCATTAATTCATCGACCTGCCTTTGGAGTTCCTTTGTCTCCTCTGGATTGCTCCTATAAGCCAGTTTGTTTGGAATCAATGCTCCGGGTACAAGGTTAATATGGTGCTCAATACCACGAATAGCTGGTAATCCCTTTGGAATCTCCTCAAGGAAGACATCTTCAAAGTCCTGCACAATAGACACAACCACACTAGGCAAAGAGTTAAATAGTTCGTTAGTATTCAAACAAGTTTCCTTAAAAACCAGCAACAACATAGGTTGCTTCATCACTAACGCTCTCCTCACTACACTCGCTCTTGGCACACAACTCTTCTTTTGCAAGGCTGCACTCTCCTTTTCACTCACCACCAAAGTTGATCCCCCTTCAACTTGGTCTCTCAAACTCTTTCCAGCCTTCCTCTTTTTTTCCTTTTAATATAGACTTTTGTGTTCCTTTTCTTTCTCGCTGTCTTTTTCTCTCTCACTCTCCCTCTATTTTTCACTCACCTTATATTTTTCAAAAGACTGTTGTAGCTGCAACTGATCCTCATACACCTGTTTAGGTGTTAAGGGTTTAAGTTTAAAGCTTTTCCCTTGGTGAACATGCGTATACTTGTTAGAAAAGCCATCATGAACAACCTTCCTATCAAATTGCCATGGCCTCCCCAACTACACATGACATGCTTGCATTGGCACTACATCGCATAACACCTCATCCTTATACCTACCAATGCAAAAAGCAATCAAGGCTTGCTTGCTCACCTTAGTCTCGCCACTATCATTCAACCACTGCAATTTATATGGACTAGGGTGTTTAGTACTCTTGAGTCCCAACCTCTCAATAATAAAATTACTCACCACATTAGTGCAACTTCCTCCATCAATGATCAAACTGCAAATATGATCACTTAGATAACATCTAGTATGAAAGATATTCTCTCGTTGCACCTCCTCTTCTTCCTTCACCTGCACATTCAAAGCTCTCTTCACTACTGCCACTAACCTCCCTACTGCAGGCTCCTCATCATCACTAACGTCCTCTAATGGAGGCATATCATCCTCTTCACTATCCCCCTCAGTCTCATACTCACCATCATCACGCAGAATCATAACACACCTATTCGGACATTGACTAGCAATATGGCCTCTACCTTAGCATTTAAAACATCTAATGTCACGATTTCTAGGAGTAGAAGAGTCAGGTTTACCTTGATCACCAGGAGTAGAACCCACTTGCCTCTACTCTCCTTTTGGTTTGGTAGGTAAAGGCTTTTCTTCCTTCTTCCATTGGTTAGTCTTCCAGGCGGATGAACCAGCACCCTGTTGAAACCGTGCAGTACTACTACCTTTCCTCCTGCGTTGGTTCTCAACCTTTATAGCCATATGAACCATATCTTCCAATTCTACATAATGCTGCAATTCCATGACATTTTGAATTTCTCTATTCAATCCAGCAAGAAACCTAGCCATGGTAGCCTCTCTATCCTCCTCTAATCATAGTAACTTCCATCTCCTTGAAATACTCATCCACACTTCGGCTTCCCTACTTAAGAGTTTGCAATTTGTTGTGCAATTCATGATAGTAATACGCAGGTACAAACCGCTTCTTCATCACCCTCTTCATCTCTTCCCAAGACTCAATAGGTGGTTCGCCACTCCTTCTTCTATTCAACATTATTTGATCCCACCACACTATAGCATAATCCGAAAATTCAATGATAGCAAGTTTCACTTTCTTTCTCCCACTATAGTTATGACAATCAAACACCATCTCTACCTTCTTCTCCCACTCTAAGTATGCCTCGGGATCATTCTTCCCTTGGAAAGGAGGAATCTTCATTTTTATACTACTCAGTTGATTATCCTCTCTATTCCTACCTCCTCTATCTTCCCAATCCCTAGTTCCTCTATTCCTACCACTATAACCTCTACAACTCCCGACAGAAGGTTCATCAAATTCGTCATCAGACATTTCATCTCTACCCCTTTGTACTCTCCTAGAACAACTCTCCCTCTTACACCCTTGGAAGACGTTTTTAGATTACTCTAGTCTATGCTCTACCGTCTCATGAATTTGTTCCATTCCCTCCTGAAACATTCTCTTCATCTCACACCTCAACGCCTCAATCACTAACCTAGCATCAAACCTTCCCCTCTCACCTTCAAGAGAATGTTGCCTCGACATCGTTCCTCCAGAAAAGATTAGTATTAACACAAATATATATAATTAAGCATCACGATACACTCCCTTACGTGTTTCACTCAAAGGATGATGTCACGCAGTCACTCGTGTATTCTCACAAGCAATGATGATATCAACTCACCAATTCCTCTTCTCAGTTCTCTTGGAACTAATCCAAACTACACCAATTCCCTTCCGTAGAATTCAAAACAACTCTAGGGCTCGAAATTTTTCCTCTTTTTCTTTTAGATTTTTTTTTGTCGCCTTTGTTTGCTGCTCTTGATCACATTCCCCCCTTTTTTTTTTTTTTTTTTGTCGTGATTCTTCCTTCCTTTTTTTTTGTAACAAAATTGAATAGTAGGTACTACACTTTCAATAAACAATTAACACTATGAAATTGAATATGAACAATTGATATGAACGATTGGAGTTAGGGTTTTGATGTTACCTTCCTCAAACCGAACTGATGTTTAACAAACCTAGGATCTGATACCAAACTGATACGAAATCGGTTTGCTCAGATTCCTAACTGATACGAACCACGCCAACGTATGACGAAACCCAACACTAATACGGAATTTGCTACCTAAGATGCCAAACACACTCAAGTGGAAACCGCGACCCGTTGTCTATAAGCGAGACAAGAACCTTGGTATAATATGAAGATGCCACAATCGGGATGAAAGACCGATTGATAAGTCGGGATAAATGCCATGGAATAAAAATCCGATAAGTTCTAGATTAGTTCTTTAAAGAACCAAGAGAGGAATTCTCTCAAAAGTGTTTTCAAACTTGTATGTTGTATATTCTATATTCTAGTTGTTCTAAACCCTAGGAGTTTTATAGTAGGGTTTACAATTCGTAACAATAAAGCCCCAAAACGACATCACTTCAATAAGTTGCGTAAAAATAACAAAACAAGACATGAAGGCCGGCAGCGTGGGAATGGAAGGCCGGCAGTCTTGGAGTCGGCGTTGACATATACACGATCGGCATTGGAGATGTACACGACCGTGTACTTCTACTCGTGTATCTTTCTGTGGAAATCTTGACAACATACACGACCGTGTATTTCTAGTCGTGTATCTTTCTGTGGAAATTCTTGACACCATACACAGCCGTGCCTTTGAACCGTGTATACGACCGTGTATGATTCTGTGTAACCTCCAGACTCCTACACGGCCGTGCCTTGTAAAGACACGCCCTCTTCAACCTGATACGAACCACACCAACCCGTGACAAAACCCAATACCAATACGTTCGGAAATTCGTTGCCTAAGATGCCCAAACACCTAAAGTGGAAAACCGCGACCCGTTGTCTATAAGCGAGACAAGAACCTTGGTATAAAAGTGAAGACATCGGGATGGAAGACCGATTGATAAGTCGGGATGAACGCCACAGAAATCAATCCGATAAGTTCGATTTTGTTCTTGAAGAACCAAGAGAGGTGCCTCTCAAAAGTGTTTAATGTTCAAAGATGTATATCAAAGTTGTTCTAAACCCTAGGAGCTTTTATACTAGGGTTACAATTCGTGTAAAAACAAGTCCAAAACGACGTAGTTTAGTTAAGTGACATAAAAATGCGAAACAGAACAAGCTGGCCGACAGGGGATACACGGCCTGTGTACACGCCCGTGTAAATTGGTCGTGTACTTGTCTGTGCAACTTCTGGTAACATATACGCCCGTGTACTTTGACCGTGTATCTTTCTATGCAACTTCCGGCATCATACACACTCGTGTACTTTAGCCGTGTATCTTTCTGTGGATTTGCTTGACTCCATACATGGCCGTGCCTTTTAACCGTGTATCTAGCCGTGTATGATTCTAGGCAATCTTGAGAGTCCTACACGGCCGTGCCTTGAAAGTACACGCCCTCTTCAACCCGTGTCCGGTGTGACTTGTATAAGAGCAAGGGTCTTCCCATGGTTGTTCCAATCCGTTCCAACTTCATGATTGACCCAATCCTTCTCGGCTTCATGGACATCCTTTATCAACCCGTTAAGTGCTTCCTTGAGTCGTTTCGCTCGACTTCTTGTGATCGGTCCAGGCGGCACTTCAAGAGGATCCACATTCTTTCTTCCAGCTTGAATCTCATCATGGATCTCATCATTCCCCTCCTCTTGAAAAGGATTTGTCCTCAAATCGTCACCTACATCAAAAGGACTCAAATCAGTAACATTAAATGTAGCACTTACTTGATACTCACCAGGCAAATCTATCTTGTATACATTGTCGTTGATGCGCTCAAGAACTTGAAATGGTCCATCGCCTCTAGGAAGTAGTTTAGATCGACGCTGCACGAGAAACCGCTCTTTGCGCATGTGAACCCAAACCCAATCTCCAGGTTCAAAAACAGCTTGTCGACGACCCTTGTTGGCTTGTTTCACATACTGCTCTGTTCGTCGTTCAATGTTCAGCCTTGCCTTCTCATGGATCTGTTGAAAAAATTCGGCCTTCTTCTTACCATTTAAATTAACATACTCAGAAATAGGCAAAGGTGATAAATCCAAAGGAGTTAGTGGATTAAAACCATACACAATTTCGAAAGGAGAAAATTTAGTAGCAGAATGCACTGTATGGTTATAAGCAAATTCAACATGCGGCAAACAATCCTCCCAACTTTTAATATTCTTTTTAATTACAGCCCTCAACAAAGTAGACAAAGTTCGATTCACTACCTCAGTTTGACCATCAGTCTGTGGATGACAAGTAGTAGAAAACAATAACTTAGTTCCTAACTTAGCCTACAAAGTCTTCCAAAAGTAGCTTAAGAACTTAGCATCCCTATCTGATACAATTGTTCTAGGCATACCATGCAACCGCACAACTTCCCTAAAGAATAAATTAGCAATATTACAAGCATCATCCGTTTTATGACAAGGAATGAAATGTGCCATTTTAGAAAACCTATCAACAACTACAAAAATAGAATCCCGACCATGTCTAGACCTGGGTAATCCTAACACAAAATCCATAGAAATATCTACCCAAGGCTCATGAGGAATGGGAAGTGGGGTGTAAAGCCCTTGAGGTTGGACTCTAGATTTCGCTTGCTTACATGTGACACATCGCTCACAAATCTTCTCAACATCTCGTTTCATGTGAGGCCAATAGAAGTGTTCTTGCAATACCCCTAATGTTTTAGCTACTCCAAAGTGTCCCATTAAACCTCCTCCATGAGACTCCCTCACAAGTAATTCTCTTAGAGAACAAATTGGAATGCACAACTTACTCTCCCTAAACAAGAATCCGTCATGTTTATAAAATTTTCCATGCCCACTCTTCTCACATTGCACATACTCCTCACAAAAATCTCGATCAGCAGCATATAACTCCTTAATGTGCTCAAAACCAAGAAGTCTAGAACTAAGTGTAGAGATAAGAGTATACCTTCTAGAAAGTGCATCAGCAACTACATTCTCTTTACCTTGCTTGTAATGGATGACATATGGAAATGTTTCGATGAACTCCACCCAATGAGCATGCCTTTTGTTTAGCTTGTGTTGCCCCTTCAAATACTTCAAGGATTCATGATCAGTGTGGATCACGAACTCTTTTGGCCAAAGGTAGTGTTGCCACGTCTCTAGGGCTCGAAGCAATGCATATAGCTCCTTGTCGTAAGTAGGGTAATTCAAGGTTGCCCCACTTAGCTTCTCGCTAAAGAATGCAATCGGTCTTCTCTCCTGCATAAGCACTGCTCCAATACCTAATCCTGAAGCATCACACTCAATTTCAAACGTTTTAGTAAAGTTAGGTAAAGCAAGTAACGGCGCCTGAGTCAGCTTATTTTTAAGCGTCTGAAAGGCCTTCTCTTATTGCTCTCCCCAGCTGAACCCCACGTT
Organism: Laguncularia racemosa; assembly: GCA_037954665.1. Classification (NCBI taxonomy): domain Eukaryota; kingdom Viridiplantae; phylum Streptophyta; class Magnoliopsida; order Myrtales; family Combretaceae; genus Laguncularia; species Laguncularia racemosa. The sequence goes on along the minus strand of JBBMOL010000141.1, from coordinate 975,260 downwards.
CTTCTTAATTACCTCAGTAAGTGGTGCTGCAATGGTGTTGAAATCCTTCACAAACCTCCTGTAAAAGCTCGCTAGTCCATGGAAACTCCGCACATTACTTACATTGGTTGGACTAGGCCATTCTTGGATCGCACGAACCTTTTCTTCATCAACCTGTATTCCCTGCGCACTAACAACAAAACCAAGAAACACAAGTTTGTCTGTGCAAAAAGTGCACTTCTTGAGGTTAGCATATAATTGTTCCTTTCGAAGCACTTCTAAAACATCTCTCAAGTGTGACATATGATCCTCCAAACTTTTGCTATAAATAAGAATGTCGTCAAAATAGACAACCACAAATTTTCCAATAAATGTCCTCAAAACATGGTTCATAAGTCTCATAAAAGTACTAGGTGCATTAGTTAACCCGAAAGGCATTACTAACCATTCATACAATCCATATTTTGTCTTAAATGCAGTTTTCCATTCATCACCTTCTTTCATTCTAATTTGGTGATATCCACTTTTCAAATCAATTTTAGAAAAGACACTAGACCCATGTAACTCATCTAACATATCATCTAAGCGAGGAATGGGATGACGATACTTTATCGTGATGTTGTTGATGGCGCGACAGTCAACACACATTCTCCATGTCCCATCCTTCTTAGGCACCAAAATCACCGGCACTGCACATGGACTCATGCTCTCTCTCACATACCCCTTCTCCATTAATTCATCAACCTGCCTTTGGAGTTCCTTTGTCTCCTCCGGGTTGCTCCTGTAAGCTGGCTTGTTTGGAATCGATGCTCCGGGTACAAGGTCAATCTGGTGCTCAATACCTCTAACAGGTGGTAATCCCTTTGGAATCTCCTCAAGAAAGACATCTTCAAAGTCCTGCACAAGAGACACAACCATACTAGGCAAAGAGTTAGATAAGTGGTTAGTAGTCAAACATGTTTCCTTAAAAACCAGCAACAACATAGGTTGCCTCATCACTAACGCTCTCCTTACTACACTCGCTCTTACCACACAACTCTCCTTTTGCAAGGCTGCCCTCTCCTTTTCACTCACCACCAAAGTTGATCCCCCTTCAACTTGGCCTCTCACACTCTTTCCAGCCTTCCTCTCCTTTTCCTTTTGATCTTGACTTTTATATTCCTTTTTCTTCTCATTGTCTTTTGCTCTCTCTCTCTCACTCTGCTTTTCACTCACCTTATGTTTTGCAAAAGACTGTTGTAGCTGCAACTGGTCCTCATACACCTGCTTAGGTGTTAACGGTTTAAGATTAACGCTCTTTCCTTGGTGAACAAGCGTATACTTGTTAGAAAAGCCATCATGCACAACCTTCCTATCAAATTGCCATGGCCTCCCCAACAACACATGACATGCTTGCATTGGCACTACATCACATAACACCTCATCCTCATACCTACCAATGCAAAACCCAATCAAGGCTTGCTTACTCACCTTAGTCTCACCACTATCATTCAACCACTGCAATTTATACGGGCTAGGGTGTCTAACAGTTTTGAGCCCCAACCTCTCAACAATAAAATTGCTCACTACATTGGTGCAACTCCCTCCATCAATGATCAAACTACAAATGTGATCTCCTAAATAACATCTAGTATGAAATATATTTTCTCTTTGCACCTCCTCTTCTTCCTTCACCTGCACATTCAAAGCTCTCTTCACTACTACCACTAGCCTTCCCATTGCAGGCTCCTCATCATCACTAGCATCCTCTAATGGAGGCATATCCTCTTCTTCACTATCCCCCTCAGTCTCATACTCTCCATCATCACGCAAAACCATCACACGCCTATTTGGACATTGACTAGTAATATGGTCTCTACCTTGACATTTAAAACATCTAATGTCACGATTTCTAGAAGTAGAAGATTCAGGGTTACCTTGATTACCAGGAGTAGAACCCGTTTGTCTCAGCTCCCCTTTTGGTTTGGTGGGTAAAGGCTTTTCTTCTTTCTTCCATTGGTTAGTCTTCCAAGTGGATGAACCACTACCCTGTTGCAACCGTGCATTACTACTTCCTCTCCTCTTGTGCTGGTTCTCAACCTTTATAGCCATGTGAACCATATCCTCTAATTCTACATAATGCTGCAATTCAACCACATTTTGGATTTCTCTATTCAACCCAGCAAGAAATCTAGCCATTATAGCCTCTCTATCCTCCTCTACATTCGCCCTAATCATAGTGACTTCCATCTCCTTGAAATACTCATCTACACTTCGGCTTCCCTGCCTCAGAGTTTGCAACTTGTTGTGCAATTCACAATAGTAATACGCAGGTATAAACCGCTTTCTCATCACTCTTTTCATCTCTTCCCAAGACTCAATAGGTGGCTCGCCACTCCTTCTCCTATTCAACATTAGTTGATCCCACCACACTATAGCATAATCCGAAAACTCAATGGCAGCAAGTTTTACTTTCTTTCTCCCACTATAGTTGTGACAATCAAACACCATCTCCACCTTTTTCTCCCATTCTAAATACGCCTCGGGATCATTCTTCCCTTGGAAAGGAGGAATCTTCATTATGCTACTCAATTGATCATCCTCTCTATTCCTATCTCCTCTATCTTCCCATTCTCTAGTCCCTCTATTCCGACCACTATAACCTCTATAACTCCCAACAGAAGGCTTATCAAAGTCATCATCCGTCATTTCATCTCCACCCCTCGGTACTCTCCTAGAACGACTCTCCCTCTTATGCCCTTGGAATACATTTGTGGATTGCTCTAGTCTTTGCTCTACCGTCTCATGAATTTGTTCCATTCCCTCCTGGAACATTCTCTTCATTTCTCCCCTCAATGCCTCAATTACTAACCTAGCATCAAACCTTCCCCTCTCACCTTCAGGAGAATGTTGTCTTGACATAGTCCCTACAAAAAAAAAATTAGTACAACACAAATATATATATAATTAAACCTCACGATACACTCCCTTACGTGTTTCGCTCAAATGATGATATCACACAATCACTCGTGTATTCTCACAAACAACGATGATATCACTCACCAATTTCCTCTTCTCAATTCTCTTGGAACTAACCCGAACTACACCAATTTCCTTCCGTAGAATTCAAAACCAACTCTAGGGTTCGTAAAATTTTCCTCTATTTTTCTATCTGATTTTTTTTTTGTCTCTGTTTTTGGCTTTTGATCACGTTTCTCTTTGCTTTTCTTTTCCCTCCTTTTTTTTTTTGTCGTGACTTTTTACTCTTTTTTTTTTTTTTTTTACAATCAACTAGTAAACACTACACTATCAAAAGACAATTAATATTGCGGAATTGAACACGATAATTGATATGAACGATTGGAGTTAGGGTTTTTGATATTACCTTCCTCAACCGAACATGATGTTTTTGACAAACCTAAGCTCTGATACCAAACTGATACGAACCACGCCAACCCGTGACGAAACCCAATACCAATACGTTCGGAAATTCGTTGCCTAAGACGCCCAAACACCTAAAGTGGAAAACCGCGACCCGTTGTCTATAAGCGAGACAAGAACCTTGGTATAAAAGTGAAGACGCCACAATCGGGATGGAAGACCGATTGATAAGTCGGGATGAACGCCACGGAAATCAATCCGATAAGTTCGATTTAGTTCTTGAAGAACCAAGAGAGGTGCCTCTTAAAAGTGTTTAATGTTCAAAGATGTATATCTAAGTTGTTCTAAACCCTAGGAGCTTTTATACTAGGGTTACAATTCGTGTAAAAACAAGTCCAAAACGACGTAGTTTAGTTAAGTGACATAAAAACGCGAAACAGAACAAGCTGGCTGACGGGGGATATACGGCCTGTGTACACGCCCGTGTAAATTGGCCGTGTACTTGTCTGTGCAACTTCTGGCAACATACACGCCCGTGTACTTTGACCGTGTATCTTTCTGTGCAACTTCTGGCATCATACACGCCCGTGTACTTTAGCCGTGTATCTTTCTGTGGATTTGCTTGACTCCATACACAGCTGTGCCTTTTAACCGTATATCTAGCCGTGTATGATTCTAGGCAATCTTGAGAGTCCTACACGGCCGTGCCTTGAAAGTACACACCCTCTTCAACCCATGTCCGGTGTGACTTGTATAAGAGCAAGGGTCTTCCCATGTTTGTTCCAATCCGTTCCAACTTCATGATTGACCCAATCCTTCTCGGCTTCATGGACATCCTTTATCAACCCGTTAAGTGCTTCCTTGAGTCGTTTCGCTCGACTTCTTGTGATCGGTCCAAGCGGCACTTCAAGAGGATCCACATTCCTTCTTCCAGCTTGACTCTCATCATGGATCTCATCACAACCCATATCCGTTATGACTTGTACAAGAGCAAGGGCATTCCCATGGTTGTTCCAATCCTTTCCAACTTCATGATTGCTCCAATCATTTCCGATTTCATAGACATCCTTTATCAACCCGTTAGTGCTTCCTTTAATCGTTTCGCTCGAGTTCTTGTGATCGGTCCAGGTGGCACTTCAAGAGGATCCACGTTCCATCTTCTGGCTTGGCTCCCATCATGGTTCTCATCATTTGGACCATCAGCTAAATCCAGTTCTAAAGGTATAGGTGGTGCTGGAAAATTTCTCATCAATTTCTGATTAAGACAATAGAAAAAAGAACATAGCATTTAAATTTAAGGAAGTGGATGTTGATTCTAATTCAAAAGTCGCTAGTAAAGAGGAAGAAAAAATACATTTGTTAGCTAAATGTCTTGCATGACTTCTCAAAAGAAGAGGTAAGAGGTCAATAGTTAGTAAAAGAACATGTTATAACCATGGAAAATTTGATGCAAGAAAAAGCTATAAAGAAAAGGAAGAAAAGAAGGAGATAAAGAAGGAATTAATATGCTATGAGTGTAAGAAGCTGAGTCATATAAAGTTTGCGTGTTTGATATTTATCAAAAAACTTAAAAAGTATAAGAAGAAACATAAGGCACCAATATCAACTTAGAGTGACCTAGATGACTTAGAGATTGATGTAGAGAGCTTTGAAGATGAAGATGAGGAAGCAAATGTGTCTCTTATGGCAATCTTTGAGGTAAATTCTGATTTTGAGCTAGAAGAGGATTTACTTGATGATGTTTATGATAAGTTCTAAATGCATTGTTTGAGGCAAATGTTAAAATTAATAAACTTAGCTTAGAGAATAAAGCCTTAAATGATGAAAAAATGCATTGAGTCAAACAAATGCACTCTTAGCTAATGAAATTGATATATTAGAAATTGATTATGAAGTATTACAAATAGATAATTATAATCTACACCTAACTAAGGATGCTTTAACTAATGAGAATGTTATGTTAAGAAAAGAGACTAAAGATCTTAAGGTTAGAATAAATGAACTTCTCAAACAACTAATAGCTCTTTTAATTCAAAATCTGAATTAAGGTACGATAAGGTAGAAAGTTATAATATTATAAAAAAATTGTCTTTTTTAAACCAAATAAAACAACAATTCAAAAGAATGTTGAAAATAATAGAAATAAAGACAAAGGAAAGCTATTATGCAAGACAAAAGGTACATTGGAAGGTACCTAGAACAAAATAGAAGGTATCCATTCACATGATGCAACAGGAGGCTAGTTAGAAGGTATGTTAGAAGGTACCCTAATCATTACCAATCAAAACGGGTAAAGAACAGGTATAATGTAACTTATACCTATACTTGTTTCTTCTATAACAAGTTAGGACACATTAAAAAATACTGCTATTATAAAAATAAAAATCTCAGTCCAGATCAAATGAATCAGTTTAACAGCACAAGCTTGAATTTTAGAGGCCCCAAACTTTTTTAGGTTCCTAAAAATATATGATCCTTTTTCTAATGCTTGTAAGAACATAAAGCAAGACTTAATAGTACATGTTAGCTTGACAATATGATGTGCCTAAAACCAAGATTGAGAACATGTAAATGGAACAAAAACCAACCTTAAAAGCAATCAAACAATCTGGTTCAACAAGCTAGGAATTTGTATGATTCCTAATGGATGCAAGAGATCTAAAGTCAATAAATACGAACTAATCCACCACAATGAATCAAATCCCTCAATATACACTAATAAAACTTGAAATATCACATGAATTCAAGGATAACCAACAAAGGCAATACTGTGATCCCCCTTTATAGAAAATGCAATTCATGTTAACAATGATAAGCAATTGTTGATGAATAACAAGTGTGATAACTACTTCAAACAAGCTCACTAATTTGAGTCAAAACTTAATCAAATATGACCAAGAAATGTTCCAATTCAACCCTAGATATTACATACTAGAGAAGAAAAGAAAATACAATAATTTGAAATTGATATGACTCACAATTTCAAGTGTTGCACTCGTCACAATCTCAACTCTTGAGATTAAAATTGATAAGAGGAAATTGAACTAGGAAACCCTAAGTTCTCTCACGTGAAAGTGTAGTGTTTGTTCTAAAAATTGGCCTCCTCAAAGCCCCACTTAAGCAAGTATTTATACTTGCTCCCTTTAGGGTTAGAAAGTATACAAAATTACAACGATGCCACTTTTAGGGTGGCCAATCCTAAGTGAGAATTACAAACAAAATGAAAGTTTCCCAAACGAAATTATAACATAAAATAATCTACGCAAATAACAAATATATAAAAGAAATTGGTCTTCAAGATGCCAATCTTCATGGTACTTTTGAATTGAGCCTCGATGAGGATCCCGACTCACTCAAAAGTATAGGTGATTTGGCACCCTGTAGGATTGATAAGTGAACCTGCTGGAATGTATAACAAATGTAAGGTAGGAATGAAAAAAATAAGTTAGCTTCCTCAAGATTGGGTTTCTCATGTAAGATTCTCTAAACTAAGTTTTGTAGACCCTTAGCTCGGGCATTGGTGATAGGTCCTATAGGAGTATGATTCCTATCATCTCCTCGGGCTTTTGGAAGATTTGCCCTCAAATCTGATACGTCTTCATGCATGTCATCTGGTAAGTATGGTGATAGATCTGCAACATTAAAGGTCGCTGATAGTCCATACTCTCCTAGTAACTCTATCTGGTAGACGTTGTTGTTAATGTGCTTTAAAACCCTAAATGATCCATCTAATATGGGAGATAGCTTTTGTGACTTCTTATGTGGAAACCTGTCCCTACTAAGATTAATCCAAACTAAGTCACCTGGATTATAAAGATGAGTTCTTCTGTATCTGTTTCCCTAGATTCTTTGTTGTTCTTGGGTCTTCTGAAGGTGTTCAGTTGTTTTATCATGAATGTGTTAAATTTGCCTGGCTCGGTCAACTCCACTAAGACTCTCTTCCTTTGTTGCAAGTCCTGCTATAAAATCTAATGGAATAGAAGGATTATAGACATAAATAACCTCAAAGGGAGACTTACTGGTTGAACTATGAGTAGACCTATTGTAAGCGAACTCAATAATAGGAAGACACAACTCCTGATCAGTAAGATTCTTACCAATTGTTTCTCTAAGTAAATTCCCAAGCGTACAGTTGACAACTTCTGTTTGTCCATCTGTCTATAGATGGCAAGAGGTACTGTACATAAGCTTAGTACCTAGACTTTTCCATAATGTCTTCCAAAAGCAACTAAGAAACTTAGTGTCTCTATCTGTCGCTATGCTGTGTAGGACTCCATGTAATTTGACAATTTCCTGGACAAAAATGTTAGCAATAAAAAGGGCATCATCTATTTTATGACAAGGCACAAAATGTGACATTTTACTGAACCTGTCAACAACCAACATAATAGAGTCTTTTCCCCTTTGTGTTCTAGGTAACCCCAACACAAAATCCATATTGATATTAGTCTAGGGTTTATCTGGTATAGGCAAAGGCAAGGCATGTACTCACTCTGTACACCTTTCTTCCCTTTAGCTCTCTTATAAATACCATACCCTTCTAATACCCTATAGACATCCTTTATCATACCCTTCCAATAGAAATTCTCTCTCAATATGGCCAGGGTTCTCTTCTCACCAAAGTGTCCAAACAATCCACCTGTATGTGCTCCCTCACCAATAACTCCCTCACAAATCTAAAAGGAATACATAGTTTTCCTGATTTATACAAAAACCCCTCAATCACGCAATAACCATCTTGCATCTTACCCCCATAACACCTCTCCATAACGGTTTTGAATTCCTCATCACATATATACTGTTCTTTCAATAATTTTAAACCCAACAGTTTTGATTGAAGAGAAGTGACAAGTACATAGCGTCGTGATAAAGCGTCAGCAACAATATTCTAATTACCCTTCTTGTACTTTATCACATAAGCAAAACCCTCCAAAAACTCCACCCACTTGGTTTGGTGTTTAGACAAATTCTGTTGTCCCCTGAAATGTTTCAAAGATTCATGATCTGTATAAATAATAAACTCTCTTAGGAGGAGATAATGCTGCCACGTCATGAGAGCCCTCACTAAGGAATAAAATTCCTTATCATATATAGAATAGTTTAAAGTTGCACCACTCAACTTCTCACTAAAATATGCTATAGGTCTCTTTTCTTGCATTAGTACAACACCAATTCCTATCCCAGAAGCATCACATTCTAACTCAAAAACTTTGTCAAAATCAGGTAGAGCCAGTAATGAAGCATAAGTGAGTTTTTCTTTTACCTCTTCAAAACTCCTCTAGGCCCTTTCACTCTAGATGAAAGGTACATTCTTTTTAGTCAGTTCTGTGAGAGGATTGACAATACTACTGAAGTTATAGACAAAGCGTCTATAAAAAGATGCAAGTCCATGAAAACTTCTTACCTTAGTAACTGTGGTAGGTGTTGGCCATTCCCTGATTGCCCTCACTTTCTCCTCATCCACCCTAATACTTAAACCAGAAACAACAAAACCCAAAAATGATACCTTAGTTTCGTAAAAGGAACACTTCTGGAGATTTGCAAATAGCTGTTGTGCCCTCAATATTAAGAATACTTCCCGAAGATGCTCCACATGTTGTTTTAGGTTTTTACTGTAGATTAGAATATCATCAAAATAAACAACAACAAATTTTCCCAGAAATTCTTTTATTACATGATTCATCAGCCTCATAAATGTACTAGGAGCATTACTCAAACCAAAGGGCATAACCAACCACTCATACAGTCCATGACGTGTTTTGAAAGCGGTTTTCCATTCATCCCCCTCTCTCATCTGAATTTGGTGGTATCTACTTTTAAGATCTACTTTAGAGAAAACCTATGAACCATGCAGCTCATCTAACATATCATCAAGTCTAGGAATAGGATACCTATATTTGAAGGTGATTTTGTTAATGGCTCTACTATTGATACACATTCTCCAAGTACTATCCTTCTTAGGAACATAAAGAGCGGGAATAGCACATAGGTTGAGACTCTCTCTAACAAACCCCCGCTTAACCAACTCATCTACCTGGCGCTTCAATTGCTTAACCTCCTCGGGATTCATGCGATATGCAGCTCGGTTCGGTAATACTGAACCAAGCACAAGATCAATAGCATGCTCTATCCCTCTCAAAGGCGGTAACCTTACTGGAAAATCATCAGGAAAAATGTCAGTATACTCATTCAATACCTGAGAAACTACTGAAGGTAAAGACTGTGGTTCCTATACCCCTAGTGCACATCTCAGCTGAAGTAAGTATACTGGAGTCTCTTCTGTAACTAGCCTCTCCATTTCACCCTGTCCCATCAATAATACCTTCTTTTCCTCATAATCATTACACTGTATTAAAGCCCCTTTAATCTCTGATGGCCTACTAATCTGTTGTTGAACCTTTTAGACCTCTGAAGGTGACATTGGATTCAGAATAACGTGTTTGCCCTCCTTCTAGAACACATAAGTATTCCTAAAGCCACCATGCAAGACCCTCTTATCATAACCAAGGCCTTCCAAGCAATGTATGGGATGCACACATAAGCAAGATATCACACTCAATCTCATCACAATATTATCCCCTACACTGAATGGCACCCTAGCTCTTTGGGTCACATGCAAACTCCCTTAATCACTAAGCTAATACAATTTATATGGTTTAGGATGTGGAGTGGTGGTAAGTCTTAACTTCGATACTAATGATGCGGTGATAAGATCACATTATACTTATATATTTTTTTATTTATATTAAATTTATTTCAATAATATAAGAAAATATAAAGACATGATATTTAATGGTGTTTATTGTGAAAACTCAGGTTTTGAGGACCTAAAAGTAAATTACAAGTTAATTGGAGGAGTTTTTCACAAAATTGAAGAAGCGAGTGGAAGATTGCATTGAAGGCCGCTGGCTTTAGGCCGGCCTATTACCAAAGGCCGCCGGCCTTGAGCCGGCCTACACTAAACCGGCCTCATAACACATCAAAGCCGCCGGCCTTGAGCTGGCCTACATTCAAGGCCGCCGGCCTTGAGCCGGCCTACATTGCTCCTCAGATATCCATTGCGAAAATCTCTCCAAAATCGTATCTTAATTAATTTGCTGACTCAATTCCTCATCAAATCATCCTTATCCTCCTCCTCTTTGGATCTATAAATAGACCCCTTATGTGAACCCTGAGGGCATCCTTTGTTTTAGCATCCTTTGCTTTTCTTTTGAATCATTAGAATTCCCTTAGGAACTTTAGGATTTTATATTCTCTTTAATTCTTTTACATTTCATGTTATTCCAAATTTTAGTTTGAAGAAAGAATGTTATTTTGCTGAAGTTTGCTTTCAATTGAAGAATTCTAGGAATCATTTCGGAAGATTGAAGTTCTACAAACACTTGAAGATTATAGCAATTGTTTCATTTACTTTATTTTCTTTTATGCCATTTATTAGTTTATTCTTGTTATTCGATATGAATTCCATTGCACCTATTTATTTCAATTGTTTTTATGCAATTCATACCATAATGTTCTAAATCATCCTTGTGGGAAACATGATGAAGCCATAATTCAAACTAAAATGATCATTGTATTCATGTTATAGGACATATAGATATACGAAATTATCATATAAGAAGTCCTGCTATGAATTGTATTTTGTAATTGAAATCAATGCATAGGAATGTAAATGACTCGAAAGAGAAATTTACGTTTTATCAGGAATTCCTAAGTAAGATTTAATAATTCATGCGGAAGCAGCATTATTGAATTTTATTAGAAATTGACCTAAGTGTTTCATGCAATATTTTTATTAAATTTTTCACTAAGAGATTAGGAGAAATTATTTTAAAGATATTAGGCAATCATATAATTGGGAAATTTATGATTGTGAATTAGAATCCTCCATTGATTTAAATTAGTGGGAGCTATTAAATCAAATTGGGGTTATGATAGTTTAAAACTTGAAAAAGGATTAAGGTTTTGTCAATTTCTTGTGAAAATCCATATAGCTATGAGTTATTATAACATGAAGGCAATATGATTAGTAGAATTAGGGTGGATTCTATTTCCCACCATCAATTCATCATTTTTCAAACACAATTCCCTTTTTACGCATTTAGTATAATTCATTCACATTTGATCTCATCAAATATCATTGCCTAAATAATAGTAGAAATTGATATAGGTCTATTACTTAATCAATCTTCGTGGTTCGACACTCTTCTCTCACTATATTACTTGATCCGATCCGGTACTGATCCATGCAAAAAGAGATATAAAATGAGCGTGAATAAATACCGGCAAGTGTACCGGATCGGATCAAGTAATATAGTGAGAGAAGAGTGTCAAACCACGAAGATTGATTAAGTAATAGACCTATATCAATTTCTACTATTATTTAGGTAATGATATTTGATGAGAATTGAATGAATTATACTAAATGCTCAAAAAGAGAATTGTGTTTAAAAAATGATGAATTGATGGTGGGAAATAGAATCCACCCTAATTCTACTAATCATATTGCCTTCATGTTATAATAACTCAAAACTATATGGATTTTCACAAGAAATTAACAAAACCTAAATCCTTTATCAAGTTTTAAACTATCATAACCCCAATTTGATTTAATAGCTCCCACTAATTTAAATCAATGGAGGATTCTAATTCTCAATCATAAATTTCCCAATTATATGATTGCCTAATATCTTTAAAATAATTTCTCCTAATCCCTTAGTGAAAAATTTAAAAAAAATATTGCATGAAACACTTAGGTCAATTTCTAATAGAATTCAATAACGCTGCTTCTGCATGAATTATTAAATCTTACTTAGGAATTCCTGATAAAACCTAAATTTCTCTTTCGAGTTATTTACATTCCTATGCATTGATTTCAATTACAAAATACAATTCATAGTAGGACTTCTTATATGAAAATTCCGTATATCTATATGTTTTATAACATGAATACAATGATCATTTTAGTTTGAATTATGGCTTCATCATGTTTCCCACAAGGATGATTTAGAACATTATAGTATGAATTGCATAAAAACAATTGAAATAAATAGGTGCAATGGAATTCATATTGAACAACAAGAATAAACTAATAATTGGCATAAAAGAAAATAAAGTAAATGAAACAATTGCTATAATCTTCAAGAAAACTTGTAGAACTTCAATCTTCCAAAATGATTCCTCGAATTCTTCAATTCAAAGCAAACTTTAGCAAAATAACATTCCTTCTTTAAACTAAAATTTGGAATAACATGAAATGTAAAGGAATTAAAGAGAATGTAAAATCCTAAAGTTCCTAAGGGAATTCTAATGATTCAAAAGAAAGACAAATGATGCTAAAACAAAGAAGAAAAACAAAGGATGCTAAACAAAAGATGCTAAACAAAAGGGATTCTAAAACAAAAGGATGATGCCCACAAGGTTCACACAAGGGGTCTATTTATAGATCCAAAGAGGAGGAGGATAAGGTTGATCTGATGAGGAATTGAGTCAGCAAATTAATTAAGATACGATTTTGGAGAGATTTTTATAATGGATATCCGGGGAGTAATGTAGGCCGGCTTTAAGGCCGGCGGCTTTAATTCTTTTTTAGGCCGGTTTAATGTAGGCCGGTGGCCTTGAATGTAGGCCGGCCTAAGGCCGGCGGCCTTCAATGCAATCCTCTACTCGCTTTTTCAATTTTGTGGAAAACTCCTCCAATTAACTTGTAATTTACTTTTGAGTCCTCAAAACCTGAAGTTTCACAATAAACACCATTAAATATCATTTCTTTATATTTTCTTATAATATTGAAATAAATTTAATATAAATCCAAAAGAAAATATAAGTATAATGTAATCTTATCAACATCCCCACACTTAAACTTTTGCTTATCCTCAAACAAAATAATTGATTTAAACAAGAGAAATCCATCATTGAACTTCTGGTGCCCATTGTTCTGACCATACTGAAATTTGTAACTAGTATATCTAGTTGAAATTTAGTAGTTAATCTAAATACAACAGATTTTTAATCCCAGTGTTTAACAATAAAAACAATACTTAGTCCATAAGGAAAAACATTCATTTAAACTTCATTGGTTATTAGCAAGTATAATCTCCCTCAATTTTACTTCTCTAAACAAGATAACAAGAAGTGAAAGCATAGGGTATCCATTTTTTCCTAGAATTTCTTCCCTTTTTTTTTTTTTTATTTTCCTTAATTGACAGCGGAGTGAGACTTCACTCTTCTGAGGGACTAAAGCTCACCCATGTCAACCTGGCTTTCATTAAGGTACTAAATTTTTGCCTTTCCGCCCTTCTCGTTATTGTGAGTTCATTGAGTCGGCACATCCTGGGCTCATCGCCTAAGTGACCAGGTTTTAAAGGGACCCCTACGAACTCTTCCTCACACTAACATTTAAGATTGGATACTCTTAACTCACTTTCCTGAGTTATTGGAGTAAAGGCTCTTTTCTTTTTATTTATTTATTTTTTTTATTAAGGGATCACTAAGTAAAATATTTCCTTTACCTCTTTCACTAGGATTTAAGGTATTCTCAAAGAAATTTCAAGAGAGATTTATCCCAACCAATTTTTCCTTGAAGTAAACTTGCTTGTTTTTTCAACTTAAGGACTCAATCTCAAGTTCAAAGGCTAAACATAGGGTAAACCCCGTTCTCTAGAGATTTTACTATTAAATTTTAACTATGTAAACTAGTCACAACAGTTGGCGAGTAGGGCACCAATCTAAGTCAATTTCAAGATTTCATTGACGATAAACACTTAAGGACAAATACAATTCAAGGTAATGGAAGAGTATGATCATCAAAGCACAGAACAGGCAATACTCATCTCAACTTTAATACCTACATTCCCTTCCTCATACTTAAGAATAGACAGTGTCCACACTATCTCACATCAATGCAAATAACAAAATAAGAAGGAAATAAAAAAAAAAAAACTTATACTCCCTTGGTATAACATGTAGAAGCCATATTTAAATCCCATCAAAGTTGAACTTGGAGAGATTGGTCTTTGTGAACATTCACCTTGCATTTTCCTAAAAACAATTAAAAGAAAACCAATGAAACATAATAAAGTAAACGTAAATATAGGTTGCCTCCCATAGAGCGCTTGTTTTATAGTCATCAGCCTGACTATCAGGGTTAGCTTACATTAAGGAGTTTAAAAAACTCCTCCAACACCATCGTTTTCAGATTAGGATTCCAAGCTTCCTTCCATGGTATGGTGCCCTTCTTTTCAGCTTCCACCAAAGTTTTGTAGGTGGATATCAACAAACTTACCTGCTTGATGTCTGCCCTTGACCATCCCAAGATTTCCCTATGTTCATCCAACTGGCCTTGAATCTGCTGCTGTAATTCTCTTGTCATAGGCGCTGGATTAATGTGAGGCCATGGATTTCCTAAATTCAGACACTCATTGATGGGTGTCGAATCCAACAAAAATAAAACCTACTCCTAGACAATTATATGATTTGCATATAGTGGTGAGTAGGGCCGAATCCACAGAGATTGGTTAAACTTATTTCTATTCAGGGAGAATAAAAAGGGAAAAGAAAAATGGGGGGGGGGGGGTTGTTTGTGAATCAAAATAAAGTAAAACAAGGTAAGAAAATCGGATATTAATAAAAGCCTAGCCAAAGGAATCAAGATAGTTTAATTCAAGGAATTGATCATCGATGCAAATGTTTTCTATTCTTAGTTCTAGATAAACTGGTTATGGTTATTAACAAGCTCTAACAACCTATCTCTCCTTACTTCCTCGATAACCTCAGACAAGCGCTTTGAATTATTTCTCTTATTGATTAAACAACCCTAGACAAGCGCTTAGGATTTAATCTATCAATAGCATTAAGATCTAGAGAGACCACCAATTCATGCCAGTAGATTATAAGATAACCTATTTAAACATGATCACACACCTCCATAACATGAATTCGATCATCTCTTTTATAACCAAACATGTTATTGCGTCACTAAGACTAGAACAATCAAACAATTACGGATTTGACGTGCTAGTTGACAATATATTAACTTGCTAATTGAGTAGAAGAGCTCTATTCATACCAATCAACAAAGATAATAATGACAAAACGATCAGAAGATATATGAATACCCGAAAGCAAAGAATAGAATAAATACAAGTCAATTAGACCTCACAATTCGTAGAGAATTAAACATCTATG
Organism: Laguncularia racemosa; assembly: GCA_037954665.1. Classification (NCBI taxonomy): domain Eukaryota; kingdom Viridiplantae; phylum Streptophyta; class Magnoliopsida; order Myrtales; family Combretaceae; genus Laguncularia; species Laguncularia racemosa. The sequence goes on along the minus strand of JBBMOL010000141.1, from coordinate 959,735 downwards.
ACCCTTTGGCTAGAAAAGTAGCTTAGCTACACATGTTCATCAATAAAACGAAAATAAAAATTAAAGACATGATGAACCCGGTTGCCTACTCTGCCTCCAAGATGATCCAAGGTTCTTCAAGATCCAAAGATTCCAAAGTTGTCCTAACCCTCTAGGGTTGGTTCTATTTATATTGTTAGGGAGATGGCATGTGATCTTTTGCTAGCAAGATACGAAAATATCTTTCCTTTTCCAAGTAGATTTCGAGAAGTGAAGATTCGTCTGCCTGGCACGCCCCAACACACGGCCGTGGGTCAAGTCGTGCCATCCTCTGTGCATATTCTTCAAGTCTTCATCCGCGCCCAGTGTAAACCACGGTTACACACACAGCCAGATTTCAAGCCGTGCCTTCATCTGTGCATAATCTTCAAGTCTTCATCCGTGTCCAGTGTGTACCACGGTTACACCCACGACTAGATTTCAAGTCGTGCCTTCATCTGGTTGATGTTCCACACTTTCTTCTCCTTGGCACGTCTAGCTTCCACCATGGCTCCAAGCACGGTTTCTCCCATGGCTTCCACCACGGCCGTGCCCTAAGCCGTGTCTCTCTCTGTTCAAAGTCCTCATTTCCGCCTTCTTGTTCAGTGTGTAGCACGGTTTGCGCCATGGCCGTGCCTCAAACCGTGCTTCCGATACACGGCCGTGTACTTCAACCGTGTATCTTCCTATTGATTCAAAACCAAGTACACGGCCGTGTACTTCAATTACACGCCCATGTACTTCCTTCTGGCGGTGTAAATCCTTGTCTTTGAACCAAGTTGTAGATGACTTCTCTAATTTACTTGAATTGGCATCCTTAACTCCATTTAACCTGATTTATCACGATGATAGAATTAAAGTACCATTTCCTTATGATTTCTATAAAATCAATAATAATTTAACACAATTTATACTATAAAGATTGAGTATAAAATGGCTCTATCAAATTCCCCCACACTTAAACTCTTGCTTGTCCTCAAGCAATTGCATCAAATCAATTGAGAAATCTGTCATAGATTATACAAACTTTCTTTTCATCATTTCAAGCATCTATTCATTTGTAATTCATGACTTGTAATTTAATGTCTACTACTTCAACCCAATTGGTTTCCTGTGATCAAATTACTATGGACAAAATTCAATAGCTAATCTAAACAAAACAAACTTTAATCTTCATGTTTAGCAAAAGAATTTTTATTCCAAAAGTAAATACTTAATCCACTAAGGAAAAACACCCAATTAAACTTCATTGGATATTATCAAGCATATAATCCTTGCAGTATAAAGTAAAAGCATATGGTATAAGCTCTTTGCTAGATATTCTCCCTTTTATACATCTTTGTTTTATTCAATGAATGTTCACATTCATGTTCTTTTGATTTATTCAAGCATCTATTTTGACGGGCTTTTGCCTGCTTCTTTTCATGAACTTTTGCCTTTTTCGCCCTTATCGTTACAGTGAGTTCATTGAGTCGGCAACATCCCGAGCTCATCACTCAAGTGACCGGGTTTTGAGATACCCCTACGGACTCTTCCTCACTCTAACATTTAAGTTTGAATACTCTTAACTCAATTAGTTGAATCATTGGAGTAATGGCTATGCTTGATTCTTTTTTTTTTTTTAAGTGTTATGATTGCTTTACAAACAACTTCAAAGAGTATACAGTAGCTAATATAACCTAGAAGTAAACTTGTTTATTTTTCACTTAGGGACTCGACTTACTCTTAGACTTCCAATTCTAAAGCTAAATACAAGGTAAATTTGTTTCTTAAAGATTTCACTACTTAATTTTAACCATGTATTCTAATCACAGCAGTGGGTGAGTAAAACATTTGAACAAGTCAATTTCACAATTTGTAGATGCTTATTACAACATTTAGTACAATCTCTAGATTTCATGATAATTTTGAAAAAACTTTGGCTTAAAATTGCTTAAGGACAAACATCCAAAGTATGGATCAATTCTCTATTCTCTATAATTTATTATCCTCTCCCCCACACTTAGCTTGAACAATGTCCTCACTATTCCTAATTTAGCACAATTGAAAAGGAATTAACAACTCAAGGAGCATTTAGAGAATAAGAGAAAGGAAATACTGGTACTTCCCTAGTATTGGAGTTCTCCCCTTAAGCTTCTGGAAATTGTCATTTGATTATGTGTATCCTTGCTGCAGCTGATCCAAAGAGTTCAAAAACTACACTAAAATCAAAACAAACTAAACTAAAACAAAACAAAATTAAAACAAACCAAAACTAATGCAAAACAAAACTTTTTTTTTTTTTTTTACATGGGTTGCCTCCCATGAAGCGCCTTTCTTTAACGTCTTTGGCTAGACGTTCCTGGCTAAATATTCGGATAAGGATTTTGATTCCAGCCTTGGTGCCTATGGTGATGGGTTAATAACATCCGTAACAAAAACAGGAGAGATATCGTTAGGATGTTTCATGGCATCATAAATGTTAAATTTAATCACTTTACCATCAAATTCCATAGTGAGGGTGCCATCATTTACATCGATTTTCGTTTTAGAAGTCTTAAGGAATGGTCGCCCTAATAATACCACTGATGAAGTATGAGAATCACTATCGTCCATGTCAAGCACATAAAAATCAGCAGGAAAAACCAACCCATTGACTTGAACTAAAACATCCTCTAGAACTCCCTCAGGATAAACATTGGACCTATCAGCAAGTTGAACAATAATACCCGTTTCCTTTAAAGGACCAACATTTAAACGTTGACAAACAGACAAAGGCATGACATTGATAGAAGCTCCTAGATCACACATGGCTTTAGCGATTCCAAGACTACCTATTTTGCAAGGAATGGCGAACATACCTGGGTCCTTACATTTAGGATGAAGCTTCTTCTGAATAATAGCTGAAACATTTTCACTCACACTAATCTTTTCATTGCCTTTCAGCTTCCTTTTGTTAGTGCATAAGTCTTTGAGAAATCTAGCATAGCGCGGTATTTTCTTAATTGCATCAAACAAAGGAATATTTACCTCGACTTTGCGAAAAGTTTCCAGAATCTCTTTTTCTTCCGCTTCATTCTTGGATTTCGCTAATCTGGAGGGGAAAGGAGGTGGTACCAATGTGACCTTCGATGGCTCAACTAGAGACTTGCTAATCTGGTCGCCCTGCTGGCTCGGAGTCGGAATCTCTTTCTTGGTCTCTTCCTCAAGATTAGACGGATGTCCTTTCTTATTTGATCCCTGCAATTCTGTTCCACTTCTTAAGGTAATTGCATTAACGCTTTGCTTCGGGTTTGTAATAGTTTGAGAAGGTAACTTACCTTGAGTTTCTAACCTATTGACAATAGAAGCAAGTTGGCTTACCTGATTCTCCAAGTTGTGAATGCTTTGCTTTGTTTCCTCCTGAAATTGTTTGGTATTAACAGCGAGAGACTTAACAATGTCCTCAAGAGACATACCTAAAGTGGAAGGAGCTAGGGGTACGTGGTGTGATGGCTTTGGCTGGAATTGTTGGAATTGTTGTGGGTTATTGCCATATTGGAAGTTAGGATGATCCCTCCAACCAGGATTGTAAGTATTCGAGTAGGGGTCATACTTCCTTTGCGGTTGTCCTGGAAATCCGCCTACAGCATTGGCGTGTTCATGGTTGTCATCTTGCAATGTGGGGCACATGTCGGTCGAATGACTAGAAGCAGCACAAATTCCACAAGCTTTCACCTGTTGGGTATTTCCAAGAGCTAGCTGCTGCACAAGGGAGGTAAGATTAGAAATTTGATGTTCAAGGTTAGACACATTTACCTCATTTACCTTCCTTGAAGACGTATCATGCCTATACCCAAATTGTTGCGAATTGGCAGCCATAATGGAGATCAATTCCCTAGCTTGACCAGGGGTTTTGTTTACTATGGCGCCTCCACTTGCAGCATCCATCATCTTTCTTTCCATCGGAAGTAGGCCCTCGTAGAAGTATTGGATAAGGAGTTGTTCAGATATCCCATGTTGTGGGCAGCTTGCACACAATTGCTTGAACCTCTCCCAATACTCATGAAGAGTCTCGGTGTCCCTTTGTTTTATACCACAAATTTCTCTTCTTATACCAGCGGCTCTGGATGCGGGGAAGAATTTGTCCAAGAAGAGTTTTACCATATATGTCCAAGTGGTGATAGAACCTGGAGGCAAATAAAACAACCAATCTTTAGCTTTAGTACTTAAAGAAAATGGAAAAGCGTGTAGCTTGATTTGATCATCGGTTATTCCTTGCGGCCTCATACTAGAACACACTATATGGAACTCTTTCAAATGCTTATGAGGATCTTCATTCTCAAGACCATGAAAGGTGGGTAGCAGATGTATTAACCCAGATTTCAACTCGAATTCCACAGCTAGTTCGAGATAGTGAATGCAAAGTGGTTGTTGATTCACATCCGGTGCAGCTAACTCCCTTAATGTTCTCTCGGGATTTGCCATATCGTCTTCTTTTTCTGAATCAAGGAATGAATCAAACAAATCCGATGCTAAGTTCAGTCTAGTGGATGATCTAGCTTCTTGTCACAGCCTCTTTAGAGTCTTCTCAATCTCCGGATTATAAGTTAGTTCACCTGTCTGAGAAGAACGAGCCATACAAGAATAGAAATAAATTTGACACTAATCCCCGGCAACGGCGATAAAATTTGATGGGTGTCGAATCCAACAAAAATAAAACCTACTCCTAGACAATTATATGATTTGCATATAGTGGTGAGTAGGGCCGAATCCACAGAGATTGGTTAAACTTATTTCTATTCAAGGAGAATAAAAAGGGAAAAGAAAAATGGGGGGGGGGGTGTGGTTTGTTTGTGAATCAAAATAAAGTAAAACAAGGTAAGAAAATCAGATATTAATAAAAGCCTAGCCAAAGGAATCAAGATAGTTTAATTCAAGGAATTGATCATCGATGCAAATGTTTTCTATTCTTAGTTCTAGATAAACTGGTTATGGTTATTAACAAGCTCTAACAACCTATCTCTCCTTACTTCCTCGATAACCTCAGACAAGCGCTTTGAATTATTTCTCTTATTGATTAAACAACCCTAGACAAGCGCTTAGGATTTAATCTATCAATAGCATTAAGATCTAGAGAGACCACCAATTCATGCCAGTAGATTATAAGATAACCTATTTAAACATGATCACACACCTCCATAACATGAATTCGATCATCTCTTTTATAACCAAACATGTTATTGCGTCACTAAGACTAGAACAATCAAACAATTACGGATTTGACGTGCTAGTTGACAATATATTAACTTGCTAATTGAGTAGAAGAGCTCTATTCATACCAATCAACAAAGATAATAATGACAAAACGATCAAAAGATATATGAATACCCGAAAGCAAAGAATAGAATAAATACAAGTCAATTAGACCTCACAATTCGTGGAGAATTAAACATCTATGACCATTTGGCTAGAAAAGTAGCTTAGCTACACATGTTCATCAATAAAACGAAAATAAAAAGTAAAGACATGATGAACCCAGTTGCCTACTCTGCCTCCAAGATGATCCAAGGTTCTTCAAGATCCAAAGATTCCAAAGTTGTCCTAACCCTCTAGGGTTGGTTCTATTTATATTGTTAGGGAGATGGCATGTGATCTTTTGCTAGCAAGATACGAAAATATCTTTCCTTTTCCAAGTAGATTTCGAGAAGTGAAGATTCGTCTGCCTGGCACGCCCCAACACATGGCCGTGGGTCAAGCCGTGCCATCCTCTGTGCATATTCTTCAAGTCTTCATCCGCGCCCAGTGTGAACCACGGTTACACACACGGCCAGATTTCAAGTCGTGCGTTCATCTGTGCATAATCTTCAAGTCTTCATCCGTGTCCAGTGTGTACCACGGTTACACCCACGGCTAGATTTCAAGCCGTGCCTTCATCTGGTTGATGTTCCACACTTTCTTCTCCTTGGCACGTCTAGCTTCCACCATGGCTCCAAGCACGATTTCTCCCACGGCTTCCACTACGGCCGTGCCCTAAGCCGTGTCTCTCTCTATTCAAAGTCCTCATTTCCGCCTTCTTGTTTAGTGTGTAGCACGGTTTGCGCCATGGCCGTGCCTCAAACCGTGCTTCCGATACACAGCCGTGTACTTCAACCGTGTATCTTCCTATTGATTCAAAACCAGGTACACGGCTGTGTACTTCAATTACACGCCCATGTACTTCCCTCCGGCGGTGTAAATCCTTGTCTTTGAACCAAGTTGTAGATGACTTCTCTAATTTACTTGAATTGGCATCCTTGACTCCATTTAACCTGATTTATCACGATGATAGAATTAAAGTACCATTTCCTTATGATTTCTATAAAATCAATAATAATTTAACACAATTTATACTATAAAGATTGAGTATAAAATGGCTCTATCACTCATAATCAAACAATTGATTAGAAAAGACATTAGGTTCAAGTGTCTGCATAGGCATTAGTGTTGACATTGGTGGCTTCTCATAGTGGTCTGTCATCTCAAAAGCAACAACATTTTTAGTCTGGGGTACTTGCTCACAGCCTTTGTTTTCTTGCTCATCCTCATCCCCCCAATCATCTATCTCATTCAAGACAGCTTCAAGAGTGGTTTGCCCTACATCTTCCTCTACATCATTGTTAGTAATTTCACCCTCAGTAGATATGTCAGAATACCTTGCTTTCTCATTAGACAAAAACACAGGATCATACATATCAAATGTTACCTGGTCATCTAGTGCTCTAAGGGTGAGCTTGCCTTGTCCTACATCAATTAGAGCTTGACCTGTAGCTAGGAATGGTTTACCCAGAATGAGTGGAATGTCATCATCTTCTTCCACATCCAGTATGACAAAGTCCACTAGAAATATGAATTTATTGACCTTGACTAAGACATCTTCCACTGTACCTTTGGAAAACCTTAAGCTCTTATCAGCTAGCTGCACAGTGATTGGTCTCCTCTTGCACTTTTGTAGCTCTATTCCGAGCTTCCTAAAAACTGAAAGTGGCATTAAATTAATACTTGCACTAGAATCAATCAAAACATTCTCAAAATCAATATTACCAATGGTGCAAGGGATACTAAAACTTCCCTGATCTTTCAGCTTTCTAGGTAGTTGAGTAGATTTCTTCTCTATGACAGCTGAACTCTCGTCAAGAAGCATTACTTTCTCAACACTCTCCATGGATCTTTTATTAGAGAGCAGCTCTTTCATGAATTTGGCATAGGATGGAATTTGCTTCACGGCCTCTAAGAGAGGTATATTAATTTGAAGCCCCTTAAATATGTCACAAAACTTGGCAAACTGAGCTTCCAACTCCTCCTGCTTGAGTCTTCCTGGGAAAGGGATAGGTGGAACATAAGGCTGCAACACTGGTGCTTTGGATGTGAGTTCCTCCTCCTTCTGCTTACCTTTCTCTGGATCTTTCTCTTGAATTTTTACCTGCCTTTCAGCTTTCTTCACTTCCTTACCACTCCTTAGCATGATGGCATTGACATAATGGGTGTTCTCCTCAGTTTTGCTAGGCAAAAACCCTGAGGGTCTAGTACTTAGCTGCTGTGTAATTTGACCGAGCCGACCCTCCAAGTTTCTGATAGAAGCTTGTTGGTTTTGCAGGAGGGTGTCAGTCTTTTGCATGTAGCTCCTCATGAGCTCTTCCATCTGAGTGGGTTGCTGTTGAGAATAGGCATTCTGAGCAAAGGTTTGTCTGGGAAATCCAGGGGGCGGGTTAAGTGCTTGATTCTCATTCCTCCATGAGAAGTTTAGATGATTGCGCCACCCTGGATTGTATGTATTCGAATATGGTCCTTGAGTACCTCTCTGGAGGTTGCCTACAAAGTTTACCTGTTTTCCATGGGATGAGGAGGAGAAGTTTCCAGATGGGCACTCAAGAGTTGAGTGTGGTCCTGAGCATAACTCACAACAAGCAATTTGATTAACATTAAAAGATGGTGCAGTGGTGAGTTTACTTACCTGGGCGGTAAGAGCAGAAATCTGAGCTGTTAAGGTGTCCATGTCATTGACAGATGCTACTCTAGACTTACCTCTTTCATGTTGCCAATTATGTGCACTAGAGGCCATTTCATCTATCAAAGCACTAGCCTCTTCATATGTCTTACTCATTAGTGCACCACCAGAAGCAGCATCTACTAGAGATCTCAATGTATCATCTAAACTGAGATAGAATATCTCAATAAGGAGATTATCTGGTAATCCATGATGGGGACATTTTCTAATTGCCTCCTTGAATCTTTCCCATGCTTCATACAGTGATTCACCACTAAACTTAGTGAAGTTTGTGATGTCATTTCTTAACCTAGCAGTTCTAGCTGGTGGAAAAAATCTCCTTAAAAATTTAGATGAGAGATTTACCCAAGTGTTTACAGAGTCTTGTGGCAATGAATTGTACCAAGCCCTAGCTTTTTCTTTAAGTGAAAATGGAAAAAGTTGTAGCCTAATTACATCATCAGATACATTATTCATTTTCACTATATTACAATATTGAAGAAATACTGCAATATGCTCATCGGGACTCTCATTTGGATATCCTCCAAATTGATTTGATTGAACCATTTAAACAAGTACTGGTTTTAACTCAAAATTGTTAGCCTGAATTATCGGTCTTCTTATTGCAAGACCTGAAACAACAGGTATCGTATATTCCCGAAGTACTCTACCAACACCCTGAATCCGATTGTTGTTCTCATCTGCCATGTTCTCTTCTTCCTTTCTCTCTGCTCTCTTCAAAGTTGTCGCAAGGTGCGTTCTATCTCAAGATTAATTGGTAAAAGTTCGGCACTTCCAATCTTGCACATAAAAAGAAATTCAAAGAGAATAGGAAACGATCACACAATGAAAACAAATTAAATATCAAAATAATTGCGCCTAAATTAACAATAGAATTTGAAGATGGTCTAACATTAATCAATCCCCAGCAATGGCGCCAAAAACTTGATCCACGCAAAAAGAGATATAAAATCACCGTGAATAAATACCGGGAAGTGTACTGGATCGAATCAAGTAATATAGTGAGAGAAGAGTGTCGAACCACGAAGATTGATTAAGTAATAGACCTATATCAATTTCTACTATTATTTAGGCAATGATATTTGATGAGAATTGAATGAATTATACTAAATGCTCAAAAAGAGAATTGTGTTTAAAAAATGATGAATTGATGGTGGGAAATAGAATCCACCCTAATTCTACTAATCATATTGCCTTCATGTTATAATAACTCATAGCTATATGGATTTTCACAAGAAATTAACAAAACCTTAATACTTTATCAAGTTTTAAAGTATCATAACCCCAATTTGATTTAATAACTCCCACTAATTTAAATCAACGGAGGATTCTAATTCTCAATCATAAATTTCCCAATTATATGATTGCCTAATATCTTTAAAATAATTTCTCCTAATCCCTTAGTGAAAAATTTAATAAAAATATTGCATGAAACACTTAGGTCAATTTCTAATAAAATTCAATAACGCTACTTCCGCATGAATTATTAAATCTTACTTAGGAATTCCTGATAAAACCTAAATTTCTCTTTCGAGTCATTTACATTCCTATGCATTGATTTCAATTACAAAATACAATTCATAGCAGGACTTCTTATATGAAAATTCCGTATATCTATATGTCCTATAACATGAATACAATGATCATTTTAGTTTGAATTATGGCTTCATCATGTTTCCCACAAGGATGATTTAGAACATTATAGTATGAATTGCATAAAAACAATTGAAATAAATAGGTGCAATAGAATTCATATTGAACAACATGAATAAACTAATAAATGGCATAAAAGAAAATAAAGTAAATGAAACAATTGCTATAATCTTCAAGAAAACTTGTAGAACTTCAATCTTCCAAAATGATTCCTCGAATTCTTTAATTGAAAGCAAACTTTAGCAAAATAACATTCCTTCTTCAAACTAAAATTTGGAATAACATGAAATGTAAAGGAATTAAAGAGAATGTAAAATCCTAAAGTTCCTAAGGGAATTCTAATGATTCAAAAGAAAGACAAATGATGCTAAAACAAAGAAGAAAAACAAAGGATGCTAAACAAAAGATGTTAAACAAAAGGGATGCTAAACAAAAGGGATTCTAAAACAAAAGGATGATGCCCACAAGGTTCACACAAGGGGTCTATTTATAGATCCAAAGAGGAGGAGGATAAGGTTGATCTGATGAGGAATTGAGTCAGCAAATTAATTAAGATACGATTTTGGAGAGATTTTCGCAATGGATATCGGGGAAGTAATGTAGGCCAGCTCAAGGCCGACTTTAAGGCCGGCGGCTTTAATGCTTTTTGAGGCCGGTTTAATGTAGGCCGGCTCATGGTCGGTCTAAGGCCGGCGGCCTTCAGTGCAATCCTCTGCTCGCTTCTTCAATTTTGTGAAAAACTCCTCCAATTAACTTGTAATTTACTTTTGGGTCCTCAAAACCTGATTTTTCACAATAAACAACATTAAATATCATTTCTTTATATTTTCTTATAATATTGAAATAAATTTAATATAAATCCAAAAGAAAATATATGTATAATGTGATCTTATCAGGTACACTTGCCGGTATTTATTCACGCTCATTTTGTATCTCTTTTTGCGTGGATCAAGTTTTTGGCGCCGTTGCCGCGGATTGATTAATATTAGACCATCTTCAGATTCTATTGTTAATTTAGGCGCAATTATTTTGTTATTTAATTTATTTTTTTTTTATCATTGTGTGATTGTTTCCCGTTCTCTTTGAGGTTCTTTTTATGCGCAAGAGTAGAAGTGCTGAACTTCTACCAATCAATCTTGAGATAGAACGCACCTTGCGACAACTTAAAAGAGAGCAGAGAAGAAAGAAAGAAGAGAACATGGCGGATGAGAACCACAATCGGATTCAGGGTGTTGGTAGAGCACTTCGGGAATACATAGTACCTGTTGTTTCAGGTCCTGTAATAAGAAGATCGACAATTCAGGCTAACAATTTTGAGTTAAAACCAGCACTCGTTCAAATCATTCAATCAAATCAATTTGGAGGATATCCAAATGAGAGTCCTGATGAGCATATTGCAGTATTTCTTCAATATTGTAATACAGTGAAAATGAATAATGTATCTGATGATGTAACTAGGCTACAACTTTTTCCGTTTTCACTTAGGGAAAAAGCTAGGGCTTGGTACAATTCACTGCCACAAGACTCTGTAACCACTTGGGTTGATCTCTCATCTAAATTTTTAAGGAGATTTTTTCCACCAGCTAGAACTGCTAGGTTAAGAAATGACATCACAAACTTCACTAAGTTTAGTGGTGAATCACTTTATGGAGCATGGGAAAGATTCAAGGAGGCAATTAGAAAATGCCTCCATCATGGATTACCAGATAATCTCCTTATTGAGATTTTCTATCTCAGTTTAGATGAGACATTGAGATCTCTGGTAGATGCTGCTTCTGGTGGTGCACTAATGAGTAAGACGTATGATGAGGCTAATGCTTTGATAGATGAAATGGCCTCTAGTGCACATAATTGGCAACATGAAAGAGGTAAGTCTAGAGTGGCATCTGTCAATGACATGGACACCTTAACAGCTAAAATTTCTGCTCTTACCGCCCAGGTAAGTAAACTCACCTCTGCACCTTCTTTTAATGTTAATCAAATTTCTTGTTGTGAGTTATGCTTAGGACCACACTCAACTCTTGAGTGCCCAGCGGGAAACTTCTCCTCCTCATCCCATGGAGAGCAAGTAAATTTTGTCGACAATTTCCAAAGAGGTAATCAAGGACCTTATTCAAACACCTACAATCCAGGGTGGTGTAACCATCCCAATTTCTCATGGAGAAATGATAACAACGCACTTAAACCACCTGGATTTCAAAAGCAAGGTCCTAATCATAATATCCCCCATCAACAATATCCTAATCATAATACCTCTTCTCAGCAAGGTCAGTCTAAAATGGAAGAACTCATGATAAGTTATATGCAAAAGACTGACACAATGTCGCAAAATCAACAAGCCACCATTAAGAATCTCGAAAATCAACTTAGTCAAATGTCTCAACAGTTGAGTAATAGACCATCTGGGTCTTTACCTAGCAATACTGAGTAGAATCCTAAGGGTGTAAATGCTATTATGCTAAGGAGTGGTAAGGAATTAGTTGATAAGAAACTTGAGGAAGAGGAGGTTAACCTAGAGAAAGATAAAGGGAAACAAAAGGAAGAGGAACCAAAGCAAAATTCACCAAAAGTGAAAGCATATGTTCCTCCTATTCCTTTCCTAGGAAGGCTGAAGCAACAACAATTGGATTCACAATTTGCTAAATTTTTAGAAGTCTTTAAAAAATTGCAAATTAACATTCCTTTTGCAGAGGCACTTCAGCAAATGCCTTCATATGCTAGATTCATGAAGGATTTGCTCACCAAGAAGAGAAAGATAGATGGGAATGAATCTGTAATGCTTACAGGGGAGTGTTCTATGATCTTACAGAAGAATTTATCCAATTTTCCAAGAAAACAAACAGATCAGGGAAGTTTTACTGTTCCTTGCACTATTTGGAATTTTCATTTTGATAAAGTACTTATAGATTCTGGTGCAAGTATAAATTTAATGCCTCTATCCATTTTCAGAAAACTAGGACTTGGAGAATGTAAGGAGACGCACGTCACCTTACAACTTGCGGATAGAAGTGTCAAGTACCCAAAAGGTATAGTGGAGAATGTCCTAGTAAAAGTGGACAAATTTATCTTTCTAGTTGACTTTATAGTCCTGGAAATGGAAGAAGATAGAGAGGTACCCATGATCTTAGGAAGACCATTCTTGGCAACAGGTAAGGCATTGATAGATGTGGAACAAGGTAAGCTGACCTTGAGAGTTATGGATGAAGAAGTCACTTTCAATGTTTATGAGGCCATTAGGAAATTTGATGATTGTAAGCCTTGTTACACAATTGATATTATTGATGAAGTTTCCTATGAGAATATTGAAGAGAATGCAGGAATGGAGACAATAGAATCGGTTCTCAAGGATATAGATGAATGGAGTGATGATGAAGAACCAATTGAAGAATGTGTGGAAGATGCATTAGAAATTCGAGCTCACTACTATGAGGAGCTAGGAACAAGTGAGAAGAAGCCAATTCCATCGTTAACACAACCCCCGGTGCTTGAGCTTAAACCATTACCTAGTCATTTGAAATATGCAGATTTTGGAACAGATGATACTTTGCCAATAATCATTTCTTCTTCTTTAACAGGATATCAAGAGCAACAACTTTTGGATGTTCTAAGAGAGCATAAGGAAGCTATCGGGTGGACCATTGCTGATATTAAGGGAATTAGCCCTTCAATTTATACTCATAGGATATTTCTTGAGGCTGAGTGCAAACCTACAGTACAACCACAAAGAAGACTTAACCCAACTCTTAAGGAGGTTGTAAAAAAAGAAGTGCTTAAATTGTTAGATGTAGGCATTATTTTTCCAATTTCTAATAGTAAATGGGTTAGTCTTGTCCAAGTTGTACCAAAAAAAGGCGGTATGACTGTAGTAAAAAATGAAGCTAATGAATTAATTCCCACTCGCACTGTAACTGGTTGGAGAGTCTGTATAGACTATAGAAAACTGAATGATACTACCCGCAAAGATCATTTCCCCCTCCCTTTTGTAGATCAGATGTTAGAAAAACTTGCAGGGCATGATTATTACTGCTTTTTATATGGTTATTCTGATTACAATCAAATCCATATAGCACCCAAGGACCAGGAGAAAACCACCTTTACTTGTCCCTATGGCACATTTGCTTTTAGGAGAATGCCCTTTGGTCTTTGTAATGCACCTGCTACATTTCAAAGATGCATGATGTCCATATTTTCTGACATGATAGAAACTTTTATTGAAATATTCATGGATGATTTTTCTGTTTTTGGGAAGTCATTCGAAACATGTCTGACAAATTTAGGATGTATGCTTAAGAGATGCAAGGAAACTAATCTACTTCTTAACTGGGAAAAATGCCATTTCATGGTAAGAGAGGGAATAGTCTTAGGGCACAAAGTATCTAAGTAGGGAATTGAGGTTGAGAGGGAAAAAATAGAGGTGATAGAGAAGCTACCACCACCTACTACAGTGAAAGGAATCAGAAGCTTCTTGGGACATGTTGGCTTCTACAGGAGATTTATCAGGGACTTCTTTAAAATCTCAAGACCTCTTTGTAATTTATTAGAAAAAGATTCTGCTTTTGTTTTTTATGATAATTGTTTGCATGCATTTAATCTATTGAAGGAGAAGCTCACTACTACACCAGTGATTGTTGCACCTGATTGGGAGCTTCCCTTCGAGTTGATGTGCGATGCCAGTGACTATGCTGTAGGAGCGGTACTTGGGCAAAGGAAAGAAAATTCATTTCATGTAATATACTATGCGAGTAGAACCTTAAATGAGGCCCAAAGGAATTATGCCACAACTGAAAAAGAACTTTTAGTAGTCATATTTGCATGCGATAAATTCCGACCTTATCTAATAGGTTCTAAAATCATAGAATATACTGACAATGCTGCCCTTAAGTATTTATTTGCTAAAGCTGATGCTAAACCTAGGCTAATTCGATGGATTCTACTACTGCAAGAATTTAACCTGGAAATTAAAGATAAGAAGGGAACTGAAAATGTGGTGGCTGATCATTTATCCCGTCTTGAATCCAATTGTTTTGATTCACCTATAAATGAAAAGTTCCCTGATGAACAATTGCATGTAGTAGAAGTTCAAGGATTACCTTGGTATGCTGATATCGTTAATTATTTGGTTAGAAAAATCACTCCATATGGTTTATCCTACCAATAGAAAAAGAAATTTTTACATGATGTGAAGTTTTATTTTTGGGATGAACCATATCTCTTTAAAAATTGTGCTATCCAAATAATTAGACGATGCGTACCTGAAAGTGAATAGCTTAGCATTATACAACATTATCATTCTAGAGAGGCAGGAGGTCACTTTGGTGTAGAAAAAACGGCAACTAAAATTTTATCATGTGGATTTTATTAGCTTAGGTTGTTCAGTGATTGTAGGAACTACATCATGTCTTGTGCTCAATGTCAAAGGACTGGCAACATTTCTAGAAGACACGAATTACCACAAAATAATATACTTGTAATTGAGCTTTTTGACGTTTGGGGAGTCAACTTTATGGGTCCTTTTCCCCCTTCTTTTTCAAATAAATACATACTCTTAGCTGTTGATTATGTGTCCAAATGGGTAGAAGCGGTTGCTCTACAAACTAATGATGCTAGGGTAGTTATTAGATTTTTGAAAAAAGAACATATTTTCAAGATTTTGGGTACCTAGAGCTATCATAAGTGATGGGGGATCGCACTTTTGCAACAAGCAATTTGAAAACTTATTGTCAAAATATGGAGTCACTCATAAAATTGCCACCCCTTATCATCCACAGACTTGTGGACAGGTTGAGGTGTCCAATAGGGAAATAAAGCGTATCTTAGAGAAAACCATCAATGCATCCCGAAAGGATTGGTCTTTAAAACTTGATGATGCATTGTGGGCTTATAGAACAGCTTTTAAAACCCCTATAGGAATGTCCCCATACAAGATTGTTTTTGGTAAATCGTGTCACTTACCAGTAGAGCTTGAGCACAAGGCATACCGGGCTATTAAATACCTTAACTTTGATGAGAAAGCTGCAGGTGAAAAAAGATTGCTTCAACTAAATTAGATGGCTGAATTGAGAGAAGAAGCATATGAAAATGCCAAAATTTACAAAGAACGAACAAAGTGATGGCATGATAAGAACATCGTGAGGTGAGAATTTTTCCCTGGTCAAAAGGTCTTACTATACAACTCCCGCTTGAAGCTGTTCCCAAGTAAGTTGAAATCACGATGGTCTGGACCATTTGAAATTGTTAATGTGTTTCCTTATGGTGCAGTTGAGTTGAAGGCAGAAGACAATCGTACTTTCAAGGTAAACAGTTATCTTCTCAAACATTACTATGAAGGGGAAAATGTTGATAGAAATGCCACAACTGTAGATTTAGGAGATTCAAGAACTTGAACTGGAAAAGTCGGGCTAGCGACTATAAACTAAGCGCTTCATGGGAGGCAGCCCATGCTCAATAAGTATGTACACTAGTGTTTTAGTTTCGTTGATATAAAAAAAAAAAAAAAATTCAAGGCTGGATAAGAGTCGCCGGTGCATTCAAGACACTCCAAGGATGACAGACATTTTAGGAGGAATTTTCTTGCTGATGAACAATTTTACACCAAGGAAGTACCAGTGTTTCAATTTTTGCATTGACATTCTTTTCCTTAATTTTGTGCTATTATAGGAACAATGAGGACATTGTCCAATTTAAGTGTGGGGAAGGGATTATAAATGTAGAAGTATAATGATTGATTGCACACATCATGAGCTTACAATTCCCATGCTTTATTTATGTCCTTAAGTGTTTATCATCAATGAAATCTTGAAATTAACTTAGATTGGTGCCCTACTCGCCAACTGTTGTGACTAGTTTACATAGTTAAAATTTAATAGTAAAATCTCTAGAGAACGGGGTTTACCCTATGTTTAGCCTTTGAACTTGAGATTGAGTCCTTAAGTTGAAAAAACAAGCAAGTTTACTTCAAGGAAAAATTGGTTGGGATAAATTTCTCTTGAAATTTCTTTGAGAATACCTTAACACCTAGTGAAAGAGGTAAAGAAAATATTTTACTTAGTGATCCCTTATAAAAATAGTCTTAACTAATATTCATTTATGCAAAAAAAAAAAAAAAAGAGCCTTTACTCCAATGACTCAGGAAAGTGAGTTAAGAGTATCCAATCTTAAATGTTAGTGTGAGGAAGAGTTCGTAGGGGTCCCTTTAAAACCTGGTCACTTAGGCGATGAGCCCAGGATGTGCCGACTCAATGAACTCACAATAATGAAAAGGGCGGAAAGGCAAAAATTTAGTACCTTAATGAAAGCCAGGTTGACATGGGCGAGCTTTGGTCCCTCAGAAGAGTGAAGTCTCACTCCGCTGTCAATTAAGGCAAATAAAAAAAAAAGTGAATATAGGACAATAAGTGAAATAAAGACTAATTTAAAAAAGGGAGAAATTCTAAGGAAAAAAATGGATACCATATGCTTTCACTTTTTGTTATCTTTTTTAGAGAAGTAAAATTGAGGGAGATTATACTAGCTAATAACCAATGAAGTTTAAATGAATGTTTTTTTCTTATGGACTAAGTATTTTTCTTTTGATTGTTAAACAGTGGGATTAAAAATCTGTTTTATTTAGATTAACTACTAAATTTCAACTAGATATACTAGTTACAAGTTTCAATATGGTCAGAACAATGGGCACCGGAAGTTCAATGACAGATTTCTCTTGTTTAATTCAATTATTTTGCTTGAGGACAAGCAAAAGTTTAAGTGTGGGGATGTTGATAAGATCACATTATACTTATATTTTCTTTTGGATTTATATTAAATTTATTTCAATATTATAAGAAAATATAAAGAAATGATATTTAATGGTGTTTATTGTGAAAATTCAGGTTTTGAGGACCTAAAAGTAAATTACAAGTTAATTGGAGGAGTTTTTCACAAAATTGAAGAAGTGAGTGGAGGATTGCATTGAAGGCTGCCGGCCTTAGGCCGGCCTACTACCAAAGGCCGCTGGCCTACATTAAACCGGCCTCATAACACATCAAAGCCACCGGCCTTGAGCCGGCCTACATTGCTCCTCGGATATCCATTGCGAAAATCTCTCCAAAATCGTATCTTAATTAATTTGCTGACTCAATTCCTCATCAGATCAACCTTATCCTCCTCCTCTTTGGATCTATAAATAGACCCCTTGTGTGAACCTTGAGGGCATCCTTTGTTTTTCTTTTGAATCATTAGAATTCCCTTAGGAACTTTAGGATTTTATATTCTCTTTAATTCTTTTACATTTCATGTTATTCCAAATTTTAGTTTGAAGAAAGAATGTTATTTTGTTGAAGTTTGCTTTCAATTGAAGAATTCTAGGAATCATTTCGGAAGATTGAAGTTCTACAAACTCTTGAAGATTATAGCAATTGTTTCATTTACTTTATTTTCTTTTATGCCATTTATTAGTTTATTCTTGTTGTTCAATATGAATTCCATTGCACCTATTTATTTCAATTTTTTCATATAAGATGTCCTGCTATGAATTGTATTTTGTAATTGAAATCGATGCATAGGAATGTAAATGACTCGAAAGAGAAATTTAGGTTTTATCAGGAATTCCTAAGTAAGATTTAATAATTCATGCGGAAGCAGCATTATTGAATTTTATTAGAAATTGACCTAAGTGTTTCATGCAATATTTTTATTAAATTTTTCACTAAAGGATTAGGAGAAATTATTTTAAAGATATTAGGCAATCATATAATTGGGAAATTTATGATTGTGAATTAGAATCCTCCATTGATTTAAATTAGTGGGAGCTATTAAATCAAATTGGGGTTATGATACTTTAAAACTTGAAAAAGGATTAAGGTTTTGTCAATTTCTTATGAAAATCCATATAGCTATGAGTTATTATAACATGAAGGCAATATGATTAGTAGAATTAGGGTGGATTCTATTTCCCACCATCAATTCATCATTTTTCAAACACAATTCCCTTTTTGCGCATTTAGTATAATTCATTCACATTTGATCTCATCAAATATCATGGCCTAAATAATAGTAGAAATTGATATAGGTCTATTACTTAATCAATCTTCGTAGTTCGACACTCTTCTCTCACTATATTACTTGATCTGATCCGATACACTTGCCGGTATTTATTCACGCTCATTTTGTATCTCTTTTTGCGTAGATCATGCGGCTACTACATTGCTACAACTACCACCATCAACTATAAAGACACACAAATTTCCTTGTACCCTACAAGAAGTATGGAATAAGTTTTCCCTTTGTTCGTCATCCTTAGTAGCAAATGTAGTCAATGTTCGGCACAACACATTAGCATATTGAAACATCTCACTAGACATTATTGTGTTTAAATTCAATACCACAAATGAAGTACTCACACACAACTACTCTTAAGTAGATAGAATTTAAATTCAACTCTAAGTGCTTAAGTAACTAGTTCAATTACTTTCACACTTTAATGACTTATTTAAATTTTAAATTCTATTACTCAACCTTCCTTTTCTTATTTTGATTTCACACTACAATCAACCACAATGTACATCACTTCAACGAATACAAAATAATCAAAATCCACCACCACTCTACTACTCTTACTCACGATTCCCCCAATTCACGCCACCAACATCAATTCTCTATTTTATACACACCAAAACCCATGCCAATTGCACATACTTTTCACTAAATTTCACAAAACACAACACCTCATACACACTCCTTTTACACACATTATAGCACATACATACACACTCTTCTACACTTCAACTTCTCCACTTCTATTCAAGTTGCAAACCATAACTTCAACAACAAATGCAGCTCAAATTTCAAATTCAAAATGAGCTCAATAAGTGCAAGATTCTACAAATGGTAAGAAGTTATTTCAAATTCAAATGACACACAATTAACTATAACTTAATATGTGTTTTAAAATTTCAAATTGACTTCTTAATGTACACTTCAATTCTGATTTCAAATCTAAAAATGACAATTGTGATTCCTCTAATTTCCAAAAATGCACACACTACACAATTCCACTTCACAATTGGTAAGAAGTAATTTTCAAATTCAAATAACCATACATTAACTTCTTCAATCTTAATGTTTTTTTTTTTAAATCAAATAATTTCCAAATCTTCCACACTACTCAAATCTGGAAATGCTCAATTACTCCTCTAATTTTCTGAAACAAACAATGTAAGGATCACAATTTTTCTCCCTACACAATTGCACTTCCGAAATTGCATTCAAAATGCACTACTTTCCTCTTCCTCCACAGTGAAGTCCACAACATAGAAGCTTCAACAAGTAATCAAAGCTCACTCTAACATGCAGCAAATTCAACTTCTACTCAAGACAATTCACGCCATTTCAAACAACTACAACAACAATTTCAATTTACTCCCAATTTCAGAATTGAAGATGTAAGAACATGAACCCTAAATTTCTGAAATTCAAAATCAAATAACCCTTCTCACAACCTCAAGCTCTGATACCAAAAAGATGATGTGCCTAAAACCAAGATTAAGACATGCAAATGGAACAAAAACCAACCTTAAATGCAATCAAATAATTCCGGCTCAACAAGCTAGGAATTTGCATGATTCCTAATGGGTGCAAGAGATCCAAAGTCAATAAATAATGAACTAATCCACCACAATGAATCAAATCCCTCAATATACACTAATTAAACTTGAAATATCATGTGAATTCAAGGATAACCAACAAAGGCAATACCGTGATCCCCCTTTATAGAAAATGCAATCCACATTAACAATGATAAGCAATTGTTGATGAATAACAAGTGTGATAACTACTTCAAACAAGCTCACTAATTCGAATCAAAACTTAATCAAATCTGACCAAGAAATGTTCCAATTCAACCTTAGATATTACACACTAGACAAGAAAAGAAAACACAACAATCTGAAATTGATATGACTCATTATTTCAAATGTTGCACTCGCCACAATCTCAACTCTTGAGATTGAAATTGATAAGAGGAAATTGAACTAGGAAACCCTAAGTTCTCTCATGTGAAAGTGAAGTGTTTGTTCTGAAAATTGGCCTCCTCAAAACCCTACTTAAGCAAGTATTTATACTTGCTCCCTTTAGGATTAAAAAGTACACAAAATTACAACGATGCTACTTTTAGGGTGGCTAGTCTTAAGTGAGAATTACAAACAAAATGAAAGTTTCCCAAAAGAAATTACAACATAAAATAGTCCATGCAAATAACAAATATATAAAAGAAATTGGTCTTCAAGATGACGGTCGTCAAGGTACTTTCGAATTGAGCCCCGATGAGGATCCCGACTCACTTAAAAGTATAGGTGATTTGGCACCTTGTAGGACTGATAAGTGAACCTGCTGGAATGCATAACAATTGTAAGGTAAGAATGAAGAAAATAAGTTAGCTTCCTCAAGATTGGGTTTTTCATGTAAGATTCTTAAAACTAAGTTGTGAAGACCCTTAGCTCGGGCCCTAGTGATAGGTCTTGTAGGAGTCTGGTTCCTATCACAATAGGTGCTCACATTACATGACCAGTAATGTTTCATTATTCATAAGCCTAGAGTGGAAGGAAAAAGGATATGCGAAGTGATGGGAATCAAACCATTTCAATTATAGGACCCCTTAATAGAGCCGGAACCAAAGGACTATAGAATCTATCATTGCGAGTTCCACTTGATCAGATGGAACCCGAAGAAAATCATATAGTATCTTCATTCCTTCTACATGATTATTTTACATTTAACTAGGTACATTTGTCAGTGCTTCATCAAAAGAAAACTCAAGAGCAGCAACAACTTCAGGGCAATAAACATAGGAAAGCTAAGATTTACAATACAGGTGACTTAGTTTAGATTCATCTCAGTAAGGATCAGTTTCCTCACAAGAAATCACAAAAACTTTCACCTAGAGTAGATAGACCTTTCAAGATTTTGAAGTGCATCAACAAAAATGCTTACAAGTTAGAATTATCAAGAAAATATGGTGTTTCTACTACATTCAATGTTTCAGATTTGTCACCTTACCTACTAAAAGATCTTCATGAAGACTCATTAGATTTGAGTGCAAATCTTCCATTGGCCCAAGGAGATGATGCGAATCAAACCATTTTAGTTATTGGACCCCTTACTCGAGCTAGAACCAAAGGTCTATATAATCTATCATTGCGAGTTCTACTTGATCAAATAGAACTCGAAGAAAATCATATAGTATCTTCATTCCTTTTACATGACTATTTTACATTTAATCAAGTACATTTGTCAGTGCTTCTACATAATAATCAAGTAAACTAAAAGAGGGTGGCTTACCTTGAAGTAGTGGTGTAGTCTATTTAGGCCAGCGACTTACAACTTGTTTTGGCCAACTTACTATGTGTTTTCCTTTTATTTCTTAGTTCACATTTGTTTCTTTAGAAGGCTACTATAAATACCTTGTTAATAGAACACAAAAGGACTTTTAATTTTCGTGGAAAATAGAATACACAAGGGAGCCTTCTCTCATTTTTAGAATAACTCTTATCAATCCTTGTTGATTGTGGTGAGTTAAAGCTAGGAATTGTTGTGTGTTATATCAACAAAATTGATAGAGCCATTTTATACTTAATCTTTATAGTATAAATTGTGTTAATTCATTATTGATTTTATAGAAATCATAAGGAAATGGTACTTAATTCTATTATGGTGATAAATCAGGTTAAATGGAGTCAAGGATGCTAATTCAAGTAAATTAGAGAAGTCATCTACAACTTGGATCAAGACAAGGAGTTACACCACCGAAGGAAAGCACATGAGCAAGTATCTATCTAGAAGGAGGCACGGTTTGAGATCTGGCCATGTGGTAAACCGTGCTACACACTGCAGGAGAAAGAGAGATACGGCTTAAGGCACGGTCGTGGTGGCAGCCGTAGGAGAAACCATGCTTGGAGCCGTGGTGGAAGCTAGATGTGCCAAAGAGAAGAAATTGTGGAACATTGACAGAGGATGGCACGGCCTAGGATCTAGCCATGGTGTAGACCGTAGTACACACTGGACAAGGATGAAGAGCTTGTAGATCATGCACACGGTTGAAAATCTAGCCGTAGGTGGAGCCGTGGTACACACTGGACACGGAAGATGATACATGAATTATGCACAGAGGAAGGCACGACTTGACCCACAGCCGTGTGGTAGGGCGTGCCAAGCAGACGAAGATTCACTTCTCGAAATCTACTCGGAAAAGGAAAGATATTTTCGTATCTTGCTAGCAAAAGATCACATGCCATCCCTCTAACAATATAAATAGAACCAACCCTAGAGGGTGAGGGCAACTTTTTAATCTTTAATCTGGAATCTTTGGATCTTGAAGAACCTTGGACCATCTTGGAGGCAGAGCAGGCAACCGGGTTCATCATGTCTCTACTTTTTATTTTCGTTTTATTGATGAACATGTGTAGCTAAGCTATTTTTCTAGCCAAAGGGTCATAGATGTTTAATTCTCCACGAATTGTGAGGTCTAATTGACTTGTATTTAATCTATTCGTTGTTTTCAGATATTCATATATCTTCTGAACGTCTTGTCATTATTATCTTTGTTGATTGGTATGAATAGAGCTCTTCTACTCAATTAGCAAGTTAATATATTGTCAACTAGCACGTCAAATCCGTAATTGTTTGATTGTTCTAGTCTCAGTAACACAATAACATGTTTGGTTATAAAATAGATGATCGAATTCATGTTATGGAGGTGTGTGATCATGTTTAAATAGGTTATCTTATAATCTACTGGCATGAATTGGTGGTCTCTCTAGTTTTTAATGCTATTGGTAGATTAAATCCTAAGCGCTTGTCTGGGGTTGTCCAATCGATAAGAGAAATAATCAAAGAGCTTCTCTTGGTTATCGAGGAAGTACGGAGAGATAGGTTGTTAGAGCTTGTTAATAACCATAACCAGTTTATCTAGGAATAAGAATAGAAAACATTTGCATCGATGATCAATTCCTTGAATTAAACTATCTTGATTCCTTTGGCTAGGCTTTTATCAATATTCAATTTTCTTATCTTGTTTTAACTTTATTTGATTCACAAACAAACCCCCCCCCCCCCCCCCCCCCCCATTTTCGTTTTCCTTTTTATTCTCTTTGAATAGAAATAAATTTAACCAATCTCTGTGAATTCGACCCTACTCACCACTATATGCAAATCATATAATTGTTTAGGAGTACGTTTTATTTTTGTTGGATTCGACACCCATCAAATTTTGGTGCCGCTGCCGGGGATTAGTGTCAAATTTATTTCTATTCTTGTATGACTCGTTCTTCTCAGACAGGTGAACTAACTTATAATCCAGAGATTGAGAAGACTCTAAAGAGGCTGCGACGAGAAGCTAGATCATCCCCTAGACTGAACTTAGCATCGGATTTGTCTGATTCATCCATTGATTCTGAAAAAGAAGACGATATGGCGAATCCCGAGAGAACATTGCGAGAGTTGGCTGTGCCGGATGTGAATCAACAACCACTTTGTATTCACTACCCCGAATTAGCTGTGGAATTCGAGTTAAAGTCTGGGTTGATACATCTGCTACCCACCTTTCATGGTCTTGAGAATGAAGATCCTCATAAACATTTGAAAGAGTTTCATATAGTGTGTTCTAGTATGAGGCCGCAAGGAATAACCGACGATCAAATCAAGCTACGCGCTTTTCCATTTTCTTTAAGTACTAAAGCTAAAGATTGGTTGTTTTATTTGCCTCCAGGTTCTATAACCACTTGGACAGATATGGTCAGACTTTTCTTGGACAAATTCTTCCCCGCATCTAGAGCCGCTGGTATAAGAAGAGAAATTTGTGGTATCAAACAGAGGGACACCGAGACTCTTCATGAGTATTGGGAGAGGTTCAAGCAACTGTGTGCAAGCTACCCACAACATGGGATATCTAAACAACTCCTCATCCAATATTTTTACGAAGGCCTACTTCCGATGGAGAGGAAGATGATGGATGCTGCAAGTGGAGGCGCCATAGTAAACAAAACCCCTAGTCAAGCTAGGGAATTGATCTCCATTATGGCTGCCAATTCGCAACAATTTGGGTATAGGCATGATACATCTTCAAGGAAGGTAAATGAGGTAAGTGTTTCTAACCTTGAACATCAAATTTCTAACCTAACCTCCCTTGTGCAACAGATAGCCCTTGGAAAAACACAGCAGGTGAAGGCTTGTGGAATTTGTGCTGCTCCTAATCATCCGACCGACATGTGCCCCACATTGCAAGATGACAACCATGAACACGCCAATGCTGTAGGCGGATTCCCAGGACAGCCACAAAGGAAATATGATCCCTACTCGAATACGTACAATCCTGGATGGAGGGATCACCCTAACTTCAGATATGGCAATAAACCACAAAACTTCCAACAATTCCAACCTAAGCCATCAAACCAAGTATCACAGGCTCCTTCCCCTTCAGGTATGTCTCTTGAGGAAATTGTTAAATCACTTGTCGTTAAAACAAAACAATTTCAGGATGAGACAAAGCAGAGCATCCACAACTTGGAAAATCAGGTAAGCCAACTTGCTTCTTCTATAAACAGGTTGGAAACTCAAGGTAAGTTACCTTCTCAAACCATTACAAATCCAAAGCAAAGTGCTAATGCAATTACCTTGAGAAGTGGAACGAAATTGCAGGGATCAAATGAGAAGGGACACCAAACTAATCCTGAGGAAGAGACTGAGAAAGAAACTGCAACTCTGAGCCAGCAGAACAATTAGATCAAAGGACCCCTCATTGAACCACCAAAGATCATGACAACAGCACCTCCTTTCCCTTCCAGACTAGCAAAATCCAAGAATGAAGCTGAAGAAAAAGAGATTCTTGATACTTTTCGTAAAGTTGAGGTAAACATTCCTTTGCTGGATGCAATTAAGCAAGTACCTCGTTATGCTAAATTTCTTAAAGAATTGTGCACTAACAAAAGAAAGCTGAAAGGTAATGAAAAGATTAGTGTAGGTGAGAATGTTTCAGCTATTCTTCAGAAGAAGCTTCCTCCTAAATGTAAGGATCCAGGTATGTTTACTATTCCTTGCAAAATAGGTAATCTTGGAATTACTGGAGCTATGTGTGATTTAGGAGCTTCAATCAATGTTATGCCTCTGTCTGTTTATCAATGTTTAAATGTTGGCCCCCTGAAGGAAACAGGTGTTATTGTTCAACTTGCTGATAGGTCCAATGTTTATCCTGAGGGAGTTCTAGAAGATGTTTTAGTACAAGTTAATGGTTTGGTTTTCCCCGCAGATTTTTATGTGCTTGACATGGAGAATGATGATTCTCGTAATTCATCGATGATATTATTAGGGAGACCATTTCTTAAGACATCTAGAACAAAAATCGATGTACATGATGGTAACCTCACTATGGAATTCGATGGTGAAGTGATTAAATTTAACATTTATGATGCCATGAAATATCCTAGTGATATCTCTCCTGTTTTTGTTGTGGATGTTATTGACCCATTAACACAAGCTACATTTGATTTGATAGACGACGATGAGTTGAAATTTGTACTTAATAGGAGTCTTACTATTCATGCATTGAAAACTCTTAAGGAGAAGCTTGTAATATCCTCTGATTTGCAGGACAAGATTTGGGAGTTGGAATCATTAAAACCTATCAAGTATGATGTGTCCTACATTCATTTACCCCCTTCTAACACAAAACTTCTTCCTTCTATTGTGCAGGCACCAAAGCTAGAATTAAAACCCCTACTCGAACATCTAAAGTATATTTTCTTAGGAGAAAAGGAGACTCTTGCTGTGATAGTCTCCAACAAGCTAAGTACTTTAGAAGAAGAAAAGTTGATTCGGGTGTTGAGAGAGTACAAAGAAGCCATTGGATGGTCCATAGCTGATATCAAAGGACTAAGCCCCTCCACCTGCATGCACAAGATTTTGATGGAAGATAATTGCAAACCTTCAAGGGAAGTTCAGCGTCGTTTGAATCCACCTATGATGGAAGTAGTTAAGAAAGAGATCTTGAAACTTCTTGATGCAGGTATGATCTATCCAATTTCCGACAGCAAGTGGGTAAGTCCAATCCAAGTTGTTCTAAAGAAAACGGGCTTAACTGTGATTGAAAACTCTGATGGTGAGTTAATTCCTACTCGGGTTCAGAATGGATGGAAGGTTTGTGTTGATTACAGGAAGTTAAATGCGTCAACTCGGAAGGACCACTTCCCTCTTCCTTTTCTTGATCAGATGCTTAAACGTTTGGTTAGCCATTCTCACTATTGTTGTCTTGATGGTTATTCAGGTTTTCATCAAATTCCAATGGCACCGGAAGATCAAGAGAAGACTACTTTTACTTGTCCATTCGGTACTTTTTCATATCGAAGGATGCCTTTTGGGCTCTGCAATGCTCCAGCCACATTCCAAAGATGTATGGTTAGTATATTTTCAGATTATGTGGAGAATATTATAGAGGTTTTCATGGATGACTTCACCGTCTATGGTAATTCTTTTGATTCATGTTTGACTAACCTTACAAAAGTGCTTCAAAGATGTATAGATAAGAATTTAGTGTTGAACTATGAAAAATGTCACTTTATGGTTGAACAGAGTCTCATTCTAGGCCATATTGTATCTTCTAAGGGGCTTGAAGTCGATAAAGCTAAGGTAGAATTGATTAAATCTTTACCTTACCCTGTGAATGTACGGGAAATTCAGTCTTTTCTTGGGAGTGCAGGATTATATCGACGCTTCATCAAGGATTTCTCCTAGATTACTCAACCCCTATGTCGATTGCTACAAAAAGAAGTGACATTTGAGTTCGGTGAGGCCTGCAAGAACGCTTTTGACACATTGAGGGATAAGTTAACTTCTGCTCCAATCATCCGACCACCCGACTGGACCCTTCCCTTTGAAATCATGTGTGATGCGAGCAATTATGCAGTTTCATACGAACCACGCCAACCCGTGACGAAACCCAATACCAATACGTTCGGAAATTCGTTGCCTAAGACGCCCAAACACCTAAAGTGGAAAACCGCGACCCATTGTCTATAAGCGAGACAAGAACCTTGGTATAAAAGTGAAGACGCCACAATCGGGATGGAAGACCGATTGATAAGTCGGGATGAACGCCACGGAAATCAATCCGATAAGTTCGATTTAGTTCTTGAAGAACCAAGAGAGGTGCCTCTCAAAAGTGTTTAATGTTCAATGATGTCTAATCTAAGTTGTTCTAAACCCTAGGAGCTTTTATACTAGGGTTACAATTCGTGTAAAAACAAGTCCAAAACGACGTAGTTTAGTTAAGTGACATAAAAACGCGAAACAGAACAAGCTGGCCGACAGGGGATACACGGCATGTGTACACGCCCGTGTACTTTGGCCGTGTACTTGTCTGTGCAACTTCTGGCAACATACATGCCCGTGTACTTTGACCGTGTATCTTTCTGTGCAACTTTTGGCAACATACACGCCCGTGTACTTTAGCCGTGTATCTTTCTGTGGATTTGCTTGACTCCATACACGGCCGTTCCTTTTAACCGTGTATCTAACCGTGTATGATTCTAGGCAATCTTGAGAGTCCTACACGGCCGTGCCTTGAAAGTACACGCCCTATTCAACCCGTATCCGGTGTGACTTGTATAAGAGCAAGGGTCTTCCCATGGTTGTTCCAATCCATTCCAACTTCATGATTGACCCAATCCTTCTTGGCTTCATGGACATCCTTTATCAACCCGTTAAGTGCTTCCTTGAGTCATTTTGCTCGATTTCTTATGATCGGTCCAGGCGGCACTTCAAGAGGATCCACATTTCTTCTTCCGGCTTAGCTCTCATCTCGGATCTCATCATTCCCCTCCTCTTGAAAAGGATTTGTCCTCAAATCATTTCCTGCATCAAATGGACTCAGATCAGTAACATTAAACATGACACTTACTGGATACTTACTTGGTAAATCTTTCTTGTATGCTATATCATGGATGTATTCAAGAATTTGAATTGGTCCATCGCCTCTAGGAAGTAATTTAGATCTACGCTGTACGGGAATCTGCTCTTTGTGCATGTGATCCCAAATCCAATCTCCAGGTTCAAAAACAGCTTGTTGACAACCCTTGTTGGCTTGTTTCACATACTGCTCCGTTCTTCGCTCAATATTTAGCTTTCTCAAGAAATCTGTCTTAAAATCAGCATCAAAACTCATAGATTTGTTAAGTGGCAATGGCAATAAATAAATAGGAACCAATGGGTTAAAACCATACACAATCTCAAATGGTGAACAATGAATAATGCTATTTAAAGCCCTATTACATGCAAACTCCACAAATGGTAGATAATCCTTCCAAGTCCTAATGTTCTTCTCTATGATTGCCCCTAACAATTGAATTAACGTCCTATTAACCACCTCAATTTGCCCATCAGTTTGTGGGTGACGGATAGTCAAAAACATCCGTTTAGTTCCCAACTTTTCCCACAAGACTCTCCAAAAATGACTCAAAAATTTCTCATCTCGAATACTAACAATGCTCCTAGGTATACCATGCGGATGCACTACCTCTCTAAAGAACAAATCAACAATGTGTATAGCATGATCGGTTTTATGACAAGGACTGAAATGAACCATTTTAGAAATCCTATCCACAACCACAAAAATAGAATCTCGACCATGCCTAGGCTTAGATAATCCTAACACAAAATCTATGGACATGTCTATCCAAGGCCCATGAGGAATGACACTATACTCATATAACCAATCTAAGAAGTCATCTAAGCAAGGAATAGTATGACGATACTTTACTGTGATGTTGTTGCTGGCGCAGCAGTCAACACGCATTCTCCATGTCCCATCCTTCTTAGGCACCAAAATCACAAGCACTGCACATGGACTCATGCTCTCCCTCACGTACCCCTTCTCCATTAATTCTTCAACCTGCCTTTGGAGTTCCTTTGCTTCCTCCGGGGTGTTCCTGTAAGCTGGCTTGTTTGGAATCGATGCTTCGAGTACAAGGTCAATCTGGCGCTCAATACCATGAACAGGTGGTAATCCCTTTGGAATCTCCTCAAGAAAGACATCTTCAAAGTCCTGCACAAAAGACACAACCACACTAGGCAAAGAGTTAGATAATTCGTTAGTAGTCAAACATGTTTCCTTAAAAACCAGAAACAACATAGGTTGCTTCATCACTAACGCTCTGCTCACTACACTCGCTCTTGCCACACAACTCTCCTTTTGCAAGGCTACCCTCTCCTTTTCACTCACCACCAAAGTTGATTCCCCTTCAACTTGGCCTCTCACACACTTTCCAGCCTTCCTCTCCTTTTCCTTTTGATCTTGACTTTTATATTCCTTTTTCTTCTCATTGTCTTTTGCTCTCTCACTCTCACTCTGCTTTTCACTCACCTTATGTTTTGCAAAAGACTGTTGTAGCTGCAACTGGTCCTCATATACCTGCTTAGGTGTTAACGGTTTAAGATTAAAGCTCTTTCCTTGGTGAACAAGCGTATACTTGTTAGAAAAGCCATCATGCACAACCTTCCTATCAAATTGCCATGGCCTCCCCAACAACACATGACATGCTTGCATTGGCACTACATCACATAACACCTCATCCTCATACCTACCAATGCGAAACCCAATCAAGGCTTGCTTACTCACCTTAGTCTCACCACTATCATTCAACCACTGCAATTTATACGGACTAGGGTGTCTAACAGTTTTGAGCCCCAGCCTCTCAACAATAAAATTACTCACTACATTGGTGCAACTTCCCCCATCAATAATCAAACTACAAATGTGATCTACTAGATAACATCTAGTATGAAATATATTCTCCCTTTGCACCTCCTCTTCTTCCTTCACCTGCACATTCAAAGCTCTCTTCACTACTGCCACTAGCCTTCCCATTACAGGCTCCTCATCATCACTAGCATCCTCTAATGGAGGCATATCCTCTTCTTCACTATCCCCCTCAGTCTCATACTCTCCATCATCACACAAAATCATCACACGCCTATTTGGACATTGACTAGAAATATGGCCTCTACCTTGACATTTAAAACATCTAATGTCACGATTTCTAGAAGTAGAAGATTCAGGGTTACCTTGATTACTAGGAGTAGAACCCGCTTGCCTCAGCTCTCTTTTTAGTTTGGTGGGTAAAGGCTTTTCTTCTTTCTTCCATTGATTAGTCTTCCAAGTGGATGAACCATTACCATGTTGAAATCGTGCACTACTACTACCCTTCCGCTTGTGTTGGTTCTCAACCTTTATAGCCATGTGAACCATATCCTCCAATTCTACATAATGTTGCAATTCAACCACATTTTGGATTTCTCTATTCAACCCAGCAAGGAATCTAGCCATTGTAGCCTCTCTATCCTCTTCTACATTCACCCTAATCATAGTGACTTCCATCTCCTTGAAGTACTCATCTACTTTTTGGCTTCCCTGCCTCAGAGTTTGCAACTTGTTGTGCAATTCACGATAGTAATACGCAGGTATAAACATCTTTCTCATCACTCTTTTCATCTCTTCCCAAGACTCAATAGGTGGCTCACCACTCCTTCTCCTATTCAACATTAGTTGATCCCACCACACTATAGCATAATCCGAAAACTCAATGGCAGCAAGTTTTACTTTCTTTCTCCCACTATAGTTGTGATAATCAAACACCATCTCCACCTTTTTCTCCCATTCTAAATACGCCTCGGGATCATTCTTCCCTTGGAAAGGAGGAATCTTCATCTTTATGCTACTCAATTGATCATCCTCTCTATTCCTATCTCCTCTATCTTCCCATTCTCTAGTTCCTCTATTTCGACCACTATAACCTCTATAACTCCCAACAAAAGGCTCATACAAACCATCATCTGTCATTTCATCTCCACCCCTCGGTACTCTCCTAGAACGACTCTCCCTCTTACGCCCTTGGAATACATTTGTGGATTGCTCTAGTCTTTGCTCTACCGTCTCATGAATTTGTTCCATTCCCTCTTGGAACATCCTCTTCATTTCTCCCCTCAATGCCTCAATTACTAACCTAGCATCAAACCTTCCCCTCTCACCTTCCGGAGAATGTTGCCTCGACATAGTTCCTACAGAAAAGATTAGTACAACACAGATATATATATGATCAAACCTCATGATACACTCCCTTACGTGTTTCGCTCAAATGATGACATCACACAGTCACTCGTGTATTCTTACAAACAACGATGATATCACTCACCAATTTCCTCTTCTCAATTCTCTTGGAACTAACCCGAACTACACCAATTTCCTTCCGTAGAATTCAAAACCAACTCTAGGGTTCGTAAAATTTTCCTCTATTTTTCTATCCGAATTTTTTTTTTTTGTCTGTGTTTTTGGCTTTGATCACGTTTCTCTTTTCTTTTCTTTTCCCTTCTTTTTTTTTTTTTGGTCGTGATTTTTACTCTTTTTTTTTTTTTTTACAATCGACTAGTAAATACTACACTATCAAAAGACAATTAATATTGCGGAATTGAACACGATAATTGATATGAATGATTGGAGTTAGGGTTCTTGCTATTACCTTCCTCAACCGAACTTGATGTTTTGACAAACCTAAGCTCTGATACCAAACTTATACGAACCATGCCAACCCGTGACGAAACCCAATACCATTACGTTCGGAAATTCGTTGCCTAAGATGCCCAAACACCTAAAGTGGAAAACCGCGACCCGTTGTCTATAAGCGAGACAAGAACCTTGGTATAAAAGTGAAGACGCCACAATCGGGATGGAAGACCGATTGATAAGTCGGGATGAACGCCACGGAAATCAATTCGATAAGTTCGATTTAGTTCTTGAAGAACCAAGAGAGGTGCCTCTCAAAAGTGTTTAATGTTCAATGGTGTCTAATCTAAGTTGTTCTAAACCCTAGGAGCTTTTATACTAGGGTTACAATTCGTGTAAAAACAAGTCCAAAACGACGTAGTTTAGTTATGTGACATAAAAACGCGAAACAAAACAAGCTGGCCAACAGGGGATACACGGCCTGTGTACACGCCCGTGTACTTTGGCCGTGTACTTGTCTGTGCAACTTCTGGCAACATACACGCCCGTGTACTTTGACCATGTATCTTTCTGTGCAACTTTTGGCAACATACACGCCCGTGTACTTTAGCCATGTATCTTTCTGTGGATTTGCTTGACTCCATACACGGCCGTGCCTTTTAACCGTGTATCTAGCCGTGTATGATTCTAGGCAATCTTGAGAGTCCTACACGGTCGTGCCTTAAAAGTACACGCCCTCTTCAACCCGTGTTCGATGTGACTTGTATAAGAGCAAGGGTCTTCCCATGGTTGTTCCAATCCGTTCCAACTTCATGATTGACCCAATCCTTCTCGGCTTCATGGACATCCTTTATCAACCCGTTAAGTGCTTCCTTGAGTCGTTTTGCTCGATTTCTTATGATCGGTCCAGGCGGCACTTCAAGAGGATCCACATTTCTTCTTCCGGCTTGGCTTTCATCTCGGATCTCATCACAGTTGGAGCAGTTCTTGGCCAAAGAGTTGGGAGAGCTTCTCATGTCATTTATTATGCTTCCAGAACATTGGATAATGCTCAATGCAACTATTCCACAACGGAAAAAGAACTCTTGGCTTTTTTTTTTGCATTAGAAAAATTTAGATCATATTTACTTGGTACTAAGGTAATTGTTTATTCTAATCATGCAGCTCTCAAATGCCTGCTCGCGAAGAAGGAGGCAAAACCAAGACTTATTCGATGGATACTCCTATTACAAGAGTTTGATCTGGAGATACGTGATAGGAAAGGCTCGGAAAACTTAGTTGCCGACCACCTCAGTAGAATTCCTATCAGTGAAGGGTCCACACAAATACAAGACGATTTTCCAGATGAGTATCTCTTTTCTATTCAAAAGACAATTCTGTGGTATGCTGATATTGTCAATTATTTGGTTACTAAGACATTACCAAGTGATTTGTCTAGGGCTCAAAAAGATAAAATTAAAAGTGATGCTTAGTATTATGTATGGGATGATCCATATTTGTGGAAACATTGTGCTGATCAAATCATTAGACAGTGTATTTCTCAAGACGATATTCCTTCTGTCTTGCAATTTTGTCACTCATATGCATGTGGTGGACATTTTGGCCCTAAGAGGACAGCTCAAAAGGTATTAGGATGTGGTTCGTTTTGGCCTACATTGTTTCGTGACTCTTTTATGTTTTGTAAGGCTTGTGAATGATGTCAAAAGATTGGCAACTTAGGACATAGAGACCAAATGCCACTTACCCCTATTCTTGCTTGCGAAATATTTGATATATGGGATATTGACTTTATGGGTCCTTTTCCTCCTTCTTTCGGTAATGTTTACATCCTTCTTGCTGTGGATTATGTTTCAAAATGGGTGGAAGCCAAAGCGACCCGAACTAATGATGCTAAAGTTGTTGTGGATTTTGTTAAATCTCATATTTTTGCTAGGTTCGGGACACCAAAGGCTCTTATCAGTGAACGTGGCACACACTTTTGTAATAAAATAGTGGAAATTCTACTAAAAAAATACAGGGTCACTCATCGCACTTCCACCGCATACCACCCCCAAACCAATGGATTGGCAGAAGTCTCAAATCAAGAAATCAAGTCTATTCTGGAAAAAACCGTCAATCCAAGTAGGAAGGATTGGAGCACAAGAGTTGAGGATGCATTATGGGCCTACCGGACGGCTTACAAGACCCCTATAGGTATGTCTCCTTACCGTTTAATATTTGGCAAACCATGTCATCTCCTTGTGGAGCTGGAACATAGGGCGTATTGGGCTGTAAAACAATGTAACATGCGAATGGATGAAGCGGGTGAACATAGAAAACTTCAACTACAAGAACTCGAAGAAATTCGAAGAGAAGCGTACGAGAGTACTAAAATCTATAAGGAAAAAACAAAAGATTTTCATGATCAAATGATTTCCCGAAAGAATCTTTCTATAGGTCAAAAAGTATTACTTTACCATTCTCGATTGAAGTTGTTTCCTGGCAAACTACAATCACGGTGGATTGGTCCTTTTGTTATCACTAACATATTTTCACATGGTGCAGTTGAGATCTCCAGCCTTGAAACTGGTAAGACCTTTAAAGTCAATGGTCATCGCTTGAAACTTTTCTTTGAAGGATTTCAAGTATGTAATATTGAAGAAACCAGTTTAACTCACCCCGAGTATTGTGATTGATTACAGGAACGTCTAGCCAAAGACGTTAAAGAAAGGCGCTTCATGGGAGGCAACCCATGTCAAAAAAAAAAAAATTCAATTTTTAGTTTTGTTTTGCTTTTGTTTTAGTTTTGTTTTGTTTTGATTTTCGTGTAGTTTTGAACTCTTTGGATCAGCTGCAGCAAGGATACACATAATCAGATGACACTTTCCAGAGCTTAAGGGGAGAACTCCAATACCAAGGAAGTACCAGTATTTCCTTTCTCTTATCCTCTAATGTTCCTTGAGTTGTTAATTCCTCTTTCATTGTGCTGAATTTGGAACAGTGAGGACACTGTTCAAGCTAAGTGTGAGGGAGAGGATAATAAAATATAGAGAATAGAGAACTAACTTATACTCTGAATGTTTGTCCTTAAGCAATTTTAAGCTAAAATTTTTCAAAATTATCATGACATCTGGAGATTGTACTAAATGTTGTAATAAGCATCTACAAAATGTGAAATTGACTTGTTCAAATGTTTTACTCACCCACTACTGTGATTAGAATACATGGTTAAAATTAAGTAGTGAAATCTTTAAGAAACAAATTTACCTTGTATTTAGCTTTAGAATTGGAAGTCTAAGAGCAAGTCGAGTCCCTAAGTGAAAAATAAACAAGTTTACTTCTAGGTTATATTAGCTATTGTATACTCTTTGAAGTTGTTTGTAAAGCAATCATGACACTTAGTCAAAAAAAAAAAAATCAAGCATAGCCATTACTCCAATGATTCAACTAATTGAGTTAAGAGTATTCAAACTTGAATGTTAAAGTGAGGAAGAGTCCGTAGGGGTATCTCAAAACCCGGTCACTTGAGTAATGAGCTCGGGATGTTGCCGACTCAATGAACTCACTATAACGATAAGGGCGAAAAAGGCAAAAGTTCATGAAAAGAAGCGGGCAAAAACCCGTCAAAATAGATGCTTGAACAAATCAAAAGAACATGAATGTAAACATTCATTGAATAAAACAAAGATGTATAAAAGGGAGAATATCTAGCAAAGAGCTTATACCATATGCTTTTACTTTATACTGCAAGGATTATATGCTTGATAATATCCAATGAAGTTTGATTGGGTGTTTTTCCTTAGTGGATTAAGTATTTACTTTTGGAATAAAAATTCTTTTGCTAAACATGAGGATTAAAGTTTGTTTTGTTTAGATTAGCTATTAAATTTTGTCCATGGTAATTTGATCACAGGAAACCAGTTTGGTTGAAGTAGTAGACATTAAAATTACAAGTCATGAATTATAAATGAATAGATGCTTGGAATGATGAAAAGAAAGTTTGTATAATCTATGACAGATTTCTCAATTGATTTGATTCAATTGCTTGAGGACAAGCAAGAGTTTAAGTGTGGGGGAATTTGATAGAGCCATTTTATACTTAATCTTTATAGTATAAATTGTGTTAATTCATTATTGATTTTATAGAAATCATAAGGAAATGGTACTTAATTCTATTATGGTGATAAATCAGGTTAAATGGAGTCAAGGTTGCTAATTCAAGTAAATTAAAGAAGTCATCTACAACTTGGATCAAGACAAGGAGTTACACTACCGGAGGAAAGCACATGAGCAAGTATCTGTCTAGAAGGAGGCACGGTTTGAGATCTGGCCATGTGGTAAACCGTGCTACACACTGCAGGAGAAAGAGAGACACGGCTTAGGGCACGGCCGTGGTGGCACCCGTGGGAGAAATCGTGCTTGGAGTCGTGGTGGAAGCTAGACGTGCCAAGGAGAAGAAATTGTGGAACATTGATAGAGGATGGCACGGCCTAGGATCTAGCCGTGGTGTAGACCGTGGTACACACTGGACAAGGATGAAGAGCTTGTAGATCATGCACATGGTTGAAAATCTAGCCATGGGTGGAGCCGTGGTACACACTGGACACAGAAGATGTGATAGGAATAAAAATCCGACAAGACCTATCATTAGGGCAAGAACTGAAGGATTTCAAATCTTGGCATTGAGGGCCCATTTTGAGCAGATTAACCCTGGAATTATTTATATACTAACCTCTTTTATCTTATTCATGTATTTTATATTCCAACAGGAATACTTATTATGCTTTACAGGGAAATGGACAAACTCACTTAAACTCAGCTTGTAGGTTATCCATGGACCGACTTGAACCGACGATATGCTGGGCCGATGGATCCTATAGAAGACCGGCATCATGAAGAGCATTTCTTTTATGTATTTTTTCATTTTATGAACTATTTTAGTTGTATTTTGGTTTTGGGACACTTTTATTTCCATGTAACTTTCATTTAGGGTTAGCCACCTTAAAAGTGGCAAACTTGTAATTTTGAGCACTTTTTAACCCTAGAAGTAGCAAGTATAAATACTTGCTTAAGAGAGGGTTTGAGGGAGGTTATTTTTGCAGAACATACACTCTCTTTTCTCGTGTGAATTAGGGTTCATACCTTGGTTCCAACTCTTATCAATTTCAATTCCAAGACTTGAAATTGTGGCGAGTGCAACAATTGGAATTTGTGAGTCATATCAATTCCTACTTGTTGTGATTTCTTTTCCTCTCTAGTGTGTTGTATCTAGGGTTGATTAGAGATAGTTCTTGGTCAGATTTACATCTTATTGTACACGAATTCATTTGATTATTTGAAAGAATTATCAAGTTGATTCAATTCTTCATTAAGGATTTCTTTGCTAGCGTGAATTTCACCATTTAGAAAAGGGATCTTCCTTCACGGTTTTCTTTGTCAAATTGAGGCTTGATTTTCGTGGATTATATGATATTAGAAGTGTTATTAGAAGCCATTTCCATTGTGGTATTCAGATTATATCATTAGTAGGTTGAATTTCATCATTTCAACATTAGGGTTCACTAGAAAAGTGCCATTTTTGGGATCCGATTTTGCCTAGACTTGAGATATCTTTTCTTAAGTCTTTTGAATGTGCTTTAAAGTGTGATTAGGCACATCAAGATGATACGTGAATTATGCACAGAGGAAGGCATGGCTTGACCCACGGCCGTGTGGTAGGGCGTGCCAGGCAGACAAAGATTCACTTCTCGAAATCTACTTGGAAAAGGAAAGATATTTTCGTATCTTGCTAGCAAAAGATCACATGCCATCCCTCTAACAATATAAATAGAACCAACCCTAGAGGGTGAGGGCAACTTTTTAATCTTTAATCTGGAATCTTTGGATCTTGAAGAACCTTGGACCATCTTGGAGGTAGAGCAGGCAACCGGGTTCATCATGTCTCTACTTTTTATTTTCGTTTTATTGATGAACATGTGTAGCTAAGCTATTTTTCTAGCCAAAGGGTCATAGATGTTTAATTCTCCACGAATTGTGAGGTCTAATTGACTTGTATTTAATCTATTCGTTGTTTTCAGATATTCATATATCTTCTGAACGTCTTGTCATTATTATCTTTGTTGATTGGTATGAATAGAGCTCTTCTACTCAATTAGCAAGTTAATATATTGTCAACTAGCACGTCAAATCCGTAATTATTTGATTGTTCTAGTCTCAGTGACACAATAACATGTTTGGTTATAAAATAGATGATCGAATTCATGTTATGGAGGTGTGTGATCATGTTTAAATAGGTTATCTTATAATCTACTGGCATGAATTGGTGGTCTCTCTAGTTTTTAATGCTATTGGTAAATTAAATCCTAAGCGCTTGTCTGGGGTTGTCTAATCGATAAGAGAAATAATCAAAGAGCTTCTCTTGGTTATCGAGGAAGTACGGACAGATAGGTTGTTAGAGCTTGTTAATAACCATAACTAGTTTATCTAGGAATAAGAATAGAAAACATTTGCATCGATGATCAATTCCTTGAATTAAACTATCTTGATTCCTTTGGCTAGGCTTTTATCAATATTCAATTTTCTTATCTTGTTTTAACTTTATTTGATTCACAAACAAACACCACCCCCCCCCCCCCCCCCCCCCCCCCATTTTCGTTTTCCTTTTTATTCTCCTTGAATAGAAATAAATTTAACCAATCTCTGTGGATTCGACCCTACTCACCACTATATGCAAATCATATAATTGTCTTGGAGTAGGTTTTATTTTTGTTGGATTCGTCACCCATCAAAAACCAAGCTTGATCCATCATCTACTAGTACGTCATATCTGGAAAGGGAATTGGGTGCTTTTAGCGAGGAATCTAGATTATTCAATTTAGGGATATGGCAATTTGTCTTTGGAATTTTTATATTTTTTTTATTCCTTCTTGTATCTTGGCATATCATGAAGTTTAGTGATGATAGTAAGGGAAGAATCATTGCAACTAGTACTATCAATATTCCACCTTTTGTTATTGAAAATGTATATCCAATACAAGGTTTGAAGCATAATCTATTAAGCATTAGTCAACTTTGTGATAAAGGATA
This sequence comes from Laguncularia racemosa, assembly GCA_037954665.1. Lineage (NCBI taxonomy): Eukaryota > Viridiplantae > Streptophyta > Magnoliopsida > Myrtales > Combretaceae > Laguncularia > Laguncularia racemosa. The sequence goes on along the minus strand of JBBMOL010000141.1, from coordinate 920,478 downwards.
TAAAATGGTATTTGATTAACATAAGGTTACAATTTATAACAAAGATAGTATAAAACCTTTTAGAGACTATAGGAAAAAATATATACTTAATAAACCTGCTAAAGTAGAAGCTGAAAGTTGCTTTTTATCTATTAATGATAATATGTATCTTTAGCATAGAAAATTAAGACATGTTAACTTTTTTCACAATTAAAGAATATGTCAAAGAATAACATGATTAATGGCCTACCAAGGTTGAATATTAGAGAAGATATTCATTGTACTACATGCTTAAAAAATAAAATGATATCTATTTTTCACAAAAGCAAGAATGTTGTCTCAACTAAAAGGCATTTAGAACTATTACATTTGGACTTATTTGGTCTTACCTAAACATTAAGTCTAAATGGTAACAAATATGGATCTGTAATGGTTAATGATTTTTCTAGATATAGTTAGGTTCTATTTTTACAACATAAAAGTGACACTTATAAATCTTTTGAAAACTTTTCAAAACAAGTACAAAATGAAAAAGGATATCCCATCATCAATTTGAGGACTAATCATGGAAAGGAATTTGAAAATGCCAATTTTATCAAATTTTGTGAAGAAAATGACATCAAACACAATTTTTCTACACCCTACACTCCACAACAAAATTGAATGGTTAAATGTAAAAATAGAATAATCCAAGAAATGATACACACCTTACTAAACGAGAGTAGTGTAGCATAATATTTTTGGCCTAAAGTAGTTTCAATAGCATCCCACATCATTATTGTGCTCATGTAAGTCCTTTAACTAGAAAACATTATACGAGCTTTTTAAAGGAAGAAAACCTACGGTTTCTCACTTCACATGTAAGTGCTTTATGAAGAAAATAGGTATAGCTTTGGGAAAGTTTGATGAAAGAGCCAATAGTGCCATCTTCTTAGGATACTCAACTAGCAGTAAAGCTTACAATGTGTTTAATAAGACTTCTAAGATAGTTGAAAAATCTATACTTGTAAAATTTGTTGAAGAAAGTAGAATAAATGACTCTAATGATGAAATTCCAACAATATCTAAAAGAAGAGCTAAAGAAGTCTCATTTAGATTGAGCAAAAAAGGTAAAGAAAAACAAAGTGCAGAATCTGATATATTAGAAACATTTGGAACACAAGGTAAATTAGAGGGTACCCTAAAAGGTGACTCAAAAGGTAATTCAAAAAGTCACTTAGAGGGTAAATGAAAACCTATTTCCATCCCTCTAAGTCTGTTAGAGTTCAATCTAATCATCCTATAGAACAAGTAATTGGTCATGTACATTTTGGAATTAGAACTAGAACTAGTTATAGTGATATAGAAAATTATTTTGCATTACTTTCTAAATCTGAACCATCTTTAGTAGAAGAAGCTCTAAGTGATAATAATTGGATAAATGCTATGTAGGAATAGTTAAACCAATTTCAAAGAAACCAAGTATGGTTATTAATACCTAGACCTAAAGAAAAATCTATAATAGGAACTAAATGGGTATTTAAAAAAAAAAAGATGAAAATGAAAAAACTATTAGAAATAAAGCTAGATCAGTAGCAAAAGGATACTTTTAGGAAGAAGGTTTAGATTATGATGAGGCCTATGCACCAATGGCAAGATTAGAGGCAATTAGGTTACTATTAGCTTATGCAAGCTTAAAAAATTTAAATTATTTCAAATGGATTTGAAGAGTGCTATCCTAAACGATTATATTAAGGAAGAGGTTTATGCTGAACAATCACCATAGTTTTAAGATCCATTTAAAACAGAATATGTATATAAACTTAAAAAGACACCTAGAGCATAATATGAATGACTTAGTGAATTTTTAATTAAAAATGGATTTAAAAGAGGGAAAGTAGATACAAAATTATTTTTAAAACATTATGGGAATGATATTCTAGTAGTATAAATATATGTAAATGATATTATTTTCGATTCTACTAATGAGGAATATTGCAAGTTGTTTTCTAAGTTAATGCAAGTGAAGTTGGAAATGTCATCAATGGGAGAGCTCAATTTTTTTCTTAGACTCCAAATAAAGCAAACAAAGGATGGCATTTTTGTACATCAAGAAAAGTACACTAAGTAGATATTGAAAAATTTTAACTTTAAAAATGTAAAAGGTGCTGCAACTCCTATTTCAACTTCAACCCAGTTAGATATTGACTCAGAAGTTAAAAAGGTAAACAATAAACTTTATAGAAGTTTAATTGGTTCATTATTATATTTAAATGCTTCTTGTCTTGACATTTTGTTCAATGTTTGTTTACATGCTCATTTTCAAAGAAATCCTACTAAAACATATTTAGCAATAGTAAAAAGGATTTTGAAATACATTACATATACTACTAAATTAGACATCTAGTACCCAAAAAATAAAAAGTGTGATTTAATTAGATACTCCGATGTAGTCTATGTACAATGCAAAATTGATAGGAAATGTACTTTTGGTACCTATCAATTTCTAAGGGAAAGCTAAGTTTCTTGGTCTTCTAAGAAACAAAATTCAGTTGCCCTGCCTACTGCTGAAGCTAAATATATTTCTATAGGAAATTTTTATGCATAGATATCATGGATTAGACAACAACTAATGGATTATGGTTTAGATTATAAAAATATACCAATAAAATTTGACAACACTAGTGCAATCAATTTAACAAAAGCTATGAAAACTTAGAAAAGTAGGCCATTTTTAATAACAAAATTAATTAGGATAGTTGTTTTAGATCTCAATAAAAGTAGAAAATAGTACCTTAAAATTTTTTTAAGACTTTCAAATAATTATAATTCCCATCTATATTTTACAATTAAGCCTAAAATATTATTAGCTACATAGAGTTAGTCTTCAAACTTTATGTAATAAGAATTTCTTTTAGTCAATTTAAGATTCCTTTAAATATCTAATACAATTTTTTCTTTTTTAAGATGTAAACAATTAGCTTGTCCAAAGAACTTTTCCAACTAACTTCTCAAGAACGCCACCTTAAAGTTAACTTCATAAAGAAGGATATTTTACTAACTTATTAAGGAAGTTTACTTGATCAACTTCTCCAGTAAGGCATCAAAAGAAACTTAGCAAAGAAGCATAACTTCTCAAGGAAGTCATCTTGATAAACTTGATGACAAAGTTTGTTAAAGAAAACCAAAACTTCTACAGATCAATACTTAATCTCTTACACTTCCATTCAATTCTAAACTGAGCTATTAGATAATAACAAGATCCTTATTCGAACTAGAGTATCTTATGGGAAAAAAAAAGTGTGAATACTTGATAGATTTGGCCTACAAATCAAAATCAAAGATCAAATATTCTAGCCTAAATGTCATATATGATTCTTAAGGATTTTTGTAGGTAGCATTTTTAGAAATCCTATTAGATAAGCAACTACAATTGGAATTTAGCTCCAAATGAACCCAATAAGGTCTAAGAGCTAGAGGAGATTCGATATTCTAAAATTTGACCAAAGTCAACTTGGTCAAATAAAAAGTTGACTTGAGTCAACTAACTCTACCTGACTCACTAACTTAAGTCTTCCATTCGACACACCCGAGAAGACTTAAGTCAAATGGAAGACTTAAGTAGACTTAAAGCATTAGAGCTAAGAATTAAGTTAACTTAGGGAAGACTTAGTAAATAAGACACCAAGGATTTATATGATACTCTTTTCCGATGGAATTAATGAGTTTAGCTTAGTAAAAGTTTAGTTGAAAACCGTTAACTGTACTAATAATGTTATTCTTGATATTTCACCTAGTAGACTAAACTCGATGTCAAATTTCATATGTAGGATCGGTACTTAGCCCTAAACATTGTTTGAGTATTAGATCTAAAAACCTGAACTCGATTGACTAAAATCTACCCCAGTTTGACTTAAGTTAACTTTCGATAAACAATTAAACAGCTCATGAAGACTTGCATTGACTTGAGTCTTATCTTTTCCAAATCTATTCCATCTCATCCTAATCATGAGGATTAATATCCTAAAACATAGATCAGCAAAAACAAACACAAATTAATAACAAACCCAATTGAAAAAACAAATCGAAATTGGAAGTCTCTTAAACCTTGTCTTGAACCCTAATTCTTGAAGTTAAACAAGAGAGAAGAAGAACAATTGTTGATTTGTAATATATATATATATATATAGGATGACACAACAAGGAGCCAATTTCTAATCAATTGAGGCATGAACCTTAAATTAAAATTGGAACCTAATTGGCGCGAACAAGAGATAGATAAAAGTATCTAATTCCTTACCAGATGTTACGCACTAGTTGGAATTAGGTTTGATTTTGATGTTGTTGATATTACACACAACACAATCAAAATCCACTCAACACAAATTCTAGGGGAATTTAGTAAGATTAGGGGGGCGTGAAAGGAAGCTTTCCATGGCAACAAATATCTGAAATTTGTGTTCAAGAAGTCTCTTACAAAACCTAATTAGCAAGTATTTATACCCTACTCTAAACAAGGAAATTACAACAATGCCAAATAGTCAAAAAATCGGTCCTATGAGTCACTTGAAGAACCGATTCTCCACGTGAAAGAGAAGTGAAGATGGCCCAATTTTTTCCTGAAGTGGAATGTAAATGAAATGAAGGTTGGTTCCTCTTGTCTTTATAGGTTCAATTTGGTTCATAATGGACTATGATCCATTCACAAACCAATTGCTATTGTGCTTAATCGTCTTCTTGTAAAAACTGACAAAAATGTAACTGTTAAAATGTAAAAACAATTACTATAAAATAAATAAAGATAAAATGTGAATGTCAAGGTTCCATTTGGTTCAAGTAGGCTTCCCAATGTCAGGTCTAGAGGTTTGATTCCCATCATAACCTATGATTAAAGCGCCCACCCTAGGTGCTTGGACAACAGCCATCTACACGATACAAGTATGTTGCTGCTTTTGTGGATGAGAAACTTTACATAATCGGTGGGAGCCGCAATGGTCGATGCTTATTTAATGTTCAGGTCATGTTGTGGTCCGCGGCGAAACAAACTACTACTCATTGGTGGCCATTCTAGATGCTCTTTAGACAGCATCCAAATGAGGTTCATTGATCGAAAATTGCAACGTTGCGGCTTTGTTGAGACCATTGGAAATATTCCTATAGCACGTAGAGGACATTCAATTACCATGGTTAGTCCTAGATGGATAATTTTGGGTGGTGAGGACAGGAGAAGAAAATTGCTCAATGATGTTCATCTTCTAGATTTAAAGACAACAACTTGGGAAGTTGTCGAGGCAACACACCTCTAGCTCCCAGATTTGACCATGTAGCAATTATGCATGTTGATCGCTACCTTCTAGCTTTTGGTGGATGCTCGCACTCAATTTTTTTTAATGACCTTTATATATTGGACTTGCAGACTAAGGAATGGCCCCAACCTAAGATTCAAGGTGTCGAGTCTAATTTTTTAATTCCCATTCCTAATCCGATCTAAACTAGACCCTATGCTCATCTAATCTAGATCCTTGACTTGAGTTGGGAATTTCGTTTAATTTTTGGAGTCGCCACCCAACTGTTTGTTGGAAAATTGAATTAAGACTAAAGGAGCGGATTAGTCTTAATTTGGACTACTAGTCGTCGTTATTTTCTCTTCTCGTTTTTGTGAGAAGAGAAAAAGGGAAAACCAGAGTTTCTAAGTTCGGGGGCTAACCTATTAAAACCTTTACGGTTACCACCTAATCTCCCAAAATTGTTTATCTTTAGAAATGTGTTTCATTTGTGTTTCTGTTACTTTTTATTATGTTTGAGAATTATTTTGAGAAAATGATTTTTCTTTATTTTAGGGGTTGACCCGAATGGGTGCCTACGTACCTGCTATTCAGGATCAAACAAGCCGTAGTTTGCTTTTCTGAAAAAACTTTAGATTTGTTGGTGAATTTTAATTTTGAAATTTCTTATGATTTATGTTCTTAACATTTTTTGGAATTTTTCTAAAAATTTCTAAGCCTAAGCTATGATTTTATTTTGAAAATGATTTTTTTTTGGGAAAACATCAATTTTGGGTTTATTTGAAGAAAAAGATTTTTCTAGGTGCTAAAACTTAATTTTTCTTCTATTTTCATAATTTTTGAATTTTTATTAATTTTCATGATTTTTGTGATTTTTTATAAGCTCTTGTGATTTTTATAAATTTTTGTAATTTTTATGCTAGAAAATTTTATCCTAAGTTATTATCTATCCTATTTTGAAATCTAAATTTTTATTATTATTTTTCCTAATCTTTTTATTATTTTATTCTATTTTTTTTATTTTTTTTATTCTTTTATTATTTTTTACATTTTATTTATTTTATTATTTTTTTTACATTTTTCTTAATTCTAGAAAAATCTAATTTCTACATTTTTCCTATTTATTGAAAATAAAACAAAAACAAACAAATAAATGACTAAACAAATAATAAATAATAAATAACAAATTCGGAATAAATAAATAAACCAAATAAATTAATTAAATAAAATAAAAAAAAATCCGAAAAGATCCGACTTACCTGGATCCGGGTCGGTGCGCGGGTCGAATCGGGTCGGGTCGGGTCGGATCGGTCACGGCGGCGGGGTTGGCTCGTTCACGGCGTTCCGGCGGTCGTTTGCGGCGGGTGAAGTGTCGAATCCTAGCTTCTTGAGGGTGCTGAATCCGATGGTGGTGGCGGCTTACTCCCAGAACGTCTCCTTGCGGCGACTCAACTCCGATCGATGGTCGTGGCTCCAAGCTTCTTCGGCGTACTCCGATTTGCTCCTTCCTCTCTCTTTCTCTCTCTTTTTTTTTTCGTGCCCTAGCTTCCTCCTGTTCTCCTCTATTTATAGGCACCTCGAACTCCTCTTGGATAAGCTCGAATCGGCCGATTTAGATAAACCCATATTTTTCCGTTTCTTAGATTCGATTTTATCCCGGCGATTTGATGTTAATCTCTTGTGTTCCTTTGGTTTATCTGATGGATTTGGCCTTATCTTGACTTTAATCTAGAAGATTAAAAAGAAAACGGCCGATTTCGCCTTCGTCGGACTTCTGTCGGATTTTTTCCTCCGGCTGGGCTCGCGAAGAAGACGATCACGCGTGACTTCCCTCGGCCAATCACATGCTGCCACGTGGCAACTCCAGGGAAAAGAACGAAAAATTTTTGCCGAGCGCCTGCGGGGGGATTCGAACTCGCGACCTTCAGCCTTCACACGGTTCTCATGCGCACACACGAGCCAGCTGAGCTGGCCCAATTTCCCGATTTTATTTACATCGCAAGTTGTACATATGCGATGTAATTTTTTTATTTTTTTGTATTTTTTGAAATTTCAAAAATTTGTAAAAATTATTTATTATTCATTATTGCTATTTCTAAAATCATTTTTCAAAATTGAAGTGTTTTCCTATTTATTTTCATTTTTTGAATATTTTTATTATTTATGCTAAATTAAGGAAAAATTGAGAAAAATTAGGAAAAATTGAAAATTGATTATTATTGAAAATTATTGATTCCTAGGGCAAAAATGGGATGTTTACACAAGGTGATGAAATTACACATCAGGTAGGCCATGCTAGTGTTGCCATTAGAGAGGACCGAATACTCGGATACTTTTATCTTAAATATGTTAAAATTAGTTTAGTCAAAGTTGGCATCTGTTATCATAAGAGATCCACTTACTAGTGAGGGACTTCGCATTACTCTGCAATCATTGAGAGGGAGGAGTCCTTGGTTACCTTTGGTGGCTACAATGGCAAATAGCAAAATGAGTGAAATGTAACAAGAGATGTGCCACTAAGCTCGTGCCTAACACTTTTAGTAGACTTATTTGGCAGCCACCGAGGTGGTGGGGTAGTGACATAGGAAGATTTCGATGGTGTCAAAACTACCACTGTCGAAGCCTTTAGTGAAATACTAAGGTAAAGGAATGGAAAGGAAGAAGTAGAAGAAGAGAAGCTAAAGCAGGAGAAGTAGGATCCAGCCATGTTTGCGAGAATGAAAGATGGAAGGAGAAGGAAAGATTGGAAATATATATACATAGATGTAGGGTGGAGGAGCTAGATGTAGGCTAGAGAAAAGTGAAGGGAAATGAGAAAAATATATGGGAAGGATGAAGAATTGGAAGATGGAAACGTTTTGGCGAGAGAGAGATGCATTTAGTGCTTGTGATTTGTGTGTGTATGTGCGTGAGGTGGAGGAGCTGCCCTGTTGCAACCGTGTGCATGCGTGTGTGTGTGTGAGGGAGGAGAAAGCTATGTGGTATAATCGTATGTGCATGTAGGCAAGAGGAGAAGAGAGGGTTGCGAAGTGCAACTATGTGTGCGTGTAATTATGTGCATGGTATGATTATGTGTGTGTATGTGTATGAGTAGGCGTGTGCTTGTGTGTATGTAGTGTTTGGTGTGTGGGAGATATAAAGTAGAAGAGGGAAAAGAATTGGGGAAAAAGGATTGGGAAATGAAGAAAAAGAAATGGAAAATGGAAGATGTCTAGGAAGAAGAAAAACCTGAAGAATTAGAAGGAAAGATTTGAAATATATACATACATAAATGTGGGTTTGAGAGGAGTGAAAAGAAATAGGAAGAAGAAGTGAGAAAGTGGAGAAGTTCGAGGGTTAAAGGGATTCTAGCAAGGGAGCAAAGGGGAAAGTTACGAGTGAAGGGAGCCAAGAGGAAGAAGAGAATAAGGAGAAAGGGTGAGGAAAAGAGAAGAAGAGTCAAAAGATGAAGTTAAAAGGGTATTGATCTTGTGTATATGTGTAGGTGGAACTTGTGTGTATGTGTGTGTATGACGTTATTACGATGGAGGTGGGCATGTATATATGTAAAGGATGTGATGAGGATCATCTAGCACTTAAGAAGACCAAACCAAAGACTCAAGATCCATTGCAAGGAATTGGAGGACCAATGACCCGAGCTAGAGCAAAGAGGATGAATGATGCCCTATAAGGACTGGTCATGAACTTACAAACCAAGGAATCAAATTACATGAAAGGAGAACCAAGACCTATTAATGTAATTCACGTTTCCATGGAAGAATACAAGGAATTGAAGTCCTAGCACAAATGTTGAATGTTGAACTGAAACAAGGAAAGAGACTTGCGAGCTTTGTTGTCATTTATTTTTTGTTTGTAATTTGGAATATTTCGTTAGTTACTTGGTCCACGTGAGGATAAGGAAGTAAATTAGAATAGGAAAGTTAAGTTTTCATATTGATACATATATACACTATATAAACATGTAAGGAGGCCGACACAAGATCACCATATCATTGAATAGAATTTTACAACACATTTCGTGGAACACGAAAAAGCCCTCTTTTGTTCTTTGCAAAACAACTCTCCTTTAGGAATTCCTTAACTGAATTGCTATAGGAAACCCTTAATTAATAACTTAGGTTTCAATTAATATGAGTGATTGGGGTCTAGTTACGTGTTACTTATTCGAGACGATCCTTGGGGAATTGATTCAAATAGTGTAAGTCGGGTTCTAGGTTTAATATACCTAAGGTTCATGCATCATTTGGTATCAGAGCTTCAGCTTCTTGAATTAAGTAATCTCTATCCTTTTGTTATTTTTTTGTTATTCAATTTCCATACTCTTATTCATATCTAAAATTCATATAAAAAAAAATCTTGTTTCGGTCACAAAAACCATTGGAGACCGACAACACACAAGTTTAGTTTAGCTATTGCAATTCAATTGTGCTTCAATTCTTAGTTCCTCTTGAAGGAAAAATGCATTAAAAAATCCCAATTCAGTTGTGAAGAGATCCAAGAACCGAAATCCCCAAAAAGAAAAATCTAGTTTTGGTAAGTTATAATTCAATTGCCAAACACACTTTCCAATTTTAACTGCAATAGATACTTTGCGCTTTCTAATTGTGCATCCGAAAATTACATTCCATAATCATTAATTGTATTTCGATGCAAATTGTATCCTCTTGAGATTGCATGCAAAGGAATTAATTTTCTTGTTTCCAAGTTCATATTGTGTATCGTAGCTATTGAAGATTACTTCTAATTTCCAAGTGTCATCATGATTAGAAAACTGAAGGAGTCAATAAGGTGTGACTTAGTAAATTATGTTGAGAAATTTCCAATCCGAGTTCCTAGCAAAGGATTGTAAAAGCGGGTTGTGAGGACATAATTTTGAGGGACATACATGAGTGAAATTGTGAGCATATCATTAATTGAGAGCAATACACGAGTGAGTGTGAGGAACATATTTTACTTGTGATCTTACCTTATTAAAATACTTTAAAAATATGTTAGGACAGAACACGAATGGAGGTGAGAATAAGGTAATGTTTGGGGAGTTGATGGGAGAGATGAAAAGAATTTTGATGGGTGAACATGAATAGATCCATGAAAGAATGGATAAGATGGAGAGGAGTAGGGAACCGTCTAGCAGTACCACTGTCAGGCGAGGAGTAGGTAGACCGATTAGAGGAGGAGTTAGGATAGAAGAAGGAGAGGATTCTGACTCAGGTGAATATCACAACGTGAGGGAAAGAGGGAACACCCAGAGGCGTGATTGTAACTTAGGTAGCATTAAGATGAAAATCCTAACATTTCAGGAAAATAATGATCCAGAATTGTACCTAGAGTGGGAGAGGAAAATGGATCATGTGTTTGAATGCCATAACTACACTAATGAAAAGAAGATAAAATTGGTTACAATAGAGTTCACAGATTATGCTAATGTATGGTAGGATCAGCTTGTGCGTAATAGGTGCAGGAATAGAGAGCAACCTGTTAGTACTTGGGAGGAGATGAAGACCATAATGCAAAAACGGTTTATTCCTAGTCACTACCATAAGGATTTGCTTAGGAAAGTCCAAGGATTGACATATGGAATCAAAAGTGTAGAGGACTACTATAAGGAGTTAGAGATAGCCATGATTAAGGCTAGAGTGGAGGAGGAGGATAAGGCCACTATGGCTAAATTCATTAATGGTCTAAATCGGGAAATTGCTAATGTGGTAAATTTACACCATTACTTGGACATGGAAGAACTGTTACATAGAGCAATAAAGGTGGAGCAACAATTAAAATGTAGGAGTGACAAGAGGATTGGGTCGACTTCCAAATCTTTATGGAAGTCTAATTGAAAAAGGAACTCTACGGATTCTAAGCCTAAAGAAGATGTGAAGGCTAAGAATCTAGTTGTTGCATTTAAAAGAAAAATTGACACTAAAACCCCTTCCAGAACTAGAGATATCAAGTGTTTTAGATGTCAGGGATTTTGACACATTGCATCTCAATGTCTAAATCAAAGAGCTATGATCATATGTGATAATGGGGAGCTAAAGAGCGTGAGCTCTAAGGAAGATGAGGAGTCACCATCACAGGAGTATGAGGATGTTGACTTGGAGGGACCTATGAGTGGTGAGTTGTATATCACGAAGAGAGTATTTAGTATACAACCCTAGGAGGATGATGAGGAGATCCAGCGTGAGCAAATATTTCATACACAGTGTCATGTGCAGAGTAAAGTGTGTAGCTTGATAATCGATAGTAGCAGCTACACTAATGTTGCTAGCATCTTGCTGGTAGATAAGATGCAGTTGAAAGTTGTGAAACATCTGAGACCATATCGATTACAGTGGTTGAACGAATGTGGGGAGCTAAAGGTGATGTGCTCAATACCAAGATTAAGCACATACAAAACAATCCAAATAACAACCTGATAGAGCCATTTTATACTCAATCTTTATAGTATAAATTGTGTTAAATTATTATTGATTTTATAGAAATCATAAGGAAATGGTACTTTAATTATATCATCGTGATAAATCAGGTTAAATGGAGTCAAGGATGCTAATTCAAGTATTTTAGAGAAGTCATTTACAACTTGGATCAAGACAAGAAATTACACCACCGGAGGAAGCACAGTTTGAGGCACGGCCAAGTTTCAAACCGTGTTACACACTGGACAAGAAGGCGAAAATGAGGACTTTGAACAGAGAGAGACACGGCTTAAGGCACGGCCGTGGTGGAACCCGTGGAGAAAACCGTGCTTGAAGCCGTGGTGGAAGATAGATGTGCCAAGGAAAAGAAAGTGTGGAACATCAACCAGATGAAGACACGGCTTGAAATCTAGCCGTGGGTGTAACCGTGCTACACACTGGATGCGGTTGAAGACTTGAAGAATATGCACAGAGGATGGCACGGCTTAACCTACGGCCGTGTGGTGGGGCGTGCCAGGCAGACGTATCTTCACTTCTCGAAATCTACTTGAAAAAGGAAAGATATTTTCGTATCTTGCTAGCAAAAGATCACATGCTATCCATCTAATAGTATAAATAGAGCCAACCCTAGAGGGTTAGAACAACTTTTTGAACTTTTGATCTGGGAATCTTGGATCTTGAAGAAGGAAACGCGGAGGCAGAGCAAGCAACCGGGTTCATTATGTTTTTACTTTTTATTTTCGTTTTATTGATGAACATGTGTAGCTAAGCTACTTTTCTAGCCAAAGGGTCATAGATGTTTAATTCTCCACGAATTGTGAGGTCTAATTGACTTGTATTTATTCTATTCTTTGCTTTCGGGTATTCATATATCTTTTAATCGTTTTGTCATTATTATCTTTGTTGATTGGTATGAATAGAGCTCTTCTACTCAATTAGCAAGTTAATATATTGTCAACTAGCACGTCAAATCCTTAATTGTTTGATTGTTCTAGTTTTAGTGACGCAATAACATGTTTGGTTATAAAAGAGATGATTGAATTCATGTTATGGAGGTGTGTGATCATGTTTAAATAGGTTATCTTATAATCTACTGGCACGAATTGGTGGTCTCTCTAGATCTTAATGCTATTGATAGATTAAATCCTAAGCGCTTGTCTAAGGGTTGTTTAATCAATAAGAGAAATAATTCAAAGCGCTTGTTTGAGGTTATCGAGGAAGTAAGGAGAGATAGGTTGTTAGAGCTTGTTAATAACCATAACCAATTTATCTAGGAACAAGAATAGAGAACATTTGCATCGATGATCAATTCCTAGAATTAAACCATCTTGATTCCTTTGGCTAGGCTTTTACAAATATCTGATTTTCTTACCTTGTTTTACTTTATTTGATTCACAAACAAAACCCCCCATTTTCCTTTTTCTTATTGTTCTCTTTGAATAGAAATATCTTTACCAATCTCTGTGGATTCGACTCTACTCACCACTATATGCAAATCATATAATTGTCTAGGAGTAGGTTTTATTTTTGTTGGATTCGACACCCATCACAAGGTTTTATTTTTGTTGGATTCGACACCCATCACAACCCCAAAAGACAAGACCAATTCGGTTCACTTTTAAAGCAAAATTCGACCGTAAACCCTAAATGCAATCTTTGATCCGAATGATGTATTTCATACAATGATTAACATGATGAAGCATTCCTCAATGAAGATCACAAGTTATACTTAAAAAAGCCACGTGATTACTAATAAAAAACAACAACAACCACTTCCGTGATCCACCTTCCAAATGGATTGATTTCATGGTTTAAGAATTGTGCATAATGGATGAATCGAAAAACAAGTATGATAGTAACTCAAATGAAGCACAATATTTTGAATAATACTAATTCAAATCTGACCTAGAAATTTTTCAATCCAACCCTAGATATGACACACTAGAGAAGAAACGAAAACATAACAAATAGAAATTAATACAACTCACAATTTCAAGTTGTTGCACTCGCCACAATTTTAACTCTTGGGATTGAAATTGATAAGAGGGGATTAAACTAGGATGAACCCTAAGCTCTCTCACGTAAAAGTGGTGTGTTTAATCTGAAAAAATTCATCCCCTAAAAACCCTACTTAAGCAAGTATTTATACTTGCTCCCTTTAGGATTAAAAAGTTCACAAAATTACAACTATGTCAGTTTTAGGGTGGCTGGTCTTAAAAACATAATTACAAGAAAACGAAAGTGTCCCAAAAGAAAGATTATAACATAAATAGTCCAAAGAAATAATTATAAATAAAAATATTCTTCATCATGCTAGTTCTTCCATAAGATTCGTCGGTCCACCTCATCGCCGATTTAAGTCAGTCCATAGATAACCCACAAGCTGAGTCTTAGTGAGTTTGTCCATCGCCTTATAAAGCATGATAAGTGTACCTGTTAGAATATAAAATATATAAATAAGAGAAAAGAGGTTAGTAAACAAATAATTCCAGGGTCGATGTGCTCAGGATAGGCCCTCATTGCCAAGATTTAAAATCCTTTGGCTCTTGCCCTAATGATAGGTCTTGACAGATTTTGATTCCTATGATCTCCTCGGGCTTCAGAAAGATTCGTCCTCAAATCTGACATATCAAATGCAGTAGAGACTCTATTTCCTCCTAGCAAGCCACCTGAAGAAGTATCATTGCAAAATCCCAATATCCGAAATACCACAAGGGGTGATTATTTTCTCTCCTTCATTTCTAGGATGTATCTCATCTGCAACACAAATAATAACCCATTATCCACTGAGGTCTCCCTTGTCTCAACCCGTTCCACTTATTTTGTTTCCTCCTTTTCTAACTCATCTATATGTCGCTGACCCTCATGGCCCTCTAATGGTTAGCCCAATTGCTCACTGCCCTCTAAAACCATTAAAGGTGGACACAACTGTCTCTAAACAGTCTGGCTCTCTAATGATGGGCTCATCTAACTCTGACCCTCCGAATCCTCTAATGGTTTACTCAACTACTCATGAGCCTCTAGTACCTCTGAAGGTGAACACAACCGCCCTTAAACAATTTGGTCCTCTGGTAGTTTTCTCATCTGATTATGATCATTAGGATCCACATCTGTGTCTGACAAATCTTATGCTATAAGGGTTGGCTCAACTACTCATGGCCCTCTGATGGTCTACTGATTTGTTGCTGAGCCCTTTGAACCTCTGAAGGCAACACTGGATTTAGAATAATTCGTTTTCTCTCCTTCTGGAATACATAAGTATTTCTGAAGTCATCATATAAGACCCTCCTATCATATAACCAAGGCCTACCAAGCAATATATGGGATGCACAAATAGGTAGAATATCACACTCGATTTCATCACAGTATTTATCCCCTACATTGAAAGGTACCTTAACCCTTTGGGTCACATGCAAACTCCCTTGATCATTAAGCCAATGCAATTTATATAGTTTAGGATGTGGAGTAGTAGCAAGTTTTAGTTTCGATACTAACGATGCTGCTACCACATTGGTACAACTACCACTATCAACTATAAGGACACACAAATTTCCTTGTACCCTATAAAAGGTATAGAACAAGTTTTCCCTTTTATTCATCATCCTTAATAGTAAATGTAGTCAATGTCCGGTGCAATACATTAGTATAATGAAACATCTCATTAGACACGATTGTGTTCAAACCCAACAACACAATAATTATCTTCACACTTCCACGGTTTAAGTACACAACCAAGCTACAAATGAAGTACACTCAACTACTTTTAAGTAGATAGAATTAAATTCAACTACAAGTGTTTAAGTAATTAGTTCAATTACTTTCACACTTTAATGACTTATTTGATTGTGTTCAAACCCAACAACACAATAATTATCTTCACACTTCCACGGTTTAAGTACACAACCAAGCCACAAATGAAGTACACTCAACTACTTTCAAGTAGATAGAGTTAAATTCAACTACAAGTGTTTAGTAATTAGTTCAATTACTTTCACACTTTAATGACTTATTTGAATTTCAAATTCTACTACTCACTTTCCTTTTTCTTGCCTTGGCTTCTTACCACTTAAATACACAATTGGTAGCAATTAAACACATACACAATACACCATTCACCACCACACAACTTCCCCTTTGCTCATGATTCACTTTAATTATGCCTCCTACTATTGTCCACAATGCAAACACTAAAAATAATCCACACCAAAATACACACAACCTTCACAAAATTTTACAAACACAATTCTACACGCATAAACCTTCAAGTCACGGTGCTAATGTCCCTTCTATTCAATACACACAGCACAAACTCCACCAATTCAATTCTCCTTTACACCACCACACATACACGCATAAATACGGCAACAAATTCAATTTGACACCCTTAATGCAACTTTCCACAAATGGTAAGATTCAATTTCAAATTCAAATGACACACAATTAAACAATGACTTAATGTGTGTTTTGAAATTCAAAAATCAATCACGACAACTCCCTTTCAACCACGGCACATATACACACTTCTACTCCATGACTGCACCCTTCTCCTCAACAAACTCACAACATGTTGCTTTAGTCATCTCAACACAAACTTACAATACGTTGTAGCACAATTCCAATAACTCACTACACTCTTTTTTTTTACACTGCAACCCACACACATACAATCACGGTGCACAACCTCCCCAATACAACACATACACAATACTTCAAAGTATACACTTTCTTGCTACAACACACTCCAATTCGCTAATCACACCGCAAACCATAAACAATTCAATTTCCACTTTTTTTTTAATGTAACCTCTTCCACAAATGGTAAGAAACAAATTCAAATTCAAATAGTCATTTACTCAACTATCACACAACAACTTCTTTCAACTTAAAAAAAATGGTGTTTGAATTTGAAATAATTTCCTTTTCTCCACACTCTTCAAATCTGGAAATGGTAAAAGACAACCACAATTCTAAAATCATCAACACTCCACTCACTCTCCTTTGCTTTCAAAATTCAAACTACAATTCTGAAATCATCAACTCTCCTTTTGCTCTTCTTTGTTTTCAAATTTTCCACTTTTTCCAAGTGATCACAAAGAAACACTACTCTTCCTCAAGGCAAGCCCAAGGACACCACATTGCAATTCCTTCAATCAACATATACACAATGCCACATATACTGATAGGAATCAGACTTTTCCAGGACCTATCACCAAGGCCCGAGCTAAGGGTCTCCAGAATCTAGTTATGAGGGTTTTGCTAGAGAAACCTAACCTTGAGAAGTCTAACCCACTTTCTACATCTTTGCAATATAATTTTGATGCATTTTAGCAGGTTCATTTGTCGGTCCTATAGGATGCAAAAACACCCTTACTACTGAGTGAATCAGGGTTGTCAACGGAACCTAATTCAAAAGCTTCTTGAAGACCAGCATCATGAAGGACCATTTCTTTTATATATTTACTCTTTTATGAACTATTTTGGTTATATTTTGTTTTTGGGACACTTTTATTTCTTTGTAACTTTCATTTAGGGTTAGCCACCTTAAAAGTGGCAAACTTGTAATTTTGAGCACTTTTTAACCCTAGGAGTAGCAAGTATAAATACTTGCTTAAGAGAGGGTTTGAGGAAGCTTATTTTTTTTTGCAAATCAAACAGTACCTTTCACGTGAGAATTAGGGTTTCTAATTGTCATCCAAACTCTTATCAATTTCAATCCCAAGAGTTGAAATTGTGGTGAGTGCAACATCTTGAAATTGTGAGTTATATCAATTTCATTTTGTTGTGATTTCTTTTCTTCTCTAGTGTTTCATATCTATGGTTGAATTGAGATAGTTCTTGGTCAGAAATACATATTATTATTCATGAATTCTTGTGTCTATTTGAAGTACTTAGCAATTGGATTCGGATCATCATTGAAGAATCCACTTGAAAACGTGTTCTTCTCTATTGGAAAGGAATTCTTATAATTAAGGTTTTCTTTTGAATTTGTGGTTTATTTGCGTGGATTATATGAGATTAGAGTGTTGTTAGAAGATATTATCATTGTGGTATTATAATTATATCATTGGACATTTGGATTTCATCATATCTTCATTAGGGTTCACGTGATTTAGCCTTGTGGATCCGGTTTTTACCTTGACTTGAGATTGTTTTTCTTAAGTCTTTTGATTGTGCTTCTTAGTGGAATTTGGCACATCATCTTTTTGGTATCAGAGCTCTTGTTGAGAGAAGGGAATTGGTTTCATTTGATTTCGTGGAGTCAATCATCCATTAGGATTCATTTAGTGGAAACCGCAATTGTATTGATTGTTGTGGTTTTGAGTTTGTGAAATTACCTTGTCTTGGAGTTTATTTTGCTGTTTGTTGGAGTTGGTTTGGGAAGGTTGTTGCATCATTTTGTGGTCACTAATTTACGTGGAAGAGCAGAAGTACAAAGTGTTGTTTACTTTAGCAATTTTTGGAACTTGCAAAACTTACCAAAATCCTTGTCGTGGCTTGTTGTGGCATGGAGGAGGAAGTGTAGTTTGTTGTTTTTGATTTCCATTGTGCATTCCTGAATTGGTGGAGTATAATTTGCAGATTGCATTGGGTTTTGATTAGTAAGGAATTATTTGAATTCAAAACATATGCAATTAAGTTGTGGGAGTTAATGATTGCTATTTGAATTTGAATTCATTGTTACCAATTGAGGAAGGCTTGCAATAAGTGAAGTTGTTTGAATTTCAAATTGAAAGTTGCTGCCTATTGTAGAATTCGGAATTCATTTGTGGAAAGTCACTTATTAGTCCTTTGTTATCATTATTTTCCGTGGAAGTTGAAGTCTACTTGTAATTAATATTCATCTTGTTGTTGTCGTGGAAGTAACACATCATCATTGTTGTTGTTGCTTGTGTGTTGCCGTGGAAAGAATTTTTGGAGATTAAAGTTTGTTGCACCGTGATCTTAGAAGGAGTGGGGAATATTGTTCACGTGTTGATTGAGTTGAATTCCTCAATGTCTAGTGAGATGCTTCAATATGCTAATGTATTGCAACGCTCATTAAGTACATTTGCAAGTAAGGAGGAAGAATAAAGAGAAAATTTGTTCCACACTTCTTGTAGGATACAAGGAAATTTGTGTGTCCTTATAATAGATGGTGGTAGTTGTACTAATGTAGTAGCTGCATCGTTGGTATCAAAGCTAAAGCTTTCAACTATTCCACATCCTAAACCTTATAAACTACATTGGCTTAATGATCAAGGAAGTCTGTATGTTACCCAAAGAGCTAGGGTACCCTTCAGTATAGGGGACAAGTATTGTGATGAAATTGAGTGTGATATCTTGCCCATGTGTGCATCTCATATTTTACTTGGTAGACCTTGGTTATATGACAGGAGGGTCTTACATGATGGCTTCAGAAATACATATTTGTTCCAAAAGGAGGGCAAGCGAATTATTCTTAATCCCATGCCACCTTCAGAGGTCCATAATGTCCAGCAACATATTAATCGACCATCAGAGGTTAAGAAGGCTTTGATTCAAAATAACGTTTCTGAGGGGAAAAAGGTATTATTAATGGGACAGGGTGAGATGGAGAGATTAATCACAGAAGAGGCTCCAACATACTTGCTTCAGTTGAGATTTTTCTTAGGGTTACGGGAATCATAGTCTCTACCTCCAGCAGTTTCTCAGGTATTAAATGAGTATACTGACATTTTTCCTGATGATTTGCCAACAGGATTACTACCCTTGAGAGGGATAGAGCATGCTATTGATCTTATGCCCGGTTCAGTGTTACCAAACCGACCCGCATATCGCATGAATCCTGAGGAAGCTAAGGAATTGAAGCGTCAGGTAGATGAATTGGTGGAACGGGGGTTTGTTAGAGAGAGTCTCAGCCCATACGCTGTTCCCGCCCTTCTTGTTCCCAAGAAGGATGGAACTTAGAGAATGTGTATCGATAGCAGAGCCATCAACAAGATCACCATTAAATACAGGTATCCTATTCCTAGACTTGATGATATGTTGGATGAGCTGTATAGTTCACAGATTTTCTCCAAAGTTGATCTTAAAAGCGGATATCACCAGATTCGGATGAGGGAAGGGGATGAATGGAAGACCGCTTTTAAAACACGTCATGGACTGTACAAATGGTTGGTTATGCCCTTTGGTTTGAGTAATGCTCCTAGTACTTTTATGAGATTGATGAACCATGAATTGAAAGAGTTCTTAGGAAAATCTGTTGTTGTTTATTTTGATGATATTCTGATCTACAGCAAAGACCTAAAACAACATGTGGAGCATCTTCGGGCAATATTCTCAGTATTGAAGGCACAATAGTTATTTGCGAATTTTCAGAAGTGTTCCTTTTATCAAACTGAGGTAACATTTTTAGGTTGTGTTGTGTCAGGTGCAGGAGTTAAGATGGATGAGGAGAAAGTGAGGGTAGTTAAGGAATGGCCAACACCCACTTCAGTTACTAAGGTAAAAAGTTTTCATGGGCTTGCATCTTTTTATAGACGCTTTGTCCAAAATTTCAGTAGCATTGTCAGTCCTCTCACAAAACTGACTAAGAAGAGTGTTCCTTTTATCTGGAGTGAAAAGGCCCAGAGGAGTTTCGAAGAGATTAAAGGAAAACTCACTTGTGCCCCATTACTGGTCTTACCTGATTTTGACAAAATTTTTGAATTGGAATGTGATGCTTCAGGGATTGGAATTGGCGCTGTATTAATGCAGGAGAAGAGGCCTATAGCATATTTTAGTGAAAAGTTGAGTGGAGCAACTTTGAACTATTCTATATATGATAAGGAGTTTTATTCCTTAGTGAGGGCTCTCATGACGTGGCAACATTATCTCCTCCCGAAGGAGTTTATTATTTATACAGATCATGAATCTTTGAAACATTTCAGGGGTCAACATAATTTGTCTAAGCGCCAGGCCAAGTGGGTGGAATTTCTGGAGGGCTTTGCTTATGTGATTAAGTACAAAAAGGGCAATCAGAATATTGTTGCTGACGCTTTATCACGAAGATATGTACTAATCACTTCTCTTCAGTCAAAATTACTAGGTTTTGAGCTGTTGAAGGAACAATATGTATGTGATGAGGAATTCAAAATTGTCATGGAGAGGTGTCTTGGAGGCAGGATGTATGATGGTTATTGTGTGATAGATGGTTTTCTATATAAATCAGGAAAACTTTGTATTCCATCTGGATCTGTGAGGGAATTATTGGTGAGGGAAGCACATGCAGGTGGTTTGTCAAGGCATTTTAGTGAGAAGAGAACTCTAGCCATATTGAGGGAGAATTTCTACTGGAAAGGCATGATAAGGGATGTCCATAGGGTACTAGAAAGGTGTGGTCTTTGCAAGAGAGCCAAGGGGAGGAAAGGCGCGCAGGGTGAATATATGCCTTTACCTATACCATCTAAACCTTGGACTGATATCAGCATGGATTTTATGTTGGGATTACCCAGAACACAAAGAGGGAAAGACTCTATTATGGTGGTTGTTGATCGATTCAGCAAAATGTCACGCTTTGTACCATGCCACAAAACAGACGATGCTCTTTTTATTGCTAACCTTTTTGTGCAGGAAATTGTCAAATTACATAGAGTTCCACACAGCATAGTGTCAGACAGAGATATTAAATTCCTTAGTTTCTTTTGGAAAACACTATGGAGAAGACTGGGTACTAAACCGATGTACAGTACCTCTTGCCATCCCCAGACTGATGGACAAACAGAGGTTGTCAACCGCATGGTTGGGAATCTTCTCAGAGCAACAGTTGGCAAGAATCTTACTGATTGGGACTCGTGTCTTCCTATTGTTGAGTTTGCTTACAATAGGTCTACTCATAGTTCAACCAGTAAGTCTCCCTTTAAAGTTATTTATGGCTATAACCCTTCTATTCCATTGGATTTTATAGCTGGACCAGCGACGAAGGAAGAAAGTCTTAGTGGAGTTGACCGAGCACAACAGATTCAACACATCCATGATCGGACCACTGAACACCTTCAGAAGACCTAGGAACAATAGAGGATCTAAGGAAATAGACACAGGAAAATTCATCTCTATAATCCAGGTGATTTAGTCTGGATTAATCTTAGCAGGGACAGGTTTCCACACAAAAAGTCACAGAAGCTATCTCCTAGATCAGACGGACCATTCAGGGTCTTAAAGCGCATCAACAACAATGCTTATCGCATCGAGTTGCCAGGAGATTATGGAGTATCAGCCACTTTTAACGTTTCAGATCTTTCACCTTATTTAGCAAATGACTTGCACGAAGATCCATCAAATTTGAGGGCAAATCTTCCAGAAGCCCGAGGAGATGATAGGAATCAGACTTTTCCTAGACCTATCACCAAGGCCCGAGCTAAGGGTCTCCAAAATCTAGTTATGAGGGTTTTGCTAGAGAAACCTAACCTTGAGAAGTCTAACCCACTTTCTACATCTTTGCACTATAATTTTGATGCATTTCAGCAGGTTCATTTGTCAGTCCTACAGGATGCAAAAACACCCTTACTACTGAGTGAATCAAGATTGTCAACGGAACCTCATTCAAAAGCTTCTTGAAGACCGGCATCATGAAGGACCATTTCTTTTATATATTTACTATTTTATGAACTATTTCGGTTGTATTTTGGTTTTGGGACACTTTTATTTCTTTGTAACTTTCATTTAGGGTTAGCCACCTTAAAAGTGGCAAACTTGTAATTTTGAGCACTTTTTAACCCTAGGAGTAACAAGTATAAATACTTGCTTAAGAGAGGGTTTGAGGAAGCTTATTTTTTTTGCAGATCAAACACTACCTTTCACATGAGAATTAGGGTTTCTAATTGTCATCCAAACTCTTATCAATTTCAATCCCAAGAGTTGAAATTGTAGCGAGTGCAACATCTTGAAATTGTGAGTTATATCAATTTCATTTTGTTGTGATTTCTTTTCTTCTCTAGTGTGTCATATCTAGGGTTGAATTGAGATATTTCTTGGTCAGAAATACATATTATTATTCACGAATTCTTGTGTTTATTTGAAGTACTTAGCAATTGGATTCGGATCATCATTGAAGAATCCACTTGAAAATGTGTTCTTCTCTATTGGAAAGGAATTCTTATAATTAAGGTTTTCTTTTGAATTTGTGGTTTATTTGCGTGGATTATATGAGATTAGAGTGTTTTTAGAAGATATTATCATTGTGGTATTATAATTATATCATTGGACAATTGGATTTCATCATATCTTCATTAGGGTTCACGTGATTTAGCCTTGTGGATCCGGTTTTTACCTTGACTTGAGATTGTTTTTCTTAAGTCTTTTGATTGTGCTTCTTAGTGGAATTAGGCACATCATATACATACACACACACACATGCCCTTCTACTCACGGTGATCTCAACAACAAATGAGGTACAACAAGATTTCCAATTTCACTTCAACAAACAACAAATTTAACTCCTCAATAACACAATTAAGCAACTCAATCCTCCACATACATATAATTTTGGATCAAAAGAAATGAAGAACACTAATTCCAAAATTTCAATTCCAAAATCCCTCCTCTAAAAACACAAGCTCTGATACCAAAAGATGATGCAAAACAATTCAAATAACAACCCTAAAAGACAAGACCAATTCGGTTCTCTTTTAGAGAAAAATTGGACCATAAACCCTAAATGCAATCTTTGATCCGAATGATATATTTCATACAATGATTAACACAGTGAAGTATTCCTCAATGAAGGTCACAAATTATACTTGAAAAATCCATGTGATTACTAATAAAAAACAACAAGAACCACTTCTGTGATCCACCTTCCAAATGGACTGATTTCATGGTTCAAGAATTGTGCACAATGGATGAATTAAAAACAAGTGTGATAGTAACTCAAATGAAGAACAATATTCAAATAATACTAATTCAAATTTGACCATGAAATGTTTCAATCCAACCCTAGATATGACACACTAGAGAAGAAAGAAAACACAACAAATAGAAATTGATACAACTCACAATTTCAAGTTGTTACACTCGCCACAATTTCAACTCTTGGGATTGAAATTGATAAGAGGGGATTGAACTAGGATGAACCCTAAGCTCTCTCACATAAAAGTGATGTGTTTAATTTGAAAAAATTCCTCCCCTAAAAACCCTACTTAAGCAAGTATTTATACTTGCTCCCCTTAGGGTTAAAAAGTTCACAAAATTACAACTATACCACTTTTAGGGTAGTCGGTCCTAAAAACATAATTACAAGCAAATGAAAGTGTCCAAAAAGAAAGATTACAACATAAATAGTCTAAAGAAATAATTATAAATAAAAATATTCTTCATCATGCTAATTCTTCCATAAGATTCATCGGCCCAACTCATCGTCGGTTTAGATCAGTCCATGGATAACCCATAAGCTGAGTCTTAGTAAGTTTGTCCATCGCCCTGTAAAACATGATAAGTGTGCCTATTGGAATATACAATACATGAATAAGAGAAAAGAGGTTAGTAAACAAATAATTTCGGGGTCGATGTGCTCAAAATGGGCCCTCATTACCAAGATTTGAAATCATTTGGCTCTTGCCCTAATGATAGGTCTTGATGAATTTTGATTCTTATCAAAAGGTGACTAAGCAGGTTCTTATAGCCTTTTCTATGGGGAACTAGAAAGATGAGGTTATGTATGATGTGGTACCTATGTAGGCTAGCCACATATTGTTAGGAAGACCCTGGCAATTCGACAAGAAGATTACATATGACAAGTACAAGAACCAATATTCCTTTGTACTAAACAAAAGGAAAGTGGTTCTCATGCCACAAAAACCATGGGAAGCTTGTAAGGACCAAGTGTGGATTGCAAAGGAGTTTAGAGAAAAACACTTGAGTGCATGAGAGAAGAGTGACGAGAAAAAGAAAAAGAGTGAAAAGCAAACACTGGTGAGTACAGAGGGAAAAGACACTCAAACACAGAGAGCAAAGAGTCTGGTGAGAAAGAGTGAGGTTAAGAGTGCAGTGCTAGCCAAGCAACAACCACTTGTACTCATGTACAAGGATTTATATTTTTCTAACGTTGACTTTAATTCTGTTTTGCCTAGTGTTGTTGTGTCTTTATTGTAGGAATACAAGGACTTATTCCCTGAAGAAGTGCTGCAAGGCCTACCCCCTCTACGAGGGATAAAGCACCAGATTGACTTCATGCCGAGTGCTTCCATTCCCAACTGGCTAGCATATAGAACCAATCCTAAGGAGGCCAAGGAAATTCAAAGACAAGTTGATGGGCTGATGGAGAAAGGATTCATGTGAGAAAGTTTGAGCCTATGCTCGGTTCCAGTGATACTAGTCCCCAAGAAGGATGGGACATGGCTCATGTGCGTAAATTGTAGGGCAATCAACAAAATCATAGTTAAGTACAGACATCCTATTCCTAGATTAGATGACATGCTTGATGAGTTGCATGGTGCATATTTATTTTCTAAAATTGACCTTAAAAATGGATATTACCAAATTCGTATGAAAGAGGGGGATAAGTGGAAAACTGCATTTAAAACAAAACATGGATTATATAAATGGATGGTAATGCCTTTTAGGTTGACAAATGCACCTAGCACTTTCATGAGATTGATGAATCATGTTTTACATCATTTCTTAGGAAAATTTGTTGTCGTTTATTTTGATGGTATCCTGATTTATAGCAGAACATTGGATGATCATGTACAACATTTGCAGAGTGTGTTTATTGTTCTAAAGGAAAACCAATTGTATGCTAACTTAAAGAAGTGCACATTTTGTATGGAGTCTGTAGTTTTTCTTGGTTTTATTGTAGGTGTAGATGGAATCGCTGTAGATGAGGAGAAGGTGAAGGAAATTCGAGAGTGGCCAACACCAAAGAACGCTAATGACGTTAGGAGCTTCCATGGACTAGCTAGCTTCTACAAAAAATTTGTGAGGGACTTTAGCTCCATTGCTGCTCTACTAAATGACCTTATGAAGAAAAATGTTGAATTATAATGGAAGGAAATACATGAGCAGGCATTCCAGACTTTGAAAGGTAAGTCAACTAATGCTCCTTTGTTAGTATTACCTAACTTTGATAAAGTTTTTTAGATCGAATGCGATGCTTCCAAGAAGGGTATTGGTGGTGTGTTAATGTAGGATTCCAAACCAATAACCTACTTCAGTGAGAAACTCCATGATGCTGCTCTGAATTATCCTATGTATGACAAGCAGTTATATGCCCTAGTGAGGACATTACAAATGTGGCAACATTATCTATGGCCTAAGGGGTTCATCATCCATTCCTATCACGAAAGCTTGAAGTACCTGAAGACGTAGGGAAAGCTGAACAAGAGGCATGCCAAATGGTTAAAATTAATTGAAACCTTTCATACATCATCAAATACAAACAGGGTAAGGAGAATGTAGTGGTTGACACACTATCTAGGAGGTATTCTCTATTAACCTCTTTATATACTAAGATGCTTAAGTTTGAATACATGAAAGATTTATATGAACATAATGCTGACTTTAGTCAGATTTGGGCTGCTTGTTCTGAAAGTGGGTATGCGAACTTCTACAGGCATGAGGGATATTTATTTAAGAAGGATAGATTGTGTGTGCCTAAGAGTTCCATACGAGAGTTGTTGGTGAGGGAGACGCATGGGGGTGGTCTCATGGGACATTTTGGTGTGAAGAAAACTTTGGATATCTTGCATAAACATTTCTATTAGCCTAAGATGAGACATGATGTGCAAACTGTGTGTGATAAATGCATTGCATGTAGAAAGGCTAAATCTAAAGTCATGCCTTATGGGGCGTATCTCCCATTACTTGTGCCTAGTCAGCCTTGGACTGACATTTCCATAGACTTCATATTAGGTTTACCTGAGTCTCAGAATGGAAAAGATAACATATTTATTGTTATCGATAGGTTTAGTAAAATGGCTCATTTTATTGCCTATTCTAAAACTAATGATGTACAACATGTAGCTGATCTATTCTTTAGAGAGATTATAAGATTACATAGTGATGTGCCTAAAAGGGGATTAAGCACAAACAAAAACAACCCAAATATCAACCTCAAAAGACAAGATCAAATTCGGTTCACAAGAGAGACAATTTGCGTAAACCCTAATTGATGGATGATGAATTGATTGATAAAATTAAGGAGATGAGATCCACAAAGATGATAATCCTCAATTGAATCAATTAATCAACTTAAATTCCAAGAGAATCTCAATCAACAATACACAAATTCAAACCGTGATCCTCTTCACAACAAACAAGTTCCACGCCATAAGTATAATGATAAATTGATGGTATTAACAAGTGATAAAAAACAATCAATTATGCAATGATAGTTTGATTACAAATGCAATCAAAATCTGACCAAGAAGACTTCAATCTAACCCTAGATATGACTCACTAGAGATGAAAAGAAACACAACAATAAGAAATTGATATGACTCACAATTTTCCCTTGTTGCACTCACCACAATTCTAATTCTAGGGATTGAAATTGATAAGAGAAATTAAACTAGGAAGAACCCTAATTTCCTCATGTAAAATGTATGTTCAAATATGAAAAAATGGCCTCGTCAAAACCCTACTTAAGCAAGTATTTATACTTGCTCCCTTTAGGGTTAGAAAGTCCACAAAATTACAACTATGTCACTTTTAAGGTGGCCAGTCCTAAAGACAATTACAAGCAAGTGAAAGTGTCTCAAAAGAAATTATAACATAAATAGTATAAGTAAATAACAAATATATAAAAATTAATCTTGAAGATGCTAGCTCTTCCATAGGATTCATCGACTCAGCTCATCGCCGATTTAGGTCGGTCTATGGATAACCCACAAGCTGATTCTTAGTGAGTTTGTCCATTGCCTTGTAAAGTATGATAAGTGTGCCTGTTGGAATATATAATACATGAATAAGATAAAAGAGGTTAGTAAACGAATAATTCCATGGTCGATTTGCTCAAAATGGGCCCTCATCGCTAAGATTCGAAATCCTTTAGTTCTTTCCTTAATGATAGGTCTTGTCAGATTTTGATTCTTATCACATAGTTTACTTAACTCTATCGTGGGTGATAGAGATGTGAAATTTCTGAGTCACTTTTAGCATACTTTATGGAATAGGCTAGGCATAAAATTACTATTTTCCACTGTGGCACATCCTCAAACGAATGGACAAATAGAGGTGGTTAACAGGACACTTTCCACATTGCTGCGTGTTGTGTTTGATAAAAATTTGAAGCCATGGGAAACATGTTGCCTCATGTAGAGTTTGCATATAATAAGACAATACATTCTACTACATCTTACTCTCCATTTGAGGTTGTGTATGGTTTCAAACCCTTAACTCCATTGGATATATTGCCTTTACCTATTAATGAGTTTATTGATCTTGATGGCACAAAAAAGGCAGAATTTGTTAGAGATTTACATACTCAGGTCCTGGCTAATATCGAGAAGAAGAACGAACACTATGCTCGCCAGGCCAACAAGGGACACATTAAAACTGTGTTCCATCCAAGGGATTGGGTTTAGGTGCACTTGAGGAAGGAACGATTTACTGAACAATGAAAATCTAAATTTCATCCAAGGGGCGATGGACCTTTCCAAGTGGTGGAGCGCATAAACAATAATGCCTACAAGATAGATTTGCCAAACCACTATGGTAATGTAAGTGCTATATTTAATGTTTCTGATCTTACTCCTTATGATGCAGGTGATTCGAGGATGAATCTTTTCAAGGAAGGAGGGAATGATGAGGATCATCTAGCACTTAAGAAGACCGAACCAAGGACTCAAGATTCATTGCAAGGAATTGGAGGACCAATGACCCGAGCTAGAGCAAAGAGGATGAATGATGCGCTATAAGGACTGGTCATGGACCTACAAACCAAGGAATCAAATTACATGAAAGGAGAACCAACACCTATTAATGTAATTCACGTTTCCAAGGAAGAATACAAGGAATTGAAGTCCTAGCACAAATGTTGAATGTTGAACTGAAATAAGGAAAGAGACTTGCGAGTTTTGTTGTTATTTGTTTTTGGTTTGTAATTTGGAATATTTAGTTACTTACTCGGTCCATGTGAGGATAAGGAAGTAAATTAGAATAGGAAAGTTAGGTTTTCATATTGATACATGTATACACTATATAAATGTGTAAGGAGGCCGGCATAAGATCTTCATATCATTGAATAGAATTTTACAACACATTTTGTGGAACACAAAAAAGCCCTCTTTTGTTCTTTACAAAAGAACTCTCTTTTAGGAATTCCTTAATTGAATTGCTATAAGAAACCCTTAATTGATAACTTAGGTTTCACTCAACAGGTGTGATTAGGGTCTAGTTATGTTCTACTTATTCGAGACAATCATCGGGGAATTGATTCAAATAGTGTACGTCGGGTTCTAAGTTTATGATACGAAATCGGTTTGCTCGGATTCCTAACTGATACGAACCACGCCAATGTGTGACGAAACCCAATACCAATACGTTCGGAATTCGCTACCTAAGATGCCAAACACACTCAAGTGGAAACCGCGACCCGTTGTCTATAAGCGAGACAAGAACCTTAGTATAATATGAAGACGCCACAATGGGATGAAAGATCGATTGATAAGTCGAGATGAACACCACGGAAGAAAAATCCGATAAGTTCTAGATTAGTTCTTTAAAGAACCAAGAGAGGAATTCTATTCTTGACACCATACACGGCCGTGCCTTTGAACCGTGTATACGACCGAGTATGATTCTGTGTAACCTCTAGACTCCTACACGGCTGTGCCTTGTAAAGACACGCCCTCTTCACCAGGTAAATCTATCTTGTATGCATTATCATTGATGCACTCAAGAATTTGAAATGGTCCATCGCCTCTAGGAAGTAGTTTAGATCGACGCTGCACAAGAAATAGCTCTTTGCGCATGTGAACCCAAACCCACTCTCCAGGTTCAAAGACAGCTTGTCGACGACCCTTGTTGGCTTGTTTCACATACTGCTCTGTTCTTCGCTCAATGTTTAGCCTTGCCTTCTCATGGATCTGTTTAACAAATTATGGTTTCTTCTTGCCATTTAGATTAACATACTCAGAAATAGGCAAAGGTGATAAATCCAAAGGAGTTAGTGGATTAAAAACATACACAATTTCAAAAGGAGTAAACTTAGTAGCAGAATGCATTGTACGATTATAGGCAAATTTAACATGCGGCAAACAATCCTCCCAACTTTTAATGTTCTTTTTAATGAAAGCCCTCAACAAAGTAGATAAAGTTCGATTTACTACCTCAGTTTGACCATCAGTCTGTAGATGACAAGTAGTAGAAAAAAATACTTAGTTCCTAACTTAGCCCACAATGTCTTCCAGAAGTAGCTCAAGAACTTAGCATCTCTATCCAATACGATTGTTCTAGGCATACCATGTAATCTCACAACTTTCCTAAAGAACAAATTAGCAATATTGCAAGCATCATCTGTTTTGTGACAAAGAATGAAATGTGCCATCTTAGAGAATCTATCCACGACTACAAAAATAGAATCTCGACCATGTCTAGACCTGGGTAATCTTAACACAAAATCCATTGAAATATCTACCCAAGGCTCATGAGGAATGGGAAGTGGGGTATAAAGCCCTTGAGGTTGGACTCTAGATTTTGCTTGCTTACACGTGACACATCGCTCACGTGACAAATCCTCTCAACATCTCGTTTCATGTGAGGCCAATAAAAGTGTTCCTGCAATACCCCTAAGGTTTTAGCTACTCCAAAATGTCCCATTAAACCTCCTCCATGAGACTCCCTCACTAGTAATTCTCTTAAAGAACAAATTGGAATGCATAGTTTACTCTCCCTAAACAAGAATCCTTCATGTTTATAAAATTTACCATGACCACTCTTCTCACAATGCACATACTCCTCACAAAAATCTCGATCAATAGCATACAATTCCTTAATGTGCTCAAAACCAAGCAGTCTAGAACTAAGAGTAGAGATAAGAGCATACCTTCTAGAAAGTGCATCAACAACGACATTCTCTTTACCTTGCTTGTAGTGGATGACATAGGGAAATGTTTCGATGAACTCCACCCAACGAGCATGCCTTTTGTTTAGCTTGTGTTGTCCCTTCAAGTACTTCAAGGATTCATGGTCAGTGTGAATCACGAACTCTTTTGGCCAAAGATAGTGTTGCCAAGTCTCCAGTGCTCGAACCAATGCATATAACTCCTTGTCATAAGTAGGGTAGTTCAAGGTTGCCCCACTTAGCTTCTCGCTAAAGAATGCAATTGGTCTTCTCTCCTGCATGAGCACTGCTCCAATACCTAATCCTGAAGCATCACACTCAATTTCAAATGTGTTAGAGAAATTAGGTAAAGCAAGTAATGGCGCCTGAGTCAGCTTATTTTTAAGCGTCTGAAAGGCCTTCTCTTGTTGCTCTCCCCATCTGAACCCCACATTCTTCTTAATTACCTCAGTAAGTGGAGCCACAATGGTGCTGAAATCCTTCACAAATCTCCTGTAAAAGCTCGCTAGTCCATGGAAACTCCGCACATTACTTACATTAGTTGGACTAGGCCATTCTTGGATCGCACGAATCTTTTCTTCATCAACCTGTATTCCCTGTGCACTAACAACAAAACCAAGAAACACAAGTTTGTCTGTGCAAAAAGTGCACTTCTTGAGGTTAGCATATAATTGCTCCTTTCGAAGCACTTCTAAAACATCCCTCAAGTGAGATATATGGTCTTCTAAACTCTTGCTGTAAATGAGAATATCATCAAAATAGACAACCACAAATTTGCCAATAAAAGTCCTCAAAACATGGTTCATAAGTCTCATAAAAGTACTAGGTATGTTAGTTAAACCGAAAGGCATTATTAACCACTCATACAATCCATATTTCATTTTGAATGCGGTTTTCCATTCATCACCTTCTTTCATTCTAATTTGGTGATATCCACTTTTCAGATCAATTTTGGAAAAGACACTAGACCCATGTAACTCATCTAACATGTCATCTAAGCGAGGAATGGGATGACGATACTTTACCGTGATGTTGTTGATGGCGCGGCAGTCAACACACATTCTCCATGACCCATCCTTCTTAGGCACTAAAATCACAGGCACTGCGCATGGACTCATGCTTTCCCTCACATACCCCTTCTCCATTAATTCATCGACCTGCCTTTGGAGTTCCTTTGTCTCCTCCGGATTGCTCCTATAAGCTGGCCTGTTTGGAATCGATGCTCCAGGTACAAGGTCATTTTGGTGCTCAATACCACGAATAGGTGGTAATCCCTTTGGAATCTCCTCAAGGAAGACATCTTCAAAGTCCTGCACAATAGACACAACCACACTAGGCAAAGAGTTAGATAGTTCGTTAGTATTCAGACATGTTTCCTTAAAAACCAGCAACAACATAGGTTGCTTCATCACTAACGCTCTCCTCACTACACTCACTCTTGCCACACAACTCTCATTTTGCAAGGCTACACTATCCTTTTCACTCACCACCAAAGTTGATCCCCCTTCAACTTGGTCTCTCACACTCTTTCCAGCCTTCCTCTCTTTTTCCTTTTGATATCAACTTTTGTGTTCCTTTTCTTTCTCGTTGTCTTTTGCTCCCTCACTCTCCCTCTGTTTTTCACTCACCTTATATTTTGCAAAAGACTGTTGTAACTGCAACTAATCCTCATACACCTGTTTAGGTGTTAAGGGTTTAAGATTAAAGCTTTTCCCTTGGTGAATAAGCGTATACTTGTTAGAAAAGCCATCATAAACAACCTTCCTATCAAACTGCCATGGCCTCCCCAACAACACATGACACGCTTGCATTGGCACTACATCGCATAACACCTCATCCTCATACCTACCAATGCGAAAAGCAATCAAGGCTTGCTTACTCACCTTAGTCTCGCCACTATCATTCAGCCACTGCAATTTATATGGACTAAGGTGTTTAGTAGTCTTGAGTCCCAGCCTCTCAACAATAAAATTACTCACCACATTAGTGCAACTTCCTCCATCCATGATCACACTGTAAATATGATCACCTAGATAACATCTAGTATGAAAGATATTCTCTCGTTGCACCTCCTCTTCTTCCTTCACCTGCACATTCAAAGCTCTCTTCACTACTGCCACTAACTTCCCTACTGCAGGCTCCTCATCATCACTAGCGTCCTCTAATGGAGGCATATCATCCTCTTCACTATCCCCCTCAGTCTCATACTCACCATCATCTCGCAGAATCATCATGCGCCTATTTGGACATTGACTAGCAATATGGCCTCTACCTTGGCATTTAAAACATCTAATGTCATGATTTCTAGGAGTAGAAGAGTCAGGTTTACCTTGATCACCAGGAGTAGAACCCGCTTGCCTCTACTCTCCTTTTGGTTTGGTAGATAAAGGCTTTTCTTCCTTCTTCCATTGGTTAGTCTTCCAGGAGGATGAACCAGTACCCTGTTGAAACCGTGCATTACTACTACCTTTCCTCCTATGCTGGTTCTCAACCTTTATAGCCATATGCACCATATCTTCCAATTCTACATAATGCTGCAATTCTACGACATTTTGAATTTCTCTATTCAATCCGGCAAGAAACCTAGCCATGGTAGCCTCTCTATCCTCCTCTACATTCACCCTGATCATCGCTACTTCCATCTCATTGAAGTACTCATCCACACTTCGGCTTCCCTGCCTAAGAGTTTGCAATTTGTTGTGCAATTCACGATAGTAATACACAGGCACAAACCGCTTCTTCATCACCCTCTTCATCTCTTCCCACGACTCAATAGGTGGTTCGCCATTCCTTCTTCAATTTAACATTAGTTGACCCCACCACACTATGGCATAATCCGAAAATTCAATGGCAGCAAGTTTCACTTTCTTTCTCCCACTATAGTTGTGACAATCAAATACCATCTCTACCTTCTTCTCCTATACTAAGTACGCCTCGGGATCATTCTTCCCTTGGAAAGGAGGAATCTTCATCTTTATACTACTCAGTTGATTATCCTTTCTATTCCTATCTCCTCTATCTTCCCAATCCCTAGTTCCTCTATTCCTACCACTATAACCTCTATAACTCCCGACAGAAGGTTCATCAAATTCATCATCCGACATTTCATCTCCACCCCTTTGTACTCTCCTAGAACAACTCTCCCTCTTATGCCCTTGGAAGACGTTTTTAGATTGCTCTAGTCTTTATTCCACCGTCTCATGAATTTGTTCCATGCCCTCCTGAAACATTCTCTTCATCTCACCCCTCAACGCCTCAATCACTAACCTAGCATCAAACCTTCCCCTCTCACCTTCAAGAGAATGTTGCCTCGACATAGTTCCTGCAGAAAAAGATTAGTACTAACACAAATATATATAATTAAGTCTCACGATACACTCCCTTATGTGTTTCGCTCAAAGGATGATATCATACAGTCACTCGTGTATTCTCACAAGCAATGATGATAGCAACTCACCAATTCCTCTTCTCAATTCTCTCGGAACTAACCCAAACTACACCAATTCCCTTCCGTAGAATTCAAAAAAATCTCTAGGGCTCGAAATTTTTCCTCTTTTTCTTTCAGATTTTTTTTTTTTTGTTGCCTTTGTTTTGTTGCTCTTGATCACGTTCCCCTTTTCTTTTCTTTGTTTTTCATGATTCTTCCTTTTTTTTTTGTAACAAAATTGAACAGTAGGTACTACACTTTCAATAGACAATTAACACTATGAAATTGAATATGCACAATTGATATGAACGATTGGAGTTAGGGTTTTGATGTTACCTTCCTCAAACTGAATTGATGGTTTAACAAACCTAGGCTCTGATACCAAACTGCTACAAAATCGGTTTGCTCGGATTCCTAACTGATACGAACCACGCCAACATGTGACAAAACCCAATACCAATACGTTCGGAATTCGCTACCTAAGATGCCAAACACACTCAAGTGGAAACCGCGACCTGTTGTCTATAAGTGAGACAAGAACCTTGGTATAATATGAAGACGCCACAATCGGGATGAAAGACCAATTGATAAGTTGGGATGAACGCCACGGAAGAAAAATCCGATAAGTTCTAGATTAGTTCTTTAAAGAACCAACAGAGGAATTCTCTTAAAAGTGTTTTTCAAACTTTAATGTTGTATGTTCTATCTTCTAGTTGTTCTAAACCCTAAGAGTTTTATAGTAGGGTTTAAAATTCGTAATAATAAAGCCCCAAAATGACATCACTTCAATAAGATGCGTAAAAATAACAAAACAAGACATGAAAGCCAGTAGCGTGGGAATGAAGGCCAGCGGCCTTGGAGCCAGCATTGGAGAAGTACACGACCGGCGTTGGAGATGTACACAACCGTGTACTTCTAGTCGTGTATCTTTTTGTGGAAATCTTGACAACATACACGACCGTGTACTTCTAGTCATGTATCTTTCTATGGAAATTCTTGACACCATACACGGCCGTGCCTTTGAACCGTGTATACGACCGTGTATGATTCTGTGTAACCTCCAGACTCCTACACGGCCGTACCTTGTAAAGACACGCCCTCTTCACCCCGTATTCGGTATGACTTGTACAAGAGCAAGGGCATTCCCATGGTTGTTCCAATCCATTCCAGCTTCATGATTGCTCTAATCCTTTTCGACTTCATAGACATCCTTTATCAACTCGTTAAGTGCTTCCTTGAATTGTTTTGCTCGATTTCTTGTGATTGGTCCAGGTGGAACTTCAAGAGGATCCACATTCCCTCTTCTAGCTTGGCTCCCATCATGGCTCTCATCAGTTTAATATACCTAGGGTTTTGATATGCTTAAAACCAAGTGAAAGCATATGCAATCAAACAAATGGAACAACTCCTAATCAACATCCAAAAATCGGATCAACTTTAATTATGCGTGAACCCTAAAAATTGCTTTTGTAATCCAATTTGTTGGTTAATCAATCTTAACACCAAATGATGTTGTGCTCAATGGAATTAAACACACCACATAAGATCAAGTGAGATTCCAAACCACCAACAACACAAAATATGGCGGTAAGTTCCTCTTCACAAAGGAATTCCACGCAAAATAATGAAAGACAAATTGAAGGCAATATCAAGATATAAATCCAATCAATTTGATAACAATAAATGAATGGATTTTGATCTACAATT
Organism: Laguncularia racemosa; assembly: GCA_037954665.1. Lineage (NCBI taxonomy): Eukaryota > Viridiplantae > Streptophyta > Magnoliopsida > Myrtales > Combretaceae > Laguncularia > Laguncularia racemosa. Next base: position 884,691 of record JBBMOL010000141.1, on the reverse strand, counting down.
GATGCCAAATATCAGAACAAGAACCACCTTAATCAACACTAGATATAAAACACTAGTTATGAAAAGGAAAATCAACTTAGGGAATTGATATTACTCACAATTCCTTAGGTTATAACTCGCCACAATTCCAAGGATGAAATTGATAAGAGTCCTTATGAAAAATTAGGATGAACCCTAATTTCTCACGAAATTTGCAGCAAATAAGTGTATTCTTTACCTCAAAACTCTACTTAAGCAAGTATTTATACTTGCTTCCTTTAAGGTTGAAATGACTAGAAAATTATAACTATACCACTATAGGGTAACCGGTCCTAAAACACAAAAATACAACCAAATAAAATGTCCCAAAAACTTACAAAACAAATAGTCCAAAGAAATAAATTACAAGTACAAAAGATAATAATCTTCAAAGAGCCGATGCATCGAGGCAATGTTGATCACAGCGAGCCATTAGATGAGAATCCGATGATGTCCCTAATTGACCAACAGTGAAGTTCATTTGGCATCTAGTGAAGAAATATCATTGTACCTATTAGATTACCATTCAAATATTTATTAGATAAAGAAAATAAGTATGCATATAAGTGATTTGGATCATCACCCAAATCAAGTTCCCTGTCCATCAAGATCGCCGAGAAGATTCCCATCAGGTTCACGCATCAAGATGGCCGATGTGTGTAGTTGATAAGTTGCAAAATACCCTTATCTAGAGTAATGAAATTGTGCTTTATTATTGAATTTTTAGATTATTTGTTGAAGAAAAGGGTGCTTAATGGAATAAATGTTAATTTCAGGATCTTCTAGAGTATTTTGGAACTAAGGGAAGGGGTTTTGAAGAGTCAAAGCAAGTTTGGAAGGAATTGGATACATTACATGTGAAGAGAAAAATTCTGGAAAGTACACAAGCAAGATACACGCCCATGCACTTTGCTGTTTTACTTGTGTATACTAAAGCGGATTTCTGGAAAGTACACGAGCAAAGTACACGCCCATGTACTTTGCTTGTGTATCTAAGTTTTACTTTTGTTCAATGACGTTTCAAATACACGACCAATGTACACTCCCATGTACTTGCTCGTGTATATTCACATAAGGACACCTAGAAGCAAGCATGAGATACACGAACGAGATACACTACTTGTGTATCCGGTTGTGTATATATCCAATCAGGGTACATGTATAAATAGACCTTCAGTTCGCCCTAGAGAGGGAGGTTATGAATTTTTCATTTTCTCTCACTCTCATAACAGCAAAGGGGGAAAAGATTTTGTCAATTCCAAGGGAGATTGAAGACCTAGGAAGAAAAAGATTTTATCTTTAAGGGTTGTGACCATGAACTTTATCTATTCTTCTAGTAATTGTGTTTCTTTTGTCAAATTTATGGAGTAGACCCTAGATCTAGATTTTATTTGAAACTTCTCTGTCATGTGATAAAGATTTGATCTTTAATGCAAAGTTGTTGACTTTCTTATGATTAATTGCATGCTCTTCAATTGTTTCTTAGATTCATAGATCCGGAATATGAATTTATGCATGATACCATATTAGTTAATTGAGAAATTGCTTATATGATTAGATCTAATGCAATTAATGAGATTTGATTGTTCTTCTAGAGATAGGAAACAAGAGTCTTCTATTTACATCAATTATTTTGATGTGAATTCATGTGCTTTATGCAATTTTAGGTTGCTATTAACTAAGGAGAGATCCTATTTGATAAACCTAGGATTAGATAGGTTAATATACTTGAGAAAGTAGTTAACTTGACTAGAGAATTCGACAGTATAAGAAGTCAATTATGACAATCTTCAGAAATCTAATGAATTACATGATAGAGAAGGAGTAGAATAAGATCTAGGTTGCTTTTGTTAATTGATAAATCTTCAGAACCATTGTTGTTAGTGAGTTGTTAGTTTTGAGATTAGAGTAATCAAGTTTCAAATAACATTATTAAGCGACGGTTAGATAATAGGAACGGAGTTAGTACTAGTAATTGGTGTATCTCTGAGGGACGACCTTGTGCTTACTTGCTATATTACGCTACGATAGGTGCACTTGCCTATTGCTTCGTAGTAGGATTAAGAACAAGAATTCAATTTATTAAAACTACGATTGGCAACGATCAGTAGTGATGGAAGCATGAGTGGGGATAGAGACTAGTAGAGAGGATGGGAAGCCCTATTGGTGGAGAAGTCAACAAAGGAGAGAAGAAAGAAAGTGATACAAAACCTTTAGCAATTGTTAACATTACAGTTTGTCCTACGAGTAGCTCATTAGAAGATATTAAAGACAAATTGATAAACAAAAGGTTTAAAGTTGCTACATGTAGAGGAGAGGCAAATTTGGGAAATTCCAAAAAGGAGAATAATAAGGGAAAAGAGAGAAGAAGGAATGGAACGGTGAAGTTGAGGAGGAAAAGAGAATTTCATGAAGAAAGCAAGTGTGTCTGTGTGTGAAATTGAATAGGAAAAGACGTGTCATTAATGTAGTAGCGGTGGCTTGAGCAGCTTGATCAAGTAATCAAGTTGTAAAAGGAAGTCATGGAAGTGCGTGCGTGCCGTTAATGAAATGATTGTGTATGTGAGTGTGGGGAAAGGCATTGGGGAGTTTGAAAAGAGATAGGAGTTAATGGGAGACCGAGAAATCCAACAGAAATTTCTTAGAGTCACTGTAGCTAATCCTTCGATACTATGTTTGGTGAAAAGACCATATATCGGAATCACTTAATGACGATTAAGACTATGACGACTATAAACAAGTAAGTGGGAAACTTTATGATATGCTATAATGTTGTGTTTGATAGTGATATGTTCTGTGTATGTGTGTTTTCTTGCTTAGTCATTGTCACAATTATTATGGTTGATATTAATTTTAGAGTAAGTGGAAGGAGAATATGCTTGACGAGCTTACCCTTTTGCCCAAATTGTATTTATAAATCTATACATACATACATACATACATATATATATATATATTCTTTATATGAACATACTTGAGGATTTAGAAGGTGCATATTTGGCTACCCTACTTGATTCTTGAATGCGTGAAACTAAGCACTTGAGAGGTGAAATGACACAAAGGTGTCAAGAAATGATAATTGTAAATCAATCCCGAGTGGTTGATTTGGCATTTAAGTGAAATGGCATAGAGGTGTCGAGAAATGAGGACTATGGCTCAACTTGAGTGGTTGATTGATGGTTAAGGAGTTTTGAACTATATTACACTATTATTTAACTAAAATTTTGTATCTAGCTTAATCATTTCCATCCGGTTGGTCTGGCCTTCCTTGCCTTATCTATGATGTGAAGACTATGATCTCTTCTTATTGTGGTAAATGCGAAAATGAAGTGTAATGGATTTTACTTGTGGGATTGATTGGGTTCCTATTGCTTATCCTTGAAATTGTATTCTTTAAAGGCTCGATAGTTTACTTTATTACCTTAAACATAGGTTGGTCTGTGATTTGGTATTGTTTGATCATCCTCAACCAATTAATTAAAGGATTGGACTCAAATAAAATTGGACATACATTACACGAGACATTGTATGAAATTGAAAGCCATCACTACTACAAGACGTGTCGGAAGTGATAAGAAGACCACTATTTTGCTAAGTGCGAACTAAGTGATTAAGGAATTGTTGCTCCTTAACGGTTTCGAGTTTAGCCTATCTCTTGAGGGTGTGTAAATGCTCAGTGTAGAGAGGCACCTGAGCCTATATCACTAAAGTTAAGACACAGTTATAATAAAGTGATAAGAGTACTTATATTGTGTGTAAGACCCGAGCACTGATGGTGACTTTAGAATCCTTAACCCAAGGTCAAGGGAGTCGTAAACCCTAGACTTCACATTGGTTATCGAAAGACCACGTGAGATGTTGCATTCATATAGTTGTTTCTACATAGCATATGATCTGATAACTTGATTTGAAATTGCTTGTGCGTGTGTAGCATTGAGAGTATTGCACTCTTATTCACTAAGTCGTAGTGTGCTCACCCCTCCACAGACTATTTTGCAGGTAAAGATTATGAAAGCTTAGGATGGGATAAGATGTGAAGTGTCGAGAGTTTTTGGAAGCCTAGAATGATAAAGTAAGGAATATAATTGGTAAGCTATCGAGATGAAAATGTCATTTTAGGACCTTGATGTAAAATTTAAATCTATGAGACTTAGGGTTTTATTCCATTTACTGATTAGTAAAGGATTCCAACTCTCTGCGATTTTAGTTAACTATGAGACAAGGAATCCATAGTTATATTTTTTGGTACGATTACATGTAATATGATTAGTCATAAATATAATTAATTATTTAGAGTCTTACGATCTCTGACTCATAAGACGGTTATCATGTAACAGGTGCACACTTGCCATGATAATTTTTAGCGAAAACTTCTAGGCCCCCTTTGGGGCATGACATATAAGGCCTTTTTAAGCTTTTTTTAATCCATATAATGTTGGGTTATCTCTAACTGTTTTGATAATAACAGAATGAGCTAAGTGTTTCTAATGAGTTTACTAAGTGTATAGGATGATTAAGACTATAATAAATTGATTAAAATGATGGAAATCAAATGTTGGATGAAGAATTATTGGGTAGGTTTTTGCTGGCTTAAAAGATAAGTTTAAAGGTGTTGTAACTAAAGAAAATAGGAACTCAATGAGTAAGCTAGAAAGTGCTACTGATACAAGCAAAGAAAAATTGAACATATTTTATACATAATTTAAGATTGATAACTATCAAATGTAAAGGCCTAACTCCACTTATTGGACTTATGTAGGTAATATGATTAATGCATTCCACTAAAGTAGGACAAATATCCTTAAGGATTTAAGTGATTATTTTAGACCAAGAAGATTGATTAAATTTGTGATAAATTGATTTGATTTTTCAACAAGGATTAAGTTTAGTTCTACAAAATCAACAAGAAGTTAAAAGCAATCCATATCAGATTCAGTTTAACTTCATCAATAGAATTTTATGTAGATGATATATATCTTGACAAAGAAATGTAGCTAGATGATGTCACGTCCTAAAAAGGGTCCTAAAAGTTATCACATCTTGTGTGCACTCATGATGCGAAAGCCATCTTACAAGTCAGAGATTACAAAACTCTATTAAATCTCTTTTAATCATAATACATATGACTAATTATTATATAAAAACATCTAAGGAAACTAGTAATCCACAATTTACCAGAATCACAAAGAATAAAAAATCTCCTACCAAATTGTAAAATTGGCTAGTCACAACTCTAAAAAAGTCTAGGTTTAGACAAATTCAAAGGAAAATAGATTTGAAAAGAAGGAATGTACAAGTCTCACAATTTCCTGTTGCTCTATCTAATTCTAGACCAACAATTACTTTATCCTATACTTGTTCCTCATATCTAAGTCTGAAGCTCTCATCGCTTGATTCCTATTCCATTCCCGGTATTTTACTTAACCTACAAAAGAGAAGCTATTGGAATATAAGCTATGATAGTTGATAAAAGTTATAAAGTATTAATTATTTATATAAATTAAAATAATCTTTTATTAATTTTCTTACATTTTTTATAAATAATATACTTAATTAATCTTTATTTTAATTTCAAAGTTTTAAATTATAAATTATGATTTAATAGAAAAATTATATGAAAATTTAAAGAAGAAGAACATGTTCAATAATAGAAAACAATCTGTGTCCACTTGATCAAGATCAAGCCGTGCAAGAAGATAGAAGCGTTAAGCACCAAGCAGCCAACACGCGCATGAACACGCTTGTGTTTGTGGGCGAGTCACGGCTAAATCGCACAAATTGAACACGGTGGAATTTGCACGGCCGTGTTGAATTTCCAGGGTGACCGTGCTGATGACCCCGACGAATATATATATATATATATATATTCGAGACAGACACAAAGATCAAATCCGAGACGAGAGAATCAACGATGGAGATCAGATTAGTTTAGCTACGAAGAAGAGAATATAACAGATCAGAAGATTTCGTACATATTGCGCCAAAAATGCTAATGCCCGATGTATATATATATATATATATATGTAACGAAGATTTAACACAGCAACTGGAAAATACATTGAGAGCTCAGCTGGAAAACATGCCAGATTTGCACGCGGGAAAACATGCCAAAGCTACACCGAAAATGCGAGACAACGATTCCATCCAACGCCAAGCTCCGAATCTGATATTATATATATATATATATATATATATATATATTTAACGGCAAGGACAAATCAAATTATAAAAGATAAAGACGATCAAACAAGATAGCCATCCATTGCAGTAAGGAAGATTTATATCCTTATCGTCAAAGATAATGATCCAGCTGCATTCTACATACATATATATATATCAGAACAAAGAGAAGGAGACGAAGACATTAGATTAGACATTAGAATAATTTTAGTTTTAGTTTTAAACCGTAGGAAAAATTAGAATTGGAAAATTAAGATTAAATTTTAATTTTTTTTATGCTTTCTTTTATTATTATTGTTTTTAGATTTAATATGTTTATAGCTTAATTTCTTTTATATTCAGGTATAATGAACTCTAGAATAAACATGCAATTTTCATGATTATTATTCAATGATTTATTTATCATTTTTGTGATTCAATTATCTGTTTTTATTGTTTTTAATTTAATATTACTAGCATATTAGTTGAAGTTTGATTGCTTATATAAAAATCGAGAGATTTTATATAAGAATAGATCTAGCATAATTAAAAAAAGTTGCATGCAAACCTAAAGATAGAATGACTTAAATTTTTTGGATTAGGGTTAACCTAATAATGGAATTCATAAATCGAATGTAATGCAATTTTATGGATTTTAATTAGGAAGAGATTCCAATTAATCAACCTAAAATTAGGAATTAATATGACTCGAGAGAGCTATTAATTCAATTTAGGAATTCCCACGATTGAAGAATAAAATAAGAATTTGAATAATAATTAGTTAATTATATTAGTAATTCTAGGATAATTCAATACCTGAATATATTTTCATTAATTATTATTCATTATTTATTTTATTTACTCGTTTATTTAATTTTGTTAGTTAGATAATTAAAAAAAAAACGTAATTACTAGTACCGGTAATCCCTATGGGATCGACATTCGATATCTTTATCCACTATACTATAAAATTGATAAGTGCACTTGCCTATAGGTCTAAAGTTATATAATAGGAAGATCGATATCAATAGCTTAGTGTGAAAACACTCCTATTGAATTAACAAGCAATTAGCAAACAAATTATTTAAACAAACATATGCAATGCAAGATCACTCATATGAATGCAACAATATGTACGGTCTTCTAGATACTGCATACAGCATAGATTTATTACCCTCCATTTCCTGGTTTAAGAAATCACGAACTATACATCGGCTTCAGGTTCCAATCACCTTAAGCTTCCCTTTTTAGGACCATTCACAAAGGTTTCTATGTTTATACTATATTAAAGTAAGCCCAAAAATATACATACATAAATATACCCATGTAAGGTGTGGATGTGAAAGGCTTGTAACCTTAATCACATCTAAGTGATGAATCCTTAGACTAAGTCTCAATTAGAGGGTGACATTTCTCAGTTCCAAATAGTTCCCAAAGGTCAAGATAAGGTTTACACATGAATTACACCTCCATGTGGCCTCTCCGTACCACCATGTGATGCCAATGACCTTCTTACATACAAAAATATGTGATGCACGATTCATTTAATTAAGGTCAGATAGCATTAGGTTTAGTTATTTTAGTAACCAACCAACTTATCACAGACACTCACGTTTTCCTTAATTTAATTGCAAGAGAAACCAGTAATCAATTAGCCAAATATAATTAAGGTGGTTTGGCAATCAAATCACATCAAACATAATAGATTTCCCAATTCCCCCATACATGCATCCAATTTCATATATCACAATTACATACATGTGCACTAAATTACAAACACAAACAGGAACAATAGTCATCAGATCATTCACCTAAACATGTTCTCCCTAATCATAGTAGTTTGGGTGATAGGAATCAAATTCCTACAGGATCTATCACCAAAGCAAGAGCTAAGGGATTACAAAATTTGGTGATGAGGGTCCTCTTTAAACAATCAGGCCCTGAGAATATTTGTTTAGTATCTTCTTTTCTATTTCATATTTATTGTGCATTCCAGCAGGTACACTTATCGGTTTTTACAGGACAGTAGATAAATTCGCTAAATCTCAGTTTGTGGGTTATTCATGGACATACATAGATCAAAGAAGAACCGGTCCAACAATATGTTCAATTGAAGTGAAGAATCAACCACTTGAAGACCATTTGTACTTATAATTGTTGAGTTTGGGAATCAGCCACTTAAGTGGCTTATTTGTAATTTTTGTGTTATTTTTACCCTAATAGGAGCGAGTATAAATACTTGCTAACTAGGGTTTTTAGGGAGCTTTTGACATTTCAAAAATACACATTCTTTGCAAGTGAAGGTTTGTCCTTGCATGCAAAAGATCTCTTATCAATTTCCAAGTGAAATTGTGGTGAGACCAACTTGAGTGGATTGTGACTAATATTAATCTTTCTCTTGTTGTTTTTCAAATTGTGTTTAGTGAGTAATATCTAAGTGCAATTTGTTGGTAACTTGTCCTTGTCTACGTGAATTAAGGTTCTTCATTTTTAGATTTGAATCATTTCAAATTAAGTGGAATTCTAGTTCATTTCCATTATTTTCCATTGATATTTATACAATTGCTTGTTCCTTACATCAATCTCGTGAATTTGGGATCAATTGTGAAGCTAGTGAACACGCCATTTGTTGTTAGGAATTTGTTGTTCACGCCACTTGTTGATGTCTTTGCTATCCACTTAGTAAGGCACATCATCTTTTTTAGTATCAGAGCATAGGTTGTGGAGTAAGGTTTGCGTGAACTTCAATTAAAAATTAGGGTTCTTGAATTTTTTTTCTTGATCCGAATTGTTGAAGTGGGATTAAAGTAGTTAATTATGATTTTGTTATGTTATATTTGTTGTTGTTGAAGTAGAAGTGGAGATCTTGTAGTAATACTTGTGATGTTGATCTTGTTGTGAGAAGAAGGGGAAGTAGGAGGTGTATTTCCTTGTGTGTGTTTCGGAATTGGAGAGACATTATTTGTGACAAAAGAGAAGTGAATTCTTGAATGTTGTTTTGGAATTGAAGGAGTGTGAAATACATTTTCTAGATTTACTTTTTCATAGAGGATTTGGAAATTATTTGAATTCAAAACAAACATTAAGTTTGAAGAGTTATTGTGTAGTACTGATTGAATACAATTTGAATATTTTTGAATTGTTTCTTACCATTTGTGGAGAAGCTTCATTAAAAGTTGCATTTGTATTGTTGTGCCGTGATTGAGAGAGGGGTATAGTGTATGTGTGTTGCACTGTGAGTGAGTGTGTGTGTGGTGTAATGATTTTGTGTGGTGAAGGGTGCAACGTGGTGTATTTGTTGTGTTGTTGTGAAAGGTTACTGCACTGTGGATTGTAAGTGGTGTATGTGATGTGAGTGAAGGTTGGTGTAGTGGTTGAGTTTTGAATTTCAAAAGAAAACATTAAAGTGTGGAAGTTATTTTGTATTGATACTTTAAACACATTTTGCTTAGTTGGAATTAATTGCTTGCCATTTAGAGAAGTGTCTATATTTGCTTCCATTTGCCTTTGTGTTGTTGTGGTGTGTAAGTGGATGTAGAAGTGTGTAGGTGAACCATGTAGGTGTGTTGTATTGGTTGTGTGTTACACCATGGGTGTGTGAGTGAGACCATGGTGTATGTGTTGCATGGTCGTGTTACATTGTGGGAGTGAGTGTGTGAAACCATAGTGTGTGGTTTAAGGTTATGCAAGTGGACCATGGGAGTTGTGTGTGAGGTATGTCGTGTTGCTGTGGTGTGTTGTTGTGTTAAGTGGATGTGTGTTGTAGTGTTGTTGAGATGTGTTGGTGACATGGTGTGAAGTATGTTGTTGGCTTATTAAAGTTAGTAAGCAACCATGTCAAGTGATCAATATTTATCTGTTAATGTACTACAATGAGCTACGACTACTTTTCCTACTATTGATGATGAGTAGAGGGAAAATTTGTTCAACACCTCATGCAGAGTACAAGGTAATATATGTACTATTATTATCGATAATGGTAGTTATACTAATGTTGTGGCCGCCTCATTAGTATCGAAATTAAAACTTGTAACTACCCCATATCCAAAACCCTATAAATTATAGTGGCTAAGTGAGCAGGGGAGTCTCCACGTTACCTAGAGGGCTAAGATATCTTTCAGTATATGGGATAAATATTATGATGAAATTGAATGTGACATTCTTCCTATGTGTGCATCCTATATATTGCTTAGCAAGCCTTGGTTGTATAACAGGAGGGTTTTACATGATGGCTTCAAAAATACTTATATGTTCCAGAAAGAGGGTAAACGTATAGTGTTGAACCCAATGTCACCTTCAGAGGTCCAAGAGGTTCAGAAGCAGATAAGTAAACCTTCAGAGGTCTAAAAGGGTTAGAGGTAGATGAGTAAACCTTTAGAGGGCCAAGAGGTTCAAAGATAGATAAGTAAACCTTTAGAGGTACAAGAGGTTCAAAGGTAGATGAGTAAAATCGGGAAGAAGAAGACCTTATTATTGGGACAATATGAGTTAGAGAAGGCTATAGCAGATGAGAGACCAATATATTTATTGTAGATAGGGTATAACCTAGAAAGGGAGGGGCTAAAGCATCTACCCTCTATGGTATCACAGGTACTGGATGACTATAGTGATCTTTTAATAGATTAATTGCTTGAAGGATATAGAGTCTCTACTACATGTAATGTTATAGACCTATCACTCTATTTACCCGATGATGTTCATGAAGACTTATCAAATTTGAGGGAAAATCTTCCTAAGGCCCGAGGAGATGATAAGAATCAAATTCCTATAGGATCTATCACAAGAGCAAGAGCCAAGGGATTACAAAATTTGGCGATGAGGGTCCTCTTTGAACAATCAGACCTCGAGAATATTTGTTTAATATCTTCTTTTCTATTTCATATTTGTAGTGCATTCTAACAAGTACACTTGTCAATTTTTACAGGACAGTGGATAAATTCACTAAAGCTCAATTTGTGGGTTATTCATGGACCTACATAAATCAAAGAAGAACTGGTCCAACAATATGTTCAATTGAAATGAAGAACTGGCCACTTGAAGACCATTTATACTTGTAATTGTTGATTTTGGGAATCGGCTACTTAAGTGGCTTACTTGTAATTTTTGTGTTATTTTTACCCTAATAGGAACAAGTATAAATAATTACTAACTAGGGTTTTTAGGGAGCTTTTGACATTTTTGAATAATACACATTCTTTGCAGGAGAGGGTTTGTCCTTGCATGCAAAAGATCTCTTATCAATTTCCTAATGAAATTGTGGCGAGACCAACTTGAGTGGATTGTGAGTAATATCAATCTTCCTCTTGTTGTTTTTCAAATTGTGTTTAGTGAGTAATATCTAAGTGCAATTGGTTGGTAACTTATCCTTGTCCACGTGAATTAAGGTTCTTCATTTTCAAATTTCAATCATTTCAAATTGAGTGGAATTTTAGTTCATTTCCATTGTTTTCCATTGATATTTATACAATTACTTGTTCCTTACATCAATCTCGTGAATTTAGGGATCAATTGTGAAGCTAGTGAACACGCCATCTGTAGTTAGGAATTTGTTGTTCACGCTACTTGTTGATGTGTTTGCTATCCAATTAGTAAAGCACATCACTAGGGGTAACTCATCTTTGAAATTGATATCACCTAGTAGGACAAATAGTAATTCTATAAGTTCAAGTAAGATATCAATCCCAATTGATTTCGTTAAATTCATAGGCGTTATTGGTTTAGGTTATTTTAGTTTTTTATCATAATTTTTTTCATTTTAAGTCTATTTTTCTCACATTTATACTCATTTCAAAGGTTTTTTAGTGTTCTTCCTATTTCTAAAGTCATTTCAATCATTTAGACTATAGAAAATTATGTTATGTTCGGAACAATTTTGGGTGTGCATTGTTCGAGTCTATTTTGAAGCCTTTTTTACCTAATTGGATCTAATATTTAAAGGAAGTTATTTCTAATCACTTAGAGACTTATTTAGGCTTTTTCTGAGACATGTGAGGGTCATGTTGATGTGCTTAAAACCAAGATTAAGCACATACAAAACTAATTTGAAAGACAATCAAACAATATCAATCAAACTAGTCTCAATCTCATGAACAAAGTTGTCAATTTCCAATGAATGTAACCAATTCTTCAATTAGGATGTAATCAATCTTAGATCCAAATATGATATAGCTCTGATACCAAAAGATGATGTGCTCAAAACCAAGCCCAAGCACATGCAAATGAATCAAATAAACAAACCTCAACTCACAATTAAAACCGGTCTAATGGAATCAAGAAATTGCATGACCCTAATGGAATTTTGATGAAAATCCGAAGGTCAAATGATGCAATTAACGATCCATATATGTAATCTTCACTAAATAACAACAATTATAAGTGAAATCCACGTGAATCAAATCAAAAGGAATAGATTAAAACCGTGATTTCAACTCCTTCCTACAATTCCCAATTCACACCACCAATGAAGATGATGATATCAAGTACTAAAGCAATCAATCTTATAACAAGATAATTGATCACAAATGCAATCAAAAATCTAACCAAGAAAAATCCAAATCAACCCTAGATATGACTCACTAGTGATGAAATGGAAACACAACAAAGAAGGAATTGATACTACTTACAATTACCCTTTGTTGTACTCACCACAATTTCAACTCTTAGAAATTGAAATTAATAAGAGAAATTGGATTTAGGAAACCCTAAACCCTCTCACGAAAAGTGATATTCAAATCTGAAAAATTTAGCCTCCTCAAACCCTACTATAAGTAAGTATTAATACTTGCTCTCTTTAAGGTTAGAAAATGCACAAAATTACAACTATGCCACTTTTAAGGTGGCTGGTCCTAAGTGACAATTACAATAAAAAAATGAAAGTTTCCCAAAAGAAAATACAACATAAAATAGTCCAAATAAAAATTACAAAATAAAAGAAAATAGTCTTCATCCTGCGAGCTCTACCATAGGATTCGTCGGCCCAACTCATCGTCAGTTCAAGTCGGTCTATGGATAACCCACAAGCTGAGTATGAGTGAGTTTATCCATCGCCCTATAAAATATTATAAGTGTGCTTGTTGGAATATATAATACATGAATAAGATAAAGGAGGTTAGTAAATGAATAATTCCAAGGTCGATTTGCTCAAAATGGGCCCTCATCGCCAAGATTCAAAATCCTTTAGTTCTTGCTCTAATGATAGGTCTTGTCAGATTTTGATTCCTATCATATGTATTTGCTATGAACCTAAGGTTTTTGCCTAAATATTCCAAGTTGATCGTTTTGTTTCAATCTCAACTATTTCCAACCTTTTTTTCTCATCTTTTGTATTTACTCCTAGGGTTTCATTTCCAACTTTTCCCTAATGATATTCTATCATGTTCATGTCTTGAAAATTTTATAAAACATGAATAAAAAGTCAGTTTGGGCATTAGTTTGATGTTTGAGAGCAAGCCTTCCACTTTTCTAACTTTTTCCCTCTACCAATACACATTATCCACTACTTAAGGCTCTTAAGGTTTGAAGTCTACTTAATACATCAAAAAAAGAAGATTCTTGGCTTCCTAAATATGGTGCCCAAAAGTGTACAATAGGTTCTTGATCTTATTTACATCATTTATCTCCAAATCTTACACAACTAGCTTATTACAAGGTGGCTACTCTATGCCGTCCTCTATCATAACTTAAGTTTATGTCAAAATCTTGAATTCTTAGCAAGTGAAAACTTGTACAAGTAAAACTTACAAAATTAGAATAATATTAGTTGTTTTAATTTAATTTATAAAGAGATATTACAATAAATAGGAAGGTATAAAGGTAAGTTAGTGTCCTACACTTTGTGTCTTCTAGTTGATGCTCCTAGCTTCACTCCTTGGCTTTTTTCTTGCGTGAGGTTAATATATGATTTTCCTTGGATTCTTGGCTCCTAAATGGCATGGAAGACTTCTAGAATTTGGCTTGAAGTGGTGTTGTTTGGTGAGATGATTTCTTGTTGAAGTGGTGGTGTTGTGTGTGTGGCGATAAGGTGATAGTTTGGAGGGGTGTTTGGTGTTCAGTTTTTAGAGTTTACTTGGAGATTTTTTAGGAGGTGTTTTTGAGGGAAAACATCCAAAATAAGAGTGCTTGAAGTCTATGTGTAGATGGGAAAGAAATAGAGTGATTTAAGTTACTTATGTGATGGTTTTCACAAGTGGGTCAATAGGGTGAGTTAGACAATGAGTTTACATGTTAGGTAAAGGGATGTTTCGTGTTAAATCACCATACCTCCTTTGAAATTGATTGCCTCCATCAAAGTTTAAGTCATGTCTAAGATCTATTCCCTCACTCCTAGGTGTACATGAAACCATCTAAGCCATTGGATCACACAAGTGTCATTCCCCTTGTACTTTAGGCATGGCCAATGTTAGCTAGGGAAATTTGCTACCTTAATTTGCTTTGTTTCTTGGCTAATAAATGTGGATTAATTAGGGCTTGATTGGGGTAATTTTCAGAGGTCAAATTGGGTTATTTTATCTAGACTAATGATGGATGCAAATGCTAACTTACCCCTTTTGTTCACATTAATTAGGGGTTAGTTGAGTGGGAATTGTTTTCCATCATTTACTTTGTCTAATTTGATTAATTAGTAGGGCTAGTTTTGATTAAATTTTTTGATCTTCTACATTATTCATGAGGTAAATTATTGCTTTTAAGGTTTTGGTTTCGTTTGAGTTAAAACCTAGGTTTTTTCGATCTTGAGGTTGATTTCGACAATCCTTAAGGTAGTGCTAGAGTTGTTTAATTGGTTTAGGATTTTGGGATTTATTATTATTAATAATAATATTATTTTTGGGTTTAGGTTCAAGTTTAATTGTTGATTTAGGGTTTATGAGTTAATATCGGACTTTGAATTCCTAGTTTAAGACTTAGATTTTTTTGTTAAGGTTCGAGATATTATTTTACGTTTTAGGAATCAATCTAGGACTTTTGTAGAATATTTTGAGGTTATTGAACCTAGTCCTTGGGTAGGTTAAATATCTTATTGATTTTTGGAAATGTCTTTGAAATTTCTTCTAGCGATTTATATCATATTTTGGAATTTTACGAGGTTTACAAACTATCATCAACAAAGTATTCAAGATATTTTCAAGACATAACAAAAGAATTTTGCAGAGGATCAAAAATCAAATTTGAAATGACTAACTCCAAATACCTTAGGATTATTTCAAACATTCAAAGCAAGATTACAGCAATAAACTCTCAAGATAAACTAAATCAAGCAAGTAGTTGTTACTCAACAAATAAATACAATTGCAATTCAAAAATTTGACACACATTAGAACAATATGCTACCATTAGAAAGAGCATTACTAGCACTCAAAGAATAACTCAAAAGCTACATCATCATTTACATACATTATTTTTTACATGAATTGAATTATAGATGATACTATTTCTTTTTTCCTCTACTACTTTTGATATTTCTTGAGGGCTTAGAATTATGATTAGTGAGAGGACTACATTGTAACTTATAGATCTATAAATAACCTTAAGGGTAGGTTAGAAAACAAAGTGACTGAAGCCAATGCTTGGTAGACTGATTGTAATCTCTTCATTTCATTTTATTGGATCATTGGAATGATACTAGTGTAGAAGATCAAGTTCCTAGCAGTGGAGCTAAAAGAGAGGATTGAGGTATAAGGTGGAATCTCTATAATTCACTCACTCAATTCTCTTATTCCTATCTCTTTATTTTCTAAATGTTAATTGTTATTTAATTTATATTGTTTTCACACATATATTAATTTAAGTAGTCAAAGGGGCTATTCTATTACTAAAAATTTTGAAAAATTTATAAGTAATCAATTCACTCATCTCTTCTTAATTACTTAATTTGGGACCAACATAAAGTTTAGGTCTAATGTTGTGTTTTGATGTGTTACTTTGTAATGTCTCTATTGAATTTTCTTATTTATGAATGCTAAGCACTAAATTGGCTAAACATACTAGTATCATTAGCATGTCGAGAGGGTATAAGATTAGAATACTTATGTTTAGCTAATGCTTGAGTTGTATAGTGATGATAGTCCATATCATTGTCATTTGGCACTTGCATAAGTATCATTTGTATAGTTGATTTGAACTGCAATTAACAAAGCATGAGTGTTAACCAAAGATATTTAAGTAAGCCTTATTCCCTACTAAGTTTGTGGTACAATATTTGAATTAGCTTGGTAAGTTTACAGTACGATTGATGAATCGACCTAGTATTAATGACCTATTGGGATTGAACCCTTAGTTTGTTTATAGTACATCAAAGGCGCATTGAATCTTCTCTAATGTGTAAGAAAAAGTGTGTAAGGGCAAAAGTTCTATGAAGCATGAGTTAAGGAATGTGGTAAATTTATTATAGGTGTTAAGGGAGTGATTCATACCAAACTCATGTGATAAAGTAATTGGGTGAGTAATTATGAATCATTGATAGCACTTGCACATCATCTGCATTTACATCATTTGTTAATGCTTGTGAAATGATTGAATTTTGTAATGACTATTACGTTTCTTTTTCTTTATCTTTTTTATACTTAGCTTTATAAGAAGCTAAAGGGTTATTGTTTACTGACTTTAGGTGCAAATATGGATAATTATGACCTCAATTGAATCTTTTAGGGGTTTTAAGAGCATCACACTAGACTTTTGGTGACCTAGACCTTTTAGATTTCCCTTTTGTATATAATAAGATTGCTATGCTACATTGTCAATAAGTTAGAAATCATGTGTAAGTATTAGGCTTGTTGTAACTCTCCAAATGTGGCAATGTAATCTTTAATATAGGCAACTCTAGGTTGGCTTAGAGACCGATAACTAGCTAGTCCTAACCCATATAGAATTGTCCTAATTGAAATTTAAATACAATAGGTAATGATATGCCACAAGGGCATGTGTATGTGGAGTTCATAATACATATTAAGTACTCAAACAATGCAATTTATACGAGTGTCACTAAATAAGATACTATATTACTAATTAACATGAGCAATTTCAAGTTTATGAATGAAATCATTTTATCCTTATTTTAGGGTAAGTATAACAATATCTCTTTCAAATACCTTATTAATATGAATTGGTTAGTTAAATAGGTAGAACAAAATCTAGAAGATGGCTTATTACAAAAATTAAAATAAGTAAAGAAAAACTAGTCTATCAAGACAAGAAACTTTTCTTTTAATTCAACAGCAGCTCTAATAGGTCTTTCCTTGAAAAAATAAATAAATGATAAATTAAAAAAAAAAAAAAACAGAGAGAGAGATGACTCAGATTCATCTTAGCTGTTGCATGAAAGAATTGTTTAGATCAAGGGTCTAAGAATTTTTCTCGCATTGCTCTGCACATGCACATGAACAAATATGCTTATACTTTAAAATGTCTTGGTGCCTAGAATGGTCACATCAGTCCTTAGCTCGTCTGGGACACAATATTTGAAATCGCTATAATGTCTACACCTCACAGCGAAAAGGGATAAAGTAAACAAGAAGGAAAAAGCAGTCATTTGCTTAGCTGCTTCCTTGATCGTATAGAACCCGTTCTGTAAGTTTGTACATTGTAAAATCTGTTCAATCATCTAAACTTGTGATCTATAATCCCATCTTAGTCTCAAAAATTAGTTCATATGTACAAATATCAACTACATATCAGATGGAAGACACTGACATTTCACCTCTATTCCACTCCCATATAACCTTGTAATGATGGCTTGATTCTCTAACCTTACCTTCATCATCTTTATGATTTTCATTTCTTCTGAAAACAGCAATTTGTGAAGCAAAACCTGGTTCGACATTGGCAGATCCACCAACGCCGCTAAACTCAACACTGTAGTTATGTTTTCTCGCTAAGTTCAATGCCCATGACTGAAATTGCTCCCTTGTCCACTCAAATTTGTGATCATGATTCCGAAACTTACAAGACTGTAACTGTTGTTTCTCATCTGCATCTTCTTCTTGGTTTGTTAAGTTTGACCTCTGGAGTACGACATTATATTCAAAATTTGGGGTTGATACAATTAGAATTCGGGGACAGAACGAGCTCAATACCACATCCCCAAAGAGACACGCTTGGTCCTCCTCCATATGTTCAATTACCTGAAATACTCAAATAATTCAGGTCATGTTGTTGACTAAAAACGAGTAAAGGCCAACCACTCATTTTCATGTCTGGTAATTTATTTTCCATCCAAAATCTATCCATTTAATGGCACAACACAATATACATGTAGATGTAGACATTTGAGCTGCAATATTGAAGCCAAAGGCATAAAAAGAAAAAGGAAATATATTCATGATTCTCCTTTTTCAAAAACCAACAGAGCTATAATTAATGACAAAAAATTGTTAGTCATAAAACCAGAAGAACAAAAATAGATAAAAAGGAATCCCCAAATAATAAATAAATAAATAAAGGACAGGGAAAGAAGTACTATGAAAATATTCACTCCAGATGTGACATCATACAGAAGTATCCACTGCCTAACAGGCAAATAACAATTTTACAAGTAATTCACAATGTTCATATTCCAACAAGTTAGTAGAAAAACTAGGTAAAAAAAGGAATGACCAAGCACTAAACAAAGTAAATAAAGATGTCAAATCACCAACACAATAAGTGCTGAAAAAAGGCATAGCAAGTACCTCCAAGCAAGTGGCAATGTCAAACCCAGATAGTCGGGAATCAAAAACAGTGATAGAGCCATCATAGAGTATCACAGACTTGACGCCTTCACTTTCAACATTGCCACTTAAATTTTTGCTCAATTTAGTGTGAAGTACCTGCATGATCAATTAGAAAACAAAAGAAACATTATGCATGAAGAGATTGATGATTGGCTGAAACACAAGTTTTTGTAATACAACTTCCAAGGATAAACAAATATATCCAAATCAATATTTGCACCAGAACTGATAGAAGAAAACAAAATTCAAACTCATGGAAGCACATCACAGTATCTTATTAAAGCCATTCAACTGACAGAGTGAATATTATTATTATTATCATGAACAAAAAGATCCCAAGTCATTCGATAATATGCTTTGCCATGATCATGAAGGCAAAACCAAACTTAGATGCCACTCAGCATGCAGCAAAATTATAATGCTATGACCTCTGCTAATCCATTATCAATAAGTGATATTATAGGCACATTGGTGATTAAGAAAACCATAACTATGAAAACAAACAAGCACTATTACTTTGCAATCACATGTCAACATAAATTAAGGAACATGACTCGAATTATGGATACATTACATGGTACTCAGAATATTACTTCCATATCCCAAGACAATTGAATGAACAGACAGTAAATAAGCTTTTCATTTCAACACCCCACAGAAGATGCACCCCTGAAATAAGTAAAAAACCACTATTTGGAGGGCTTGCATCAACAGATAAAATATAGGAAGTCTCAAACCTTTGCTGCGCGAGTAAGACTTTTCACTGAAATATCAATGCCAATGATCATTTCAAGAGTAGTTGGGTAATCAATTAGAGAATCCAACAAGCTTCCAGAACCACAACCAAAATCAATCTGAAATTAAAAGATATAACATAAAAATCAACTAAAACTTTGGATCCACAGATTAATGAAAATCCATTCCCAGATGCAAACCAAATTAGCAGCATCAGATTCTCTAATATGCTCCAAAGCATATTCAACACGCTGCTTTGAAAGAGGAGGACTAAAAAGTGCCTGCTCCATTCTATCCTCCATGGGTGCGGTTACATTCAGCAAGGTTAGGCAGTACTCCAAAGAGCACATATCTGAAACTGCAAGCGCATCAGTAAATGCAAGGACCAAGCAATTGGAGTCAAAAAAGCTTCTGAAGGATCCTTACATTAGGCAATGTATATTAAATAAACCTTTTTATTTACAATGCAAACTATATGACCAATCTAAAAAAGTAGAAATTATCAGAATCCTAACACCTTACAGATCTCCTATGAAAAGCCAACGTTGCATTTAAACTGTTTATAAGACACAGTAAAACTAAATTTGAAAAAATTATAGCTTAACCTGAGTTCATCAGTGACATTGCTGTGACAAAATCCTTTGCTGCAGATATAATCAGCTCTTCACCAGGCAGGTCAACAACTAAAAAAGCTGATTGACCAACAGACATCTGAGATACAACACTTTCAACAAAGGGAACCACGGCTCCAACACCCATCTCAAATTCAAATTCTTCAATGCTTTCAAGGAGCTCCTTGATATTGTTACATGTCACCAGTGACACTGAATAAGAAATACATGCTAAAGACCCATTAGATGGATAGATGCCAGAATCTGAGCCTTCTATCTTCACATTATAATCTTTGTCCTCTTCTCCACTGTAAAGAATAGTCCAAGAACTTCTGGCTCCAAACTGTCCATGATGACCATGGTAAATAGATGGACATAGTGCCAATTCTTTAAGAAAACATTTATGATCAAATTCAATGCCACATGCATTAGCTCTAGATTTTAACTTTTCCAGTGGCATATCAAGTTCCTTGAAATATGCATTTAACCAAGAGAGAACTTTTAAAGAAGAATTTTGAATGGAATCATTCTGCTTTTTATAATAGTCCCCAGGTGAACAACAAAATAGCAATTCCTGAATCTTGGAAAGTACTTTTATTTCACATTTAAAAACATCTATGGTTTCCACTTTATCATTATTTGCTTTCAGGGTGACACCACTATTTAGACATCTTATCTCTTTTGCAAAATCAGTGACTTCCAACTTCTTTGGTGGTCCACATGATGAAGATTCATTAGGAGATGAACTGGGAGTGCTGACGACAGGCTCAGACAACCGGTGCAGACGGCATAATGTACAGAGTATCTCCTTTGGATACAAACCCCTCCAATTAGATTTTGTAGTAAAAGCTGTAGGAAGCTCTGCCACAAGTATTGCTTCTCTTGACAACTTATACACCCCACTAGGAGTTTTATTTAAAAGCATTCTGTACAGCAAATTCTAAATTAGTGCACGATTGGAACAGAAAGTACAAATATTTAGCAGTCATGATCATGAAGAATGTAATCAAATGCAGAGCAACAAACATTATCAACAGCATGTTACTGTTTGAAAAATGGGCCAAGAAATAAAAGTGGCACGGTATAATGCATGTCACTCTGATTTCATTTCAACAAGAGACAAAAATAACACATTCTAAGAAATTATACACGCTCTAATAAATCCATATCTCACAAGCAACCTACATTTTGTAACTGCTAGCATAATGTGATGCTGATCAATTAAGAAGTAACTACAATTACCAACAATTTCTTCTTTTCTTTTGGGTGAAATCAGATACTTTATGATTTTCATCGATTTAAAATAAGTAAAAGAAACAGGAGGATTAACTCCCCTGTACAAACAAGAGAAAGACCCTGCTACCCCTAACTATGGAAGAGTCTATACAAAAAATTAAGTTAAATGACTGCAAACAATTTCAGAGCAAGAGCTGATGGATTCTTAAATTGCTATAAGAAACATGCTCTTTGGGATTAACTATTGAATGAGAAACTTTGAACTTTCAAAAACAGTAAAAAGGATTAGGAAAGCTACTTCAACAGTAAGAGGCTTGCATCATAACTATACCTGTAATATGATTGCAGATTCATGTCTTCATGGAAAAGGTCCATTGACTTCCATCTGTATCCAATGGATGCCAAAATTGAATCTCCACATATATTGTGGCCAGATAAGTAACTGGCTCTTGCATTCACAAAGCTTTGGCAATTGCTATATCCATTTTCATTCAACTCTGATGATGCATCCATCAAGGATGAATGAGGCACAGCAAAATACAATCTTGTCTCGGATGAAACCTTACCAATAGGCCTGTGAAAACTAAGCATTAAAAACCCAGGATTGAAGACTCATATGAAACAAAATTCAAGCACATATACATCCATTAATGTATACCCACCGTGAGACTAATACTTCAGAAGCTTCTCTCAAACCCAGTTCTCGTGCAATCACATCTAGGTAATACCCAGATGAGGAAATATCAAGAATCACTGGCTTAACAGTGTTGTCCAGAGAAGTTGGAATGAACAAGGCATAAACAACATCTGTGGAGCAGGAATGTTGCATTAGTGGTGACTCTATAATCTCAGCGGGGTACAAGATCTTCCTCTTTATCCAAAGTTTTTCTTTAGAAACAACAAGAGAGCCAGTTAAGCTTGCAGCAGTTTGCATGATAAAGGAGATTGCTAAGAAAGGATTGGACTCAACCCTTGGATCTATGAATTTGCAGAGGCTATTGAGCCTTGCATCATATGCAGCAATAACTGAAGCAGGAACTTGACCGCAAAGTTTGCCTTCCCTCCTCAATGCTGCTTTGAAATGGCCACTCAGTGGATGTTCAGATCCAGGGAACTTAACAAACATTATGAGAAGAAAGGAGAGAAGTCATCAAAAAATAATGAAGAACTCGCACATGAATACATGCAAATAAGAAGATTGCAGCTTGGCACATTCATTAGTCTCCCATATAACATGATTTTAATGCACATGATCTCACAATCCATGTGCCATGATATCACTAATGCATTTTAATTGTTGAGGACAAAGTACGAACCTTTTCAGAGAATAAGTATTCCATCCGAGTAACTAGCTCTTCCTGTGCTTTCTCCACAGTAAGGGTATTTGTGGAAGAATGAAGACCCAGCTACAAAGCACAAGAATAATGAGAATATACATTTGAAATAAACATCAATTTCAAATTACCAAAAGAAAAGCGAACATCAAATTCTACCATGTGAAAGAAAATCTGAGTCAGAACATTATCATAAAAACTATAGAAACTTAATTTAGCACTTGCGCATGTAATGAATTATTTTTCTAATGTTTGTGCTAAAAGTTTCTGTATTTTTGCAAAAGAGCATTGCAGATTATCTCCTTGTAATATTAGATGAAGTGCCATGAAGAGCCAGAGCAGCCAAAGTGGTCATGTCACAAAATAAGAAAGGCGAGGATATAAGGTTAACTCATAGAAGTATATAACTTACCTTCTTTAGGGCCAACTCAGCAGCATCTTGCTCTGCATCTTTCTTCTTCTTAAACGTCCCTGACACAACTGAAAAGTCAGGAAGTTGCAATCTGCAGCAATAAAGACAGGGACCTTTTAGTGGAATAGCAAGTCCCGGACATCCATTTTGAGGAGGATCCTGCACTTCCTCAACTGTATATTGAGCCTTGTTTCCAAATTTCTGGTGGATAACAGCCTTCGGGGTAGAGGCTGTTTTACTCATATTACAAGTTGTCCGTACACTATTCTATGCAGAACCTTCAAATCCCTGTTCACAAGAAATCCAATAGAATAAAATGTACTCAACTTATCCCAAAAGGGTATAAATAGATGGTAGCAGAAACTCTGTGATACATAGAGGGAAGGACAAATCAAAATTGAACGCCATGACCATATAATAAAGATGACCAGGGATAGGTTCATCAAGATAGAGACAATACAAGATGAAAGGCAACAAATCAAAGTTCTCCTTAAGGTATTGCTGGATTTTTCATATTTATCATAGTCAGAATCACAATTTACCTTGAGGAATGGCTCATAAAAGTAAATAAGAGGTCACAATGCGATTAGGTAGAATAGCTTATGACAAAATGCAAAAAGAACAGGAGTATTAATAGCACCTTATGCTAAAGAAAAAAGGAAAAGAAAAAATCTGGGATCAGAATATTTTTGCAAGAGAACATAAAATCGAAAAGAAACACCTCCTTTGGCTAGCCTCAAATAGAGTATACGCAGAACCAGTAGAAAGCTCAGTCTTGTGCAATAAAAACACAAAGGAAAGATATGAAATTATTTGTCCAGTTTGGAAGCCTCCCAAACGACCCATTTATAAAATGGTCCAACCCTAAAGAAAAGATCAAATTTCATGACATCATAATCATAAATTCAATTGCATTTCCATCATGTGGCAGCCAAAGACAACCTAAATTCCTTTTCCTACACATCAGACCTTGTCACAGTTCTGCAAGAAACACCCAACAAAAGTGGAAAGAGGACACGGACAACAAACGCACTACGTGCCGGGAAGAACCAATACAAGGCAATGCCTTTATAATACGGTTCTTGGCAAATGGAAAAATACGATAGACGAAGAAAAAGAAATACGGAGAATAATGAGTCAAGTGTAAGAGGCGCTGATAGCAATGCTACCCAAGAAACTAAATGGAAAATCCGCGAGAACAGAAGCAAAGAAATGTCCGGTTTGTTCTATTACCTGTAAAATGACCAGAAAGAAATGAACTTGTTATGCTTACAGAGGGAAGATGAAAAGGTTCTTATATTTGTGCTTTGCGTTCTATGTAACGTGTATCGGAGCCCGGAGGGTGAAAGTGCCTACGTATGTGTGGGGTTTTGTGCCTGCTGATGGGGGTTTATACTTGGAGTGGAGGAGAGTTTTCAAGGTAAAAGCGTGCGGGGGCAATGACCTAAGAGGTCTTTGCATTATTGGAAATCCGTCCTTGGTAAAAAAATTAAAAAATAATAATATTTATAAAAAAAAAAAAAAGGGTAGCTTATGCTTCAAGTTGGGTGTCAAAACAAATTGAATTGTTGTAATACAAGCAAAACCGTTTCTTATTTAAAAAGGAAGTGGCATATTATTTTTTTATTTTTTTTTTTAATTTTGAATGTCAATGAACTAGCCTAATCCCGTAAACCCGCTCATGATACGAAAGGAAAATGAAATGATGAGAACTACGAGCTGGATTTGTTACTCACAAGTTTGGGACCAATAGAAAGCATTACGAGTTCGACCAATCAACCGGGTGGGAGTGATCATCAGCTAAAATGTGAAGCGTGATACCCTCCATGACGAAAGATGGCATTCCTTCACATTTTCGTTTAGTTTCTCATTTTATTTCTTTTAATCATTTTTTTTTTATTATGTTACTATTTCCATAATTTACAGCATTTGAAAATCAAGTGGGCTTATGGCTCAAGTTGGGAGTCAAGATGAATTGAACTATTGTAATCTGAATAAAACCGTTTCTCACTTAGAAAAGAAGTAGCATATTTTTTAAATTTTGAATGCCAATTAACAGGCTTAACCCTGCAACCTTTATGATAGAAAAAAAAAATGTAGATTTCTCCCGCTATCAAGTTAAAGATTTGGATTAAGTTTGTGTCATGACTAGTTTGATCTTCATGAAGGAGTTTATATGTGATAGAGTGTGTTTGTGGTAACATAATAGTAACTTATAGTGACATTGGTATCTAGCACGAAAATTAAATTTATTATTGAGTAAATATTAATAAAGATAATAATAATTAATAAATACATTAGAATGGCATCCCTTAAGAGGACGAAACTAGTCCCAAATCTATTCATCAAGAATTGATCAGTTTTCCTCAAACTGATTAACCTTGAACCAGTTTTCAACTTAGAAAGATCAATCAATTAATAATAAACCTCAATTAATTAGTTTAGGGTCCAATCCCCTTTGATTAAACCGAATCCAAAATAAGCCTCAAACTAGTTAAATCTTTTTCTTAATTGGTTCACTACCTATTAAACTGGTTAAATTAATTTAATCAAAACACTAAATAATTAAGAATACTAAATGAACTTCCAAAAAAGAATTATGATTAATTATAAGATCAATACTTAGGCTAAAATGGTGAACCGGTTTAGTAACCTTAAATAGACCCACCAGCTTAATGGTAATACTTAGAGAAATACTAAGTTGTAGCCCATTTGACCAAAATAGTAATTAATCACTTAAAGACTAAGTGTAAATGAATAAACTTACTATATACTAATATACTAATCAATGACATTTTGTATGCTTAATCGCATATGAATCATTAATCGAGTTGGTGGATTAGCTAATCAAAGTTCATTTTTTGCCATTGCTTACAAGCATGGAGTAGTCTTATGTGTTGCATGTCAAATTTAAGATTTTGAAATTAATTAATACTTAAACTTAGCTTAAATGTAACTAAGTGTTGCTTGTGCATGATTACTCGATCCAAACGATAACAAAATAGTTGTAGGCACTTAGGTCACAAAAGTGGTGGGATTGTAGTCAATAAAAGTTGTACTCACGTTAAGTGATTTTGGAAGGAGAGAGAAGTTGACTAGGTGGCATACATATAATGGGCCATGTATGTGACAATGGGAATAAACTATGGCCATTACAGTTCAGTGTTTGGAGGAAACCTTGTACAATATTGCTTACTTTTGAGAACTTTGGTTCTAAGATGTAATGGCCAGATATGTCCGTTAACCCTTAACGCTTGCTACGGTAGGGTTACTAAAAAAAATTATGTCTCCTAAATAATTTTTTATGATAACAAAATAGATAGCTAAATATATGTATTGAGACACTATATGCAAGAAGAGATGTAAAAGATGCATGTTTTATTCCTTAGTTAGAAGTTATAAGGCAAACAGTAGCATATGTGCTCTAAATTTTTTCAAAAGGAAACAAGTCTTTAGAATAATTAGAAATTGCTAGAACACTATTGGAATCAAAATTAGAAGTTTTTGGAATCATGGAATTATCATAATGAAGTCTTCCAAAAGAAGTTTTTTAAGAAAAGGTTTTTCGACAATATATTTTTGATGGCATATATTTATAAGTTATATAAATAAATAAATATTAAGACCTGCCTCCACTAATTGAATATATTTGGGTAATATGTTTGACTTGTTCCGCTAAATATGGATTATGAATGTGATGGGCATATTAATCATTATAGGATCACTGAGTGCTTAAGAAAGAAAAGACAATCGTTAGAATAAAGAAGGAAAGCTATTTCAAGGGATATACAGTTTTAAGTGATTACCAAAACTAAGAAGCTAAAGATTTGAATTATCATTTAAGAGGTAATGTTTTAATGGGAATCTACCTTGTGATCATGATAGTTAGGGAACCTAATTTGGATGATGATCCAAATCACTCACATGTATCCATTTTCTTTATCTAATAATGTTTGAGTTGTAATATAGCAAGTACAGTGATCAGT
Organism: Laguncularia racemosa; assembly: GCA_037954665.1. Lineage (NCBI taxonomy): Eukaryota > Viridiplantae > Streptophyta > Magnoliopsida > Myrtales > Combretaceae > Laguncularia > Laguncularia racemosa. The sequence continues at coordinate 857,496 of JBBMOL010000141.1, read as the reverse complement.
CTTTATAGGATGCCACATGACCTACACTGTTGATCAAATTGGGAACATCATCGGACTTATATCCAATGGCTTGCTATGATCACAAGTGACTTGGAAAACCGGCTCTTTGAAGACTATCTTTGTATTTGTTATTTTTCTTTGAACCGGTTACGTTGTAATCATTTTTTAGACATTTTGATTTATTGTAATTTGTTGAATTAGGATTGGCCACATTAGTGGCATAGACATAAATTTTTGGACATTTTAACCCTAATTGGAACAAGTATAAATACTTGCTAAAGTAGGGTTTGTAAGAGCTTTTTGAACCATATTTTTCATATTTGAACCATGAGGGACACCTCCTTTTCACAAACTCTTATCATTTCTTGAGTAAAGTATGGCAAGCAGGATTTGATCCTTGTTGTGTGTAATATCAACAACGTTAAATCCATCTTAATTCCCAACTAGTGAGTCATATTTGGTGAGGAATTAACTTATCCTTTTTGTTATTTTATTCACACAATTTTTAGGGTTTAATTCAATTTTGATTTCATACCCTTTGATCATATATTGTGTAATTGAATTCTCAATTGCAATTGTGTACTTGTAATTGGATCTTTGAGCAACTTGTTTTACAAATTCAGATTTGTAAGGGATTAGGATTCACGCCATTTGTGAACTTAGTTCTTGATTGATATTGCTTCAATTTGTTGTGTGTATGTGCTTTGGTTATTTAAGCAAGCACATCATCTTTTTTTTGGAGTGTGTTGTTTCATGTAAATTAGGGTCACTTGGCAATTTGTTCTTCACGCCATTTTGGAGATTGGTTTAATTGGTCTTTCAATTAGTTTTTATGTGCTTGGATTCACTCTTGAGGCACATCACCTTTTTGGTATCAAAGCTTTGGTTGTGAGAAGGGATTGTGAAGTTGTGATTTCGGAAATTTTAGGGTTCTTGAGTTAGCATCTTGATTCAAAATTGCAAAGTGGAAATTAGTTGTTTGATTGTGTTGTTGAGGAGTTATAATTACTACTTGCTGTTGTAGACATGGAGCATTAGTAATTTCCTTGTTTTCTTGAGTTAGTCGTGATTGATTTAGGGGAAGTGATCATTGAATCATTTGAAGACTAGAAGAGTGTGATAGTGAATAGTGTGTTGGTGATTTCGGAAGTTGTAGTTGTCCTTTACCATTTTCAGATTTGAAGTGCGTGGAGAAAAGGAAACTATTTGAAATTTAAACACCATCTTTAAGTTGAAGAAGTTATTGTGTGATAGTTGAGTGAATAATTATTTAAATTTGAATTTGCTTCTTACCATTTGTGGAGAAGTTTGTAGTGGAATTTGAATCTTGTTGCTGCCATTGTTTGTGAATTGCGGTGTGAATTGAGTTGTGTGAGTGGTGAATTGAAGTTGTGCAGTGGTAAGGAAGGGTATACTTTGAAGTGTTGTGTGTGTTAAAGTGAAGGGGTGTTGCAATGTAAAGTGGTGTTGTGGTGAGTTGGTTGCACCGTGTATGTGTGAGGTATATGTGGTAGTGTGAATTTGTGGAGTTTTGTGTAGTGTAAGGTGCTACACATTAAGACTAATTGTGGGTGTGAAACCGTGGCATGAAAGGAAAGTTGAGTAGTGAAGTTTGAATTAAAAAAACAAGCATTAAAGTGTGAAAGTAATTGAAACTCATTACTTAAACACTTGGTAGATGAATTTAATAACTTAACTACTTGGAAGTGATTATTTGCGCTTCATTTATTTTACTATACTTGAAGTGTCAAGAAGTGATAATTGTGTTTATTGAATTGTTGCACTGTAGGTGTATAATTGTGTATAAGTGTTGATTGTCTAAACGTGCTATTGTGATGTGGTGTTGTTAAAGGAGTGTACTACAAATTGTGGGATTGTACTACTACAAATCACAAGCATGTCAAATGACAGTGTAAATGGGGGGATTGGCAATGAGGCTAATAGCCAGATTGGTGGAGGACAGGGTCATCATACTGTAGTGATAGGAATCAAAATCTTACAAGACCTATCATTAGGGCAAGAGCCAAAGGATTTCAAATCTTGGTGATGAGGGTCCTTTTTGAGCAAATCGACCCCAGAATTATTTGTTTACTAACCTCTTTTCTATTACTCATGTATTGTATATTCTAGCAGGTACACTTATCAGGCCTTATAGGGTGGTAAACAAACTCACTAAGACTCAACTTGTAGGTTATCTATGGACTAACCTAAATCGAAGATGAGTTGGACTGATGAGTTGATTTGAAGACTCAACATGTTGAGGACTATTTTTATTTGTTTGTTATTTTTCTTGGAACCATTTATGTTATAAGTTTTTGGAACATTTTTATTTGGTTGTAATTTGTGTTTTAAGACTAGCCACCCTATAGTGGCATAGTTGTAATTTTTGGAGTGTTTTTACCCTAATAGGAGCAAATATAAATACTTGCTAACTAAGGTTTTGGAGGGACATTATCTTTGACATCAAATTATACACTTTTTGGCCATGAGAGACACCTTCTTACAAGCTTCTACTCTTATCAATTTCAAGTGTGGAATTATGGCGAGTTGGCTTAGGAATCCTTGTGAGTTATATCAAGGTCATTTCTAAGTTGCATCCAATTATATCTAGTGAGTAATGTCTAGTTTGTGATTGGATTTGGTTCTTATTGTTTTTGTTTCATGCAATTAGGGTTCCTTTAGTCAATATATGGTTTACGCCATTTGTTAATTGAAAATTGGAATCAATTGTGTTGTTTATTAGATTGGTCTTTGTTTAAGTATTACACGCCATTTAAAGTTGTTTGTTCCTTATTTACACTCTATTTGGAGAATTGTTCATCAATTTGTTATGCCATATTTGTGGAGTTATCTAGTTGATTCAACAATTGGAATGTGTACATTGTGCTTTAGATTTTAGGCATATCATAATTTGGTATCAGAGCTTATGGTTGTGAGAAGGGGTTATTTGATTTTTTATTTTGGAGATTTAGGGTTCTTGAGCTTACATCTTGATTCCGAAATTGAAAGTGGAAAATTGAATTGTTGATGTTGTTACTTAAAGTGGTGTAATTATCTTGCTTGGGGAGTTGAATTTGCTACTTGTTGAAGTGAGTTTTGAGGTCTTGTTGAAGCTCCATTTAATTGATAATTTCATGTATAAAGAAGAAGTGTAGTAGCATATATTGTGATTCAAAATTAATAATTTGAAGTTACCTCAATTGTGAAGAAGTGGAGGTGTATTTTGCTTGGATTGATTCGGACATAAAGGGGGCTTAGTGTGCATTTTCAGAATCGAGAGTGTGGATTTAAGGAGGCTATTTGAATTTCAAAACACACATTAAGTGATAGAAGTAATTGTATGTTCGTTTGAATTTGAAAGTGGCTCCTTACCATTTGTGGAAGATTGCAATTAGTGAACTCATTTGAATTTTAAAATTGAGTTGCCTTTTTGTCGTATTTGCGGTTTAGAAAGTGTGTTAGAAGTGGAGAAGTGCAAGTGTGGAAGAGTGTGTATGTGTATGGTGTTGTTTTGTGTATTTAGTAAAGGATGTGTGTATGTATGTGGTGTTGTGTTGTGAGTGTTGTTTAAAAGAGGATTGCAAGTGGTGCATGTGGTGGTGGTGACCGTGAGCAAGGGAAGTGTGTGGTGGTGTGGAATTGTACATTTTTATGTGTGGTGAGGTGCTGTACATCGTGATTTATTGTAGTGTAAAACCTTAGCAAGAAAGGAAGGTTTGAGTAGTAGAATTTGAATTCAAAAAAAAAAAACATTAAAGTGTGAAAGTAATTGAACCCATTACTTAAACACTTGTTGGTTGAATTTAATTTCTTGACTACTTGGAAGTATTTATTTGAGCTTCAATTATTTTACTTGACTTTACTTGAAGTGATAATAAATATTTCTTGTATTGGTTATGTGTGCACCGTAGGTGTGTGTGGGTGTGTTGTTGTGGTGCTTGTAGTGAAGTGTATTGTTAACTTGTTTAAGTTAGTTAATAACCTTGTCAAATGATGTGTATATTTCTACTACTTTGGTACATCAAGTATTGATTTCCTCTCTAACCATTAATGATGGACAAAGGAAAAATTTGTTCTATACTTCTTGTAGGGTACAAGGAAACTTGTGCGTAATTATTGTTGATGGTGGTAGTTGTACTAACATTGTAGCTGCATCATTAGTATCGAAGTTGAAACTTGAAACTACCTCGCATCCCGAACCCTATACATTACATTGGTTAAATGATCAAGAGAGTCTTTATGTGACCCAAAGGGCTAGGGTACCCTTCAGTATAGGGGACAAATACTATTATAAACTTGAATGAGATATTATTCCTATGTGTACATCTCATATATTGCTTGGCAGGCCATGGTTGTACAACAAGATGGTATTACATGATGGGTATAGAAATACTTATATGTTCCAATAGAATGGTAAACGTATAGTATTGAACCCTATATCGTCATCAGAGGTCCAAAAGATGCAAAGACAAATAAGACAATCATCAAAGATTCTTGAGGATCATAGGAACATGATCAAATCTTTAGAGGTTCCTGAGGTTTCTACTTACATAAACCAACCCATAGAGAACAAAACATGTTAGACACAGAAGTTCCAACCTTCGGAGGATCCTGATGATCAAAGTCAGATGAGCAGACCACCAGAGGACCAAATTGTTTAGGGGTAGTTGTGTTCACCTTTAGAGGTACTAGAAGCTCATGAGCAGTTGAATAAACCATTAGAGGATTCTGAGGGTCAGAGTAAGATGAGCTCATCATTAGAGGGCCAGACTGTTTAGAGACAACTGTGTCAACCTTCAGAGGTTTTAGAGGGCCATGAGTAGTTGAGCCAACCATTAGAGGGCCACGAGGGTCAGCAACATACAAATGAGTTAGAAAAGGAGGCAACAATATCAATGGAATGGGTTGAGACAAGAAAGACCTTAGTGGATAATGGATCATTATATGTGTTGCAGATGAGATACATTCTAGAAATGGAGGAGAGAAAGCAATCACCCCCTATGGTATTTTAGATATTGGGATTCTATAGTAATACTTCTTTAGATGGTTTACTAGGAGGATACAGAGTCTCTACTGCATTTGATCTATCAAATTTGAGGATAAATCTTTTTGAGGCCCAAGGAGATTATAGGAATCAAAATCTTATAAGACCTATCATTAAGGCAAGAGCCAAAGGATTTCAAATCTTGGTGATGAGGGTCCTTTTTGAGCAAATTGACCTTGGAATTATTTGTTTACTAACCTCATTTCTATTACTCATGTATTATATATTCCAACAGGCACACTTATCAGGCTTTATAGGGTGATAGACAAACTCATTAAGACTCAGCTTGTGGGTTATCCATGGACCGACCTAAACCGAAGATGAGTTGGATCGACGAGTTGATTTGAAGACCAGGCATGTTGAGGATTATTTTTATTTGTTTGTTATTTTTCTTGGAACTATTTATGTTGTAAGTTTTTGGGACATTTTTATTTGGTTGTAATTTGTGTTTTAGGACTGGCTACCCTACAGTAGCATAGTTGTAATTTTTGGAGTGTTTTTACCCTAATAGGAGCAAGTATAAATACTTGCTAACTAGGGTTTTGGAGGGACATTATCTTTGACATCAAATTATACACTTTTTGGACGTGAGAGACACCTTCTTACAAGCTTTTACTCTTATCAATTTCAAGTGTGGAATTGTGGCAAGTTGGCTTAGGAATCCTTGTGAGTTATATCAAGGTCATTTCTAAGTTGCATCCAATTATATCTAGTGAGTAATATCTAGTTTGTGATTGGATTTGGTTCTTATTGTTTTTGTTTCATGCAATTAGGGTTCCTTTAGTCAATATATGGTTCACGCCATTTGTTAATTGAAAATTGGAATCAATTGTGTTGTTTATTGGATTGGTCTTTGTCTAAGTATTACACGCCATTTAAAGTTGTTTGTTCCTTATTTACACTATATTTGGAGAATTGTTCATCAATTTGTTATGACATATTTGTGGTGTTATCTAGTTGATTCAACAATTAGAATGTGTACATTGTGCTTTGGATTTTAGGCACATCATGCAGGTAGAAGAACCTTGGAAGATCAACTTCAGGACCTTACTACCATTGTTGCTACTCTAGCAACAAAGATTAACAGGATGACAATACCATAACCACCAATGGAAAATCCTCAAGCACCACCAAAAGTAGCTCTACAAAACATCTAGAGAGAGGGAGCAGTAGGAGGAGGAAATTTGAGAAGAAGAATGGAGGGAGATCATCATCTCTATAGGGAAGAGAGGGATGACAACTTTGGGGTCAATCCTTACCCAAACAGGGATTTCAGGCCACCTAAGGGTTTAAAGTATGTAAAGCTGCAGATGTCTTCCTTTGATGGCAGGGGTTCAGTAAATGATTACCTAAACTAGGAGGATAAGGTTGAAGGCCTTTTCGAGTGCTATTAGATAGATGATAACACCTGAGTTCGACTTGCTGCTGTTGAATTCATAAGCTATACCGCCTTGTGGTGGAAAAATTTAGTGATTAGTAGGCGAAGGGATGGAGAGGCTGAAATTCATACCTGGAGAGATATAAAGAGGGTTTGAGGAAGAGATTCATTCTTGAACACTATAGGCACGAGCTGTTTATGCATCTTCAGACTTTGAGACAAGGAGGGAAAATAATGGATGATTTTATACAGGAATTCGAAACCTTGATGATTAGTTGTGGGTTAATAGAGCCCTCAGAGCAAACCCTAGCACGCTTTGTATCTAGGTTGAAATATGAGATCGCATGTGATGTGCCTAAATGATTAAATTCAATCACATGAAACCAATTGAAGAACCACTTCAACAAATCCCAAAAATGGCGTGAAGAACAATTTCCAAATGAACCCTAATTGTATGAACAACTTGCTCTAATACGAAATTATGATGTGCCTAAATGATCAAATTCAAGAACATGAAACCAATTGAAGAACCACTTCAACAAATCCTAAAAATGGTGTGAAGAACAATTTCTAAATGAATCCTAATTGTATGAACAACTTGCTCCGATACCAAAAGATGTTGTGCTTCAAATGATTCAAGCACATAACATACTCCAATAGGCGTGAACAACAATAACAACCAACAATAATTAGCTTAATCAACCACTTCACAAATTTACCTTAATTCATGAAAAATGGAAGCCAAATGGATATATGGAACAATTAATTGCAAGAATATCAATGGTTAATAAAGGAAATGAACTAAGATTTCAATTCAAATTAAAATGTTTCAAATATGAACATAGAACCCTAAATTCATGTGAACAAAATAAAGAACTAACAAATAGCGCCTAGATATGACTCACTAAGTACAATTTGTAAAATAACAAGAAATGATTGATATTACTCACAATCACTCAAGTTGGTTCTCGCCATAATTTCAATGATGAAATTGATAAGAGATCAATTGTAATGCAAGGGGACTCTTCACGACAACAAGGGTGTGTTTTTCCATTTATCAAAAGTCTTCCTAAAAAACCTTAGTTAGCAAGTATTTATACTTGCTCCAATCAGGGTTAAAATGTCTAAAAAATTACATCTATGCCACTAATGTGGCCGGTCCTATTTCAACAAATATAATCAAATAAAATGTTCCAAAATGATTACAAAGTAATTGGTTCAAAGATAAAATAACAAGTACAAAAATAGTCTTCAACGAGTCGGTTCTTCAATTGAATTTGTTGGTCCAACTCATTTTTGGTTTAGGTCGGTCCATGAATAACCCATAAGCCGAGTCTTAGTGAGTTTGTCCATTGCTCTGTAAGACTCGACAAGTATGCCTGCTGGAATACACAACACGTAAGTAATAAAAAAGAGGTTAGTATACAAATAATTCCGGGGTTGGTTTGTTTAAAAATGACCCTCATCATTAAGATTTGAACCCCTTTGGCTCTTACCCTAATGATAGGTCTAGCAGGATTTTGATTGCTATCATCTCCTCGAGCCTAAAAAAGATTTGTCCTCAAATCTGACAAATCAAATGCAGTAGAGACTCTATATCCTCCTAGCAAGTTAACTGAAGAAGTATCATTGCAGAATCCTAGTATCTGAAATACCATAGAGGGTGATGATTGCTTTCTCTCCTTCATTTCTAGGATATACCTCATCTGCAATACATATAATGGTCCATCATCCACTAAGACCTCCCCCATCTCAAATTGTCCCACCAATAAAGCCTCATTTTCCCCTATATCACCTATTAGTCTTTGAACCTCTTAGCCCTTTGATGGTTTACTCAACTGATTAAGAAGCTTAGGAACCTCTAATGGTAAACATATCTGCCTCTGAATAGTTTAGTCCTCTGAAGGTTGGCTCACCTGACTATGAACCTCAAGAACCTCTGAAGGTTGGCATATCTGTCTTTAAATATTTTGGTCCTCAAAAGGTTAGCTCATGTGACTATGAACCTTAGGAACCTCAGAAGGTTAGGATATTTGTTTCTGCACAGTTTGGTCCTCTGAAGGTTTGATCATGTGGCTATGATCCTCAAGAATCTCTAATAGCCTACTGATCTATTGTTGAACCTTTTAAACCTTTGAAGGTGACATTGGATTTAGAATGATGCGTTTACCTTCTTTCTGGAATACATATATATTCTTGAAGCCATAATGTAAGACCCTCCTATCATATAACCATGGCCTTCCAAGTAATATATGGGATGCACATATAGGAAGAATGTCACATTTAACCTCATCATAGTATTTATTCCCTATATTGAAAGGTACTTTAGCTCTTTGGGTCACATGTAAACTTTCCTGATCACTTAGCTAATGTAATTTATAGGGCTTAGGATGTGGGGTAGTGACAAGTTTTGATTTCAATACTAATGATGCTACTACCACATTGGTTCAACTACCACTGATGTGCTTAAAACCAAAGTCTAAGCACACACAAACCAAGTTTGAAAGACAATTAGATAATGTCAATCAAGTAGTTAATCAAATGGCGTAAATTCTCAATGCTTGTAACTAATTCTTCAAATTTTGATGTGATCAATGATGAATATCCAATTGTGATTAGCTCTGATACCAAAAGATGATGTGCTTAAAACCAAAGTCTAAGCACGCATAAACAAGTTTGAAAGACAATTAGACAATGTCAATCAACTAGTTAATCAAACGGCATAAATTCTCAATGCTTGTAACCAATTCTTCAAATGTTGATGTGATCAATGATGAATATCCAATTGTGATTAACTCTGATACCAAAAGATTATATGCTTAAAGGGGACTCTAAGCATATGTAAATAATCCAATTAAACCACTCTTAAATGACAAGATCACAACTAGTTTAAATTGGATTAAAATTGCGTGAACCCTAAATTTCTAAGGTGATTTGATTAATAAGAATTGTAAACACCCCATTTTTGCCCTAAGAATGAATAATAATCAATTTTCAATTTTTTCCAATTTTTCTAATTTTTCCTTAATTTAGCATAAATAATTAAAAATATTCAAAAAAATAAAAATAAATAGGAAAAAACATCAATTTTGAAAAATGATTTCAGAAATGGCAATAATAAATAATAAATAATTTTTACAAATTTTTGAAATTTCAAAAAATACAAAAAATTAAAAAAAATCACATTGCATATATGCAATTTGCGAAATAAACAAAATCAGGAAAATGGGCTAGCTCAGCTGGTCCGAGCCGTGGCTAAGCGGGTGCGTACGGGTGCGAGGTCGCGGGTTCGAAACACGGGGGAAGCAGTTTCCGCGTTTTGCGATTTTTTCATTTACCTAAGACACGTGACAGCATCTGATTGGCTGGAGGGAACGCATGCGCCGGGCGCGTGATCGTCTTCTACCTCGGGTCCGAGATCGCTGACGGAAGAGAAAATTCGAATTTCGACCGTTTCGATTCGATTTTTTGCACAAATCCAACAGATCTTTAACAGAAATAAGATAAACATTATCTAATTGGAATCAAATCGCAACAAATCAAAGGATTTACACAAATCGGAGTTGGTTTTTTTAACCAAAAATCCGATTAGCTTCGATCGGAGGAAATCCGAGCTTATCCAACTCGGTTTCAAGTGCCTATAAATAGGAATCGAAGGGAGGAAGCCAACACAGATCACAATTGAGAGAAAGTGAGAAAAGAGGGCAAATCGGAGAGCATCGGAGGAAACTCAAAATCGCGAGCACCGATTGGGGTTGAATCACCACCTGGGGACGATCTGGGAGCAAACCACCGCCACCATTAGATTCAGCACTCTCAAGAAGCTAGGATTCGACACCTCACCCGCTGCAAAAGACCGCCGGAACGTCGTGAACGAGCCCTCTCCGCCGCCGTGTCCGACCGATTCGACCCGACCGACCCGACCCGCGCACCGACCTAGATCTAGGTAAGTCGAATTTTTCGGATTTATTTATTTATTTTTTTCGAATTTTGTTTTTTTATTTTATTTGTATTTATTTGATTTATTATTTGATTATTTATTTGTTGATTATTTATTTAGTTATTTATTTGTTGATTATTTATTTCCATAAGTAGGAAAATATAAAAATTAGATTTTTAGGATTTAATAATGTAGAAAAAATAAAAAAAAATAAAAAGAAAATAAAAAGAAAAATAAATAATAATAAAAATATAGATAAATAATAAAAAATATTAGAAGAAGTAATAATAAAATTTTAGATTTCAAAATAGGATAAATAACAGTTTAGGATAAAATTTTTAACAAAAATTCAAAAATTATAAAAAAATCAACAAAAATCATAAAAATAATAAAAAACTATGAAAATCATGAAAACTTAGAAAAATTATAAAAAAAATAGTAGAAGAATCATAAAAATTATAAAATAAATCATAAAAATCACAAAAATTTAAAAAAATCATAAAATCATGAAAATTAAAAAAAATCATAAAAAATTCAAAAGAATCATAAAAATGAGTTTTATCACTTAGAAAAATCATTTTCTTCAAAATAAATCCAAAAATTGATGTTTTCCCTAAAAATCATTTTTCAAAAAATCAAATTAAAGCTTAGGCTTAGATTTTTTAGAAAAATCCCAAAAATGATAAAAACATAAATCAAAAGAGATTTCAAAATTAAAATTCACAAACAAACTTAAAGTTTTCAGAAAAGTGAACTACGGCTTGTTTGATCCTGAGTAGCAGGTACGTAGGCACCCATTCAGATCAACCCATAAAATGAAATAAAAAATCATTTTCTTGAAATAATTCAAAAACATTTTCTTGAAATAATTCAAAAACATAATAAAAAGTAATAGAAACAAAATAAAACACATTTCTAAATAAGAACAATTTTAGGAGATTAGGTGGTAACCGTAAGGTTTTAATAGGTTAGCCTCCGAACTTAGAAACTCTGGTTTTTCCTTTTCCTCTTTTCAAAAACGAGAAGAGGAAATAACGACGACTAGTGGTCCAAATTAAGACTAATCCGCTCCTTTAGTCTTAATTCAATATTTCCTAACAACAGTTGGGTGGCGACTCCAAAAATCAAACAAAATTCCTAACTCAAGTCGAGGATCTACATTAGATGAGAATATGGTCTAGTCTAGATCGGATTAGGAATGTGAATTAAAAAAATTAGACTCGACAGGATGGCAACTTCGCTGGGGACCCATGCTAGTAGGCTAGCCACCTGAATCTTTTCGAATTGTTCTCTTTAAGAAATGTGTTTCAATTATTACTCTGTTACTAACTCTGTAGGGATTAGTTAGATTTTTAGTTTTCTATGGGGGTTTGCATGCATATGTTTGTGTGAATAGATGCGGTCGAACCCGGACCATCCTAGAAACCTAAGATGAGGAGCCATTGTGTAGGTTTCGGGCGAAGTGAGTTGATTCACCGTTCGGGACCGATTAGGCTACCCCACCCTATGCTTCGATATGGCCTGAGATCCATTTCTTCGAGAATGCGGGAGGCCATAAAGCTCGGGAACCAGTTAGAACCAACCTACTTGCATACATAACATCATAAGGGGTTGACAATTGATGATGATGTAATGGTTTGTTATTTTGTTCATGGAGTTCAAATTTATTTCCCTGTAATGTTTTCATAGTTCTGTTTGTAATTAGGCAATTTCTTATTGTAAATAGATGGCTAGCACCGCAGTCGACCGTCTCCTTCGCAAAGAAATTCGGGTGTACAAACCTTTGGACCCAAAATTGGTACTGGACCATTGGTTTACCTTGTACAACCCAGAGGAGTAGGTCTTCATCTAGCAAAAGATCGGCCTCGTCCTCTCACTGACAAAGATAGAGGTGAATTTGCCTTTAGTCCGGGCCATGCTCCAATTATGGGAAATTGAGCCCGCTGCTTTCTTTATCGGGCCACATGAGATCACCCCTACCCTGGAGGAGTACACCCAGTTGCTACAGGCTCCAGCACTAACCGATCAAATCTATATGCCAGACCTTGAGGCCAGGCCAGCCGGTACATTCAGCAGATTATTAGGCATCCGTAAGACAGCAGCCACCAAAGCCCTAGCAGATTGTAATGGATATTGCATACGAATGGATGATTTAGAAGCCTGGTTCATCGCCCGAGAGGACAATGGGGATAGAAAGGACGTCCTGTGTGGGGACCCCAAGACTTATAGACAAAGAAGAGTGAACGCTTTCATCTTGACAGCCTTCGCCACCATACTGTTCCCCACCAGGACCTTCTATATTCACTACAGGGTTGCAGAGCTGGTGGCCCAATTCCTGGAGGGAAGATCCTACATCCCGGCTCTATTGGCTGAACAGATCTGGAATTTGAATTTCCTCAAGAAGAAAGGTCATAGGATCCTTTGCTCAAGCCTCAACCTTTTGCTAATATGGTTTGTAAGCCACCTCAAGTGCTTCAGACTGAACATGGTCCGAAAAACCCTAGCCTAGCAAGTGGATCTTGTAGACTCATGTATAGAAAAGGTAAAGCTACCCGACGACCTTACTAGCCACAGTTGGGTAGAGCTGCTTAGGAGCTTCAGTGCCGAAGATATTCTATGGACAGCCAGGTGGAGTTGCTGTGACAAAATCATCTTGACCTGCAGTAACTTCCAAGCCATGACTTTAATCGGAGTCAGCGGATGTATCGGATATCACCCCAACTCAGTGGTCCGCCAGTTCGGTACTATCCAAGACATAGTTTATCGACCCTCGCTGGGAGCAGTCACCTTTGAGTATCAAGATCTGAACCTGTTGGTAGCCGAGAATGTTTGCTAAGCTGGCAGAGGTCAAAGCACTTTGGGAAGCTAGAATTGAAAGCCCGAATGTGGACCTCGAGGAGTTAGAGGGCGAAGTGGGAAAACACCGAGTCGCCAGAGAGTTTGTAATCTGCCAGCTATACCAGACAGGGGAAAGAGCATATCGGGTTCAAGACGTCACTCAACCAAGACCAGACTAGATCAACCCAGAGACAGAAATCTACCTGGAGCAAGTCAAGGCCCGTATGGAAGTATACTTCGAAGCCGCAGATTATAAGAAAGACATCTGGAAGGGACGCTTCAAGGAATCCGACCAAAGGAACAAGGCCTTAGAAGCACAATTGGATAAGTGCCAAGACAAAGTCAAGGAATTAGAAGCTGTCATCAGTGGGAAGTCTGAGCCTCCACAACAGAAGACTAAAAGAACTAAGAAATAGATCATTATTTGTAATCTTTTATTTTGTTTATCGAACTCCAAAATTTTCAATATTAATAAAATTTCAATATTACATCGTTAATCAATTGTCGACCCTTTTATTTTAGCATCCGTGTGAGCATTTTGTTTACATATTTACCAAAAAAATAAGAACAATAAAGAAAAATAAATAAATAAAGAAAATTGAAGAGTTACTAATAATAAGAGATCTTTTCAAGGTCCTAAAAGTTGCTTCTAAATGGTCAGCTTAACCTAAAGCTCATAGTCACTTGCTCTAAACATAAAACCAAAGACCTCCATAACCTACTCTCAACTTAAAAGACCCCATTCACTTCAAAAAGACCCCATATCTTGATTTAGCCTCAAAACGTAAAACGTCCCAACACTCTCCAATCCTAAAAGCTACACTTGAAGTTTCCTTCCCATCAAAAGTTATCTAAACCAGACACAGAGACAATTAATTTTTTGGGCACACTTTAAAAGTAGCTATGGTCAATTATCAATGAGGGTATAAAGAAGACTACTCCAAATCCTTGAGTCTTAGGCGCTTAAGACCAAATCGCTTGTTCAAATTTACAACAGTACATGAGGACACCATGAGAAATGGAGAATATAGGCAAATTTGATAAAATGGAAGGGTATCTTCGTTTAAAAGGTTTAAGATGACAAGAGGCAAACCACATCCCAAACACTAACCCTTAAACACTTGAGAGTTGAGTGTTATTAATGTGAGGTTTTGGACTCATTCCTTAAAGGAGGTCTATCTTGAATTTGATACGTTAAATCAAAATGATGTTAGGTATTCATTTTTGCTACCCTAAACACAATCATCCTTAGATAAACAAGAGTTTCAAAATTTAACCCTACCGTCAACCACCCCACGATGGAATAATTGGGAAGATAGAGACATCAATAGTGCTTGCCCTAGTTGCAACAGTTCAAAAGTAATTTTAGCCATAGATAATTTATTTGAGATGAAGAAAAGTCTACATTCTAAAAAGCTACAACCCACAGGAGATAATCACCATTGGGCCCAAAAGAAAAAGAAAAAAAAAAGATGGAAAAAGAGAAAAAGAAAAAATGAAAGAAAAAGAAAGAAAAGAAAAGGAAAAGAAGAGAAATGAGAAAAGCCTAAGAATGTAGCTAAACCTATAAAAAGCCCAACAACACTTGAAAATACCAGTGCCAAATACGAGAGTAGTTCAAAGATATACTACCCTTTTTGAAAACTTCTCCAAATCATTGAAAATAACTTATCTTAAGCAAAAATTGCTAGGGAAAGTACTATTCCAGTTCTTTTTCTCAAGGTTTCTTGACTTACAAACCTAAGTTGAAATGATGATTCTTTCAAAATAAACCTTAACATACTTTTCTGAAACCAGTAACCAAAGAGCCTAAATTGCATTACAAGTATCAAAAAGGCCTAACGGATTGATTAAAGCGTATTACTTACAAGAAAGGCCGCAATTTTTGGAATAGAAGTCAAAAGTGACATCTAAACCGAGAGATTGTAAGGAAGTCCTCTCAGATTAAACCAATTAAAAACGAGATATATGTTTATAAGTGGAATGAGGGAATTTACTCATTGGCGCTGTTTTAGCCTAAATTTTAAGTACTGATGTCCCCCAAGAAGAAGATGTGAGTCTTAATTACAAGAAACCCCTCAAGAGATGATTGATTAAGCTAAGACACCACTTTGCTTCTAAGATTAAACCAAACCCTCTAAGAAAAATGAGGCAAAAGAGTAAGTAATTATTGAGCAGTAGGGAATGCTTACCCTTTATTTGTATTTTTAGGAGCCTTGTCAGACTCTTTACTCGTTAGTAATGCTCACTAAAAAAAAAAAAAGCACACTTTAATGCTTTGCCACATTATCCTTAGGTTTCAGAAGAGCATTTTTTCTTGAAAAATTTGCAGAAAAATTTTAGTCATCACTTGTTCAAAAGTCTTAAGTCATCTTACATTTAGGAACTCTTGACTGTTATAAGATTCTCACTTAGGAATTTCTTTCCTTTAATAGGGTAGTCAGCCCAAAAAGGGGGCACTTCCCTAGATCTCTTAAGGTTAGCTCATAGGGGGCACCTTTTTGAGGTATCATTTTTATCTTAAGTTCGTCAGCCCAAGATGGGCACTTTCCTAAACATCCTCTCTTAAGGTTAGCCCATAGGGGGCACCTTTTTGATATCATTTTTATCTTAGGTTAGTCAGCCCAAGATGGGCACTTTCCTAAACATCCGTTCTCAAGGTTAGCTCATCAGGGCACTTTTTTGAGACAGTTTTATCTTAGGTTAGTCAGCCCAAGATGGGCACTTTCCTAAAAATCTATCTTAAGGTTAGTCAGCCTAAGATGGGCACTTTCCTAAAAGTTGTTCTCAAGGTCAGCTTATAAGGGCACTTTTTTGAGACAACTCTATCATAGGTTAGTCAGCCCAAAATGGGCACTTTCCTAAACATCTGTTCTCAAGGTCAGCTCATAAGGGTACTTTTTGAGACAGTTCTATCAATTTTATCTTAGGTTAGTCAGCCCAAGATGGGCACTTTCCTAAAAATCTGTTCTCAAGGTCAGCTCATAAGGGCACTTTTTAAGACAATTCAATCAATTTTATCATAGGTTAGTCAGCCCAATATGGGCACTTTTCTAAAAAGTTGTTCTCAAGGTCAGCTCATAAGGGCACTTTTTGAGACAACTCTATCATAGGTTAGTCAGCCCAAGATGGGCACTTTCCTAAAAATCTATTCTCAAGGTCAGCTCATAAAGGCACTTTTTGAGACAGTTCAATCAATTTTATCATAGGTTAGTCAGCCCAATATGGGCACTTTCCTAAAAAGTTGTTCTCAAGGTCAGTTCATAAGGGCACTTTTTGAGACAACTCTATCATAGGTTAGTCAGCCCAAGATGGGCACTTTCCTAAAAATTTGTTCTCAAGGTCAGCTCATAAGGGCACTTTTTGAGACAGTTCAATCAATTTTATCATAGGTTAGTCAGCCCAATATGGGCACTTTCCTAAAAAGTTGTTCTCAAGGTCAGCTCATAAGAGTACTTTTTGAGACAACTCTATCATAGGTTAGTCAACCCAAGATGGGCACTTTCCTAAAAATCTATCTTAAGGTTAGTCAGCCCATGAGGGGCACTTTCCTAGACTCCCGATTAGTCAGCTCATGGGGCACTTTTCGGAAATATTCTTCCAAACAGTTGCTAGTCTAACAAGACGCTTCTGTTGACAGGTAACCAACTCATAAGGGCGCTTCCTAAGTAAATTTTCTTTCCAAGGTTGCTAGTCTGATAAGACGTTTCCTATTATCATTTCTTTTACACTCTTAAACAATGCTTGATATGTTTTCTATCGCCAATTAGTCAGCCCATAAAGCACTTTTTGGGGAGGGAACATTACTCTAAATTGTTAGGACCGTGTCACCTATTTAAGAGGCAAAAAATGGTGCATTTCTTGTCTTTGTAATTAAGTTTTTCAAACTTTACTATAAAGAGGGGCAGCTGTAAACACCTCATTTTTGCCCTAAGAATGAATAATAATCAATAATAATCAATTTTCAATTTTTCCAATTTTTCTAATTTTTCCCTAATTTAGCATAAATAATTAAAAATATTCAAAAAAATAAAAATAAATAGGAAAAAACATCAATTTTGAAAAATGATTTCAGAAATGGCAATAATAAATAATAAATAATTTTTACAAATTTTTGAAATTTCAAAAAATACAAAAAAATAAAAAAAATCGCATTGCATATATGCAATTTGCGAAATAAACAAAATCAGGAAAATGGGCTAGCTCAGCTGGTCCGAGCTGTGGCTAAGCGGGTGCGAGGTCGCGGGTTCGAAACGCGGGGGAAGCAGTTTCCGCGTTTTGCGATTTTTTCATTTACCCAGGAAACGTGGCAGCATCTGATTGGCTGGAGGGAACACACACGCCGGGCGCGTGATCGTCTTCTACCTCAGGTCCGAGATCGCCAGCGGAAGAGAAAATTCGAATTTCGGCCGTTTTGATTCGATTTTTTGCACAAATCCAACAGATCTTTAACAGAAATAAGATAAACATTATCTAATTGGAATCAAATCGCAACAAATCAAAGGATTTACACAAATCGGAGTTGGTTTTTTTAACCAAAAATCCGATTAGCTTCGATCGGAGGAAATCCGAGCTTATCTAGCTCGGTTTCAAGTGCCTATAAATAGGAATCGAAGGGAGGAAGCCAACATAGATCACAATTGAGAGAAAGTGAGAAAAGAGGGCAAATCGGAGAGCATCGGAGGAAACTCAAAACCGCGAGCATCGATCGGAGTTGAACCACCACCTGGGGACGATCTGGGAGCAAACCACCGCCACCATTGGATTCAGCACCCTCAAGAAGCTAGGATTCGACACCTCACCTGCTGCAAAAGACCGTTGGAACGCCGTGAACGAGCCCTCTCCGCCGCCGTGTCCGACCGATCTGACCCGATTTGACCCGATTCGACCTGACCGACCCGACCCGCTCACCGACCCGGATCCAAGTAAGTCGAATTTTCTGGATTTATTTATTTATTTTTTTCGAATTTTGTTTATTTATTTTATTTGTATTTATTTGATTTATTATTTGATTATTTATTTGTTGATTATTTATTTAGTTATTTATTTGTTTATGTTTTATTTCCATAAGTAGGAAAATATAGAAATTAGATTTTTAAGATTTAATAATGTAGAAAAAATAAAAAATAATAAAAATAAATAAAAAGAAAAATAAATAATAATAAAAATATAGATAAATAATAAAAAATATTAGAAGAAGTAATAATAAAATTTTAGATTTCAAAATAGGATAAATAACAGTCTAGGATAAAATTTTTAACAAAAATTCAAAAATCATAAAAAATCAACAAAAATCATAAAAATAATAAAAAACTATGAAAATCATGAAAACTTAGAAAAATTATAAAAAAAATAGTAGAAGAATCATAAAAATTATAAAACAAAATCATAAAAATCACAAAAATTTATAAAAATCATAAAATCATGAAAATTAAAAAAAAAATAAAAAATTCAAAAGAATCATAAAAATGAGTTTTATCACTTAGAAAAATCATTTTCTTCAAAATAAATCAAAAAATTGATGTTTTCCCTAAAAATCATTTTTCAAAAAATCAAATTAAAGCTTAGGCTTAGATTTTTTAGAAAAATCCAAAAAATGATAAAAACATAAATCAAAAGAGATTTCAAAATTAAAATTCACAAACAAACTTAAAGTTTTCATAAAAGCGAACTACGACTTATTTGATCCTGAGTAGCAGGTACGTAGGCACCCATTCGGGTCAACCCATAAAATGAAATAAAAAATCATTTTCTTGAAATAATTTAAAAACATAATAAAAAGTAACAGAAACAAAATAAAACACATTTCTAAATAAGAACAATTTTAGGAGATTAGGTGGTAACCATAAGGCTTTAATAGGTTAGCCTCCGAACTTAGAAACTCTGGTTTTCCCTTTTCCCCTTTTCAAAAACGAGAAGAGGAAATAACGACGACTAGTGGTCCAAATTAAGACTAATTCGCTCCTTTAGTCTTAATTCAATATTTCCCAACAACATTTGGGTGGCAACTCCAAAAATCAAACGAAATTCCTAACTCAAGTCGAGGATCTACATTAGATGAGCATAGGGTCTAGTCTAGATCGGATTAGGAATGGGAATTCAAAAAATTAGACTCGACAAGAACAATGAGGATTAAAAACCACAAGGACGATGTTGATCAAATGAATCATGAATTCAACTCAATTTCCAATAAAATCCCAATCAAAACACCAACATATAAATCGTGAACTTCTCCTCAAATTAATGGAATTCCATGCAAATAATGAAAGGGAAAATTGAAGGCAATATCAAGGGATAAAACCAATCAATTAGATCACATTACATGAAAGGATTTTAGATCACAAGTGATGCTAAAATCAGATAAAAAAGAACCAACCTAATCAACCCTAGATATTACACACTAGTGATGAAAAGGAAAAACAACTTAGGGAATTGATATAACTCACAATTCTCTATGTTGCAACTCACCACAATTCCAATTTGGATTGAAATTGATAAAAGTCCTATGAAATATTAGGAAACCCTAATCTCTCACATGAAAATATGTGCTACAAATTTCATAATCTATTCCCCTCAAAACCCTACTTAAAGCAAGTATTTATACTTGTTCCCTTTAGGATTAAAATGTCCACAAAATTACAACTATGCCCCTTTAGGGTAGCTGGTCCTAAAAATACCAATTACAACCAAATAAAAATGTCCAAAAAACTTACAACATAAATTGTTCCAAGAAAATAACAAAATAAAAAAATAGTCTTCTCAAGTCGATTCTTCAAATCAACTCGTCGGTGCAACTCATCTTTGGTTTAGGTCGATCTATGAATAACCCATAAGCTGAGATTTAGTGAGTTTGTGATAGGAATCAAAATC
Organism: Laguncularia racemosa; assembly: GCA_037954665.1. Taxonomy (NCBI): domain Eukaryota; kingdom Viridiplantae; phylum Streptophyta; class Magnoliopsida; order Myrtales; family Combretaceae; genus Laguncularia; species Laguncularia racemosa. The sequence goes on along the minus strand of JBBMOL010000141.1, from coordinate 837,426 downwards.
CGACAAGACCTATCATTAGGGCAAGAACTAAAGGATTTCGAATCTTGGTGATGAAGGCCCATTTTGAGCAAATCGACCCTGGAATTATTCGTTTACTAACCTCTTTTATCTTATTCATGTATTTTATATTCCAATAGGAAAACTTATCATATTTTATGGGGCGATGAATAAACTCACTCAAACTCAGTTTGTGGGTTATCCATGGACCGACTTGAACCAGCGATGAGTTAGGCACGAATCTTATGGAAGAGCTCGCATGATGAAGACTATTTTCTTTTATTTTGTTATTGTTATTTGGACTATTTTATGTTGTATTTTCTTTTTGGACACTTTCATTTTGATTGTAATTTCCATTTAGGATCGGCCACCTTAAAAGTGGCATAGTTGTAATTTTTGTCCATTTTCTAACCCTAAGGGTGGCAAGTATAAATACTTGCTTATAGTAGGGTTTGAGGAGGCCATTTTGCATATTTGAAACATACACTTAACGTGTGGGAATTAGGGTTCTTCCTAGTTCATTTTCTCTTATCAATTTCAATCCCAAGAATTGGACTTGTGGCGAGTGCAACAAGGGGAAATTGTGAGTCATATCAATTCCTTCTTTGTTGTTTTTCATTTCATCTCTAGTGAGTCATATCTAGGGTTGAATTGGAAGTTTCTTGGTCAGATTTTTTATTGCATTTGTGATCAATTATCTTGTTTAAGGTTGATTACTTTAGTACTTGATCTTACTATCACATTGGTGGCGTGAATTAGTGCTTGTGTTGGAAGAGGATAAATCACGATTTTGGTTCTTTTCTTCTTCATATATTTCACGTGGAATTCACTTGATTTTATTATTATTTAGTGAAGTTTATCATTATTGGATTGTGATTACATCATTGGACCTTTGGATTTCACCAAAATTCCAATAGGGTATACGCAATTTCCATTCCAATTGGACTAGTTTTGTATGTGAGTTGGGGTTTGTTTTCTTTGATTCATTTGATTGTGCTTGGACTTGGTTTTGAGCACATCATCTTTTGGTATCAGAGCAATCTATTTTGGATACTTAAGATTGATCACATCCCCGTTGGAAGAATTGGTTATAAACATTGAGATTTGGTACCATTGTTCATGTGATTGGGACTAGTTTGATTGACATTGTTTCTTTGTCTTTCAAATTGGTTTTGAATGTACTTAATCTTGGTTTGAGGCACATCATAATTTTGGTATTAGAGCACAAGTTAAGAGAAGGGATTAAGTGTTGGTTGAATTCTTGATCATCGCGCTCAATTAGTGTTCTTTATATTGTGATCCAAAATTGTGTATTGTCAATTGAGTTGCGGAATTGTCTTGATTGAGAATTGAATTTGCTGCTTGTTGAAGTTGAATTAAAGGGCTTGTTGTAGCTTCTTGTGGTTGATCATTCTCGTGGAAGGGAAGAAGAGTAGAAGTGTGTTATTAATTCAAATTTCCGAATTTGAAATTTACCCCATCCATACTATAATTGATTTATTGTTTGAAGAAGCTTGTGGAGTGTGTTATGTGAATCCTTATGCAATTAGGAATTGGAGGAGTGCAATTTTCCAGATTTGCATTGTGTGGAAGGATAAGCATCAATTTGAAATTCAAATACCTTCTTTAAGTTTGAAAGCAATTCATTGATTAGCATTGAATAAGTGTTATTTGAATTTGATTTTTTTTTTACCATTTGTGGAGAAGGTTGCATTTAGTGGAGTGATTACAAATTTGAATTTTGTTGCTACCATTGCTTGTGGTTTACAGTGTGAATTGGAGTTGTATAGTGGCAAGGAAGTGTATACTTTGAAGTATTGTGTGTAGAGTTGTGCTTAAAAAAAAAATATTGTGGAGGTTGTTGCATCGTGGTTGTATGTGTATGAATTGTGGTGTAAAAAGGAGTATTAAATTGTTGGTGTTGTGTTTGTGTGTTGAGTGAGGGAATTGCCATTTGTGAATTTCTGGAAGTTGTGTGGAGTAAGGTGCTGCACATTAAGGTTAAAGTGTGAGTGTGTAGTGCATGAATAGAAAACCATAAAAGTAAAAAGTGGTGTTTCAATTGTAAAGTGCATGCATTTTCAGAAATTGGAGAAATCACAATTGTAATTTTCAAATTTGAATTCAAAATTGAAGTGTGAATTAAGAACTTAATTTGAAATTTCAAAACACACATTAAGTCGTAGTTTAATTGTGTGTCATTTAAATTTGAAATAGCTTCTTACCATTTGTGGAATTGTGCACTTATTGAATTCCATTTTTGAATTAGAAAGTTGAGCTACCTTTTTTGTGTTGGAGTTGCGGTTTGGTATTTGTGTGGAAGTGGGGAAAAGTGTACCATGGCTTGAGGAGGAATTGTATGTAGTGTTATATTTTTTTTTGTAAATTTAGTAAAGGGTGTTAACATTTGGTGTTGGTTGTTATATGTGTTGTTAAGCTACTTGTTGTTGGTGGCATGAACATTGTTGAGCCGTGAGCAAAGGGGAAGTTGTGTGGTGGTGAATGGTGTGTTGTGTATGTGTTTAATTGCTGCCAATTGTGTATTTAAGTGGTGAGAAGTTAAGGCAAGAAAAAGGAAAGTGAGTAATAGAATTTGAAATTCAAACAAGTCATTAAAGTGTGAAAGTAATTGAACTAGTTACTTAAATACTTGTTGTTGAATTTAATTCTATCTACTTGAAAGTAGTTGAGTGTACTTCATTTGCGGCTTAGTTGTGTACTTAAACCTTGGGAGTGTGAAGATAATTATTGTATTGTTGGATTTGAGCATAATCATGTCTAGTGAAATGTTTCATTATGCTAATGTATTGAGTCGGACATTGACTACATTTACTACTAAGGATAACGAACAAAGGGAAAACTTGTTCCATATTTCTAGTAAGGTACAAGGAAATTTATGTGTCCTTATAGTTGATGGTGGTGGTTGTACCAATGTGGTAGCAGCATCGTTAGTGTCAAAATTAAAACTTGCTACTACTTTACATCCTGAACCATATACATTACATTGGTTGAATGATCATGATAGTCTTTGTGTGACCTAAAGGGCTAGGGTACCCTTCAATATAGGGGACAAGTACTGTGATGAGCTTGAATGTGATATTCTTCCTATTTGTACATCCCATATATTACTTGGTAGACCATGGTTATATGACAGGATGGTATTACATGATGGATATAGAAATACTTATATGTTTAAAAAGGATGGTAAACGTATAGTATTGAACCCTATGTTGCCATCAGAGGTCTAGAAGATGCAAAGACAAATGAAACAACCGTAACAGATTCTTGAGAATCATAGCCACATGATCAAACCTTTAGAGGGTTAAACTGTGCAGATGCAGGTATGCCAACCTTCAAAGGTTCTTGAGGGCTCTAGTGACACGAGCCAACCCTTAGAGCATAAAATTTGTCAGACACAGATATACCAACCTTTAGAGGATCCTGATGACAATAGTTAGATGAGTAGACTACTAGAGGACCAAACTGTTCAGGGTCAGTTATGTTCTCCTTTAGAGATACTAGAGGTTCATGAGCAGTTGAGTAAACCATTGGAGGATTCTGAGGATCAGAGTCAGATGAGTCTATCATCAGAGAGCCGGAATGTTCAGAGACACTTGTGTTCACCTTCAGAGGTTTCAGAAGGCAATGAGCAGTTGGGCCAACCATTAGAAGACCATGAGGATCGGTGACATATAGATGAGTTAGAAAAGGAGGAAACAATATCAGTGAAATGGGTTGAGATAGGGGATACCTCGGTGGATAATGGGTCATTATTTGTGTTGCAGATGAGGTACATCCTGGAAATGGGGGAGAGAAAACAATTACCACCTGTAGTATTTCAGATATTGGGATTCTGTAGAGATACTTCTTGAGATGGATTGCTAGGAGAAAACAAAGTCTCTATTGCATTTGATCTGCCAGATTTGAGGACAAATCTTTTTTAGGCCTGAGGAGATGATAGGAATCAAAATCTGATAAGACCTATTATTAGGGCAAGAACTAAAGGATTTCAAATCTTGGCAATAAGGGCTCATTTTGAGCAAATCGACCTTGGAATTATTCATTTACTAACCTCTTTTATCTTATTTATGTATTTTATATTCCAACAGGAACACTTATCATATTTTATGGGGCGATGGACAAACTCACTCAGACTCAGTTTGTGGGTTATCCATGAACCGACTTGAACCGACGATGAGTTGGGTCGACGAATCCTATGGAAGAGCTCGCATGATGAAGACTATTTTCTTTTATTTTGTAATTGTTATTTGGACTATTTTATGTTGTATTTTCTTTTGGGACACTTTCATTTTGATTGTAATTTCCATTTAGGACCGGCCACCTTAAAAGTGGCATAGTTGTAATTTTTGTCCATTTTCTAACCCTAAGGGTGGCAAGTATAAATACTTGCTTATAGTAGGGTTTGAGAAGGCCATTTTGTAGATTTGAAACATACACTTAATGTGTGGGAATTAGGGTTTTTCCTATTTCATTTTCTCTTATCAATTTCAATCCCAAGAATTTGAATTATGGCGAGTGCAACAAGGGGAAATTGTGAGTCATATTAATTCCTTCTTTTTTTTTTTTTATTTCATCTCTAGTGAGTCATATCTAGGGTTGAATTGGAAGTTTCTTGGTCAGATTTTTTATTGCATTTGTGATCAATTATCTTGTTTAAGGTTGATTACTTTAGTACTTGATCTTACCATCACATTGGTAGCGTGAATTTGTGCTTGTGTTGGAAGAGGATAAATAACGGTTTTGGTTCTTTTCTTCCTCATATATTTCACATGGAATTCACTTGATTTTATTGTTATTTAGTGAAGTTTATCATTATTGGATTGTGATTGCATCATTAGACCTTTGGATTTCACCAAAATTCCAATAGGGTATATGCAATTTCCATTCCAATTGGACCAGTTTCGTATGTGAGTTGGGGTTTGTTTTCTTTGATTCATTTGATTGTGCTTGGACTTGGTTTTGAGCACATCAGTTTGTCCATTGCCCTATAAAGCCAGATGAGTGTGCCTACTGGAATATACAATACATAAGTAATAGAAAAGAGGTTAGTATATAAATAATTCCAAGGTCGAGTTGTTCAAAAAGGATCCTCATCGCTAAGATTTGAAATCCTTTGGTTCTTGCCCTAATGATAGGTCTTGTAGGATTTTGATTCCTATCATCTCCTTGGGCCTTAAAATGATTTTTCCTCAAATCTGACAGACTAAATGCAGTGAAGAATCTATATCCTCCTAGCAAGTCATCTGAAGAAGTATCATTGCAGGATCCCAATATCTGAAATACCACAGGGGGTAATTGCTTTCTCTCCTCCATTTCTAGGATGTATCTCATTTGCAACACATGTAATGATCCATTATCCACTAAGGTTTCCCCTTTTTCAACCCGTTCCACTGATATTGTTGCCTCCTTTTCTGATTCACCTATATGTCACTAACCTTCATGGCCCTTTAATGGTTGGCTCAACTGCTCATAGCCCTCTAAAACCTTTGAAGGTGGACACAATTGTCTCCGAATAGTCTGGCCCTCTAGTGATGAGCTCATCTGACTCTGACCCTTAGAATCCTCTAGAGGTTTACTCAATTGCTCATGAACCTCTGGAACCTTTGAAGGTGAATACAACTGCTTCTGAATAATTTGGTCCTCTGGTGGTCGGCTCATCTGACCATGACCCTTAGGATCCTCTGATGGTTGGCACATTTATGTCTGAAAAATGTTGTCCTCTCTATGTTGGCTTATGTAACTACGAGCCTTAAGAACCTCTGAAGGTTGGCATGTCTGCTTCTGCATAATGTGGCCCTTTGAAGGTTAGTTCATGTGGTTATGGTTCTTAGGAATCTCTAATGGTCTACGGATTTGTTGTTAAACCTTTTGGACCTTTGAAGGTGACATCGGATTCAGAATGATGTGTTTACCCTCTTGTTGGAATACATATGTATTCCTAAAGCCATCATGTAAGACCCTCCTATCATATAACCATGGCCTGCTAAGCAATATATAGGATGTACGCATAGGAAGAATATCACATTGAAGCTCATCACAGTACTTATCCCCTATATTGAAGGGTACCTTAGCCTTTTAGGTCACACAAAGACTCTCCTAATCATTTAACCAATGTAATGTATAGGGTTTTGGGATGCGGGGTAGTTTCAAGTTTCAATTTCGATACTAATGATGCAGCTACAACATTAGTACAACTACCACCATCAATAATAATTACGCACAAGTTTTCTTATACCCTACAAGAAGTATGGAACAAATTTTCTCATTGTCCATATCAATGGTTAGAGAGGAAGTCAATACTTGATGTACCAAAGTAGTAGAAGTATGTACATCATTTGGCATGGTTATTAACTAACTTCAACAAGTTAACAACACACTTCACTATAAGCACCACAACAACACACCCTTACACACCCATAGTGCTCACACACACAACCAATACAAGAAATGATTATTGTCACTTAAAGTAAAGTTAAATAAATGAAGTACACATAATCACTTCCAAGTAGTTAAGAATTAAATTCAACCACAAGTGTTTAAGTAATGAGTTCAATTACTTTTACACTTTAATTACTTGTTTTAATTCAAATTCTACTACTCAACTTTCCTTTTCTTTCCTTGGTTTCACACAATTAAACTCACAATATGTAGCACCTTAACACAAACACAAATGCATAACTTCACAGCACCACACACACTTCCCTTGCTTACGGTCACTACCACTTACACCACTTGCAATACTCCTTTTAACAACACATATAAACACGACGCCACACATACACCCTTTACACAATGCACAATGCCACACACACAACTTCTTCACTAAATATACAAAACACAAGACCACACATATACACCTTCAACTCACGGTGCAATTCTCCACTTCTACATAAGTTATCAAACCGCAAATTTAACAATCAAGGCAGCTCAAATTCAAATTCAAATGGAGTTCAATAATTGCAATATTCCACAAATGGTAAGAAGCTATTTCAAATTCAAATGGACACACAATTACTCAATCACTTAATTTGTGTTTTGAAATTCAAATTGCTTCCTTAACTCACACCTCAATTCTGAAAATACAAATCTAAAAATCACAATTACTACTCTTCAATTTCCAAAAATGCACTACAACAATTCACTCTTCTCCACTTGATCACAAAGGATGAGCAACCCTTACTCCTCATGGTCCACTTCAAGAACACTTCACACTCACGGCCAATTCTCAAGGAAGCTAAGAATGTTACAAGTACTCTAAATTTACAACAACTAACAACAATGATAGCACTTCAACAACACAAAGAAATAACTCAACTCCACTTCACAATTCGGATCACGGTGCTAACTCAATAACCCCTAATTTCTGAATTCAAAAATCAATTAACCCATTTTCACAACCACAAGCTCTGATACCAAAAAGATGATGTGCTTAAAACCAAAGTTTAAGCACACACAAACCAAGTTTGAAAGACAATTAGACAATGTCAATAAACTAGTTAATCAAATGGCGTAAATTCTCAATGCTTGTAACCAATTCTTCAAATGTTGACGTGATCAATGATGAATATCCAATTGTGATTAGCTCTGATACCAAAAGATGATGTGCTTAAAACCAAAGTCTAAGCACACACAAACCAAGTTTGAAAGCCAATTAGACAATGTCAATTAACTAGTTAATCAAATGGCATAAATTCTCAATGCTTGTAACTAATTCTTCAAATGTTGATGTGAATAATAATGAATATCCAATTGTGATTAGCTTTGATACCAAAAGATGATATGCTTAAAAGGGACTCTAAGCATATGCAAATAATCCAATTAAACTACTCCTAAATGACAAGATCACAACTGGTTCAAATTGGATCAAAATTGCTTGAACCTTAAATTTCCAAGGTGATCAGATTAATAAGAACAATGAGCATTAAAAACCACAAGGATGATATTGATCAAATGAATCATGAATTCAACTCAATTTCCAATAAAATCCCAATAAAAACACCAACATATAAATCGTGAACTTCTCCTCAAATTGATGGAATTCCATGCAAACAATAAAAGGGAAAATTGAAGGCAATATCAAGGGATAAAACCAATCAATTAGATCACATTACATGAAAGGATTTTGGATCACAAGTGATGCCAAAATCAGATAAAAAAGAACCAACCTAATCAACCCTAGATATTACACACTAGTGATGAAAAGGAAAAACAACTTAGGGAATTGATATAACTCACAATTCTATATGTTGCAACTCGCCACAATTCCAATTTGGATTGAAATTGATAAAAATCCTATGAAATATTAGGAAACCCTAATCTCTCACACGAAAATATGTGCTACAAATTTCAAAATCTATTCCCCTTAAAACCCTACTTAAAGCAAGTATTTATACTTACTCCCTTTAGGGTTAAAATGTCCACAAAATTACAACTATGCCACTTTAGGGTAGTCGGTCCTAAAAACACCAATTACAACCAAATAAAAATGTCCAAAAAACTTATAACATAAATAGTTCCAAGAAAATAAAAAAAATACAAAAATAGTCTTCTCAAGCTGATTCTTCAAATCAACTCGTCGGTCTAACTCATCTTCGGTTTAAGTCAGTCCATGGATAACCCACAAGCTAAGTCTTAGTGAGTTTGTCCATTGCCCTATAGAGCTAGATAAGTGTGTCTGCTAGAATACACAATACATAAGTAATAGAACAAAGGTTAGTATATAAATAATTTTGGGGTTAAGTTATTCAAAAAGGACCATCATTACCAAAATTTGAAATCCTTTGGTTCTTGCCCTAATGATAGGTCTTGTAGGATTTTGATTCCAATCAACCACCATCAACAATAATGACACATAGGTTACCTTGTAACCTATAAGAAATATGGAACAAAATTTCCCTTTGCTCATCATTGTCAGTAGTAAAAGAAGTCAACGTCAAGCGCAATACATTAGTTGACAAAAACATTTCACTTGACATGATTGTGTTTAAATCCAAAGCACAAGAATACAACTCGACACTTCATGGTTCAATCAAGCAACCATGACAAGAAATACTTCTTGCCACTTCAATTATAGTAAAATAAATGAAGCACAAATAATCACTTCTAAGTAGTTAAGTTATTAAGTTCAACTAGCAAGTGTTTAAGTAATGAGTTTCAATTACTTTCACACTTTAATGCTTTTTTTTGAATTCAAACTTTACTACTCAATTTTCCTTTCTCACCATGGTTTCACACCCACAATTAGTCTTAATGTGTAGCACCTTACACTACACACAACTCCACAAATTCACACCGCCACACACACTTCACACATACACAGTGCAACCGACTCACCACAACACCACTACACATTGCAATCAATACCTTCACCTTAACACACACACAACACTTCAAAGTATACACTTCCTTGCTACAACACAACTCCAATTCGCCACTCACACAACACAATTTACACCGCAATCTACAAACAAAGGCACTAACAAAATTCAAATTTAAATTACTCCACTAAATGCAAACTTCTCTACAAATGGTAAAAAATAATTCAAATTCAAATAACACTTATTCAATGCTACTCAATGAATTGCTTCAAACTTAAAGAAGGTGTTTGAATTTCAAATATCTTCCTATACTTCCACGTAATTTCAAATCTAGAAATGGTAAATTGTATTCCCCAATTCCGAAATCAACAACACACAATTCACTATCACACTCTTCTAATCTTCAAATGATCACTTTTCTCAAAGGATCACAAGATCACTTCCCCTAAATCAATCACGGTTAACTCAAGAAATAAGGAAATCACAATTGCTCAACGTCTGCAACAACAAGCAGTAACTACAACTCCTCAACAACACAATTAAACAACTCAATCTCCACTTCATAATTTCGGATCAAAATGCTAATTGAAGAACCCTAAAATTCTGAAATCTCAATTGCACAAATCCCTTCTCACAACCAAAGCTCTAATACCAAAAGAGATGATGTGCCTAAATGATCAAATTCAAGCACATGAAACCAATTGAAGAATCACTTCAACAAATCCCAAAAATGGCGTGAAGAACAATTTCCAAATGAACCCTAACTGTATGAACAACTTACTCTGATACCAAATTATGATGTGCTTAAGTGATCAAATTCAAGCACATGAAACCAACTGAAGAACCACTTCAACAAATCCTAAAAATGGCAAGAAGAACAATTTCCAAATGATCCCTAATTGTATGAACAACTTGCTTTGATACTAAAAGATGATGTGCTTCAAATGATTCAAGCACATAACATACTCCAATAGGAGTGAACAACAATAACAACCAACAACAATTAGCTTGATTAACCACTTCACAAATTCACCCTAATTCACGAAAAATGGAAGCCAAATGGATATATGAACAATCAATTATAAGAATGTCAACGGTTAATAAAGGAAAAGAACTAAGATTTCAATTCAAATTGAAATGTTTCAAATATGAAAATAGAACCCTAAATTCATGTGAACAAAATAAGGAACCACGATAGGAATTAAAATCTGTCAAGACCTATCATTAAAGCAAGAGTCAAAGGATTTCAAATCTTGGTGATGATGGCTCATTTTGAGCAAATCGGCCTCGGAATTATTTATAAATTAACCTCTTTTCTATTTTTCTTGTATTGTGTTTTCCAACAGGAAAACTTATCATACTTTACAGGGCGATGGACAAATTCACTAAGACTTAGCTTGTGGGTTATCCATGGATCGACCTAAACTGGTGATGAGTTGAGCCGACGAATCCTATGGAAAATCTAGCGTGATGAAGACTATTTTTATTTATAATTATTTTTTTGGACTATTTATGTTGTAATTTTTCTTTTGGGACACTTTCATTTGCTTGTAATTGTCTTTTAGGACCGACCACCTTAGAAGTGGCATAGTTATAATTTTGTAAACTTTTTAACCCTAAAGGGAGTAAGTATAAATACTTGCTTAAGTAGGGTTTTGAGGAGGCCAATTTTCATATTAAACACATTCACTTTACGTGAGAGAGCTTAGGGTTTCCTTAGTTCAATTTCCTCTTATCAATTTCAATCCTAAGAGTTGAGATTGTGGCGAGTGCAACAATTGAAATTGCGAGTTATATCAATTTCTAATTGTTGTGTATTCTTTTCTTCTCTAGTGTGTAATATCTAGGGTTGGATTGAATCATTTCTTGGTCAAATTTGAGTTAGTTTGATTCGAAATAGTGTGCTTGTTTTGAGTACTTAATTTACTTGTTATTAAACATCATCAATTGCTTATCATTTGAACTGTGAATTACTTTCTATAAAGGGGGATCTTGGAATTGATTTTGTTGTTGATCTTGGATTCACGTGGTATTTCAAGATTAATTAGTGCGTTTTGAGGGTTTTGAATCATTGTGATTGATTAATTCATTAGTTATTAAATTTGGATCTCCTTGCAAGCCATTAGGAATCACACAATTCCTAGCTTGTTGAATTGGATTTGATTTAGTGCAATTAGGATTGGTTTTTGTTCCATTTGATTGTGCTTAATCCCCTTTTAGGCATATCGTCTTTTTGGTATCAGAGCCATTTGATTACTAGTTTGATTGTCTTTTAGTTTGGTTTTGCATGTGCTTAATCTTGGTTCTAGGCACATCATAATATGGTATCAAAGCTTGAGGTTGTGAGAAGGGTTGTTTGATTTTGAATTTCGAAAATTTAAGGTTCATGTTCTTACATCTTCAATTCCGAAATTGGGAGTAAATTGAAATTGTTGTTATAATTGCTTGAAGTGGTGTGATTTGTCTTAAGTAGAAATTGAACTTGCTACTTGCTGGAGTGATTTTTGAGTACTTGTTGAAGCTTCTATGTTGTGGACTTCACCGTGAAGGAAGAGGAAAGCTAGTGCATTTCGAAGGCAATTTCAAAAGTGCAATTGTGTAGGGAGAAAAATTGTGATCCTTACATTGTTTGTTTTCGGAAAATTAGAGGAGTAAATGAGCATTTCTAGATTTGAGTAGTGTGGAAGATTTGCAAATTATTTGATTTTCAAAACAAACATTAAGATTGAAGGAGTTAATGTGTGTTTGTTTGAATTTGAAAATTACTTCTTACCAATTGTGGAAGGGTTGCAATTAGTGAAGTGGTTTGATTTTCAAATTTGAATTGTTACTATTTTGGTGTATAAGTTGTGGTTTACTTTAGTGTTTTTAGTGGTAAAACTTGTATGTTTGGGAGTGTGAACCATAGAGTGTGTATAGGGTTGTATTTTCCAAAAATTGCGAAGGTTTGTGCATTTCGGTGTAGATTATTTTTTGTGTGAATTCGTGGACAATTGTAGTAGGCGTGAGTGAAGTAGCACCATTGGATAAGAGTAGTAGAGTGGCAGTGGATTTTGATTATTTTGTTTTTGTTGAAGTACTATACATTGTGGTAGATTGTAGTGTGAAATCAAAATAAGAAAAGGAAGGTTAAGTAATAGAATTTAAAATTCAAAAAAGTCATTAAAGTGTGAAAGTAATTGAACTAGTTACTTAAGCACTTAGAGTTGAATTTAAATTCTATCTACTTAAGAGTAGTTGTGTGTGAGTACTTCATTTGTGGTGTAGTTGTGTACTTGAGCCATGGAAGGTGTAAGGATTATTATTGTGGTGTTGAATTTAAAACACAACAATGTCTAGTGAGATGTTTTAATATGCTAATGTGTTATGCCAAACATTGACTACATTTGCTACTAAGGATGAAGAACAAAGGGAAAACTTGTTTTATACTTCTTACAGGGTATAGAACAAGTGGTGTGTGAGAACTTCATTTGTGGTGTAGTTGTGTACTTGAGCCGTGGAAGGTGTAAGGATTATTATTGTGGTGTTGAATTTAAAACACAACAATGTCTAGTGAGATGTTTCAATATGCTAATGTGTTATGCTAAACATTGACTACATTTGCTACTAAGGATGAAGAACAAAGGGAAAACTTGTTCTATACTTCTTATAGGGTACAAGGAAATTTGTGTGTCTTTATAGTTGATGGTCGTAGTTGTACCAATGTAGTAGCCGCATCGTTAGTATCGAAGCTGAGACTTCCCACCACTCTACATTCTAAACCATATAAATTGCATTGGCTTAGTGATCAGGGGAGTTTGCATATGACCCAAAGAGCTAAGGTACCATTCAGTGTAGGGGATAAATACTTTGGTGAGATTAAGTGTGATATTTTACCAATGTGTGCATCTTATATATTGTTTGGCAGGCCTTGGTTATATGATAGGAGGGTCTTATATGATGGCTTCAGGAATACTTATGTATTTTAGAAGGAGGGAAAACGAATTATTCTAAATTCGATGTTGCTTTCAGAGGTTCAAAGGGTTCAGCAACAAATTAGTAGACCATCAGAGGGCCATGAGCAGTTGAGCTAACCCTTAGAGTACAAAATTTGTTAGACATAGATGTGCCAACCTTTAGAGGATCCTGATGATCATAGTCAAATAAGCAGATTACTAGAGAACCAAACTATTCAGGGACAGTTGTGTTCACCTTTAGAGATATTAGAGGCTCATGTGTAGTTGAGTAAACCATTTGAAGATTCTGAGGGTCAGAGTATGATGAGCATATCATTAGAGAGCCAAACTATTCAGAGACAGTTGTGTTCACCTTCAAAGGTTTTAGAGGGCAGTGAGCAGTTGGGCCAACCATTAGAGGGCTATGAGGATCGGCACCATATAGATGAGTTAGAAAAGGAGGAAACAATATTAGTGGAACGAGTTGAGATAGGAAAGACCTCAGTGAATAATGGATCATTATTTGTATTGCAGTTGAGATACACCCTAGAAATGGAGGAGAGAAAACAATCACCCCCTATGGTATTTCAGATATTGGGATTTTGCAGTGATACTTCTTCAGGTAGCTTGTTAGGAGGAAACAGAGTCATTACTGCATTTAATCTATCAAATTTGAGGAAAAATCTTTTTGAGGCCCAAGGAGATGATAGGAATCAAAATCCGTCAAGACCTATCATTAAGGCAAGAGCCAAAGGATTTCAAATCTTGGTGATGATGGCCTATTTTGAGCAAATTGACCCTAGAAATATTTATAAATTAACCTCTTTTCTATTATTCTTGTATTATGTTTTCCAATAAGCAAACTTATCATATTTTACAGGGCAATGGACAAACTCACTAAGACTCAGCTTGTGGGTTATCTATAGACCGACCTAAACCGGTGATGAGCTAGGCTGATAAATCCTATGGAAGAGCTGGCTTGATGAAGACTATTTTTATTTATAATTATTTCTTTAGACTATTTATGTTATAATCTTTCCTTTGGGACACCTTCATTTGCTTGTAATTGTCTTTTAGGAACGGCTACCCTAAAAGTGGCATAGTTGTAATTTTGTGAACTTTTTAACCCTAAAGGGAGCAAGTATAAATACTTGCTTAAGTAGGGTTTTGAAGAGGCCAATTTTCATATTAAACACATTCACTTTATGTGAGAGTGCTTAGGGTTTTCCTAGTTCAATTTCCTCTTATCAATTTCAATCCCAAGTGTTGAGATTATGGTGAGTGCAACAATTAAAATTGTGAGTTATATCAATTTCTGATTGTTGTGTATTTTTTTCTCTTTAGTGTGTAATATCTAGGGTTGGATTGAATCATTTCTTGGTCAGATTTGAGTTAGTTTGATTTGAAATAGTGTGCTTGTTTTGAGTACTTAATTTACTTGTTATTAACCATCATCAATTGCTTATCATTTGAACTGTGAATTGCCTTTTTATAAAAGGGGGTCTCAGAATTGATTTTTTTGTTGATCTTGGATTCACGTGGTATTTCAAGATTAATTAGTGTGTTTTGAGGGTTTTGAATCATTGTAGTTGATTAATTCATTAGTTATTGAATTTGGATCTCCTTGCACTCCATCAGGAATCACGCAATTCCTAACTTGTTGAACCAGATTTGATTTAGTGCATTTAGGATTGGTTTTTGTTCCATTTGATTGTGCTTAATCCCCTTTTAGGCACATCATATTTTTAGTATCAAAGCAATCTAATTTAGATACTTAAGATTAATCACATCCTCATTTGAAGAATTGGTTATAGACATTGAGAATTGACGCCATTTGGAAGCTAGTTTAATTGACATTGTTCGATTATTTTTCATATTGGTTTTACATGTGCTTAATCTTGGTTCTAGGCACATTAAACCGACATATAGCACCTAGATATGACTCACTAAGTACAATTTGTAAAACAGAAAGAAATGATTAATATTACTCACAATCACTCAAGTTGGTTCTCACCATAATTTCAATGATGAAACTGATAAGAGATCAATTGCAATGTAAGGGGACTCCTCATGGCAACAAGGGTGTGTTTTTCCAATTTCCAAAAGTCTCCCTAAAAAACCCTAGTTAGCAAGTATTTATACTTGCTCCAATTAGGGTTGAAATATGATAGGAATCATTTTTACGATTCCTGTAGTAGGAAAACCTAACTTGGATGCATGGTCCTAGAATTCACTTATGATTACATCTTTTCTAATAATGCTTTATTTTATCACTATTAGCAGGTTCATTTGTCAGTTTTATAGGATGGCCGAATTGCATGCACTAAAGGATCAAGTTGTGGGACATTCTTAGAGTTACATCCAACAGTCCACAAATTTGCTCAATCAAGTGAGGAACTAGCCATTTGAAGACCATTTATGCTTGTAATTGTTATTGAGAAATGAACACTTTATTTGTCCTTTGTATTTTTCTTCTTGGAGTCGGCCACTATTGTGGCATCTTTGTAAGGTTTCTAGTGTTTTTACCCTAATAGGAGCAAGTATAAATACTTGCTAACTAGGTTTTTTGAGGGGACAATTTTTGACATCAAAGAAACACACTTTTGTGCCGTGGAAGAGCTTGTTCTTCACGCCATTTAGCTCTTATCAATTTCACTTTGAAATTGTGGCGAGTAGACTTGGATTTGTTGTGAGTAATATCAATGAATTACAAGTTGATCCTAATTCCAACTAGTGCATCATATCTAGTAAGGAATTAGTTAATTTATGTTGTTCTTGTTACACGCAATTAGGGTTCCTTGTTCATTACATGGTTCACGTCATTTGTTAGTTGAAAGTTGGAATTCAATTATGTTGTTATTGGATTGGTCCTTATCTCATTTAGTACATGCTATTTTTTGGTATTTTTCTTCAACTTATCACGCCATATTTGTGGAATTGTCTAGTTAATTTGTCAATTGGAATGTATACATTGTACTTTAGATTTTAGGCACATCATATTTGGTATTAGAGCTTATGGTTTAAGAGGAGGGAATTTACAATTTGAATTAGGAAATTAGGGTTCTTGAGTTTAGGACCTTGATCCGAATTGTTGAAGGGAACTTGAGTTATTTGATTGTGTTGTTGAAGTGATATAATTGTTCCTTGTTGTTGTAGACATGGAGTACTTGTAATATTCCTTGTCTCCTTGAGTTGGTTGTGATTGCTTAAGGGGAAGTGATCCTTGTGATCATTCGAGGAAGTTGAAATTTGAAGCCTAGAAGAGTGTGATTTAAAATTGTTGTAATAGGATTTTGGAAATTGAGCATTGTTGTGTGTAAATTCCAGATTTGAAATTGTGTGAAGAATAGGAAGATATTTGAAATTCAAACATCTATTAACTTGAAGTAGTCATTGAGTAACATTAAGGGTTGTTTTTTGAATTTGAATTATCTTACCTTTTGTGGAAAAGGGTGCATTTAGTGGAGTTATTTGAATTGTTGCTTGCTACCTTTGTTCTTGAAGTTTTGGTGTATAGGAGTTCCAACAAGAAGTGTTGTGTGTTAAGGTAAGGAAGTGATACATTTGAAGTATTATTGTTGTTGATTGAAGAAGTGTATCGTGTGTGTGTGTAGCGTAAGTGGCAGTATGAATTGTAGTATGTGTGTAGTGTGTGTGGCGGTATGAGTGTGTTGTAGAGTTGTGTAAAGAAGGTGCTACACGCACAGTGGATGATTATGTTTGTATCGTGAGTAGAAAGGGAGTAATAGTGAGAAATTTTAATTTCAAAAGAAAACATTAAGTGTGGAAGTTATTGTGCATTGATCACTTAAACAAATTTTGCTTAGTTGAAATCATTGATTTCATATTTGGAGAAGTATTTATTATTACTACCACTTGTTGTTGTCGTAATTGAAGTTATTGTGGTGTTGTTATATAAGTGAACCATGGGAGTGTGTGAAACTTAAAAGGGGAGTTGGTGTTTTTCTATTGAGGTGATTTGATTGTTGTGTGGCGTTGAAGTGTGGGGATGATTGTAAGGCATACTACTTTGCTTCAAGTTATCCTTGTGGTTCAATAAACCAAGTCCACAATTATGTCAAATGATAGCGTGAATGGAGGAATTGGCAATGAGGCCAATAGCTAAGTGGGTGGTGGACCAGGTCATGGGAATATAGGTGGAAGAACTCTAGATGAACAACTTCAGGACCTTACCATAATTGTTGCTACATTAACAACAAGGATTGATAGGTTGACATTGCCATAACCACCTGTGGTAAACCTTCAGGTACCACCTAGAGTAGCTCCTCAAAATGGCTATAGAGAGGGGGTAGTTGGAGGAAATATGGGGAGAAGAGTAGAAGGAGATTATCATGCTCTTGGGGAGGACAGAGATGATAATTTTGGGGTCAATCCATACCTATATAGGGAATTCAAGTCACTTCGAGGATTAGAGTATGCTAAGCTACAGATGCCTTCATTTGATGATAGGGGTTCCGCCGATGATTATTTAGATTGGGAAGACAAAGTTGAGGGTCTTTTTGAGTATTATGAGATTGACGATGATACCAGGGTGCGTCTTGCAACTGTGGAGTTCATAGGGTATGTTGCTTTGTGGTGGAAAAATCTGGTGATCAACAGGCGAAGGGATGGAGAGGCCGAAATACATACTTGGGGAGACATGAAACGAGTTTTGAGGAAGAGGTTTGTACTAGAACACTACAGGCAGGAGCTATTTATGCGTCTCTAGACATTGAAATAGGGGGGTAAAACAGTGGATGACTACGTATAGGAGTTTGAGACGCTAATGATCAAATGTGGATCAGTTGAACCTCCTCAACAAACCCTAGCACGTTTTATATCTGGGTTAAAGTATGAGATAACTTGTGTAGTTAAGCTTCAGAGATATAGTACACTTGACAAGGCTATACAGTTAGCCTTGAAAATGGAAAGATAGAGGTGATCCTATTCATTCCAAGTTACTAGGAGTGGGTCTAGTACTAATACAAAGCCTATGGGGGTTGATGGTCAGTTGGATGGGTCCAAGGGAGTAGGTGAGCATTTCAAGGTTGTAGACAAAGTTATCCCTACTATAGAAAAAGAGAAAAATGTTTTTGGGAAAAGCAAAGAGGTAGTTAGATTTGATTTGAGGCAGACAGTACAAGAGTCAACTAGTGAGAAGATGCACCAGATTAAATGTTTCAAATGCATGGGATTTGGACATATAGTTGCACAATGTCCTAATAAAAGGGTGATGACCGTCATGGAGGGTAACGAAGAAGATGATGAGGAAAAGACTGTCGAGCCTATAGATTTATCCTTGGCTTTACAAGAGTATTATGATGATGAACATGCTGAAATGCATGAGCATAAAAAGGGAGAAAATTACTTACCTATTAATGTGTTATACAAGGTTATGACCATTTCTCCAGATGCCAGGACATACGGAGGGAGAATCTATTCCACACACCTTGTCAGATTCGAGGTAACCAATGTATGCTTTTTATTGATAGTGGTAGTTGTACTAATATCATATCTACTTCATTGGTAGAAAACTTACAACTAACTACTAACTCTCATCCTAACTTGTATAAAGTGCATTGGTTGGACAATCGAGGTAGTTTGCATGTTACATAGTGAGCAACGGTACCGATTAGTATAAGAGATCGGTATAGTGATGAGATTATCTATGATGTGTTTCTTATGTGCGCCTTTCATTTATTGTTGGGTCGACCATGGCTATTTGATAGATAGGTGTTACATGATGTGATACGAACCATGCCCACGTGTGATGAAACCCAATACCAATACGTTCGGAATTGCAACCCAAGATGCCAAAACAATCAAGTGGAACTGCGACCCGTTGCCTATAGGTGAGGTAAGAACCTTGGTATATTCTGTTGACGCCACAATCGGGATGAAATACCAATTGATAAGTCGGGATGAACACCACGGAAGAAATCCGATAAGTCCAAGAGAAGTTCTTTAGAGAACCAAGAGAGGAATTCTCTCAAAATATGTTATTCAATGTTGTATGTGTGTTCTATGTTTTGTCTTTAACCCTAGCAGCTTATATTAGGGTTTACAACTCGTAATAACAAAAGCCCAAAACGACATAACATCATAAAGTCGCGAAAAAATAACAAACAGGAAATGAAAGCCGGCGGCGTAGGAGCCAGCGTAGTAGCCGCCGTAGAATGTACACCGGGTATATAGGCCGGCAGCTTAGTAAGCCGGTGTAGTACCTCTGTCGCGCGCGAATGGCAACGCCGGTTCAAGGCCGACAGCGTTGAAGCCACGTTGTCAAGGCTGGCAACTTTGACCTCCTATGCTTTGATCTCCTTGAATGACTTGTACAAATGCAAGTTCATTCTCATGGTTGCTCCAATCCTTTCTGGCTTCTTAGACATCCTTTATCAACCCGTTAAGTGCTTCCTTGAATCGTTTCGCTCGAGTTCTTATGATCGGTCCAGGTGGCACTTCAAGAGGATCCACATTCCACCTTCTGGCTTGGCTCCCATCATGGCTCTCATCATTCCCCTTCTCTTGAAAAGGATTTTTCCTCAAATCGTCGCCAACATCAAAAGGACTCAGATCGGTAACAGTAAAAGTAGCACTTACTTGATACTCACCTGGAAAATCTATCTTGTAGGCATTATCATTGATGCGCTCAAGAATTTGAAATGGTCCAACGCCTCTAGGAAGTAATTTAGATCGACATTGCACAGGAAACCGCTCCTTACGCATGTGAACCCAAACCCAGTCTCTAGGTTCAAAGATAGCTTGTTGACGACCCTTGTTGGCTTGTTTCACATACTGCTCTGTTCTTCGCTCAATGTTTAGCCTTGCCTTCTCATGGATCTGTTTAACAAATTCTGCTTTCTTCTTACCATCTAGATTAACATACTCAGAAATAAGCAGAGGTGATAAATCCAAAGGAGTTAGTGGATTAAAACCATACACAATTTCAAAAGGACTAAACTTAGTAGCAGAATGCATTGTGCGATTATAGGCAAATTCAACATGTGGCAAACAATCCTCCCAACTTTTAATGTTCTTTTTAATGACTGCCCTTAACAAAGTAGATAAAGTTCAATTTACTACCTCAGTTTGACCATCAGTCTGTGGATGACAAGTAGTAGAAAACAATAGCTTAGTTCCTAACTTAGCCCATAGGGTTTTCCAGAAGTAGCTCAAGAACTTAGCATCTCGATCCGATACGATTGTTTTAGGCATACCATGCAATCTCACAACTTCCCTAAAGAACAAATTAGCAATATTGCAAGCATCATCTGTTTTGTGGCAAGGAATGAAATGTGCCATCTTAGAAAATCTATCCACGACTACAAAAATAGAGTCTCGACCATGTCTAGACCTAGGTAATCCTAACACAAAATCTATGGAAATATCTACCCAAGGCTCATGAGGAACGGGAAGTGGGGTATAAAGTCCATGAGGTTAGACTCTAGATTTTGCTTGCTTACAAGTGACACATCGCTCACAAATCCTCTCAACATCTCGTTTCATGTGAGGCCAATAGAAGTGTTCCTACAAAACCCCTAAGGTTTTAGCTACTCCAAAATGTCCCATTAAACCTCCTCCATGAGACTCCCTCACTAATAATTCTCTTAAAGAACAATTTGGAATGCAAAGTTTATTCTCCCAAAACAAGAATCCTTCATGCTTATAAAATTTACCATGACCACTCTTCTCACAGTGCACATACTCTTCACAAAAATATCGATCAGCAGCATACAATTCTTTAATATGCTCAAAACCAAGCAATCTAGAACTAAGAGTAGAGATAAGAGCATACCTTCTAGAAAGTGCATCAGCAACATTACCTTGCCTGTAGTGGATGATATAGGGAAATGTTTCGATGAACTCCACCTAACGAGCATGCCTTTTGTTTAGCTTATGTTGTCCCTTCAAGTACTTCAAGGATTCATGATCAGTGTGGATCACGAACTCTTTTGGCCAAAGATAGTGTTGCCAAGTCTCCAGCGCTCGAACCAATGCATATAACTCCTTGTCATAAGTAGGGTAGTTCAAGGTTGCCCCACTTAGCTTCTCGCTAAACAATGCTGTCAACACCCCATTTTTGCCCTAAGAATGAATAATAATCAATAATAATCAATTTTCAAATTTTTCTTTAATTTAGCAAAAATAATAAAAATATTCAAAAAAATAAAATAAATAGGAAAAAACATCAATTTTGAAAAATGATTTCAGAAATGGCAATAATAAATAATAAATAATTTTTACAAATTTTTGAAATTTCAAAAAACACGAAAAAATAAAAAATCGCATTGCATATATGCAATTTGCGAAATTAGAAAAATCAGGAAAGTGGGCTAGCTCAACTGGTTCGGACCACGGGCTAAGGCGCGCGCAAGGGGGGCTCAGTCGCAGGTTCGAATCGCGGGGGAGGAAGTTTCCGCGTTTTGTTTTTCTTACTTATCCAGGACACGTGGTAGCCTCTGATTGGCTGGAAGGAACGCATGCACCGGGCGGGTGATCGTCTTCTACCTCGGGTCCGAGATCGCCGGCAAGAGAAAAATTCGCATTTTGGCCGTTTCGATTCGATTTTTTGCACAAATCCAACAGATCTTTAACAGAAATAAGATAAACATTATCTAATTGGAATCAAATTGCAACAAATCAAAGGATTTACATAAATCGGAGTTGGTTTTTTTAATCGAAAATCCGATTAGCTTCGATCGGAGGAAATCCGAGCTTATCCAGCTCGGTTTCAAGTGCCTATAAATAGGAATCGAAAGGAGGAAGCCATCACACGAATCAGAATTGAGAGAAAGTGAGAAAAGAGTGCAAATCGGAGGAGACCCAAAATCGCGATTGCCGACCGGAGTTGAACCACCACCAGGAGACGATCTGGGAGCAAACCATCACCACAATTGGATTCAGCACCCTCGAGAAGCTAGGATTCGACACCTCACCCGTTGCAAAAGGCCGCCGGAACACCGTGAACGAGCACTCCTCGCCGCCGTGACCGACCGATTCGACCCGACCGACCCGACCTGCGCACCGACCCAGATCCAGGTAAGTCGGATTTTCCGGATTTTTCCAATTTATTTATTTATTTCGTTTATTTATTTTTATTCCGATTTTACTTATTATTTGTTATTTATTTATTAATTTGTTGGTTATTTATTTATTTATTTGTTTATGTTTTATTTTCAATAAATAGGAAAATGTTAGAAATTAGATTTCTTTAGGATTTAATAATGTAGAAAAATAAGAAAAAATAAAAAAATAATAAAAATGTAGAAAAACAATATAAATACTAGAAAAATAATAATAAAACTTTAGGTTTTAAGATAGGATAGATAATAGTTTAGGATAAAATTAAAAAAAAAATTATAAAAATCATAAAAATCATAAAAAAACTATAAAAATCATGAAAACTCATAAAAATTGTAGAAGAATAAGGAAAAATAAAAAAGAAATAAAAAATCAGAAAAATCATAAAAAAATCGTAAAAATTACAAAAAAAAAATTAATAAAAATTCAAAAATTATAAAAATAGAAAAAAACGGGTTTTATCACTTAGAAAAATCATTTTCTTCAAATAAATCCAAAATTGATGTTTTTCCTAAAAATCATTTTTAAAAAGTCAAATTAAAGCTTAGGCTTAGATTTTTTAGAAAAAAATCCCAAAAATGATATAAACATAAATCAAAAGAGATTTTCAAATTAAAATTCACAAACCCATTAAATATTTTCAGAAAAAAGCGAACTACGGCTTGTTTGATCCTAACTAGCAGGTACGTAGGCACCCATTTGGGTCAACCTATAAAAAATGAAATAAAAAATCATTTTCTTAGAATAATAAAAAACATAATAAAAAGTAACATAAACAAAATAAAAGGCATTTCTAGATGGGAACAATTTTAGGAGACTAAGTGGTAACCGTAAGGTTTTAATAGGTTAGCCTCCGGACTTAGAAACTCTGGTTTTCCCTTTTCCTCTTTTCACAAAAACGAGAAGAGGAAATCACGACAACTAGTGGTCCAAATTAAGATTAATCCGCTCCTTTAGTCTTAATTCAATATTTCCCAACAACAGTTGGGTGGCGACTCCAAAAATCAAACGAAATTCCTTACTCAAGTCGATGATCTACATTAGATGAGCATAGGGTCTAGTCTAAATCGGATTAGGAATGGGAATTCAAAAAATAGATTCGACAGGATGGCGACTCCGCTGGGGACTCATGCTAGTAGGCTAGCCACCTGAATCTTTTCGAAGTGTTTTCTTTAAGAAATGTGTTTCAATTATTACTCTGTTACTAACTTTGTAGGGATTAGTTAGATTTTTAGTTTTCTATGGGGGGTTTGCATGCATATGTTTGTGTGAATAGATGCGATCGAACTCGGATCGTCCTAGAAACCTAAGACGGGGAGCCATTGTGTAGGTTTCGGGCGAAGTGAGTTGATTCACCATTCAGGACCGATTAGTCTACCCCACCCTATGCTTCGATATGGCCTGAGATCTATTTCTCCGAGAATGCGGGAGGTCATAGAGCTCGGGAACCAGTTAGAACCAACCTACTTGCATACATAACATCATGAGGGGTTGACAATTGATGACAATGTAATGGTTTGTTATTTTGTTCATGGAGTTCAAATTTATTTCCCTGTAATGTTTTCATAGTTCTGTTTGTAATTAGGCAATTTCTTATTGTAAATAGATGGCTAGCACCGCAGTCGACCATCTCCTCCGCAAAGAAATTCGGGTGTACAAACCTTTGGACCCAAAGTTGGTACTGGACCATTGGTTTACCTTGTACAACCCAGAGGAGCAGGTCTTCATCCAGCAAAAGATCGGCCCCATCCTCTCACTGACAAAGATAGAGGTAAATTTGCCTTTAGTCCGGGCCATGCTCCAATTATGGGAAATCGAGCCCGCTGCTTTCTTTATCGGGCCGCATGAGATCACCCCTACCCTGGAGGAGTATACCCAGTTGCTACAGGCTCCAGCACTAACCAATCAAATCTATATGCCAGACTTTGAGGCCGGGCCAGCCGGTACCTTCAGCAGATTATTAGGCATCCGTAAAACAGCAGTCAACAAAGCCCTAGCAGACTGTAATGGATATTGCATACGAATGGATGATTTGGAAGCCTGATTCATCGCCCGGAAGGATAATGGGGATAGGAAGGACATACTATGTGGGGACCCCAAAACTTATAGACAGAGAAGGGTGAACGCTTTCATCTTGACAACCTTCGCCACCATACTGTTCCCCATCGAGACCTTCTATATTCACTACCGGGTCGTAGAGCTGGTGACCCAATTTCTGGAGGGAAGATCTTACATCCCGGCTCTATTGGCTGAACAGATCCGGAACTTGAATTTCCTCAAGAAGAAAGGCTATGGGATCCTTCGCTCAAGCCTCAACCTTCTGCTGATATGGTTTGTAAGCCACCTTAAGTGCTTCGGGTTGAACATGGTCCGAAAAACCTTAGCCCAGCAGGTAGATCTCGTAAACTCATGTATAGAAAAGGTGAAGCTGCCCGACGACCTTACCAGCCACAGTTGGGTAGAGGTACTTAGAAGTTTCAGTGCTGAGGATATTCTGTGGACAGCTAGGTGGAGTTGTTGTAACAAAATCATCTTGACCTACAGAAACTTCCAAGCAGTACCTTTAATCGGAATCAGCGGATGTGTTGGATATCACCCCAACTCAGTGGTCCGCTAGTTTGGTACCATCCAAGATATAGTTTATCGGCCTTCGCTGGAAGCAGTCACCTTTGAATACCAAGATTTGAACCTGTTGGTAGCCGAGAAGTTTGCTAAGCTAGCAGAGGTCAAAGCACTTTGGGAAGCCAGAATTTAAAGCCCGAATGTGAACCTCGGGGAGTTAGATGGTGAAGTGGGAAAACACCGAGCCACCAGAGAGTTTGTAATCCGCCAGCTATATTAGACAGGGGAAAGAGCATATCGGGTTCCAGACGTCACCCAACCAAGACCAGACAAGATCAACCCAGAGACAGAAATCTACCTAGAGCAAGTCAAGGCCCGCATGGAAGTATACTTTGAAGCTGCAGATCATAAGAAAGACATCTGGAAGGGACGTTTCAAAGAATCCGACCAAAGGAACAAGGCCTTGGAAGCACAATTGGAGAAGACCCAAGCCAAAGTCAAAGAATTATAAGCTGTCATCAATGAGAAGTCTGAGCCTCCACAACAGAAGACTAAAAGAGCTAGGAAATAGATCATTATTTGTAATCTTTTATTTTGATTATCGAACTCCAAAATTTGCAATATGAATAAAAGTAAAGTTTCAATATTACATTGTCAATCAGTTGTCAACCCTTTTATTTTTAGCATCCGCGTGACACATGTATATCATTTTGCATACATTACATTAAAACAAAAAAAAACAAAATGCGCGTCCAGGTATCAAAATAGCTTCCAAGAAACCGAACCCTCCTAGAAGTCCAGTTCTCACGCGCTCAAGAACAAGAATGGCCAACAGTAGCGACAACCGCAACAACGCCAATGCTGAAGCTGCCTCGGACTCTAGGATCATGTCCCTAGAACAAACAGTCCAACAACTGGCTGCCCAGGTTCACCTCTTAACTGAAAGCATCGACCTCCTGTGCAACACTCAGCCAACCTAGGAAGAGTATTTAGGGGCCAGAAAGGGAAAAGTAGTGGAGGGACAGCCTCCGGAATATGAAGAGATCAATTCCCACCTTAACCCGGCCTTTGAATATGAGACAAAGGTCAACCAGAGGCCAACCTCCGATGACCTGAAAAGGGAAATGGAAGAGAGGCAGAAGGAGATGGAGAAGCGACTCTTCCAGCAGCTCCATGACAAGATGAAAACCATTGAAGGCCTGATGGTTTTAAACAGGCCGGAATCACCAATCTGCCAGCATACAGGGAAGAGATATACCCTGAAAAGTTCAAGACCCTAGAGTTTGAAAAGTATGACGGGACCGGCTACCCCAAAATGCATACTAGGCTATATGCCCGGAAAATGAGCAAGTATGCTCAATACGACCAACTCATGCTCCAGACATTCCAAGACAGCCTCACAGGCCCTGCACTAGTCTGGTATGCCCACCTGGACTTCAACATTGTTAACACTTGGGAGAAGTTAGCCTGGGCATTTTATGACCAATATAAGTTCAATATTGGAGTCGCCCCATCTATAATCGACTTGGGGAGTCTCCAGAAGAGACATGCTGAGCCGTTCAAGGAGTATGCTCAGCGTTGGAGAGCCCAGGCCGCTAGGGTAGCAACCCCGATATCTGAAAAGGAATTGACATCCATATTTGTCAATACCCTGGACAAGACCTACTTTTCACACCTGGTAGGCTAGACCTCATCCAGTTTTGCAAAGGTAATGGCTGCGGGATGCAGGATTGAGAATGCCATCACCACCGGTAGACTCCAAACAATGGAGCCTCCTAGGGTCACACCGACACAAAGGCCTTTAGGAGGAAACAGAGCTAAAGAGTCCATTATCAGCACAGTCCACTCTAGTAAGGCAGAAAAATCTGGGACTCGTATGACATTCCAGACCAATAATATCCCAGTCTAACAACCTACGATAGGTCATGCCCAGGCCGCCAGGGCCCCAAGGTAGTTCACTCCAATCCCCGTACTACTTAGTCAGGTCTTTGCTCAGTTGAGGGCAGACAACTTGATCAGTTTTGAGCTCCCCAATGATCGGTACAGGCCCAAGAACTTCGACTCAAACCTCAAATGTGACTACCACATGGGTCAAGAGGGGAATTCTACATATAGGTGCTGGAGGCTCCGGCACAAAATCCAAGACTTAATTGATGCAGGAATCATACAGCTGGATTTCGTGAACGCCTCAACACCCAATGTCAACACCAATCCACTGCCCAATCATAAGCCCACCATTAATATGATCACATCTGAGGAGTCGATCCCTAAAGAAGCCCCTAAGCAGAATCCGACGGAGCAATAGAAGAAGCAATCCCACCAAGCTCCAGAAGAAACACCAAAAGCACACGTTAAAAGAAGGTGGTTAGCCGGAGACCCAACGGTCGGCACTTTGGGAGAATCACATGGGAGATTTCAGTATTTGGTAAACTATTCTTATATCCCGACCGAGCAGGGGCCGCCTAGTGGATGGGGACCAAAATTTGAGAAAGAAGACAACCCGTCAAAGGAAGAGGGGAAGACTATCAACATGATCAACTCTCATCAGAAGCCCAGGGTTATACAGTGCTACAGGGGACAATCAGCTGAGGTACAAATCCCAAGAAAAAGATATGTATTCAATGTCCCGATAGTGGCGGAGAATTACAAGGCTACACCGTTCGACTATCGGGCCCTCGAACAAGAGCAACCTCCTATAGTGGGAGGCATCACCCGCTCTGGGAGATTATACGATCCAAAGTATAAAAGCCCGACTGAAGAACCTAACGTGGAAAAAGGAGAAGAAGAGGAGGGGGGACTTGCTGCATTTACAAAGATGGTCAAGGCCAGCGAATATAAGATCATGGAACAATTAAATAAAGTTCCAGCACAAATATCACTCATGGGCCTTCTCACAACATCCGAGCCCCACAGGGAAGCACTCTTTAAAGTGCTAAAACATATTCAGGTCCCAGAGGGCATCGCTACAGATAAAATAGGTCATGTGGCGGACTCCATCTTCACAATGGACCGAATAGCCTTCTCTCCGGAAGAACTAGGAGAAGAGGGGGACCAACATACCAAACCACTATTCATAGTGGTCAGGTGCAACGAAACCATTGTCTCTCGGGTACTCATTGACAACGGATCATCCCTCAACGTTTGCCCATTGGCAACGCTCGATTTGTTGGGGTTCGATCCAAGCAACATAAAACCTAGCTCCACGGTAGTCAGAGCCTTTGATGAGTCAAAGAGAGACATAGTGGGAGAGGTGAACCTACTGGTGGAAATTGGTCCACAAGTATTCCGCATCTCCTTCCAGGTCCTCGACATCCCAAGGTCTTTTAACTTGCTTTTGGGACGACCCTGGATACATGTTGTTGGAGCCATCCCCTCTAGTCTTCACCAAAGGGTCAAGTTCATTGCAAGCGGGCAGATAGTCATGGTACTGGGCGAACAAGATTACGCCATATACAAAGAGACTGCCATACCTTATATTGGGGAAGAGGGTTCAGAAGACCTGTGGTTGCAGATTTTCAATGAAGTGAACATGGTAACCAACAAGGAGGGCCATCAGTTTAAAGAGGGGCAGCATGGGACGTTTGGACTGGGGTACATTCCTACGGCCGCAGAAGAAGCGTAAGCAAGAGGTGTCAAAGGCAGAATAAGGGGGAAGCTGATCGACACCCAGATGTGCATCCCACCTCTCCAACAATCTTTCTGAAAGGCAAACATCATTCAAGAGCCTCGGATAAACAAAGAGGACGACAGCAAAGGGAAATCAACCCCCCGCACGTCCAAACAACATCTGGCTTTGAACAATTGGTTTTGTTATCCTATCAGTAGCGTTAGGTTAGCTCAAAAGTAGAGAAAAATTATTAAACAAATTTTATTGAGACTCTTTGTCAAATTCAATTGCAGTTTGTTTTCTTCTTATATATATGCTTTCACTTTCATGTTATTCAGATCTCCTACCACCGAACATCAGGGATATTTCGCGCAGGTAGAAAGTAAAAACGCTGATATCGTTTCCAACGCTGCTGGGTCAGTTGTTAAAGGCGATATCCTAGACCACGAAATAATACAAGAAAATTGGCTAAAACATGAACAAAGTAAAATCTCAATCGACGAGCCTGTGGAGATAGTAAATCTAGGAAGCATGGAAAACCCTAAGAACCTCAGAATCGGGACCAGTTTGAGTGCCGAGCAAAAATGTGAGATAACCGAGCTATTAATGGAATATGCGGATGTGTTTGCCTGGTCATATAGTGACATGCCAGGGCTAAACCAATCGATAGTGGTTCATAGGCTTCCCACAAGGGAAGATGTCAAGCCTAAAAAACAAAAACTAAGAAGATTTAGGCCTGACATCTTGCTGAAGATTAAGGAAGAAGTCAAGAAACTGCTAGAAGTAGGGTTCATTGAAGTATCCGACTACCTATAATGGGTAGCAAATATAGTCCCTGTTATGAAAAAGAATGGAAAAGTACGCATATGCGTAGACTTTCAGGACTTAAACCAAGCCATGCCAAAGGATAACTCCCCCCTACCTCTCATTGATGTTCTAGTAGACAACATTGCGGGAAACCATCTCTGCTCATTCATGGACGGTTTCTCAGGATATAATCAAATAAAAATGGCTGAAGAAGATAAAACCAAAACAACTTTCATCATAACATGGGGAACTTTCTGTTACAAAGTCATGCCCTTCGGCAACGTATCAGAGAGCCATGGTCGCAATACTTCACGACATGATGCATCGAGAGGTTGAAGTATATGTTGACGACATGATAGCCAAATCCAAAGAAGGAGAAAGCCATATAGATATCCTGAGGAAATTGTTTAAACGATTGAGAAAATTCCAGCTCAAGTTAAACCCAGAAAAATGTACTTTCGGGGTCACGACGGGGAAATTGTTAGGGTTTGTCATAAGCCAGGAGGGCATTAAAATCGACCCTGACAAGGTAAAGTCCATATTAGAACTACCTTCCCCACGCTCCGTTAAAGAAGTAAGAAGCTTATTGGGAAGATTAAATTATATAGCTTGTTTTATCTCACAACTCACCGACAAATGCCAGCCACTATTCCGTCTGTTGAAGAAGAACGCCACAATAGAATGGGACGATGAATGCGAAGAGGCATTCAAGACGATCAAAGGCTATCTTATAAGACCTCCAATCTTGATAGTCCCGAAATAAGGAAAACCCTTATTCCTATACCTCACTATACTCCCTGAATCCATGGCATGTGTGCTGGGGCAGAAAGATGACGAGGGAAGGGAGCGTTCTATATATTATCTGAGCAAGAAGTTCACAGATGGAGAACAGAGGTACTCAGAGGTGGAGAAGACGTGTTGTGCTTTAATCTGGGTCATGCATCGACTAAGACAATACACCCTTTACTACCATATTGAGCTGCTGACAAAGCATGATCCTTTGAAATACTTGGCAGAGAAACTAGCCTTGATAGGGAGAATCTCTAAGTGGCAAATGCTCCTATCTGAGTTCGACATCACATACGTAAATCAGAACTCGATGAAAGGGCAAGCCTTAGCCGATCAATTGGCGGAACACCCTATCGAGACAGATTCCTAAGAACTACAGGCCCAATTTCCGGATGAGAATATATTGACAGTGGAAAATATGCCAGTAGAAGACTTTGGGATAGAGTAGAATGCGAAATGGAAATTGTTTTTCGATGGAGCCGCCAACGTATTCGGTTGTGGGGTTGGGGCAGTATTGATATCCCCAAATGGCACTCAATTCCCTGCAGCAACGAGACTTACATTTCCCTATACCAATAATATCGCATAATATGAAGCATGTATTCTTGGCCTCAAAATGGCCTGCCAAATGGAAATTCGCGAATTTGAAGTATATGGAGATTCGTCGCTCATCATATTACAGACAAGAGGGGAATACAAGACTAAAGACCCCAAACTGGTACCGTATCATCAACACTTGACAGAGCTAATTAAAGAGTTCAAGGAAATCACTTTCACATACATCCCGAGAACTCAGAATCAGTTCGCAAATGCACTAGCCACACTAGCATCTATGATCCAGATAACAGGGGGAGCCGAAGTTCAACCGATGAAAATAGACATCGAAAGTCGGCCCGCCTACTGTTTAACCATTGAGAAAGTACAAGATGACAAGCCCTGGTATCACGACATCAAGACCTTTCCTCCAACAAAGTAAATACCCTAAAATGGCTAGCAAGAATGACCAAAGAACACTCAGAAGGTTAGCAAGCCATTTCTTATTAAGTGGGTCCATACTTTACAAGAGATCATTTGATACCACCTTGTTGAGATGTGTGGACAAAAATGAAGCATGCAAACTGATGAAGGAAGTACATGAAGGAGTATGTGGACCTCATATGAATGGCTACATGTTGGCCCGAAAAATCATGAGGTTAGGATATTATTGGTTGACCATGGAATCAGATTGCATAAAATATGTCAAGCACTGTCATCTGTGTCAGGTCTACACAAACCGGATAAATGCTTCGCCCAATGAGCTACATTTGTTATCAGCACCATGGCCATTCTCCATGTGGGGAATCGACATAATAGGCCCTATCACTCCAACAGCATCCAACGGCTACAGATGCATACTAGTAGCGATTGATTATTTCACCAAATGGGTAGAAGCGTCATCCTATACCAATGTTACAAAGGGGGTAATAATCCGCTTCTTAAAAAGGGACATAATAGCCTGATATGGAGTTCCTGAGTCCATCATCACCGACAACGGTACCAATCTCAACAACAAATCGATGACAGGTTTATGTCAACAATTCCACATAAACCATAGAAATTCAACTCCCTACCGACCTCAAATGAACGGGGCGGTAGAAGCAGCTAACAAGAATATCAAAAGGATCATCGAGAAAATGACAACCACTTACAGAGATTGGCACGAAATGTTACCGTTTGCTCTTATGGCTTGTAGGACTTCAATAAGAACATCTATGGAAGCCACCCCATATTCATTGGTATACGGTACTGAAGCAGTGCTACCAGTTGAAGTTGAAATACCATCATTCAGAATCCTGTCAGAAACTTAGTTAACTGAATCAGACTGGGTAAAGAAGAGGCTTGATCAGCTGAATTTGATTGATGAAAGAAGACTTACCGCACTATGTCATGGCCAGTGTTACCAACAAAGAATGGCCCGAGCATTTAACAAGAAGATGAGACCTCGATACTTCAAGGAGGGGGATCTGGTACTAAAGAAGGTTCTCCCGAATGCCCAAGACTCCAGAGGGAAATTTACCCCAAACTATGAAAGCCCCTATGTAGTGAAAAAGGTTCTGTCAGGAGGTGCTTTAATACTAACTCAAATGGATGGTCCAGAATTGAGAGACCCCATTAACACAGATGCTGTAAAGATGTACTATCCTTAGGCAAGGGAATCGAAATTTTGCCAATGTTTATGAAAGCCAACATTCGCTACAAATTTCGTTGAGTTGAGTTTTTTACTTTTTTCAAGCAAAGTTAATATTCCTGAATGGTCGATAATCCAAATCAATTCCCATCACAACAAATATTCCTAAACACATTACCCATCACTTCGCCTATAAAAGATAAACACTAAAATGATAATGAATCTTAACATAGTTTGTGATATAATTCTATTTACTTTTGAGCATTAGAACTGAATGCATTAGTAGGATAACATTACCATCAAAAGAGCCATGTGCATAAAGAAAGGGAGCACAACAAAATTTTCAACCCCGTGCCAAGATAAGAAGAAATGAAGCAGAAGCAAACCAGCCCGAGGGTTCGGTTGTTTGGTTACTATCCACGATAAAACTGGTAAGCACATTGAAAAAATAAATAACTATCATCATATCATGAAAGGTATCACATCATTTAGCTCAGTCGGTAGAAAGCATATTCAGAAGCATAAGATGAGTCAGCCCATAGTTGGGCATTTGTCTAAACATTCCTTTTAATAGGGTAGTCAGCCCAAAAAAGGGCACTTCCCTAGGTCTTTTCTAAGGTCAGCCTATAAAGGCACCTTTTTGAGATATCATTTTTATCTTAGGTTAGTCAGCCCAAGATGGGCACTTTCCTAAACATCCTCTCTAAGGTTAGCTCATAGGGGGCACCTTTTTGAGATATCATTTTTATCTTAGGTCAGTCAGCCCAAGATGGCCACTTTCCTAAAAATATGTTCTCAAGGTCAGCTCATAAGGGCACTTTTTGAGACAGTTCAATCAATTTTATCATAGGTTAGTCAGCCTAAGATGGGCACTTTCCTAAAAAGTTGTTCTCAAGGTCAGCTCATAAGGGTACTTTTTGAGATAACTCTATCCTAGGTTAGTCAGCCCAAGATGGGCACTTTCCTAAAAATCTATTCTCAAGGTCAGCTCATAAGGGCACTTTTTGAGACAGTTCAATCAATTCTATCATAGGTTAGTCAGCCCAAGATGGGCACTTTCCTAAAAATCTGTTCTCAAGGTTAGCTCATAAGGGCACTTTTTGAGACAGTTCAATCAATTCTATCCTAGGTTAGTCAGCCCAAGATGGGCACTTTCCTAAAAATCTGTTCTCAAGGTCAGCTCATAAGGGCACTTTTTGAGACAGTTTAATCAATTTTATCGTAGGTTAGTCAGCCTAAGATGGGCACTTTCCTAAAAATCCGTTCTCAAGGTCAGCTCATAAGGGCACTTTTTGAGACACTCTACCATAGATTAGTCAGCCCAAGATGAGCACTTTCCTAAAAACCTATCTTAAGGTTAATCAGCCCATAAGGGGCACTTTCCTAGATTCTCCCGATTAGTCAGCTCTTGGGGCACTTTTCGAAAATATTCTTCCAAACGGTTGCTAGTCTAACAAGACTCTTCTGTTGACAGATAGCTAGCTCATAAGGGCGCTTCCTAAGTAAATTTTCTTTCCAAGGTTGCTAGTCTGATAAGACGCTTCCTATCATCATTTCTTCCACACAATGCTTGAGGTGTTTCCTATCGCCTACTAGTCAGCCCTTAAAGCACTTTTTGGGGAGGGAACATGACTCTAAATTGTTAGGACCGTGTTACCTATTCAAGAGGCCAAAAATGGCGTCTTTCTTGTCTTTGTAGTTAAGTTTTTCAAACTTTACTACAAAGAGGGGCAGCTGTAAACACCCCATTTTTGCCCTAAGAATGAATAATAATCAATAATAATCAATTTTCAAATTTTTCCAATTTTTCTTTAATTTAGCAAAAATAATAAAAATATTCAAAAAAATAAAAATAAATAGGAAAAAACATCAATTTTGAAAAATGATTTCAGAAATGGCAATAATAAATAATAAATAATTTTTACAAATTTTTGAAATTTCGAAAAATACAAAAAAATAAAAAAATTGCATTGCATATATGCAATTTGCGAAATTAGAAAAATCAGGAAAGTGGGCTAGCCCAGTGATAGAGCCATTTTATACTCAATCTTTATAGTATAAATTGTGTTAAATTATTATTGATTTTATAGAAATCATAAGGAAATGGTACTTTAATTCTATCATCGTGATAAATCAGGTTAAATGGAGTCATGGATGCCAATTCAAGTAAATTAGAGAAGCCATCTACAACTTGGTTCAAAGACAAGGATTTACACCGCCGGAGGGAAGTACATGGGCATGTAATTGAAGTACACGGCTGTGTACTTGGTTTTGAATCAACAGGAAGATACACGGTTGAAGTACATGGCCGTGTAGCTAACTAGGAACTAGCACGGTTTGAGGCACGACCAAGGTGAAAACCGTGCCCCTCACTGGACAAGAAGGTGGAAATGTGGACTTTGAACAGAGAGAGACACGGCTTAGGGCACGACCGTGGTGGAAGCCGTGGGAGAAACCGTGCTTGGAGCAGTGGTGGAAGCTAGACGTACCAAGGAGAAGAAAGTGTGGAACATCAACCAGATGAAGGCACGGCTTGAAATCTAGCCGTGGGTGTAACCGTGGTACACACTGGACACGGATGAAGACTTGTAGATTATGCACAGATGAAGGCACGGCTTGAAATCTGGCCGTGTGTGTAACCGTGGTACGCACTGGGCGCTTATGAAGACTTGAAGAATATGCATAGAGGATGGCACGGCTTGACCCACGGCCGTGTGGTGGGGCGTACCAGGCTGACGAATCTTCACTTCTCGAAATCTACTTGGAAAAGGAAAGATATTTTCGTATCTTACTAGCAAAAGATCACATGCTATCCCCCTAACAATATAAATAGAACCAACCCTAGAGGGTTAGGGGAACTTTTAATCTTTGGGGAATCTGGAATCACCTTGGAGACAAGAAGGAAACGAGGAGGCAGAGCAGGCAACCAGGTTCATTATGTTTTTATTTTTATTTTTCGTTTTGTTGATGAACATGAGTAGCTAAGCTAATTTTCTAGCCAAAGGGTCATAGATGTTTAATTCTCCACGAATTGTGAGGTCTAATTGACTTGTATTTATTCTATTCTTTGCTTTCGGGTATTCATATATCTTCTGATCGTTTTGTCATTATTATCTTTGTTGATTGGTATGAATAGAGCTCTTCTACTCAATTAGCAAGTTAATATATTATCAACTAGCACGTCAAATCCGTAATTGTTTGATTGTTCTAGTCTTAGTGATGCAATAACATGTTTGGTTATAAAAGAGATGATCGAATTCATGTTATGGAGGTGTATGATCATGTTTAAATAGGTTATCTTATAATCTACTGGCATGAATTGGTGGTCTCTCTAGATCTTAATGCTATTGATAGATTAAATCCTAAGCGCTTGTCTAGGGTTGTTTAATCAATAAGAGAAATAATTCAAAGCGCTTGTCTGAGGTTATCGAGGAAGTAAGGAGAGATAGGTTTTTAGAGCTTGTTAATAACCATAACCAGTTTATCTAGGAACAAGAATAGAGAACATTTGCATTGATGATCAATTCCTAGAATTAAACTATCTTGATTCCTTTGGCTAGGCTTTTATTAATATCCGATTTTCTTACCTTGTTTTACTTTATTTTGATTCACAAACAAAACCCCCCCATTTTTCTTTTCCCTTTTATTCTCCTTAAATAGAAATAAGTTTAACCAATCTATGTGGATTCGACCCTACTCACCACTATATGCAAATCATATAATTGTCTAGGAGTAGGTTTTATTTTTATTGGATTCGACACCCATCACCCAGCTGGTCCGGACCACGGGCTAAGGCGCGCGCGAGGGGGGCTCGGTCGCAGGTTCGAATCGCGGGGGAGGCAGTTTCCGCGTTTTGTTTTTCTTACTTATCCAGGACACGTGGCAGCCTCTGATTGGCTGGAAGGAACGCACGCGCCGGGCGGGTGATCGTCTTCTACCTCGGGTCCGAGATCGCCGGCAGGAGAAAAATTCGCATTTTGGCCGTTTCGATTCGATTTTTTGCACAAATCCAACAGATCTTTAACAGAAATAAGATAAACATTATCTAATTGGAATCAAATTGCAACAAATCAAAGGATTTACATAAATCGGAGTTGGTTTTTTTAACCGAAAATCCGATTAGCTTCGATCGGAGGAAATCCGAGCTTATCCAGCTCGGTTTCAAGTGCCTATAAATAGGAATCGAAAGGAGGAAGCCATCACACGAATCAGAATTGAGAGAAAGTGAGAAAAGAGTGCAAATCGGAGGAGACCCAAAATCGCGATTGCCGACCGGAGTTGAACCACCACCAGGAGACGATCTGGGAGCAAACCACCACCACAATTGGATTCAGCACCCTCGAGAAGCTAGGATTCGACACCTCACCCATTGCAAAAGGCCGCCGGAACGCCGTGAACGAGCACTCCCCGCCGCCGTGACCGACCGACCCGACCTACGCACCGACCCAGATCCAGGTAAGTCGGATTTTCCGGATTTTTCCAATTTATTTATTTATTTCGTTTATTTATTTTTATTCCGATTTTACTTATTATTTGTTATTTATTTATTAATTTGTTGGTTATTTATTTATTTATTTGTTTATGTTTTATTTTCAATAAATAGGAAAATGTTAGAAATTAGATTTCTTTAGGATTTAATAATGTAGAAAAATAAGAAAAAATAAAAAAATAATAAAAATGTAGAAAAACAATATAAATATTAGAAAAATAATAATAAAACTTTAGGTTTTAAGATAGGATAGATAATAGTTTAGGATAAATTTTTTTTAAAAAATTATAAAAATCAATAAAAATCATAAAAAAACTATAAAAATCATGAAAACTCATAAAAATTGTAGAAGAATAAGGAAAAATAAAAAAGAAATAAAAAATCATAAAAAAATCGTAAAAATTACAAAAATAAAAAATTAATAAAAATTCAAAAATTATAAAAATAGAAAAAAACGGGTTTTATCACTTAGAAAAAATCATTTTGTTCAAATAAATCCAAAATTGATGTTTTTCCTAAAAATCATTTTTAAAAAGTCAAATTAAAGCTTAGGCTTAGATTTTAAAAAAAAAATCCCAAAAATGATAAAAACATAAATCAAAAGAGATTTTCGAATTAAAATTCACAAACCCATTAAATATTTTCAGAAAAAAGCGAACTACGGCTTGTTTGATCCTGACTAGCAGGTACATAGGCACCCATTTGGGTCAACCTATAAAAAATGAAATAAAAAATCATTTTCTTAGAATAATAAAAAACATAATAAAAAGTAACAGAAACAAAATAAAAGACATTTCTAGATGGGAACAATTTTAGGAGACTAAGTGGTAACCGTAAGGTTTTAATAGGTTAGCCTCCGGACTTAGAAACTCTAGTTTTCCCTTTTCCTCTTTTCACAAAAGCGAGAAGAGGAAATCACGACGACTAGTGGTCTAAATTAAGACTAATCTGCTCCTTTAATCTTAATTCAATATTTCCCAACAACGGTTGGGTGGCGACTCCAAAAATCAAACGAAATTCCTAACTCAAGTCGAGGATCTACATTAGATGAGCATAGGGTCTAGTCTAGATCGGATTAGGAATGGGAATTCAAAAAATAGACTCGACAAATGCAATTGGTCTTCTCTCCTGTATGAGCATTGCTCCAATACCTATTCCTGAAGCATCACACTCAATTTCAAAAGTTTTAGAGAAATCAGGTAAAGCAAGTAATGGCGCATGAGTCAACTTATTTTTAAGCGTCTGAAAGGCCCTCTCTTGTTGCTCTCCCCATATGAACCCCACGTTCTTCTTGATTACTTCAGTAAGTGGTGCTGCAATGGTGTTGAAATCCTTCACAAACCTCCTGTAAAAGCTCTCTAGTCCATGGAAACTCCGGACATTACTTACATTACTTGGACTAGGCCATTCTTGGATCACACGAATCTTCTCTTCATCAACCTGTATTCCCTGTGCACTAACAATAAAACCAAGAAACACAAGTTTGTCTGTGCAAAAAGTGCACTTTTTGAGGTTAGCATATAATTGCTCCTTTTGAAGCACTTCCAAAACATCCCTCAAGTGAGATATATGGTCTTCCAAACTCTTGCTGTGATACGAACCATGCCAACGTGTGATGAAACCCAATACCAATACATTCAAAATTGCTACCCAAGATGCCAAACAATCAAGTGGAAACCACGACCCGTTGCCTACAAGTGAGGCTAGAACCTTGGTATATTATGTAGATGCCACAATCGGGATGAAAGACCGATTGATAAGTTGGGGTGAACGCCACGGAAGAAAATCCGATAAGTTCTAGAGTAGTTCTTTGAAGAACCAAGAGAGGAATTCTCTCCAAAGTGTTTTCAAACTTGTATGTTGTATATTCTATTTTCTATGTTGTATCTAAACCCTAGGAGCTTTATATTAGGGTTTACAATTCATAACAATGATGCACCAAAACGACATAGCTTCAATAAGTTGCGTAAAATAACAAAACAATGACTTAAAGGCTGGCAGCGTGGGAATGAAGGCCGGCGACCTTGCAGCCGGTGTTGGAGATGTTCACGATCGTGTACTTCTAGTCGTGTATTTTTCTGTGGAAATTCTTGACACCATACACGACCGTGTACTTCTAGTCGTGTATCTTTCTATGGAAATTCTTGACACCATACACGACCGTGCCTTTGAACCGTGTATACGACCGTGTATGATTCCGTGTAACCTCCAGACTCCTACACGGTTGTGCCTTGTAAAGACACGCCCTCTTCAACCCGTATCCGTTATGACTTGTACAAGAGCAAGGGCATTCCCATGGTTGTTCGAATCCTTTCCAACTTCATGATTGCTCCAATCCTTTCTGACTTCATGGACATCCTTTATCAACCCGTTAAGTGCTTCCTTTAATCGTTTTGCTCGAGTTCTTGTGATCGGTCCAGGTGGCACTTCAAGAGGATCCACATTCCATCTTCTGCCTTGGCTCCCATCATGGCTCTCATCATGCTGTAAATGAGGATATCATCAAAATAGACAACCATAAATTTGCCAATAAAAGTCCTTAGAACATGGTTCATAAGTCTCATAAAAGTGTTAGGTGCGTTAGTTAAACCGAAAGGCATTACTAACCACTCATATAATCCATATTTTGTTTTAAATGAGGTTTTCCATTCATCACCTTCTTTCATTCTAATTTGGTGATATCCGCTTTTCAAATCAATTTTGGAAAAGACACTAGACCCATGTAACTCATCTAACATGTCATCTAAGCGAGGAATGAGATGATCATACTTTACCGTGATGTTGTTGATGGCGCGACAATCAACACACATTCTCCATGACCCATCCTTCTTAGGCACTAAAATCACAGGCACTGCACATGGGCTCATGCTTTCTCTTACGTACCCCTTCTCCATTAATTCATTGACCTGCCTTTAAAGTTTCTTTGTCTCCTCTGGATTGCTCCTATAAACTGGTTTGTTTGGAATAGATGCTCCGGGTACAAGGTCAATCTGGTGCTCGATACCATGAATAGGTGGTAACCCCTTTGGAATCTCCTCAGGGAAGGCATCTTCAAAGTCTTACACAATAGACACAACCACACTAGGCAAAGAGTTAAAAAGTTCATTAGTATTCTAACAAGTTTCCTTAAAAACCAGCAACAACATAGGTTGCTTCATCACTAACGCTTTCCTCACTATACTCACTCTTGCCACACAACTCTCCTTTTGCAAGGCTGCACTCTCCTTTTCACTCACTACCAAAGTTGATCCCCCTTCAACTTGGTCTCTCACGCTCTTTCCAGCCCTCTTCTCTTTTTCCTTTTAATATCGACTTTTGTGTTCCTTTTCTTTTTCTATGTCTTTTGCTCTCTCACTCTCCCTTTGTTTTTCACTCACCTTATATTTCACAAAAGATTGTTGTAGTTGCAACTGATCCTCATACACCTGTTTAGGTGTTAAGGGTTTAAGATTATAGCTTTTGCTATGGTGAACAAGTGTATACTTGTTAGAAAAGCCATCATGAACAACCTTCCTATCAAACTACTATGGCCTCCCCAACAACACATGACACTCCTGCATCGACACTACATTACATAGCACTTCATCCTCATACCTACCGATGCAAAAAGCAATCAAGGCTTGCTTACTCACCTTAGTCTCACCACTATCATTCAGCCACTGCAATTTATATGGGCTTAGGTGTTTTGTAGTCTTGAGTCCTAACCTCTCAACAATAAAAGTACTCACCACATTAGTGCAACTCCCCCCATCAATGATTAAACTGCAAATATGATCACCTAGATAACATCTAGTATGATAGATATTCTCTCGTTGCACCTCCTCTTCTTCCTTCACCTGCACATTCAAAGCTTGCTTCACTACTGCCACTAACTTCCCTGCCGTAGGCTCCTCGTCATCACTAGCGTCCTCCAATGGAGGCATATCATCATCTTTACTATCCCCCTCAGTCTCATACTCACCATCATCACGCAGAATCATAACATGCCTATTCAGACATTGACTAGCAATATGGCCTCTGCCTTGGCATTTAAAACATTTAATGTCACGATTTCTAGGAGTAGAAGAATTAGGTTTACCTTGGTTACCAGGAGTAGAACCCGCTTGCCTCTGCTCTCCCTTTGGCTTAGTGGGTAAAGACTTTTCTTCCTTCTTCCATTGATTAGTCTTCCAGGTGGATGAACTAGCACCCTATTGAAACCGTGCAGTACTACCTTTCCTCCTGTGTTGGTTCTTAACCTTTATAGCCATGTGAACCATATCTTCCAATTCCACATAATGCTGCAATTCTACGACATTTTGAATCTCTCTATTCAACCTAGCAAGAAACCTAGCCATGGTAGCCTCTCTATCCTCCTCTACATTCGCTCTAATCATAGTAACCTCCATCTCCTTGAAATACTCATCCACACTTTGACTTCCTTGCTTAAGAGTTTGCAATTTGTTGTGCAACTTACGATAGTAATAAGCAGGAACAAACCGCTTCTTCATCACCCTCTTCATCTCTTCCCAAAACTCAATAGGTGGTTCGCCATTCCTTCTTCTATTCAACATCAGTTGATCCCACCACACTATGGCATAATCTGAAAATTCAATGGCAGTAAGCTTCACTTTCTTTCTCCCACTATAATTGTGACAATCAAACACCATCTCTACCTTCTTCTCCCACTCTAAGTATGCCTCGGGATCATTTTTCCCTTGGAAAGGAGGAATCTTCATCTTTATACAACTCAATCGATTATCCTCTCTATTCCTATCTCCTCTATCTTCCCAATCCTTAGTTCCTCTATTCCTACCACCATAACATCTATAACTCCCGATAGAAGGTTCATTAAATTCATCATCAGAAATTTCATCTCCACCCCTTTGTACTCTCTTAGAACAACTTTCCCTTTTACGTCCTTGGAAGACGTTTTTTGATTGCTCTAGTTTTTGCTCCACCGTTTCATGAATTTGTTCCATGCCCTCCTGAAACATCCTCTTCATCTCACTCCTCAATGCCTCAATCACTAACCTAGCATCAAACCTCCTCCTCTCACCTTTAGGAGAATGTTGCCTCGACATAGTTCCTACAATAAAGGTTAGTACTAACACAAATATATAGGATTAAGCCTCACGATTCACTCCCTTGCGTGTTTCACTCAAAGGATGATATCCTACAATCACTCATATATTCTCACAAGCAATGATGATATCAACTCACCAATCCTTCTTCTCAATTCTCTTGGAACTAACCCAAACTACACCAATCCCTTCCGTAGAATTCAAGAACAACTCTAGGGGCTTGAATTTTCCTCTTTTCTTTCCTTTTTGTTGCCTTTGTTTCGTCCTTTTGTTCACGTTTTTTTTTTTTTTGTAACAAGATTAATAGGATGCACTACACTACTCAAGAAACAATTGACACTATGGACTTGAGTACGAAGCTATGACAACACAAAACTTGATATGAACAATTGATATGAACGATTGGAGTTAGGGTTTTGATGTTACCTTCCTCAAACCGAACTGATGTTTAACAAACCTAGGCTTTGATACCAAACTGATACGAACCACGACTACGTGTGACGAAACCTAATACCAATACGTTCGGAATTGCAACCCAAGATGCCAAAACAATCAAGTGGAACTACGACTCGTTGCCTATAGGTGAGGTAAGAACCTTGGTATATTCTGTTGACGCCACAATCAGGATGAA
This sequence comes from Laguncularia racemosa, assembly GCA_037954665.1. NCBI lineage: Eukaryota > Viridiplantae > Streptophyta > Magnoliopsida > Myrtales > Combretaceae > Laguncularia > Laguncularia racemosa. The sequence goes on along the minus strand of JBBMOL010000141.1, from coordinate 794,960 downwards.
ATACCGATTGATAAGTTAGGATGAACGCCACAGAAGAAATCCGATAAGTCCAAGAGAAGTTCTTTAGAGAACCAAGAGAGGAATTCTCTCAAAATATGTTATTCAATGTTGTATGTGTGTTCTATGTTCTGTTTCCAACCCTAGCAGCTTATATTAGGGTTTACAACTCGTAATAACAAAAGCCCAAAACGACATAACATCATAAAGTCGCGAAAAAATAACAAACAGGAAATGAAAGCTAGCGACGTAGGAGCCGGTGTAGTAGCTGGCGTAGGATGTACGCTTGGTATATAAGCCGGTGGCGTAGTAAGTCGGCGTAGTCCCTCTGTCACGCGCGAATGGCAACGGCTGTTCAAGGCTGGCAGCATTGAAGCCAGCATTGTCAAGGCTGGCAACTTTGATCTCCTTGAATGACTTGTACAAATGCAAGTTCATTCTCATGGTTGCTCCAATCCTTTTCGGCTTCGTGGACATCCTTTATCAACTCGTTAAGTGCTTCCTTGAATCGTTTCGCTCGAGTTCTTATGATCGGTCTAGGAGGCACTTTAAGAGGATCCACATTCCACCTTCTAGCATGGCTCCCATCATGGCTCTCATCATGATGGGTTCAAAAACACTTACATGTTTCAAAAGGATGGTACTCAGATTTTATTGACTCCTTTGTCTCTGTCTAAGGTTCATTCTTTCCAGGAACTAGTCAGAAGCACATATAGCTCTTCTAGATTTTTAGCCAACTAGCAATTCCATACATCGGGTTTCAGTCTAGGAAAAGACCCCTTAAATTTGAGGGAAAATCTTTCAGAGGCCCGAGGAGATGATGGGAATCATTTTTATGATTCCAGCAGTAGGAAAACCTGACTTGGATGCATGGTCCCAGAATCCACTTATTATCACATCTTTTCTAATAATGTTTTATTTTATCACTATTAGCAGGTTCATTTGTCAGTTTTATAGGATGGCCGAATTGCATGCATTAAAGGTTCAAGTTGTGGGACATTCTTGGAGTCACATCCAACGGTCCACAAATTTGCTTAATCAAGTGAGGAACTGGCCATTTGAAGACCATTTATGCTTATAATTGTTATTGAGAACCAAACACTTTATTTATCCTTTATGTTTTTCTTCTTGGAACCGGCCACTATTGTGGCATCTTTGTAAATTTTCTAGTGTTTTCATCCTAATAAAAGCAAGTATAAATACTTGGTAACTAGGTTTTTTGAGGGGACAATTTTTGACTTCAAAGAAACACACTTTTGTGCCGTGGAAGAGCTTGTTCTTCATGCCATTTAGCTCTTATCAATTTCACTTTGAAATTGTGGCGAGTGGACTTGGATTTGTTGTGAGTAATATCAACAAATTACAAGTTGATCCTAATTCTAACTAGTGCATCATATCTAATAAGGAATTAGTTAATTTTTGTTGTTCTTGTTACACACAATTAGGGTTCCTTATTCATTACATGGTTTATGCCATTTGTTCGTTGAAAGTTGGAATTCAATTGTGTTGTTATTGGATTGGTCTTTATCTCATTTAGTACACGCTATTTTGGGGTATTTTTCTTCAACTTGTCACGCCATATTTGTAAAATTGTCTAGTTGATTTGTCAATTGGAATGTCTACATTGTGCTTTGGATTTTAAGCACATCAAAATGCCTAAAAAATTACATCTATGCCACTAATGTGGCCAGCCCTATTTCAAAAAATACAACCAAATGAAATGTTCTAAAATGATTATAAAGTAACTAGTTCAAAGATAAAATAACAAGTACAAAAATAGTCTTCAACGAGTCGGTTCTTTAATTGAATTCGTTGCTCCAACTCATCTTCGGTTTAGGTTGGTCCATGAATAACCCATAAGTTAAGTCTTAGTGAGTTTGTCCATCACCTTGTAAGACTTGGCAAGTATGCTTACTTGAATACATAACATATAAGTAATAGAAAAGAGATTAGTATACAAATAATTCTGGAGTCAGTTTGTTCAAAGAGGACCCTCATCATCAAGATTTGATAGGATTTTGATTCCCATCAGCATATGTAGTGTAGCTATGGAGATATAGTACACTTGATGAGGCTATACAACTAGCCTTGAAAATGGAAAGGTAGAGGCGATCCAATCCATTCGGGATTACTAGTAGCAGACCCAATGCAACTATTAGGTTTATGGGAGCTGATGGTGAGTTAGGAGGACCAAAGGTAGTAGGTGAACCAGTTAGGGCAATGGATAGAGCTACCCCTAGCACTGATAGGGAGAAAATGACTTTTGGGAAGGATAAAGAGGTAATAGGACCTAATGTTAGGCAGACTGTACTAAGAACCACTAGTGGAAAAATAAGCCAAATTAAATGCTTTAAATGCATGGGATTTAGGAATATGGCTACACAATGTCCTAATAAGAGAGTCATGATAGTTATGGAGGATACTGGAGAAGAAGATGAAGATGAAAAAGACACTATAGAGCTTACAGACCTGTCTATAGCATTGCATGAATACTATGACGATTAGAATGCTAAGGCACATGAGGAGGGAATAGGTGAACGGTATTTACCTATTAATGTGTTACACAGGGTTCTGACTATATCTCCTAATGCTAGGGATAAACAGAGGGAGAACATATTCCACACTTCTTACAGGATCAGAGGTAACCTTTGTGTACTGATCATTAATAGTGGTAGTTGCACTAATATCATATTTGCTACATTAGTAGACAAATTACAACTATCCACTAGTCTACATCCTAGTCCTTATAATTTACATTGGTTAGACAATTAGGATAGTATGCGTGTTACCCAAAGGGCAAAGGTGCCAGTGAGTGTAGGAAAGAAATATCATGATGAGATCTTATGTGATGTAATTCCCATGTGTGCCTTTCATCTGCTTTTGGGTAGACCCTGGATGTTTGATAGGAAGGTGTTACATGACGGATTCAGAAACACTTACATGTTTCAGAAGGGAGGGTCTCAAATAGTATTGACACCTATGTCTCCATCGGAGGTGCATAGTTTCCAAGAGCAGATCAGGACTATTTCTGTTCCTTCTCACAGTCGGGCAAATAAGGCAACAAAGGCATCTGGGTTCAGTCCAAGAAATGACCTTCTAGATTTAAGGGCAAATCTTTTAGAAGACTGAGGAGATGATGGGAATCTACCCTGCGATCCTGATAGTTAAGGAACTTGATTCGGATGATGATCCAAATCACTCACATGTATCCATTTTCTTTATCTAATAATGTTTGAGTTGTAATATAGCAGATACAATGATTAGTCTTTATGGGATGCCACATGACCTACACTGTTGATCAAATTAGGAACAACATCGGACTCACATCCAAGGGTCCGCTATGATCACAAGTGACTTAAAGAACCGACTCTTTGAAGACCATCTTTATATTTATTATTTTCTTTGAACCGGTTACTTTGTATTTATTTTTGGGACATTTTGATTTGTTGTAATTTGTTAAATTAAGGCTGATCGCATTAGTGGCATAGATGTAATTTTTTTGATATTTTAACCCTAATTGGAGCAAGTATAAATACTTTCTAAAGTAGGGTTTGTGGGAGCTTTTTGAACCATATTTCAGATTTAAACCATGAGGGACACCTCCTTTTCATGAACTTTTATCATTTCTTGAATGAAGTGTGGCGAGTGGGATTTGATCCTTGTTGTGTATAATATTAACAACGTCAAATCCATCATAATTCCCAACTAGTGAGTCATATCTGGTGAGGAATTAGTTTATCCTTTCTGTTATTTCATTCAAGCAATTTTTAGGGTTTAATTCAATTTTGATTTCATACCCTTTGATTGTGTATTATGTAATTGAATTCTCAATTGCAATTGTATAGTTGTAATTGGATCTTTGAGCAAATTATTTTACAAATTTAGATTCATAAGGGATTAGGGTTCACGCCATTTGTGAACTTGGTTCTTGATTGATATTGCTTCAATTTGTTGTGTGTATGTTCTTTGGTTATTTAAGCACATTATCTTTTTTTGGAGCGTTTTGTTTCATGCAAATTAAGGTCACTTGGCAATTTGTTCTTCATGCCATTTTGGAGATTGGTTTAATTGGTTTTTCAATTAGTTTTTATGTGCTTAGATTCACTCTTGAGGTATATCATGTTTGAAACATTTGAGCCATTGGATAAAGACAGTATAAATACAAAATAAATTCAAAATGAAAGAAGAAGCAAATAAGTAATTTGTTGAAATACAATTTTAGATTTACCATTCTTGAGATAGATATTTTCCTTTTGTAATAAATTTGTGAGAATCTTGAATTGTTCTCCTCAAGACTGAAATATGTAACTTGAGATTGAAAAGTTTAGAGTTTGTTTCAATGTAATTCTATGAGATTAGCTTTAGAAAGAAGGTAAGTGAGACAAGGTAGTGAGAAAGTAAGCTAAGATGACTATTTGATTGTAAAGTTTGTGATGGGAATCAAACTTCTAGATTTGGGATTGGGAAGCGTACTTGAACAAATAGAACCAAGACGTTTACATTTTTTCTTTATTTAATTTATAATAATTGTTTTTATATTTTAACAGGTACATTTTGTCGGTTTTACAAAAAAACGACCAAGCATAATAGCAATTGGTTTGTGAATGGATTATGGTCCATAATGAACTAAATTGAACCTACAAAGACAAAAGGAACTAGCCTTTATTTCACTTGCATTTTACTTGAGAAAATCGGCTATCTTCACCGTCATTTCACGTGGAGTAATCGATTCTTTAAGTGCTTCTTAAGACCGGTTTTTGATCTATTTTGCATGTTTGTAATTTCTTTATTTAGAGTAGGCTATAAATACTTATTATTTAGGTTTTGGAAGGGAGTTTTTGGATAATATTTTGGCAACTGCCTTTTTATTCACGTGAAAGGGTCTTTCTCTTCACAAATTGCTCTTATCAATTCTATTATAGGATTGTGGCGAGTGGGCTTGATTTTATTGTGTGTAACATCAACAATTCCAAGTCATTTCTAATTCTAACTAGTACATAACATCTGGTAAGGAATTGGATCTTCTTCTCGCTTATTTGACGTCAAAATTAGGGTTCATAATAATTTAAGGTTCATGCCATTTTGATTGCTTATTGTTCATCTAAATCTTCAATTGCATTGTGAACTTGTAATTGGTCTTGAGCACATCAGAATTTGGTATCAGAGCTTGGGTTTTGAGAAGGGAATTGCATGTGGAAGTGGAGATCTTGATTTAGGAATTTAGGGTTTATATGATGCTTTTGTTTAATTGTTGATTTCACGTAGGAATGGTGAATGTTAATTGAATTGTACCATGTTTCCAATTGTGTTGTAGGTTGAATTTGAAGGAGGAATTGAATGAGGGTTCCTTGCCATGGATGAATTAGAGGAATCATTGTAATTGGTTTCCAATAGAAGGTATTTGAATTGGAAGTTGTGGTTGTTCTTTTGATTTTGGAATTGGAGGTAGTGGTTCAAAATTTCATCCTTGATTAATCATCTTGCCATAAAGACTTACCGTGGAGAATTAGGAAGTATTTTGAATTTGAATTCAATCATTACTTGTGGAGTTATTGTGTATTGATTGCTTTAAATACCCTTTGACTAAGCTTGGAGTCATTTTGTTTTGTTGTCGTGTATTTTACTTCCATTTGCTTTGTTGCTGTGATATTGGGAGTGTATGTGGCGTGGCTGTGTATTGAAGTGTGGGAGTGTGTTTGTGTGAAGCCGTTGAAGTTGTTTGTAGCATTAGTTGTTTGTTGCACTGTGGGTGTGTGTGAGTGTGATTGTGAAGTGAACCATGGAGGTGTTGGTGTGTGGTTGTGTATACCATGGGGTGTGTGTTGTTGTTGAGGCATGTTGTTGTGATGTGGTGTGTAAGTGTATGTGGTGTGAATGCATGTAGTGATGTGCCTAAAACCAAGATTAAGCACATGCAAAACCAATTTGAAAGATAATAAAACAATGTCAATCAAACTAGTTCAACAATTGCACAATTCTTCAATATTTATGAACCAATTCTTAAACAATGGTGATGGGAAAATTTCTGACACTGTCGACCTTTTCAGAACCCGATTTGGATGATGATCTAAATCGCTCATATTTTACCTTATGTCTTTATTTCTAATAAATATTTGAGAATAATCTTACAGGTACAATGATAATTCTCCATAGGATGCCAATATGTCCTACAATAGTTGTTGGACACATAATGTTTTCAAGTTGACAATCAAAGACCCGTTGCGATTGTTTTCTATTCCGAGGCATTGGATCATGAAGACTTATGTTATTTTGTACCTTGTAATTGTTTTATGAAAAATTTTGGTTGTATTTTGGTTTTGGGACACTTTTATTTCCTTGTAATTTTCATTTAGGGCTAGCCACCTTAAAGGTGGCAAACTTGTAATTTTGACCACTTTTTAACCCTAGGAGTAGCAAGTATAAATACTTGCTTAAGAGAGGGTTTGAGGAGGCCAATTTTTACAGATTTGAGAGACACTTTCATGTGTGAATTAGGGTTCTTTCCTTAGTTCAAAACTCTTATCAATTTCAACCCAAGAATTGGAATTGTGGCGAGTGCGACGAAGGGGAATTGTGAGTCATATTGATTCCATCTTTGTTGTATGTTCATTTCTTCTCTAGTGAGTCATATCTAGGGTAGATTTGGATCTTTCTTGGATATATTTGTGTTTTTTTTTTCGAGAATAATCATCTTTTAAGATTGATTGTTCATTGAGAATTGAATTGCTCTTAGTGATTGGTGTGAATTGGCAAGGTTGGAAGGGTATGAGTTCATGGTTTTTGAGCTTGTCTTTTTCGTCCATTTCATGTGTAATTATCTTGTTCTTATTGTTGATTAGTGAAATTTCTCATTAATGGAAGTTAATTAAATCTTTGAATCATTGGATTTCATCATAATTCCATTAGAGTCACGCAATTTCCTATTCACTTGGACCGGTTTTGTAAGAGACTTGAGGCTTGTTTTCTTGAGTCATTTGTTTGTGCTTGAAAGTGGTTTTAGGCACATCATCTTTTTGGTATTAGAGCACATGTTGAGAGAAGGGATTTATGGTTGTTTGATTTTGTGATATTCATCTTCAATTAGGGTTAATCAAATTGTGAACCACAATTGTGTTGTGTAGTTTGTGACTTGCGAAATTACCTTGGTTGGAATTTTGATTTGCTGCTTGTTGGAGTTGGATTGGGAAGGTTGTTGTATCATCTTGTGATTAATAATTTTCGTGGAAGGAAGGAAGAATCAAAGTGTTGTTAATTCAACAATTGTATGAGCTTGAAAAAATTGCCTTGTTCTTGCTGTGACTAGTTGTGGCGTGAAGGAGGTTGTGTAGGTTGTTGTTATGACTTCCATTGTGTAATTCTGAATTGGAGGAGTGCAATTTACAGATTTGCATTGATTTTGAGTAGTAAGGAATCTATTTGAATTCAAACACATTCCATTAAGTTGTGGGAGTTAATGAGTGCTATTTGAATTTGAATTCATTACTTACTAATTGAAGAAGGCTTGCAATTAGTGAAGTGGTTTGAATTTCAAATTGAAGTTGCTGCCTATTGTGAATATTTGGATTACATTTGTGGAAAGTGGCATATTTGTTTTTGTTGTCATCCTTGCCGTGGAAAGTGGAAGCATACTTGTTGTTATTGCCACTTGTGTTGTTGCCGTGGAAGTGAAGCATATTTATTGTTGTTGTCACTTGTGTGTTGCCGTGGGAGTGACTTGTGGAAATTAAATTTGTTGCACCATGTTGTATTGACGTGTTGTGGAGAAGAGTACTACACGTGAGTTGTAATAACATAATTGTGAAGTTAAGTGGGTTTGTTTGTTTTTCTTTTTTTTTGTAGTTGCTATTGTGTGGTGTTAAGGGAAGTATAGTAGTGGAGTGTGTGCCCTTGATTCAAATTGTTTTTGAGGATCAGTATACGGGAGTCTACAACTATGTCGAATGACAGCGTGAATGGGGGAATTGGTGATGAAGCCAATAGTCAGGTTGGTGGAGGTTAGGGTCGTAATGTGGCAGGTAAGAGAACTTTGGAAGAACAGCTCTAAGATCTTACTACCATAGTTGCTACACTGGCAACTATAATTGATAGAATGACATTACCATAACCACCAGTGGTAAACCAGCCGGCACCACCTCGAGTAGCTCCACAGAATCCTCATCGAGATAGAGTAATGGGAGATGGGAATTAGAATAGAAGGATGGGTGAGGAGCATCTTCCATATAGGGAAGAAATGGATGATAATTTTGGGGCAAACTCAAATCAGAATAGGGATTTCAGGCCACCTTGGGGCTTGGAATATGTGAAACTATAGATGCCATCTTATGATGGCAAGGGATCAGCAGATGAATATTTAGACTGGGAGGACAAGGTCGAAGGTCTCTTTGAATGTTATGAGATCGATGACAGTACTAGGATCCGATTGGCTGCTGTTGAGTTTGTAGGATACGCTGCACTTTGATAGAAGAATCTGATTATCAGTAGGCATTAGGATGGGGAGGCTGAGGTTCATACCTGGAGGGACATGAAACGATTACTGAGGAAAAGGTTCATTCCTGAGCACTACAAACAGGAACTGTTTATGTGACTGCAAACATTAAGGTAGGGAGGTAAAATAGTGGATGATTATGTGCAGGAGTTTGAGACCTTTATGATTAGGTGTGGGTCCGTTGAGCCTCTAGAACAAACTGTAGCACGTTTTGTCTCAGGTCTAAAATATGAAATAGCATGTGTTGTTGAATTGCAGTGCTATAATACACTTAATGAGGCTATTCAGTTGGCCTTAAAAGTAGGGAGACAAAGGAGGTCCAACTTCTTTAGGGCTCCGAGCAGTAGGCTTAGTACTGTTACTAGACCTATATTAGTTGACGGTCGATCAGGGAGAACAAAGGCAGTAGGTGAGGGAGTAAAGGCAGTGGATACTACTACCCCAACTATTATGAGAGAAAATTTACCCACTGGGAAGGGTAAAGAGGTAATGGCTCCAGATACGAGGTAGACTGTTCCCGGATCTACTAGTGGGAAAGCGCGCTAGATAAAATGCTTTAAATGCATGGGATTTGGGCATATGGCTGCACAGTGTCCAAATAAGAGGGTGATGACTGTTATGGAAGACACTGGGGAGGATATTGAGGATGATCATGATCAGATTGAACCTACAGATCTACCAACAACACTACAGGAATATTATGATGATTAGACTGCAGACGCACCTAAGGAGCATATAGGAGGAAAATATCTATCCCTTAATGTGTTACGTAGGGCCTTATCTATATCTCCTGATAATAGTGATATTCAGAAGGAGAACATATTTCACACCTCTTGCAAAATCAGAGGTAACCTTTGTGTACTCCTCATCGATAGTGGTAGTTGCATGAATGTTATATCTGCTGCGCTAGTAGACAAATTACAACTGTCTACTATCCCACATCCTAGTCCTTATCATTTGCATTGGTTGGATAATAGAGGTAGTATGTATGTTACCCTTAGGGCAAAGGTTCCTTTGAATGTCGGGCAGAATTATCATGATGAGATCCTATGTGATGTAATCCCTATGCATGCATTCCGTTTACTATTGGGTCGGCCTTGGTTATATGATCGACGGGTGATACATGATGGGTTTGAAATACCTACAAGTTCAACATGGGCGAGTCACGCATAGTTCTATTACCGATGACTCCATCTGAGGTCCAAGGGTTTCAGGAACAGATCAGAAATCCATCCACTACCATTGTCAGCCGGAAGAGCAAGACAACAGAGATATTAGGGTTCAGTTCCACAACTGATCCTCTAGATTTGAGGGTAAATCTTTTAGAAGCCCGAGGAGATAATGGGAAAATTTCTGACACTGTCGACCTTTTCAGAACCCGATTTGGATGATGATCCAAATCGCTCATATTTTACCTTATGTCTTTATTTCTAATAAATATTTGAGAATAATCTTACAGGTACAATGATAATTCTCCATGGGATGCCAATATGTCCTACAATAGTTGTTGGACACAGAACGTTTTCAGGATGACAATCAAAGACCCGTTGCGATTGTTTTCTATTCCGAGGCATTGGATCATGAAGACTTATGTTATTTTGTACCTTGTAATTGTTTTATGAACTATTTTGGTTATATTTTGGTTTTGGGACACTTTTATTTCCTTGTAATTTTCACTTAGGGCTAGCCACCTTAAAGGTGGCAAACTTGTAATTTTGACCACTTTTTAACCCTAGGAGTAGCAAGTATAAATACTTGCTTAAGAGAGGGTTTAAGGAGGCCAATTTTTACAGATTTGAGAGACACTTTCACGTGTGAATTAGGGTTCTTTCCTTAGTTCAAAACTCTTATCAAATTCAACCCAACAATTAGAATTGTGGCGAATGTGACGAAGGGGAATTGTGAGTCATATCGATTCCATCTTTGTTGTATGTTCATTTCTTCTCTAGTGAGTCATATCTAAGGTAGATTTGGATCTTTCTTGGATATATTTGTGTTTGTTTTTCGAGAATAATCATCTTTTAAGATTGATTGTTCATTGAGAATTGAATTGCTCTTAGTGATTGGCGTGAATTGGCAAGGTTGGAAGGGTATGAGTTCATGGTTTTTGAGCTTGTCTTTTTCATCCATTTCACGTGTAATTATCTTGTTCTTATTTTTGATTAGTGAAATTGCTCATTAATGGAAGTTAATTGAATCTTTGAATCATTGGATTTCATCATAATTCCATTAGAGTCATGCAATTTCCTATTCACTTGGACCGGTTTTGTAAGATACTTGAGGCTTGTCTTCTTGAGTCATTTGTTTGTGCTTGAAAGTGGTTTTAGGCACATCAAATGGTGTGATCAATTGATAGGAATCAAATTCCTACAAGACTTGTTACTAGGGCCCGAGATAAGGGTCTACACAACTTAGTTTTGAGAATCATACATGAGAAACCTGATAGGAATAAAAATCCGACAAGACCTATCATTAGGGCAAGAACTAAAGGATTTCAAATCTTGGCAAAGAGGGCCCATTTTGAGCAGATCGACCTCGGAATTATTTATATATTAACCTCTTTTCTATTATTTTTGAATTGTGTCCAACAGGCACACTTATCATATTTTATAGGGCAATGGACAAACTCCCTTAGACTCAGCTTGTGGGTTATTTATGGACCGACCTGAACCAGTGATGAGTTGGGCCGATGGATCCTATAGAAGACCGGCATCTTGAAGACCATTTCTTTTATATATGTACTCTTTTATGAATTATTTTGGTTGTATTTTGGTTTTGGGACACTTTTATTTCCTTGTAATTTTCATTTAGGGTTAGCCACCTTAAAAGTGGCAAACTTGTAATTTTGAGCACTTTTTAACCCTAGGAGTAGCAAGTATAAATACTTGCTTAAGAGAGGGTTTGAAGAGGCTAATTTTTACAGATTTGCGAGGCACATTTCACGTGAGAATTAAGGTTCCTAATTGTCATTAGACTCTTATCAATTTCAATCCCAAGAGTTGAAATTGTGGCGAGTGCAACACCTTGAAATTGTGAGTTGTATCAATTTCATTTTGTTGTGATTTCTTTTCTTCTCTAGTGTGTCATATCTAGGGTTGAATTGAGATAGTTCTTGGTCAGAATTACTTCTTATTGTTGATGAATTCTTGTGTTTATTTAAGGTCCCTTGCAATTGAATTCGAATCATCATTGAGAATTCCCTTGAAAACATGTTTTTCACTATTGGAAAGGAGTCCTTGGAATTGAGGTTTTCTTTTGAATTTGTGGATTATTTTCGTGGATTATATGTGATTAGGGTGTTATTAGAAGAGATTATCATTGTGGTATTACAATTATATCTTTGAGCATTTGGAATTCTTTACATCTTCACTAGTGTTCACGTGAATTTTGCCCTTGTGGATCCGATTTTACCTTGACTTGAGATTGTTTTTTCTTAAGTCTTTTAATTGTGCTTCTAGGTGGAATTAGGCACATCATCTTTTTGGTATCAGAGCACTTGTTGAGAGAAGGGAATTGGTTTTATTTGATTTCGTGGAGTTAATCATCAATTAGGGTGATTTAGTGAAAACCGCAATTGTGTTGATTGTTGTGGTTTTGAACTTGTGAAATTACCTTGACTTGGAATTTAATTTGCTGTTTGTTGGAGTTGGATTGGGAAGGTTGTTGTATCATTTTATGATCACTAATCTTCGTGGAAGGGCAGAAGCATAAAGTGTTGTTTAATTCAACAACTTTTGGAACTTGCAAAAAAAACACCAATCCTTGCCGTGACTAGTTGTAGCGTGAGGAAGGTTGTGAGGTTTGTTGTGTGAATCCTTGTGAAATTCGGAATTGGAGCATTTGAAATTTCCAGATTTGAAGTCTGTGGAAGGATAAGCATCCATTTGAAATTCAAATACCTTCTTTAAGTTTGAAAGCAATTCATTGAGTAGCATTGAATAAGTGTTATTTGAATTTGAATTGTTTTTTACCATTTGTGGAGAAGGTTGCATTTAGTGGAGTGATTTCAAATTTGAATTTTTTTGTTGCCATTTCTTGTGGTTTATGGTGTGAATGGAAGTTGTGTGAGGTAAGGTGCTGCACATTAAGGTTAAAGTGTGAGAGTGTAGTGCATGAATAGAAAACCGTAAAAGGGAAGAGTAGTGTTTCAATTGTGAAGTAAAATTGTGTAGTGTGTGCATTTTTGGAAATTGGAGGAATCATAATTATTATTTTCATATTTGAAATCAGAATTGAAAGTGTACATTAAGAGGTCAATTTGAAATCTCAAATACACATTAAGTCATAATTAATTGTGTATCATTTGAATTTGAAAAGCCTCTTACCATTTGTGGAGTTGTGCACTTATTGAACAAGCTGCCTTATCTTGTGTTGAAGTTGTGGTTTTGGTTGTATTTTGTGGAAGTGAATTATGCCATGGCTAGAAGAGCGTAGTTGGAGTTAAATTCTTGTTAATTTAGTAGAGGTTGTGTACATTTCATATTAGTTATTGTATGTGTTGTCAAGGACATTGTTAGTAGTGGTGTGAAGCATCTTGAACCGTGAGCATAAGGGGGCTTTTGTGGCGGTGGATGGTGTGTTGTGTGAGTATTTTCCTTGCTGCCCATTGTGTATTTAAGTGGTGAGAAGTCAAGGCAAGAATAAGGAAAGTGAGTAGTAGAATTTAAAATTCAAACAATGATGTGCCTAATTCCACTAAGAAGCACAATCAAAAGACTTAAGAAAAAACAATCTCAAGTCAAAGTGAAAACCGGATCCACAAAGGCTAATTCACGTGAACCCTAATGAAGATACAAGGAAATCTAAATGTTCAATGATATAATTGAAATACCACAATGATAATATCTTCTAACAACACTCTAATCTCATATAATCCACGAAGATCATCCACAAATGTCAAAGAAAACCTCAATTCCAAGAACTCCTTTCCAATAGTGAAGTACACGTTTTCAAGGGAATTCTTCATTGAAGATTCAAATTCAATTGCAAAGTACTTCAAATAAACACAATAATTCGTGAACAATAAGATGTATTTATGACCAAGAACTATCTCAATTCAACCATATATATGACACACTAGAGAAGAAAAGAAATCACAACAAAATGAAATTGATACTACTCACAATTTCAAGGTGTTGCACTCGCCACAATTTCAACTCTTGGGATTGAAATTGATAAGAGTCTAAATGACAATTAGGAACCCTAATTCTCACGTGTAGAAGAAGTGTTCGATCTGCAAAATAAGCCTCACTCAAACCCTCTCTTAAGCAAGTATTTATACTTGCTACTCCTAGGGTTAAAAAGTGCTCAAAATTACAAGTTTACCATTTTAAAGGTGGCTAACCCTAAATGAAAGTTACAAAGAAATAAAAGTGTCCCAAAATGATTACAACATAAATAATCCATGCAAATAAAAAATATATAAAAGAAATTGGTCTTCAACATGCCGGTCTTCTATAGGATCCATCGGCCTAGCTCATCGCCGGTTCAGGTCGGTCCATGGATAACCCACAAGCTGAGTCTAAGGGAGTTTGTCCATTGCCCTATAAAATATGATAAGTGTGCCTGTTGGAAAACACAATACAAGAATAATAGAAAAGAGGTTAATATATAAATAATTCCGGGGTCGATCTGCTCAAAATGGGTCCTCATCGCCAAAATTTGAATTCCTTTAGTTCTTGCCCTAATGATAGGTCTTGTCGGATTTTGATTCATATCCAACAAGTCATTAAAGTGTGAAAGTAATTAAACTAGTTACTTAAACACTTGTAGTTGAATTTAATTCTATCTACTTGAAAGTAGTTGAGTGTACTTCACTTATAGCTTGGTTGTGTGCTTGAACCGTGGAAGTATGAAGATAATTATTGTGTTGTTGGGTTTGAACACAATCATGTCTAGTGAAATGTTTCATTATGCTAATGTATTGCGCCGAACATTAACTACATTTACTACTAAGGATGACAAACAAAGGGAAAACTTGTTCCATACTTCTTGTAGGGTACAAGGAAATTTATGTGTCCTTATAGTTGATGGTGGTAGTTGTACCAATGTGGTAGCAGCATCGATGGTATCAAAACTAAAAATTGCTACTACTCCACATCCTAAACCGTATACATTGCATTGGCTTAGTGATCAGGGGAGTTTACATGTGACCCACAGAGCTAAAGTACCATTCAGTGTAGGGGATAAATACTTTGATGAGATTGAGTGTGATATTTTGCCTATGTGTACATCCCATATATTGCTTGGCGGGCCTTGATTATATGATAGGAGGGTTTTACATGATGGCTTCAAGAATACTTATGTATTCTAAAAGGAAGGAAAACGAATTATTCTGAATCCAATGTCTCCTTCAGAGGTTCAAAGGGTTCAGCAACAAATCAGTAGACCATCAGTGGGCCATGAGCAGTCGAACTAACCTTTAGAGCACAGAATTCATCAGACCTAGATGTGCCATCCTTCAGAGGATCCTGATGATCATAGTCAGATGAGCAGACTACTAGAGGACCAAACTGTTCAGGATCATTTATGTTTTCCTTCAGAGATACTAGTAGTTCATGAGCAGTTGAGTAAACCATTGGAGTATTCTGTGGATCAGAGTTAGATGAGTCTATCATTAGAGGACCAGAATGTTTAGAGATAGTTGTGTTCACCTTCAGAGGTCTCAGAGGGCAATGAGTAGTTGGGGAAACCACTAGAAGACCATGAGGATCAACAACATATAGATGAGTTAGAAAAGGAGGAAACAATATCAAAGAAATGGGTTGAGATAGGGGACACCTCAGTGGATAATGGGTCATTATTCGTGTTGCAGAAGAGATACATCCTGGAAATGGAGGAGAGAAAACAATCACCACCTGTAGTATTTTAGATATTGGGATTCTACAGAGATACTTCTTCAGATGAATTGCTAAGAGAAAACAAAGTCTCCATTGCATTTGATTTTCCAGATTTGAAGACAAATCTTTTTGAGGTATGAGGAGATGATAGGAACAAAAAATCCAACAAGACCTATCATTAGGGCGAGAACTAAAGGATTTCAAATCTTGGCGATGAGGGCCTATTTTGAGCAGATCGACCCCGGAATTATTTATATATTAACCTCTTTTCTATTATTCTTGTATTGTGTTTTCCAACAGGCACACTTATCATATTTTATAGGGCAATGGACAAACTCCCTCAGACTCAGCTTGTGGGTTATCCGTGGACCGACCTGAACCGGCTATGAGTTGGGCCAATGGATCCTATAGAAGACCGGCATCTTGAAGACCATTTCTTTTATATATTTACCCTTTTATGAACTATTTTGGTTTTGGGACACTTTTATTTCCTTGTAATTTTCATTTTGGGTTAGCCACCTTAAAAGTGGCAAACTTGTAATTTTGAGCACTTTTTAACCCTAGGAGTAGTAAGTATAAATACTTGCTTAAGAGAGGGTTTGAGGAGGCTAATTTTTACAGATTTGAGAGGCACATTTCACGTGAGAATTAGGGTTGCTAATTGTCATTAGACTCTTATCAATTTCAATCCCAAGAGTTGAAATTGTGGCGAGTGCAACACCTTGAAATTGTGAGTTGTATCGATTTCATTTTGTTGTGATTTCTTTTCTTCTCTAGTGTGTCATATCTAGGGTTGAATTGAGATAGTTCCGGTTTTACCTTGACTTGAGATTGTTTTTTCTTAAGTCTTTTAATTGTGCTTCTAAGTGGAATTAGGCACATCAAAACCTAATCCTGAGGAAGCTAACTTAATTTATTCATTACTACCTTATAATTGTTATGCATTCCAGTAGGTTCACTTAATAGTTTAACAGAGTGCCAAATCACCTATACTTTTAAGTGAGTCGGGATCCTCATCGAGACTCAATTCGAAAGTACCCTGAAGACTGGCATCTTGAAGACTACTTTCTATTTTATATATTTGTTATTTGCTTGGACTATTTTATATTGTAATTTCTTTCTTTTAGGACACTTTCATTTGTTTGTAATTGTCTTTTCGGGACCGACCACCCTAAAAGTGGCATAGTTGTAATTTTGTGGACTTTCTAACCTTGAAGGGAGCAAGTATAAATACTAGCTTAAGTGAGGTTTTAAGGAGGCCAATTTTCAAATTAAACACATCACTTTTACATGAGAGAGCTTAGGGTTATCCTAGTTCAATTTCCTTTTATCAATTTCAATCTCAAGAGTTAAGATTGTGGTGAGTGCAATAATTGAAATTGTGAGTTATATCAATTTGTAATTGTTGCGTTTTCTTTTCTTCTCTAGTGTGTAATATTTAGGGTTGGATTGAAACATTTATTGGTCAAGTTTGGTTCCTTGTTATTCTAATTATTAGAGCTTAATTGAGTTACTTTTAAATTTGATTTCTAGTCCTCCATTTTGCACATTTTTGAACTATGAAATCAATCCCTTTTGGAAGGTGGAATTACGGTCATTGTTCTTGTTGAATTTATGTATTATTTCACGTGGTATTCAAGAGTATTAGTGATCTTCATTGAGGAATATATCATTGTGATAATTCATTTCATGAAATACATCATTCGGATCATCTATTGCAACTAGGGTCACGTAACAATTTACTCTACCTTAAACCGAATTGATCTTGCCATTTTAGTGATTGTTAATTGGTTCATTTGCTTGTGCTTAATCCCCTTTTGGGCACATCATTAATCTTAATTCCAAGTATGATGAAGCTCTGATACCAAAAGATGATGTACCTAAAAGGGGGTTTAAGCACATGTAATTGAATCAATCAACAATCACTAAAATGACAAGATCAATTAGGTTCTAAGGGGCACAAGAATTGCGTGAACCCTAAATGTGAAAGATAATTGGAAGGCTATATTTCAAGGTAATGAAAATCACGATGATGAAATCCTCAATTGAATCACTAAATCAACTTAAATTACTAAGAGATTACCAATCTTCAACAATAAAAAACAAGGCCGTATTCCTCCTTCCCAACAAGGTAATCTATGCCACAAAATGAAGCAAATTTGATAGTTAGAACTAATGTCAAAACCAATCAATTTTATAACATGATAGAATGATTTCAAATGAAATCAAAATCTGACCAAGAACAATCCTAATCAACCCTACATATAGCTCACTAGTGATGAAAGGGAAACACAATAAAAAGGAATTGATATTACTCACAATTTCTCTTTGTTGCAACTCGCCACAATTTCAATTCTTGGTATTGAAATTGATAAGAGCAATTTGGATTTTAGGAAAAACCCTAACCTCACATGTGAAATGTGTCCTATTTCTAAAAATTTTGGCTTACCCCCAAAACCCTACTTCAGCAAGTATTTATACTTGCTCCCTTTAGGGTAAAAAAGTTCACAAAATCACAACTATACCACTTTTAGGATGGCCGGTCCTAAACGATGATTACAAGCAAATGAAAGTGTCCCAAAAGAAAGATTACAACATAAATAGTCCAAATAAATAATTACAAATAAAAATAGTCTTCATCATGCTAGCTTTTCCATAGGATTCATTGGTCTAGCTCATCGCCAGTTTAGGTCAGTCCATGGATAACCCACAAGCTGAGTTTTAGTGAGTTTGTCCAACGCCTTGTAAAGCAAGATAAGTGTGCCTGTTAGAATACATAATACATGAATAAAAGAAAAGAGATTAGTAAACAAATAATTTTGGGGTCGATGTGCTTAAAATGGGCACTTATCGCTAAGGTTTGAAATCCTTTGGCTCTTGCCCTAATGATAGGTCTTGACGGATTTTGATTCCTATCATGTAGTGAATTGGAGAACTTGGTGCTGTAAAGTTGTTATGCTATGAGTGTGTGAGAGTAGTACCATGAGTTGGTGTTGAGTGATAAAAAAAAAAATTCAAAATCATGTCAAATGATAGTGTGAATAGTGAGATTGGCAATGAGGCCAATAGACAGGTTGGAGGAAGTCTAGAGCATCGTGTTGTAGGTGGAAGAACATTAGAGGAACAATTGCAGGATCTTACCACTATTGTTGCTAGATTAGCAACACGGGTAGATCAAATGACAACGCCACAACCACTAGTGGCAAACCTTTAAGTACACCCACCTTAGGTAGCCCATTAGAATGCTCGCAGGGAAAGAGCTGTTGGAGGCAATATGGGTAGGAGGATGGAAGGTAATTATCATGCTTTTAGGAAGGACAGGGATGATAATTTTGAAAATGAGCATTACCCTAATCGTAAGTTCAGACCGCCTTGGTGCTTAGAATATGTGAAATTGTAGAAGCCTTCATTTGATGGTAGAGGTTCTATAGATGATTATTTAGATTGGGAGGATAAAGTTAAGGGCCTATTTGAGTGCTATGGGATTGATGATCACACTCAGGTTCATCTTGCAGCTGCAAAATTTATAGGCTATGCCGCTTTATGGTGGAAAAATCTTGTGATTAGTAGACAAAGAGATGGTGAGGCTAGTATACATACTTGGCGGGAAATGAAACTGGTAATGAGAAAAAGGTTTATACTTGAGCACTATAGGTAGGAGTTGTTTATACATCTCCAAACATTGAGATAGGGAGGCAAAACAATTGATGAGTATGTACAGGAGTTCGAGACATTGATGATTAGATGTGGGTTAGTTGAACTTCCTAAACAAACCCTAGCAAGATTTGTGTCAAGGTTAAAATATGAGATTGCCTGCATTGTAGAATTTTAGAGGTATAACACATTTGATGATGTGCCTAGTATCCAATTACAATCACATAAATGTCAATTGGATAATCAACTAAGTACAAATCATAAAATGGTGTGATTCCCTTTCCACGTGAACCCTAATTGCAAGAACTAATTTGATTAAATAAGAAATTACAATGTACTCAATTGGAATTCCAATACCAATCAAATAAGTAAACTCAATTGATTCTAATTTCCAAAACAGTTGGCGTAAATCCAAGCTTGAAAATTGAACCCTAATTTATGTGAATTAAGAACAACATAAAGTAACTAATTCCTTACCAGATATTACGCACTAGTTAGAATTAGGATCAACTTGTAATTTGTTGATATCACTCACAACCAATCCAAGTTCACTCGCTACAATCTTAGGGAAGAATTGATAAGAGTATTTTGCGAAAAAGGAAGTACCCCTTTACATGAATAAAAGCAGCCGAAATATGAGTTCCAAAAAGTCCCATTCTAAACCTACTTAGCAAGTGTTTATACTTGCTCTAAATAGGGTAAATTCAATAAAAAAAAATTACAAGGGAAACCCACAAGTAACCGGTTTAAACACTAAAAGAAAATTATAAATAAACCCTCAAAAGTGGTTGGTTCTTCACTTCCATGGAACAATTGTTGGACCAGTTCTTTTAGTTGATGTAAGTCCATGAATGATCCATAATTGATCCTTAGTGAATTTTATTTGCTGTTTTGTAAAATCGATAAATTTACCTGCTACAATGTAAAGATAAATTGTTATTAGATAAATAAAATAACATGTAGATGTCTGAGCTCATTTGTCCAATTTGATTTCCCCACTGCTGGATCTAGAGGTTTGATTCCCATCATCTCCTTAGGCCTTTGAAAGATTTTCCCTTAAATCTAAGGGGTCTTTTTTTGGACTAACATCCGGTGTTTATGTGTGCTTGTTGACTTGAAATCCTGATAAGCCATTAGTTTTATTGATCTGTTCTTGAAATGTGCGAACTTTAGATGGAGACATAGGAGTCAAGATAACCCGTGCACCATCTTTCTGAAACATGTAAGTGTTTTTAAACTTATCATGTAGCACTTTCCTATCAAATAACCAAGGCTAACCCAGTAGTATATAAAAGGCGCATATAGGAAGAACATCACAGATAATCTCATCACTATATCTATCTCCTATACTGAATGGCACCTTTGCCTTCTATGTAACATGCAAACTATTTTGATCATCCAGCCAATGTCATTTATAAGGGTATAGATGTAGACTAGTGACTAGTTATAAGTTATTTACTAATGCAGCAAATACGACATTAGTGCAACTACCACCATTGATGAAAAGAACACATAAGTTACCTTGAATCTAACAAGGTGTGTAGAATAGGTTCTCTCTTTGTATGTCCTTGACATCTGGAGATATGGTCATAACCCTGTGTAACACATTAATAGGTAAGTATTTGTCATCCCTCTTATCCTCATGTGTCTCAGCATCATGATCGTCATAATATTTCTACAGAGCTATGGACAAATTTGTAGGCTTGACAACTTCTTGATTATCTTCATTGTTTCCCTCCATAACAATCACCACCCTTTTATTGGGACACTGTGCAGCCATGTGTCTAAAACCTATGCATTTGAAACATTTCATTTAGCGCATTTTCCCACTGGTTAACCCAGTACGGTCTGCTTGAAATCAGCCTTAACCACCTCTTTTCCTTTCCCAGAAGTATCCCTCTCCCTATCAGTGTTAGAGACATTTTTGTCTAAAGCCTTAGCATGTTCCATACCTGTTACTAGCGGCTTAGAAAGGGTTGAATCGCCTCTGCCACTCCACTTTTAAGGCTAACTGGATAGCCTCATCAAGTGTATTATACCTCTGTAACTCTACAACATAGGCAATCTCATACTTCAACCTAGACACAAATAGTGCTAAGGTTTGCTCAGGAGGCTCGATTGATCTACATTTGATCATCAGTGTCTCGAACTTCTATACATAATCATCAACTGTTTTGCCTCCCTACCTCAGTGTTTGTAGATGCATAAACAGTTCCTGCCTGTAATGTTCAGGTATAAATCTTTTTCTCAATACCCGTTTCATGTCCTGCCAGGTATGTATATCAGCCTCACCATCCCTTCGTCTGCTAATCACAAAATGTTTCCACCATGAAGCCGTATAACTTATGAATTCCACAACTACAAGATAAACTTAAGTGTTATCATCAATCTCGTAGCACTTGAACAAACCCTTAACCTTGTCCTCCTAATCCAAATAATCATCTGCAGAACCCTTGCCATTGAATGAAGGCATCTACAGTTTCACATACTCCAATCCCCGAGGTGGTATGAAATCCCTGTTTGGGTAAGGGTCATTCTCAAAATTATCATCTCTTTCCTCCCTAAGAACATGATAATCTCCCTCCATTCTTTTACCCCTATTACCTTCGACAGTTCCCTCCTTGTGAACAATTTGAGGAACTACCCTAAGTGGAGGTGCTTGAAGATTTTCCATTGGTGGTTGTGGCATCGACATTCGATCTATCCTTGTTGCTAATGTAGCAACAATGGTGGTGAAATCCTGCAACTGCTCCTCTAATGTTCTTCCACCTGCAGTTTGATGACCCTGACCGCTACCAACTTGACTATTGGCCTTATTGCCAATTCCCCTATTAACATTATCATTTGACATGGTTAATGAATTGATCTGTTGGAACACCAAAGACAATTTAAGGCAGTTGCAATATACTTCACATTAAATGCAATACATAATAATTACTTCAACACACAGTCACTTCGCACTTCAACATACACTTTCTTCACACTTCAACACACACTCACTTAACACTTCAATAGACACTTACTCCATGACACACACACACAATCATGGTGTAGCACTTCTTTAAACCACAATACACACACACAATCATGGTGTAGCACTTCTTTAAACCACAATACACACACACACACACACACTTCACTATAGTGTAACACCCATCAACTACACCACACACATACACCTTACCCATGGTGCAACACACTTCAACCACACACACTCACTTCACCCACAGTTCAACATACACTTCAACACACACTTCTAATCATGGTAGCAAGTAACAATGGAAACAATTAATGATACTTGTAAACACCCCATTTTTTCCTTAGGAATCGATAATTCTCAAAAATAATCAATTTTTAATTTTTCCCAATTTTCCTCTAATTTAGCATAAATAGTAAAAATATTAAAAAAAATAAAAATAAATAGGAAAACACATCAATTTTGAAAAATGATTTCAGAAATAGCAATAATAAATAATAAACAATTTTTACAAATATTTGAAATTAAAAAAAAATACAAAAAAATAAAAAAATCGCATTGCATATATACAATTTGCAATATAAAGAAAATCGGGAAATTGGGCCAGCTCAGCTGGCTCGTGCATGCATGTTGGGACCGTGTGAAGGCTGAATTCTTCGAATATTTTTGGATTTCAATAAATCTAAAACCGAATTATCTAGATAAATCACATGATTACAACAAATCGGCATCAAATAGGTTAGATAGAATCAAATCTAAAAAACGGAAAAATATGGGTTTATCCAAATCGGCCGATTCAAGCTTATCCAAGAGGGTTTCCAGACGCCTATAAATAGAGGAGGAGGTGAGGAAGCCAAAACACGAAGAAAAAGTGAGAGAAAGAGAGAGAAAGGAGCGAATTGGAGTACGCCGGAGAAGCTTGAAGCCAAAACTACCGACCGGAGCTAGAGCCACCGCAAGGAGACGTTCTGGGAGCAAACCACCGCCACCATTAGATTCAGCAACCTCGAGAAGCTAGGATTCGATACCTCACCCGCTGCAAAAGGCCACCGGAACGCCGTGAACGAGCTTTCCCCGCTGCCGTGTCCGATCGACCCGCGCACCGACCCGGATCCAGGTAAGTCGGATTTTCCGGATTTTTTTTATTTAATTAATTTTGTTTATTTATTTATTATGAATTAATTAATTAATTTATTATTTGTTATTTAGTTATTTATTTATTTGTTTGTTTATGTTTTATTTTTAATAAATAGGAAAATGTAGAAATTAGATTTTTCTAGAATTTAATAATGTAGAAAAATAATAAAAAAAATAATAAATAGATAAATAAAAAATAAAAATAATAAAAAATATTAGGAAAATAATAATAAGATTTTAGATGTCAAAATAGGATAGATAATAAACCAAAAATCACAAAAATCACAAAAATTCCCAAAAATCACAAAAATCCACAAAATTATCAGAAATCACAAAAATAACAAAAAAATCATAAAAAAAATTCAAAAATTATAAAAGAATCATAAAAAAATGAGTTTTAGCACTTAGAAAAATCCTTTTCTTCAAATAAATCCAAAATTGATGTTTTTCCCTAAAATCATTTTCAAAATAAAATCAAAGCTTAGGCTTAGAAGTTTTTTTTAAAAACAAATCCCAAAAATGATAAAAACATAAAACTAAAAGAGGTTTCATAAATTAAAATTCACCAACACACTTAAAGTTTTCAGAAAAGCGAACTACGGCTTGTTTGATCCTGAATAGCAGGTACGTAGGCACCCATTCGGGTCAACCCATAAAAATGAATAAAAAATCATTTTTTTGAAATAATTCAAGAACATAATAAAAAGTAATAGAAACACAATAAAACACATTTCTAACGATGAACAATTTTAGGAGATTAGGTGGTAACCGTAAAGGTTTTAATAGGTTAGCCTCCGGACTTAGAAACTCTGGTTTTCCCTTTTCCTCTTTTCACAAAAACGAAAAGAGGAAATCACAACGACTAGTGGTCCAAATTAAGACTAATCCGCTCCTTTAGTCTTAATTCAATTTTCCCAACAACAGTTGGGTGGCGACTCCAAAAATCAAACGAAATTCCTAACTCAAGTCGAGGATCTACATTAGATGAGCATAGGGTTTAGTCTAGATCGGATTAGGAATGGGAATTCAAAAATTAGACTCGACAATACTTCTCTAAATGGTAAGTAAACAATTCAAAATAGTCAAAATGTATTATGATTAACAATACACAATAACTCCTTCACCTTAATGATTGCTTTTGAATTTCAAATTGTTTCCAAATCCTCCACGCAATTGAAGGAAAAATCTATAAATGAAGGTAAGTCTACTTTCGAAATTCCTCAAGCAATGCAATTCCCTTCCTCCTTAAACAAGCAACTCATGGTAAAGGTAAAGAATAGAAATTTCAAGTCTAAAATTTCTACTTCCAATTCCACAACAATGAAGGTAAATTACAATAAAATCACTTAATTTACTTCAATTCCAATTCAAATAATCTTCAATTAAGAAATGGAAATTCAAGAACCCTAATTCCCAATTGAAATCATGCAATCCCTTCTCAAACACCCTTGCTCTAATACTAAATGATGACGTGCTCTAATACCAAATTAAGATAATGTGCTAAGTATCCAATTACAATCACATAAATGTCAATTGGATAATCAACTAAACACAAACCATAAAATGGCATGATTCCCTTTCCACATAAACCTTAATTGCAAGAACCAATTTGAATGAATATGTAATTATAATTTACTTAATTAGAATTCCAGTATCAATCAAATAAACAAACACAATTAATTCTAATTTCCAAAACAATTGGAGTGAATCCAAGCTTGAAAATTAAAGCCTAATTTACGTGAATCAAGAACAACATAAAGTAACTAATTCCTTACTAGATATTATGCACTAGTTGGAATTAGGATCAACTTTTAATTTGTTGATATCACTCACAATAAATCCAAGTCCACTTGCTACAATCCTAGGGAAGAATTTGATGTGCTTAATTCCACTTTGAAGCACAATAAAAAAGACTCAAGAAAACAATCCTAATTCAATCACAAAAACCGGTCCACCTAGTAAGCAATTTTGATACAAACCACACCAACCCGTGATGAAACCTAATACCAATACGTTCGGAATTTGTTGCCTAAGACGCCCAAACACCTAAAGTGGAAACCGCGACCCGTTGTCTATAAGCGAGACAAGAATCTTGGTATAATGTGAAGACACCATAATCAGGATGAAAGACCAATTGATAAGTCGGGATGAACGCCATGGAAATTAATCCGATAAGTTCTAGTTAGTTCTTGAAGAACCAAGAGAGGTGCCTCTCAAAAGTGTTTAATGTTCAAAGATGTAAATTTTAAGTTGTTCTAAACCCTAGGAGCTTTTATACTAGGGTTACAATTTGTGAAAAAACAAGTCCAAAACGACGTAGCTTAGATAAGTTGCGTAAAAACACGAAAACAGAATAAGCTGGCCGGCAGGGGATATACGGCCGTGTACACGACTGTGTACTTTGACCGTGTACTTTTCTGTGCACATTCTGGTCACATACACGACCGTGTACTTCTGGTCGTGTATCTTTCTGTGGATTTGCTTGTCTCCATACACGGCCGTGCCTTTTAGCCGTGTGTCTAGCCGTGTATGATTCTGTGCAATCTTGGAATTCCTACACGGTCGTGCCTTGAAAGTACACGCCCTCTTCAACCCGTATCCGGTGTGACTTGTATAAGAGTAAGGGTCTTCCCATGGTTATTCCAATCCGTTCCAACTTCATGATTGCTCCAATCCTTTCCAACTTCATAGATAACCTTTATCAACCCGTTAAGTGCTTCCTTGAATCGTTTCGCTCGATTTCTTGTGATCGGTCCAGGCGGCACTTTAAGAGGATCCACATTTCTTCTTCCGGCTTGGCTCTCATCATGGATCTCATCATTCCCCTCCTCTTGAAAAGGATTTGTCCTCAAATCATTGCCAGCATCAAATGGACTCAGATCAGTAACATTAAACGTGACACTTACTTGATACTCACCTGGTAAATCTTTCTTGTATGCATTATCATTGATTCTCCCAAGCATCGGAAATGGACCGTCTCCCCGAGGGTTTAACTTGGATTTCCTCTGCAATAGAAACCTCTCCTTGCGAAAATGCACCCAAACCCAATCTCCAGGCTGAAAAATCATGGGTCTCCTGCCCTTGTTCACCCTTGAAACGACCCTAGCATTTTGTTTTTCAATCCTACTCTTTACCTGTGCATGTAGCTTTCTCACGAAGTCTGCCTTAGAATCAACATCAAAACTCACAAACTTATTAAGTGGCAATGATAATAAATAATTAGGATTCAGTGGGTTAAAACCAAACACAATCTCAAATGGTGAACAATGAATAATGCTATTTAAAGCCCTATTACATGTAAACTCCACAAATGGTAGGTAATCCTTCCAAGTCCTAATGTTCTTCTCTATGATTGCCCCTAACAATTGAATTAAAGTCCTGTTAACCACCTCAATTTGCCCATCATTTTGTGGGTGACAGATAGTCGAAAACATCCGTTTAGTTCCCAACTTTTTCCACAATACTCTCCAAAAATGACTCAAAAATTTCTCATCTCGATCACTAACAATGCTTCTAGGTATACCATGCGGACGCACTACCTTTCTAAAGAAAAAATCAACAATGTGTATAGCATCATCAGTTTTATGACAAGGAATGAAATGAACCATTTTAAAAATCCTATCCACAACCACGAAATTAGAATCTCGACCATGCCTAGGCCTAGATAATCCTAACACAAAATCTATGGAAATGTTTATCTAAGGCTCATGAGGAATGACACTATACTCATATAACCAATCTAAGAAGTCATCTAAACAAGGAATAGGATGACGATACTTTACCGTAAGGTTGTTGATGGCGCGGCAGTCAACACACATTCTCCATGTCCCATCCTTCTTAAGCACCAAAATCACAGGCACTGCACATGGACTCATGCCTTCTCTCACGTATCCTTTCTCCATTAACTCATCTACCTGCCTTTGGAGTTCCTTCGGAAAGACATTTTCAAAATCCTGCACAAGAGACACAACCACACTAGGCAAAGCATTAGGTAATTCGTTAGTAGTCAAACATGTTTCTTTAAAAACCAGAAACAACATAGGTTGCCTCATCACTAACGCTCTCCTTACTACACTCGCTCTTGCCACACAACTCTCCTTTTGCAAGGCTGCCCTCTCCTTTTCACTCACCACCAAAGTTGATCCCCCTTCAACTTGGCCTCTCACACTCTTTCTAGCCTTCCTCTCTTTTTCCTTTTGATCTTGACTTTTATATTCCTTTTCTTTTTCATTGTCTTTTGCTCTCTCACTCTCCCTCTACCTTTCACTCACCTTATGTTTTGCAAAAGACTGTTGTAGCTGCAACTGGTCCTCATACACTTGTTTGGGTGTTAACGGTTTAAGATTAAAGCTTTTCCCTTGGTGAACAAGCGTATACTTGTTAGAAAAGCTATCATGAACAACCTTCCTATCAAATTGCCATGGCCTCCCCAACAACACATGACATGCTTTCATTGGCACTACATTACATAACACCTCATCCTCATACCTTCCAATGCGAAAACCAATCAAGGCTTGCTTACTCACCTTAGTCTCACCACTATTATTCAACCACTGCAATTTATATGGACTAGGGTATCTAACAGTTTTGAGCCCCAGCCTCTCAACAATAAAGTTACTCACTACATTGGTGCAACTCCCTCCATCAATAATCAAACTACAAATGTGATCTCCTAGATAACATCTAGTATGAAATATATTCTCCCTGTGCACCTCCTCTTCTTCCTTCACCTGCACATTCAAAGCTCGCTTCACTACTGCCACTAGCCTTCCCATTGCAGGCTCTTCATCATCACTAGCATCCTCTAATGTAGGCATATCATCTTCTTCACTATCCCCCTCAGTCTCATACTCACCATCATTACGCAAAATCATCACACGCCTATTTGGACATTGACTAGCAATATGGCCTCTACGTTGGCATTTAAAGCATCTAATGTCACGATTTCTAGAAGTAGAAGATTCAGGGTTACCTTGATTACCGGGAGTAGAACTCGCTTGCCTCAGCTCCCCTTTTGGTTTGGTGGGTAAAGGCTTTTCTTCTTTCTTCCATTGGTTGGTCTTCCAAGTAGATGAACCATCACCCTGTGGAAACTGTGCATTACTACTACCTTTCCTCTTGTGCTGGTTCTCAACCTTTATAGCCATGTGAACTATATCCTCCAATTCTACATAATGCTGCAATTCAACCACATTTTAGATTTCTCTATTCAACCCAGCAAGAAACTTAGCCATTGTAGCCTCTCTATCCTCCTCTACATTCGCCCTAATCATAGTGACTTCCATCTCCTTGAAATACTCATCTACACTTCGGCTTCCTTGCCTCAGAGTTTGCAACTTGTTGTGCAATTCACGATAGTAATACGCAGGCACAAACCGCTTCTTCATCACTCTTTTCATCTCTTCCCAAGACTCAATAGGTGGCTCGCCACTCCTTCTCCTATTCAACATTAGTTGATCCCACCACATTATAGCATAATCCGAAAATTCAATGGCAGCAAGTTTTACCTTCTTTCTCCAACTATAGTTGTGACAATCAAATACCATCTCTACCTTCTTCTCCCACTCTAAGTACGCTTCGGGATCATTCTTCCCTTGGAAAGGAGGAATCTTCATCTTTATGCTACTCAATTGATCATCCTCTCTATTCCTATCTCCTCTATCTTCCCAATCTCTAGTTCCTCTATTCCGACCACTATATCCTCTATAACTCCCAACAGAAGGCTCATCAAAGTCATCATCCGTCATTTCATCTCCACCCTTCGGTACTCTCCTAGAACGGCTCTCCCTCTTACGCCCTTGGAATACGTTTGTGGATTGCTCTAGTCTTTGCTCTACCGTCTCATGAATTTGTTCCATTCCCTCTTGGAACATCCTCTTCATTTCACCCCTCAACGCCTCAATTACTAACCTAGCATCAAACCTTCCCCTCTCACCTTCAGGAGAATGTTGTCTCGACATAGTCCCTACAGAAAAGATTAGTACTAACACAAATATATATATAATTAAACCTCACGATACACTCCCTTACGTGTTTCGCTTAAATGATGATATCACACAGTCACTCGTGTATTCTCACAAACAATGATGATATCAACTCGCCAACTTCCTCTTATCAATTCTCTTAGAACTAACCCGAACTACACCAATTCCCTTCCGTAGAATTCAAAACAACTCTAACATTCGTAAATTTTTCCTCTATTTTTCTATCCGAATTTTTTTTTTGTCTTGGTTGTTGCTCTTGATCACGTTTTTCTTTTCTTTTCTTTTCTCTTCTTTTTTTTTGTCATGATTTTTACTCTTTTTTTTTTTAACAATCGCTTAGTCGATATTACACTATCAAAAGACAATCAATACTATGAAATTGAATACGATAATTGATATGAATGATTGGAGTTAAGGTTTTTGATATTACCTTCCTTAACCGAACTTGATGTTTTGACAAACCTAAGCTCTGATACCAAACTGATACGAACCACGCCAACCCGTGATGAAACCCAATACCAA
This sequence comes from Laguncularia racemosa, assembly GCA_037954665.1. NCBI lineage: Eukaryota > Viridiplantae > Streptophyta > Magnoliopsida > Myrtales > Combretaceae > Laguncularia > Laguncularia racemosa. The sequence goes on along the minus strand of JBBMOL010000141.1, from coordinate 765,365 downwards.
TACGTTCGGAATCCGTTGCCTAAGACGCCCAAACACCTAAAGTGGAAACCGCGACCCGTTGTCTATAAGCGAGACAAGAACCTTGGTATAATGTGAAGACACCACAATCAGGATGAACGCCACAGAAATTAATCCGATAAGTTCAAGTTAGTTCTTAAAGAACCAAGAGAGGTGCCTCTCAAAAGTGTTTAATATTCAAAGATGTAAATTCTAAGTTGTTCTAAACCCTAGGAGCTTTTATACTAGGGTTAAAATTCATGAAAAACAAGTCCAAAATGACGTAGCTTAGATAAGTTGCGTAAAAACATGAAAACAGAACAAGCTGGCCGGCAGGGGATACACGGTCGTGTACTTTTGCAGTGTACTTTTCTGTGCACATTCCGGTCACATACACGACCGTGTACTTCTGGTCGTGTATCTTTCTGTGGATTTGCTTGTCTCCATACACGGTCGTGCCTTTTAGCCGTGTGTTTAGTCGTGTATGATTCTGTGCAATCTTGGAATTCCTACACGGCCGTGCCTTGAAAGTACACGCCCTCTTCAACCCGTGTCTGGTGTGACTTGTATAAGAGCAAGGGTCTTCCCATGGTTATTCCAATCCGTTCCAACTTCATGATTGCTCTAATCCTTTCCGGCTTCATGGACAACCTTTATCAACCCGTTAAGTGCTTCCTTGAATCGTTTCGCTCGATTTGTTGTGATCGGTCTAGGCGGCACTTCAAGAGGATCCACATTTCTTCTTCCGGCTTGGCTCTCATCATGGATCTCATCAAATTCTTGTGGCACCTTTGAGGATTTGATGGAAATTGTTGTTCAAATGATTCAATTGTAATCTTTAATGATAGAATTAACCAAATAACCACAAGAGAAGATGAAGTACACGTAAAATCAGATGAAAAGGAAACAATAAACCAATGAAATCCACTTTCCCTTTCAATCACTAGTTCACGCCAACAAGAACAAAGAGGTAAGAAATCCAAGTGCTCAATGAAACAATCAATCTTACAAGATTGATGTTTACGAAAATAGAATCACAATTATATCCAAGAAAGATCCAAATCTACCCTAGATATGACTCACTAGAGAAGAAATGAACATACAACAAAATTGAATTGATATGACTCACAATTCGCCTTCGTTGCACTCGCCACAATTCCAATTCTTAGGTTGAAATTGATAAGAGTTTGGAACTAAGGAAAGAACCCTAATTCACACGTGAAATGCCATCTCAAATCTGTAAAAATTAGCCTCCTAAAACCCTCTCTTAAGTAAGTATTTATACTTGCTACTCCTAGGGTTAGAAAGTGGTCAAAATTACAAGTTTGCCACTTTTAAGGTGGCTAGCCCTAAATGAAAATTACAAGGAAATAAAAGTGTCCCAAAATGATTACAACTTAAATAGTCCATGCAAATGAAAAATATATAAAAGAAATTGGTCTTCAAGATGTCGGTCTTCTATAGGATCCATCGACGCAGCTCATCGCCGGTTCAAGTCGGTCCATGGATAACCCACAAGCTGAGTCTGAGGGAGTTTGTCCATTGCCCTATAAAATATGATAAGTGTGCCTGTTGGAAAAAACAATACAAGAATAATAGAAAAGAGGTTAATTTATAAATAATTCCGGGGTCGATCTGCTCAAAATGGGCCCTCATCGCCAAAATTCGAATTCCTTTAGTGCTTGCCCTAATGATAGGTCTTGTCGGATTTTTATTCCTATCAGAATTGATAAGAGTATTTTGTGAAAAAGGAAGTACCCTTTCACATGAACAGAGGTAGCTAAAATATGAGTACCAAAAATTCCCCTCATAAACCTACTTAGTAAGTATTTATACTTGCTCTAAATAGGGTAAATTCAACGAAACAAAATTATAAGTAAAACCCACTAGTGACAGGTTTAAACACCAAAAGAAAATTACAAATAAACCCTCAAAAGTGGTCGATTCTTCACTTCCATGGAACAATTGTTTGATCGGTTCTTTTGGTTGATGTAAGTCCATTAATGATCCACAATTGATCCTTAGTGAATTTTATTCACCATCTTGTAAAACCGATAAATTTACCTGCTACAATGCAAAGACAAATTGTTATTAGATAAATAAAATAACATATGGATGTCTGGGCTCATTTATTCAATTTGATTTCCTCATTGTTGGATCCAGGGTTTTGATTCCCATCACTTAATGAGGCCATCCAATTATCTTTGAAAGTGGAGAGATAGTGGTGATCCAACCCTTTTCGAGCATCGAGCAACAGGTATAGAACTTCTAACAAACCTCATAGGTCAGATGGTCAGGAGGGTGAATAAAAGGGAGTAGGAGGAAATGATAAGACTATGGAAAAAAATACAACTACTACTGATAGGGAGAACAGAATTTTGGGGAAAGGAAAAAAGGTTATTGGAGTTGATATCAGACAAACAGTGCTAGGAACAACCAGTGGAAAGATAGATCAAATAAAATGTTTCAAATGTATGGGTTTTGGACACATGACTGCTCAGTGTCCCAACAAAAGGGTGATGACTATTATGGAGGGAAATAATGAGGATAGTCAAGAAGAAGTAGTTGAGCCTATAGATTTATCAATAGTACTATAGGAGTATTATGATGATCTTAATGTTGAGACACATGAAGACAAAGAAAATGATAAATATCTGTCTGTTAATGTGTTGCGCAAGGTTATGACTATATCTTCAGATGTCAGGGATGTATAGAGGGAAAACCTAGTCTATACACCTTGCCAGGTTTAGGGTAATTTATGAGTTCTTTTTATTGATGGTGGAAGTTACACAAATGTAATAGCTATTGCAATAGTAAAAAGATTGTAACTAGTCACTAGTCTACATCCTCATCCGTATAAATTACATTAGTTGAATGAACGGGGTAGTCTGCATGTTACTCAAAGGGCTAAGGTATCTTTCAGCATAGAAGATAGATACCATGATGAAATTGTTTGTGATGTTCTTCCCATATGCGCCTTTCATATACTACTGGGTAGACCTTGGTTGTTTGATAGGAAGGTGCTACATGATGGGTTTAGAAACACTTATGTGTTTCAAAAGGATGGTACATGAATTGTCTTGACACCTATGTCACCAATTGAGGTATATAAATTCTAAGAGCAGATTAACAAGACTAATGGGCACTCAAGACTTTAGGGAGATAAGCACATGCAAACAAGGGATTTCAGTCCAGGAAAAGACCCATTAAATTTTAGGACAAATCTTTTAGCAACCCGATGAGATGATGGGAATCAAACCTTTAGATCTGGCATTGGGAAGCCTACTTGAAAAAATAGAACCAAGACGTTCACATTTTGTCTTTATTTATTTTATAATAATTATTTCTACATTTTAATAAGTCCATTTTGTTAGTTTTACAAGAAGATGACCATGCACAATAACAACTGGTTTGTGAATGGATCACGATTCATAATGAACCAAATTGAACATAAAGATAAGAGGAACCGACCTTTATTTCACTTGTATTTCATTTGAGAAAACCGGCCCTCTTCACCTTCATTCCATGTGGAGTAATTGGTTCTTCAAGTGCTCGTAGGACTAGTTTTTGATCTATTTTGCATGGTTGTAATTTTCTTATTTAGAGTAGGCTATAATACTTATTATGTAGGTTTTGGAAGGGACTTTTTGGATAATATTTTGGCAGCTGCCTTTTTGTTCATGTGAAAGGGTCTTTCTCTTCACAAATTGCTCTTATCAATTCTATTCTAGGATTGTGGTGAGTGGGCTTGATTTTGTTGTGCATAACATCAACAATTCCAAGTCATTTCTAATTCCAACTAGTGCGTTACATCTGGTAAAGAATTAGATCTTCTTCCCTCTTATTTGACATCAAAATTAGGGTTCATAATAATTTAATGTTCACACCATTTTGATTGCTTATTATTTATTTGAATCTTCAATTGCATTGTGAACTTGTAATCGGTCTTAAGCACATCAGTTTATTTGATTGATATGGTGGATAACTAACCATGAAGACGAATAGGTCCCCAACGTGTAAAGATTAGAAGAGTGAAGTAACGCGTAAGGCAAAACCATTATAAATCTTTTTCTTAATCTATTGGGCCTTACTCTTTTTTACTTTTATGCAATTTATTTATATTTGATTTTTTTACGAAACCGAGTTTAAATAAAAATTGTTTGTAGTGATCAAAGGGGATCATCAATATTACTCAAAAGAGAAATTATTTGTAACAATTAATTAACCACCCTCCCCCCTCTTGATTGCTAACTAAGATTAGCAATTGGTATCGGAGTTATGCATGATAATATTTGAGTTTAAAGATTAATGGTAGATAGTTTAATAGTTTTAATAGAAAATGCATCTTATTTTGGTAGAACTAACTATTCTTATTGAAAACTTAGGATGTAAGCTTCTGTTAAAGCCATAGACTATCAACTTTAGGATATTATTTCATATAACGATCTTGAAGTTGAAAATATAGACACAAAAGACAAAAAAGAGAAGATGACTAAAGCTTTAGTAGAAGACAAAAGAAGGAAGAGGCAGATTTGAAGGCTAAGAATCTCTTTCTCTCTACTATTTGTCCTTTTGAATTATAATGCCTTAAAATAGAAAAATGAGGAAAAAGGTGAAAGCCATTTGATAAATATAACAAATAATGAGAATTAGACATAGAGAATAATCGGAGAGAATAATCATATGTGAGGAAAGGGATAACAAGCTTAGAATTACAAATTATATGAACTTATTACTAAATAAATTTAGGGAACAAAGTAAGATAGAAAATATCTACATATAGGTATATAAACAAATAAATAAAAATAATTATAAGCCATAATTTTAGTTCGTTCAATTTAAATTAAAAGAATAAATTCCTCAAAACATATAGAATCTCAAGAATTTCAAATAAAAATTTTGAGTAAATATTTATGTTTAGATTAATCAAATTAGCTTAGATGTAAAGTTTCCTAATAAAATATTAAAAATACAAAATTTAAAAATAATGTAGTACGCGCGTAGAATATTAAAATATAAATAATTATAAAATATAATTTAATATAACCTATAAATATATATATATGTGAATGTGAACATGGGGTGGTAGGTCGACAAACATTAAAAAAGAAAGAAAGAAAGAAGGCTCTAGAACCTCATGGGATAGAACAGAGATAACGAGAGAGATGGGAGGAAAAGAGAGAAAAGAAAGGGAAAAGCGAAAAGTAAGGGGAGTTGGAAAGGAAAGCAAGAAAGGGAAGTAGGAAGAGGAGAATGGACCATTGAAGAGGACATTGACAAGAATGAGAAAGGAAAGACGTGGAACGTTTGGTGATGAAAAAAAAAAGTTGGTAAAGGAGACGAATGACAAGCGAGAGCAAGGACCAGCGAGAAGATGGAATAGGGATGGCAAGGAATGAAATGGAAATAGAGGAGGAAAAGGAAATAGGGAAGGAAAGTGGAATTTTGAACAAAATAATTCGTATCTCACACATACGACCTTTGATTCACGATTTGAGACTACCAACGTATTCTTAGAGGTGAGTGCAACTTATGAGACCAATTTCATGCGAAATAGAGATTTTTTTTTTATTTTGGGAATAATCATTAAAAATAATATCTAGCTTAGAAAATTGATGAAATAGGTAGAAAAATGTTAAATATGATGACCTAGATTATGAATAAAGTGTAATGATGTACTTTCTTGAATTTTTAGGTGATGAAAAATTATCTCGTAAATATACACACAGACTACTACAAATAGCCATGAAAATAAGATCCGGGTGATTAAGACTCCGTGATGTGTTGTATTGTGTGTATTATTGTTGTTTTGCATGTGTTTGTTACGAATATATGTGTATTTTCTATGTTCTAATTGCATTAAGAGTTTTAAATTTTAGGTTGTGTTAATGTATGCCTCTATACGTTGCTATGGCTAGGTGGCATAAATATATATATGTATATATACGTGGAATGTTAGGCATTGAAGAGGCTAGACTCCAAAATTTTGCTGGAAGAGAAATATATATATATAAATGTATATGTCTTGGCATTGTGATTGAGCTGGATGTGTTGGGGCTTCCTTAGTAGTGTGCATGTGTGTGAAGTTTCTCCTTATTGGTTGTAGTGAATGGACACATATACATATATATATATATAGTACATTGTGATTGTTGGTCCTTTTCCTTTTCAACCATGAGTGTGCTTGTTGTAGTAAACATATATATCTGTATATTAGTTTAGAATGCTAAGATGTGCTTGCTCTTTTGCCATGATGGGAGCATGTGTATATGTATAATTCATTTTAGATTGTTGGGACGCCTTGCTATTTTACCATGAATAAGTAGACATATATATATATATATGCATCGATATGCTGTAGGGGAGTATGTTGTAAAATATAGGTATATATGTATAGGTGGCATGCACAAGGGTAGGCTTCCGTTGTGATTGTGGCATTGTTTTCTTTCCTTCCTTTTTGCTGGCCGTTGTATACATAAATATATATCTATATAGAACATAGTAGGTTGTTGGTATTTTTGTTTTCCTCCATGTGTGTGGGTAGGTAACGGTTTCACTGCTGGCTGTGTGGTTTGTAAATATATATATGTATATGCTAAGGATATTGTTGGGAAATGGGAAGAAGGGAAGCCTCAGAGTCTTGTGTGGGATATAAATAGATATGTATATGTACATGATGTTTGGAGGTTAGGAACAAACTATTGAGAAGTGGAAACTGGCATGGAAACATTATGTGTATACATTGTATGCACATCTTGTTGGATTGGGAGGCTAGTTGTTGTGCCTAAAACCAAATTTAAGCATATGCAAAACCAATTTGAAAGACAATCAAACAATATCGATCAAACTAGTTATTCAAATGCTGCAAATCCTCAATACTTGTAACCAATTCTTCAACTAGGATGTGATCAATATAGATATCCAAATGTGATTGCTTTGATACCAAATTATGATGTGCCTAAAACCAAGATTAAGCACATTCAAAACCAATTTGAAAGATAATCAAACAATGTCAATCAAACTAGTTCAACAATTGCACAATTCCTTAATATTTATGAACCAATTCTTAAACAATGGCATGAACAATCTTAATTCCAAGTATGATGATGCTCTGATACCAATTATGACATGCCTAAATTAAGGTTTTAAGTACATGCAATTGAAGAAATTTATAAACCCTAATTCACTTGTTCAATTTCGGTTCAACTCTACTAGGTTTAACGTGAACCCTCATGGAAATGCAATGAAATTTGAATGCCCTAAATTAAAAATAAAAATTCCACAGTGATAAATTCCTCCAAAATAACAATGATCACAAATAAATCCATGTGAATTACACACAAAACAACAAGAACCAATTCCGTTATCCATTTTCCCAATAAAGTGATCTATAGTTCAAAATGATGTTAAATTGAAGGTTAAAACTTAAAGGCTAAAACTAATCAATTGAAGCAACAAGAATTTGATTACAGATGCAATCAAAATTCGATCAATACACTTCCAAATCAACCCTAGATACTACTCACTAGAGTAGAAAGGAAATTGCAACAAGGTAAATTTGATATTACTCACAAATTAGCCTTAGAGCCACTTGCCACAACCTCAAATTGGGATTTGAAATTGATAAGAGCAATTTGAATTAGGAAAAACCTAAACCTCACACGTAAAAGTGTTGTTCTTTTCTAAAAAATTTGACTCCCCTCAAAACCTTACTTAAGCAAGTATTTATGCTTGCTCCCTTTAGGGTTAAAAAGTCTACAAAATCACAACTATGCCACTTTTGGGGTAGCTAGTCCTAAAACTCAATTACAATCAAATAAGAAGCTTCCCAAAAGCTTACACATAAATAGTCCAAAGAAATAATTACAAATAAAAATAGTCTTCATCATGCTAGCTCTTCCATAAGATTCATCGGCCTAGCTCCTTTCTAGTTTAGGTCAGTCTATGGATAACCTACAAGCTAAATCTTAGTGGGTTTGTCCATCGCCCTGTAAAGCATGATAAGTGTGCCTGTTGGAATGTACAATACATGAATAAGTGAAAAGAGGTTAGTAAACAAATAATTTTAGGGTCGATGTGCTTAAAATGGGCCCTCATCACCAAGATTTGAAATCTTTTGGCTTTTGCGCTAATAATAGGTCTTGATGGATTTTGATGCCTATCATCTCCTCAGGCCTCGAAAAGATTTGTTCTCAAATTTGACAAATCAAATGCAGTAGAGACTCTGTTTCCTCTTAGCAAGCCACTTGCAGAAGTATTACTACAGAATCCCAATATCTGAAATACCATAGGGGGTGATTATTTTCTGTCCTCCATTTCTTGGATGTATCTCATCTGCAACACAAATAATGACCCATTATCCACTGAGGTCTCCCTTGTCTCAACCTGTTCTACTGATTTTGTTTCCTCCTTTTCTAACTCATCTGTATGTCACTGACCCTTATGGCCCTCTAATGGTTGGCTCAACCACTAATGGCCCTTTGAAACCTCTAAAGGTGGACACAAATGTCTCTGAATAGTTTGGCCATCTGGTGATCTACTCATATCACTCTCACCCTTAGGATCCTCTGATGGTTGGTACATTTGTGTCTGACAAATGTTGTCTTCTGTATGTTGGCTCATGTAATTAGGAGCTTCAAGAACCTCTAAAGGTTGGCATGTCTGCTTCTGCACAATGTGGCCCTCTGAAGGTTGGTTCATGTGATTGTGATTCTCAGGAATCTCTAATGGTTTACGGATTTGTTGCTGAGCCTTTTAGACCTCTGAAGGTGACATCAGATTTAGAATGATACGTTTACCCTCTTGTTGGAATACATATATATTCCTGAAGCTATCATGTAAGACCCTCCTGTCATATAACCAAGGCCTGCTTAACAATATATGGTATGCATACATAGGTAGAATATCACACTCGGTTTCATCACAGTATTTATCCCCTACATTGAAAGGTACCCTAGTTTTTTGTGTCACATGCAAACTCCCCTAATCACTAAGCCAATGCAATTTATATTGTTTAGGATGTAGAGTAGTGGCAAGTTTTAGTTTCGATACTAATGATGCTGCTACCACATTGGTACAACTACCACCATCTAAGGATACATAAATTCCCTTATACCCTACAAGAGCTATGGAACAAATTTTCCCTTTGTTCATCATCCTTAGTAGTAAAAGTAGTCAATGTTCGGTACAATACATTAGTATAATGAAACATTTCACTAGACATGATTATGTTCGAACCCAACAACACAATAATTATCCTTACACTTCCATGGTTCAAGTATACAACCAAGTTATAAATGAAGTACACTCAACTACTTTCAAGTAGATAGAATTAAATTCAACTACAAGTGTTTAAGTAATTATTTTAATTACTTTCACACTTTAACGACTAGTTTGAATTTTAAATTTTACTACTCACTTTCCTTTTTCTTGCCTTAACTTTTCACCACTTAAATACACAATTGACAGCAAGGAAAAACACACAACACACCATTCATTTCCACAAAATTCCCCTTATGCTCACGGTTTACAATGCTTCACACCACTACTAACAATATTTTTGACAACATATACAATAATCAACACCAAATGTATATAACCTTTACTAAATTAACAAAGATACTACACCAAATGCACTCCTCAAGTCACGGTACACTTCCCACTTCCACAAACTACAACCAAAATCGTAACTTCTATACAAAATAAGGCAGCTCACTTTCAAATTCAAAATGGTGTTCAATAAGTGCACAATTCCACCAATGGTAAGAAGCTATTTCAAATTCAAATGACACATGATTAAACTATGACTTAATGTGTGTTTTGAAATTTCAAATTGACTTCTTAATTCATACTTCAATTCTGATTTCAAATTTGAAATTTGCAATTTGCTACTCCTCACTTCCGAAAATACACTACACAATTCACACTTCTTCAATTGATCACAAAGGATCAACACTCTTACTCCTCAAGTCCACTTCAATATCACTTACACTACTTTACTCATACAACAATTCACACCGTCACTCACACTTACATACACATAACAAATCACACTGCCACTCACACTACACACACACAACAAGTTACATCGCTACTCATACTACACATATACATAGTGCACTCCTTTAAGCAACAATAATAATACTTCAAATGTATCACTTCCTTACCTTAACTCACACAACACTTCTTGTTGAATCCCCTTACGCCGAAAACCTCACAACAAAGGCAGCAACAACAATTAAAATAATTTCACTAAATGTAACCTTCTCCATAAAAAGGTAAAACATTTCAAATTCAAACAACAATCCTTAATGCTACTCAATAACTACTTCAAATTAATGGATGTTTGAATTTCAAATTTTTTCCTATTCTTTACACAACTTCAAATATGGAATTTAAATTTGAAATCACAAATACTAATCCTCCAATTTTCGAAAATGCACACAACACAATTCCACTTCAACAATTGAAACACTACTCTTGCCCCTTCACAGTTTACTTTCCATGCACTATACGTTCACAGCCACAATCAAGGATTCCATGAGCTTTCAATTCTCCAAGTGATCATCCACTAATCAACAGGACAACAAAATTCAACAATCACAACAACAAGATGTAAGTTCACGCTAACAAATTTGCTCGGATCAAAGTGCTACACAACCTACCCTAACTTCCGAATTTAATTTGCAACCGATCCCTTCTCACAACGTCAAGCTCTAATACCAAATTATGGTGTGCCTAAAACTAAGTTTAAGCACATGCAAAACCAATTTGAAAGACAATCAAACAATGTCAATCAAACTAGTTATTCAAATGGTGCAAATCCTTAATACTTGTAACCAATTCTTTAATTAGGACGTGATCAATATAGATATCCAAATGTGATTGCTTTGATACCAAATTATGATGTGCCTAAAGCCAAGATTAAGCACATGCAAAACTAGTTTGAAAGATAATTAAACAATGTCAATCAAACTAGTTCAACAATTGCACAATTCCTTAATATTTATGAACCAATTCTTAAACAATGGCGTGAACAATCTTAATTCCAAGTATGATGATGCTTTGATACCAATTATGATGTGCCTAAATTAAGGATTTAAGCACATGCAATTGGAGCAATTTATAAACCCCAATTCACTTGTTCAATTTCGGTTTAACTCTACTAGGTTTAGCATGAACCCTCATGGAAATGCATTGAAATCTAAATGCTCTAAATTGCAAATAACAATTCCACAGTGATAAATTCCTCCAAAATAACAGTGATCACAAATAAATCCACGTGAATTACAAACAAAACAACAAGAACCAATTATGTGATCCACTTTCCCAACAAAGTGATCCACGATTTAAAATGATGCTAAATCGTAGGTTAAAACTTAAAAGCTAAAACCAATCAATTGAAGTAACAAGAATTTGATTACAAATGCAATCAAAATTTGGTCAATACACTTCCAAATCAACCCTAGATACTACTCACTAGAGTAGAAAGGAAATTGCAACAAGGTAAATTTGATATTACTCACAAATTAGCTTTGGAGCCACTCGCCATAACCTCAAATTGGGATTTGAAATTGGTAAGAGAAATTTAAATCAGGAAAACCCTAAACCTCACATGTAAAAGTGTTGTTCTTTTTTGAAAAATTTGACTCCCCTCAAAACCCTATTTAAGTAAGTATTTATACTTGCTTTCTTTAGGATTAAAAAGTCCACAAAATTACAATTATGCCACTTTTATGGTAGCCGGTCCTAAAACTCAATTACAACCAAATAAAAAGTTTCCCAAAAGTTACACATAAATAGTCTAAAGAAATAATTACAAATAAAAATAGTTTTCATCATGCTAGCACTTCCATAGGATTCGTTGGCTTAGTTCATTGCCTGTTTAGGTCGATCCATGGATAACCCACAAGCTGAGTCTTAGTGAGTTTGTCCATTGCCCTGTAAAGCATGATAAGTGTGCCTGTTAGAATATACAATACATGAATAAGAGAAAAGAGGTTAGTAAACAAATAATCCCGAGGTCAATGTACTCAAAATGGGCCCTCATCGCCAAGATTTGAAATCCTTTGGTGCTTACCCTAATGATAGGTCTTAATGGATTTCAATTCTTATCACTAGTTAGGAATGTTGCATATGTATATGTTTATATGTGGTATGATGAAAGTGGAAATGGAGGTTCAACTTGAGTATGTGGGCTATAAGAGGAAATGGAGGTGGGAGTTGGGATTATATTGATGTGATCTTCTTGTGAGCTTGTGTGTTAGAGCATTAGAAGGAGGGTGGAAATTTATGATTGATGATGTGAGATAACATGTGTATAGACATGCATTAGCACATAGGTGTTAGATCTCTTTTCTTTAGTGAGTGGGCATAGTTTTGCTAGTAGGAATAATGCCAAACGACATGGTATGTGCATTGTTGATGATTGTGGAGATTGATGAGAAGATTATAAACACGTGTTGACATAGAGGTTGTTGGAAGTGAAGGCTAGAAAGAAAGGAGTTTGAGGAGCCGACCAAAACCATAGGTAGATGCATATATCACAAGTTAAGAAAGAGGAATTAAGTTGCCAATAACCTAAGCCCTTATAGTCACAGTTATATATGCTAGGGGTAAGTGGGATAGAAGAATAGGATTTCGGAATGGGCATAAGCTATAGTCGTATAGTGATGAGAATCAAACCTCTTGACCTAGCATTATGAAATTTTCTCGAACAAAAGGAACCAAGACATTCACATACTATATTTATTTGATGTAATTTGTTTTGCATTTTTTTTAAGTAGGTACAATTGTCGGTATTATAAGAAGACGACCAAACACAATACAATTGGGTTGTCAATGGGTCACAGTCCATTATGAACTTAATTGAACTAAGGGAGAACCGGTTTTGCGTTTGCTCCTTGTGAACATGATTGAAGCTTGAAGGGACTGGCCATGTGTACTAGTTACTTAGGTTATTTTTTCCATATTTAGGTATGGTATAAATACTTGTTGTTTAGGTTTTGTTGAGGGACTTTTTTGGGGATAAAATTTTAGATATTGTTGCCGTGGAAAAAATCCTCTTTCACTCATCCACTTTTATCAATTTCTAATTGAAATTGTGGTGAGTTTTTTGCTTAAGAATTATTGTGCGTAATATCAGTAATTCTCAAGCCTTTCTGATTATTACTAGTGTGTAATATATGGTACGTAATTAGATTTTTTTTTTATATTTCATCATCACGCAATTAGGGTTCTTTTAGCTAAGGTTCACGTTAATAGTTAGAAGTTGGAGTCAATTGTTCTTCTTTTCTTTGATCTGTAATGAAATTCATTTGAAGCACATCATAATTTGGTATTAGAGCATAGGTTTGTGGAAAGGGAATTCGTAAATCACAAATTGGGGATTTAGGGTTTTGGTTCTTTCATTTCAAAATTGAAGTTGTGAGAAGTGGAATTGAAGTTCTTGTGTTGAATTGTTTCTTAATTCCATAGTAATTGTGAGTTAAGTTCGAAGGAAGGTTGATTTTAGGTTCCTTGCTGTGATTAATTTTGAGGAATCATTATAATAGATTCCATTAGAATTGTAATTGAGTTGATTGTGCCGTGTTGCTCCCTATTGATTTCGGAATTGGAAGTTTATAGTTCATAATTTTGTCTCTATTGTATTCATCTTGTCGTGAAGACCTTGCCATGAAGATTGGGAAATATTTTCAAATTTGAATTCCATAATTATCTTGTGGAGTAATTGTGCATTAATTTCTTTGAATGCACTTTGACTAAGTTTGGAATCATTTGCTTTGTGCCGTGATATTTGGAGTGTATGTTGTGGTGTGAAGTGGTGTGGTACTGTAAGAGCGTGGTTGTGAAGTGAACCGTGGGAGTGTGTATTTCGTGATTGTGTATTGAAGCATGGGAGTGTGTATGTGAAGCCGTTCAGGTTGTGTGTTGCATTAGTTATGTGTTAAACCATGGGTGTGTGTGTATAGCCTTAGTTATGTGTTGAATTGTGGGAGTGTGTGTGTATTGTGGAGTGTTGTTATGGTGGTTGGTGTCATGAAGGTGAGTTGTGATGTTATGTTGTGGTTAGTGCCATAAAGGTTTGTTATTGTTAGCGTGAAAGTGTGTGGTTGTTGTGAAGAGGTGATTGTGAGTATATATATATAAATTTCAAAATCATGTCAAATGATAGTTTGAATGGTAGAATTGGCAATGAGGCTAATAGTTAGGTTGGAGAAGGCTAGGGCCATCGTGCTGTAGGTGGAAGAACATTAAAAGAACAATTGCAGGATCTCACCACTATTGTTGCTACATTAGCAACATAGATAGATCAAATGACGATACCTCAACCACTAGTGGTAAACCTTTAGGCATCCCCACTTTGGGTAGCCCATCAGAATGCTTGTAGGAAAGGAGCTATTGGAGGAAATAGGGGTAGGAGGATGAAAGGTGATTATTATGCTTTTAGGGAGGAAAGGGATGATAATTCTGAAAATGAGCCATACCTTAATCGTGAGTTCAGACCGCCTTGAGGCTTAGAATATGTGAAATTGTAAATACCTTCATTTACTGGAAGGGGTTCTGTAGAAGACTACTTGGATTGGTAGGATAAGGTCGAGGGCCTATTTGAATGTTATGAGATTAATAATCACACTCGGGTTCACCTTATAGCTATAGAGTTTAATGGTTATGCCGCTTTATGGTGGAAAATCTTGTAGCTAGTAGGCGAAGAGATGGTGAGGCTAAGTTACATACCTAACAGGAAATGATAGGAATCAAAATCTGATAAAACCCATCATTAAGGCAAGAACTAAAGGATTTCGAATATTGATGATAAAGGCCCATTTTGAGAAAATCGACCATGGAATTATTTGTTTACTAACCTGTTTTCTCTTATTCATGTATTGCATATTCCAACAGGCACACTCATCATGTTTTCCAGGGCGGTAGACAAACTCACTAAAACTCAGCTTGTGGGTTATCCATGGTCTAACCTAAACCGATAATGAGCTGGGTCGACGAATCCTATGGAAGAGCTACCTTCTTGAAGGCTAATTTTTATATATTTGTTATTTACTTGGACTATTTATGTTGTAATTTCTTTTGGGACACTTTCATTTGTTTGTAATTGTCTTTTAGGACTAGCTACCTTAAAAGTAGCATAGTTGTAATTTTATGTACTTTCTAACCCTAAAGGGAGCAAGTATAAATACCTTCTTAAAGTAGGGTTTTAGGAGGCCTGATAATTGCCATAAAACTCTAAATTCTAGGAAGATTTTAAGCTCTCTTAAGTTGATAATTAATCAAAAAAATCATCCGAAATTTATGCTTAATCAAGGAATATGTTGCTTTCAGGTGTAATGAAGATCATTGAAAGAAATTGAGAAGAAAACAACAAAGAGAAAGAAAGAAGAGCATCTCCCCTGCCTGCCATGCCCCCATATCAAGGGCATATGAATAGCAGACCACCACCATGCCCCTATATTAGGGGCATATGAACAACAAACCACTGCCACGCCCCCATATCAAGGGCGTATGGAAGAGAAATCAGGAACAGAAGCTACTATGCCCCTTGCCACGGGGCATGGTAGAGGGCGTATGGGACTAGAAGTGAAAGACAAAGCCACTACGCCCCTAATATGGGGGCGTGCCAGCTTCAAACGATGACCAGAGACCACCACGCCCTTTGACACGGGGCGTGGTGAGGGGTGTATGGAGCCTCGACATACTTTCTCTGACGTTTCTCTCTCCTCCAATGCTAACACGTATATATAAGACGAAAAAGAAAAAAAAGAGGGAGAGGGAGAGACGGCAGACCTAGGGTTTTAGAATACACTTCTCTTCATTTTTCTCTCTTTCTTTAGTTTTCTACTCAACAATCCAAGGAGATTCAAGCAAGGCATTCGAGATTCAATCTATCCGGGTTGTAATCATGAACTCTAGTTTCTTTTCATGTATTTGTTCTTTCATTGTTAGGTCTATGGAAGAGTAAACCTAGACCTAGATCTCATTTGAACTATTTTGTCATATGATGAAGATATGATTTAATTGAAGTTTTATTGATGTTCTTTTGTTCCATTACATGTGCTGCATAATTATCTTAGATTCATATTTCTGAAATATGAGTTTATGCTTAATATCATTTGAGTTGATTGAGAAATCGCTTTTATGATCAGATTTATGTTTTGGATGAGATTTGCTTGTGTTTCTAGAGATAGAATATTGAAAATCTTCTGTTCAATATTCATTTGAATCGAGTTCATATGCTTCATGCGATTCTAGATTGCTATTGATTGAGGAGAGATCCTAATTGATAAATCTAGGATTAGATAAGTAATTTACTTGAGAAAGTAATTATCTTGCTTCTTGGAACTTAACAGCTTAAGAACTCAGAAACATTAATCCTTAGCTTCTAGTGATTTATGTGACAATATAGGTATATAATGAGATCTAGGTTGCTTTGTTAGAGAATTAACCCTTATTTTGTTGAAGTAGTTTTAGTTAAGATTTTAGATTGTTAACTAATTTTAGTTGTTAATACACTTCACCTCAATTTGACGGTTAGATAAAAGGGAAAGAGCTAGTACTAGTAATTAGTAATCTCCTCTCAGTGGAACGACCCTACACTTAACACTATACTACGTCCATGGTAGGTACACTTGCCTATTGCAACATAGTTAGAATTAGGAACATGTATCACAAATATTAAAACTACAATTCGCAACGATCAAGTTTTTGGCGACGTTGCCGGGGAGAAGGCACCGCTAATATTAGGAACACTTATTACTTATTAATCTAGCCACTTTATTTACTTCTGTTACCATTCCTTCTTTGTTTACTTAGAATTTAGGTACCACCGATTGTTAGATTTTAGTTCTTATAGTGCATGATTAGGAGCTGATCCATACAAAAAGAGATATAAAATGAGCGTGAATAAATACCGGCAAGTGTACCAGATCAGATCAAGTAATATAGTGAGAGAAGAGTGTCGAACCACGAAGATTGATTAAGTAATAGACCTATATCAATTTCTACTATTATTTAGGCAATGATATTTGATGAGAATCGAATGTGAATTATACTAAATGCTCAAAAAGAGAATTGTGTTTGAAAAATGATGAATTGATGGTGGCAAATAGAATCCACCCTAGTTCTACTAATCATATTGCCTTCATGTTATAATAACTCATAGCTATATGGATTTTCACAAGAAATTAACAAAACCTTAATCCTTATCAAGTTTTAAAGTAACATTACCCCAATTTAATTTAATAGCTCCCGCTAATTAAAATCAAATGTGGATTCTAATTCACAATCATAAATTTCCCAATTATATGATTGCCTAATATTTTTAAAATAATTTCTCCTAATCCCTTAGTGAAAAATTTAATAAAAATATTGCATGAAACACTTCGGTCAATTTCTAATAAAATTCAATAACGCTGCTTCCGCATGAATTATTAAATCTTACTTAGGAATTCCTGATAAAACCTAAATTTCTCTTTCGAGTTATTTACATTCTTATGCATTGATTTCAATAACAAAATACAATTCATAGCAGGACTTCTTATATGAAAATTTCGTATATCTATATGTCCTATAACATGAATACAATGATCATTTTAGTTTGAATTATGGCTTCATCATGTTTCCCACAAGGATGATTTAGAACATTATAGTATGAATTGCATAAAAACAATTGAAATAAATAGGTGCAATGGAATTCATATTGAATAACAAGAATAAACTAATAAATGGCATAAAAGAAAATAAAGTAAATGAAACAGTTGCTATAATCTTCAAGAGTTTGTAGAACTTCAATCTTCCGAAATGATTCCTCGAATTCTTCAATTGAAAGCAAACTTCAGCAAAATAACATTCTTTCTTCAAACTAAAATTTGGAATAACATGAAATGTAAAGGAATTAAAGAGAATATAAAATCCTAAAGTTCCTAAGGGAATTCTAATGATTCAAAAGAAAAACAAAGGATCAAAACAAGGATGCTAAAACAAAGGATGATAAACAAAGGATGCTAAAAAAAATGATTCTAAAACAAAGGATGATGCCCTCAAGGTTCACACAAGGGGTCTATTTATAGATCTAAAGAGGAGGAGGATAAGGTTGATCTAATGAGGAATTGAGTCAGCAAATTAATTAAGATACGATTTTGGAGAGATTTTCGCAATGGATATTCGAAGAGCAATGTAGGCCGGCTCAAGGCTGGCTTAAGGCCGGCGGCTTTGATGTCTTATGAAGCCAGTTTAATGTAGGCCGGCTCAAGGTCGGCGGCCATTGGTAGTAGGCCGGCCTAAGGCCGGCGGCCTTCAATGTAATCCTCCACTCGCTTCTTCAATTTTGTGAAAAACTCCTCCAATTAACTTGTAATTTACTTTTGGGTCGTCAAAACCTGAATTTTCACAATAAACACCATTAAATATCATTTCTTTATATTTTCTTATAATATTGAAATAAATTTAATATAAATCCAAAAGAAAATATAAGTATAATGTGATCTTATCAGGAGCCGATCTAAGGGTTTTGCTGATTTTGATCCAAGGCTTGAGAGAATCCTTACTCAATCGCGCAAAAGAGATAAGCACCCATTAGAATCTTCATCAACAAGGATTAAGGAAGAGCTGGTGTTAGAAGAAATGGATGACCCACAAGATAACCCTCCTCACGAGCTAAATCTAGTGGTTGAGCTTAGGAGAACCAATGCTGAGTTCGCCAGGCTAAGGTTGGATGGTGTTAGCTCTAGCATTGTTAGACCTAGGGTGGCGGCAAACAGTTTTGAGATTAAACCGACCGTTATTCAAATGGTTCAACAATATGCCTAATTTGATGGTCTTGAGGATGAGGATCTAAACTCTCATATTCAATCCTTCCTGGAGATATGCGACACTTTCAAATTTAATGGAGTGAGTGAAGATGCAGTTCATCTTAGACTCTTCCCATTTTCTTTAAGAGGAAGAGCTAAGCAATGGTTAAACTCTTTGCTAAGAAGCTCCATCACCACTTGGGAAGAGTTGGTTACAAGGTTTTTGGACAAGTTCTTTCCACCTTCAAAGATCACCAAACTCCGAGTTGACATCCAGTCTTATCACCAACAAGAGTCGGAAACACTTTATGAGGCTTGGGAACATTTAAAGGAATCATTAAGGAGATGCCCTCATCATGGTGTTCCAGAGTGGATGCAGGTTCAGATTTTCTACAACGGTCTCAATTGTCAGACTAAACAGATGGTAAATGCTGCAGCTGGAGGCACAATTAATCATCAAACTCCTGAAGAAAGCTTAGCTCTCTTCGAGAATCTAGCAGTGAATAATTTTGAATGGTCACATTCTAGGAGTAGAGATAAAAGACTGGCAGGAATTATTGATGTAGATGTGGCTACTACAATCATGTCAAAAGTAGAGGCGTTGTTTAGAAAAATAGATGGATTGTCACTTTCAAAGTAGCAAGTATGCACAGCTGAGCCCTCCTTTGGTGATGAATTAGGTGTTGAACAAGTGGACTATTTGGGAAATCAGATCCGGCCTTAGAATAATCCTTACAGTAACACATATAATCTAGGCTAGAGAAATCACCCAAATTTTTCATGGAGTAACAACAACAATTTTCAGAATGGCAACCCCAATCCCTCCCCCCCTCCAGTTTTCAAAGACCACCTGGTTAGAGTTCTAAACCACAATCATCAATTGAGGACATCTTGGCAAAGTTGGTAAAAGATTCTGAAGATAGACAAAAAACAATTTTGTGAACTTGAAAAAATTACCTTTTTCTTGTCGTGACTAGCTTGTGGCGCAAGGGAGGTTGTGAAGCTTGTTGTTGTAATTCCATTGTGTAAATTCTGAATTGGGGAAGTGTATTTTATAGATTTGCATTGTGTTGAGTAGTAGGGAATCTATTTAAATTCAAACACATCAATTAAGTTGTGGGAGTTAATGAGTGTTATTTGAATTTGAAATTCATTTCTTGCCAATTGAGGAAGGCTTGCAATTAGTGAAGAGGTTGAAATTCAAATTGGAGTTGCTGCCTATTGTTAAGTTTCGGATTACATTTGTGGAAAGTGGTATATTTGTTGTGTTGATATCCTTGCCGTAGAAGTGGAAGTGGAAGTATATTTGTTGTTGTTGCCATTTATTATTGTTGCCGTGGAAGTGGAAGCATATTTGTTGTTGTTGCCACTAGTGTTGTTGCTGTGGGAGTTGTTTGTGGAGGAGTCACTTGTGGAACTTAGAAAATTTGTTGCACTGTGATTTTGAAAGAAGTGGGAAATATTGTTCACGTGTTGATTGAATTTGAATTCCACAATGTCTAGTGAAATTCTTCAATATGCTAATGTATTGCGACGAACATTAAGTACATTTGCTAATGAGGAGGAAGAACAAAGGGAAAACTTGTTCCACACTTCTTGTAGGATACAAGGAAATTTGTGTCCTTATAATAGATGGTGGTAGTTGTACTAATATAGTAGCTGCATCGTTGGTATCGAAGCTAAAGCTTTCAACTATTCCACATCCTAAACCGTATAAACTGCATTGGCTTAACGATCAAGGAAGTCTGTATGTCACCCAAAGAGCTAGGGTACCCTTTAGTATAGGGGACAAGTATTGTGATGAAATTGAATGTGATATCTTGCCTATGTGTGCATCCCATATTTTTGCTTGGCAAACCTTGGTTATATGACAGGAGGGTCTTACATGATGGCTTTAGGAATACATATGTGTTCTAAAAGGAGGGAAAACAAATTATTCTGAATACTATGTCACCTTCAGAGGTCCTATGATTACAAATGAAATCAAATCTAACCAAGAAACTTCCAATTCAACCCTAGATATTACAAACTAGAGAAGAAAAGAAATCACAACAAAATGAAATTGATATGACTCACAATTTCAAATGTTGCACTCGCCACAATCTCAACTCTTAGGTTTGAAATTGATAAGAGGAAATTTGAACTAGGAAACCCTAATTCTCTTACGTTAAAGTGAAGTGTATATTCTGAAAAATGGCCTCCAAAAACCCTACTTTAAGCAAGTATTTATACTTGCTCCCTTTAGGGTTAGAAAGTACACAAAATTACAACTATGCCACTTTTAGGGTGGCTGGTCCAAATGAGAATTATAAACAAAATGAAAGTATCCCAAAAGAAATTACAACATAAAATAGTCTATAGAACAATTATAAAGTACAAAATATTATAAATCTTCACGAGCTAATGCTTCGAAGTGGAAACAATCGCAGCGGGCCTTTGAATTCAAATCTGATGATGTCCCGTAGCCATCAACTAATGTAGGAAATGTTGGCATACCATGGAGAAATATTATTGTACCTGTAAGATTATTTCACAAATTCTTATTAGATAAAAAGAAATGAAGTAAAATATGAGCGATTTGGATCATCATTCAAATCTAGTTCTGAGAGCATATACGGTGCTATTTCCCATCAGTACGGTTGGCCGTAGTTGAGTTTACAACGTATGACGCCTTATAGTGGAAGAACATTATGACTAGTAGGAGGAGAGATTGTGATGTTGAGATCCATCCTTAGCAGGAGATAAAGCGGGTCATGGGGAAGTGATTTGTTCTAGAGCATTACAAGCATGAGTTATCCATGCACCTCCAAACCTTGAGGCAAAGAGGCCAAACTATAGACAAGTATGTCAAAGAATTTGAAGTGCTCATGATTCAATGTGGGACCATTGAGCATCCTAAACAGATTATGGCATGATTTGTGTCTAGTTTGAAATATGAGATTGCTTGTATATTAAAGTTATAGCGATATGATATACTTAATGAAGCCATCTAGTTGGCTTTAAAAGTTAAGAGATAGAGGAGTTCTAATCTGTATGGAGTAGTGAGTAATAGGTATGGATCATCTACTAAAATATATGGGTCAAATAGTAAGCATGTTGACAAAAGGGGAGTTGATAAGAATGTGGAAGAGAATGCAGCTGTTACTAACATTAGAGGGGAGAAAGAATTTTCTAGAAAAGGGAAAGTAGTTGTTAGGGCTGACATTAGGCAAATAGTAGAGAGGTCATCAGGTGGGAAGAATCGTCAAATCCAATGCTTCAAATGTTTGGGTTTTGGACATATAGCTACTTAATGTCTAAACAAAAGGGTGATGACTTGATGGGAAAATTTCTGACATCGTCGACACTTTTAGAACTCGATTTGGATGATGATCCAAATCACTCATATTTTACTTTATATCTTTTATTCTAATAAATATTTGAGAAATAATCTTACAGGTACAATAATAATTCTCCATGGGATGCCAATATGTCCTACAATAGTTGATGGATACGGGACATTTTTAGATTTACAATCAAAGACCCGTTGTGATTGTTTCCATTCTGAAGCATTGGCTCATGAAGACTTATGATATTTTGAACTTTGTAATTGTTTTATGAACTATTTTATTTTGTATTTTTCTTTTGGGACACTTTCATTTTATTGTGATTTTCATTTAGGACTAGCCACCTTAAAAGTGGCAAACTTGTAATTTTGACCATTTTCTAACCCTAGGAGTAACAAGTATAAATACTTGCTTACAGTAGGGTTTGAGGAGGCCATTTTACATATTAGAAACAAACACTTAACGTATGGGAATTAGGGTTCATCCTAGTTCATTTTCTCTTATCAATTTCAACCTAAGAATTGGAATTGTGGCGAGTGCAATAAGGGGAAATTGTGAGTCATATCAATTCTTTCTTTTTTGTTTTTCATTTCATCTCTAGTGAGTCATATCTAGGGTTGATTTGGATTTTCTTGAACATATTTGTGATCAATTATTTTGTTAAAGATTGATTATTCTTTAGTACTTGAAATCAACATCATCTCATTGGTGGTGAGAATTGGAATTGTAGAAGAAGTTGGAGTCACGGTTTTGATCAATCCCTCTTAATTTGATTCACGTGGATTTTAATTATTCTTGTTGTTATATGGTGAAGACTACATATATAGAATGTAATTGCATCATTTGACCTTTGGTTTTCATTAAAATTCCAAAAGGGTTCACGTAAATTGTCATCCAATTGGACCGGTTTGTATTTGAGTTGTGGTTTGTTTTCTTTGATTCATTTGATTATGCTTGGACGTGGTTTTGAGCACATCATCTTTTGGTATCAGAGCACAAGTTAAGAGAAGGGATTTAGTGTTGGTTGATTTCGTGATCTTCACTTTCAATTAGGGTTCTTCATATTGTGATCCGAATTGTGAAGTGGAGTTAAGTTATTTCAATTGTATTGTTGAAGTGCTATCTTGTTGTTTTGTTGTTGTATACTTGGAGACATGTAACATTCTTGGTTCCCTTGAGAAGTGGCAGTGAGTGTGAAGTGTCTTTGAGGTAGAACGTGAGGAGAAGAAGTGTTAATCCTTTGTGATCAATTGAAGAAGTGTGAATTGTCTTGTTGAATTTTCGGAAGTGAGGAGTAACATTTGTGATTTTCAAACTTGAATTTCTAGATTTTAGGTGTGAGTTAAGGAAGTTATTTGAATTTCAAAACACACATTAAGTGATAGAAGTAATTGTGTGTTCATTTGAATTTGAAAGTGGCTCCTTACCATTTGTGGAATATTGCAATTAATGATCTCATTTTGAATTTGAATTAAGCTGCCTTTTGTTGTTAAGTTACGGTTAGAACTTGTGGAAAGTAGAGTACACCTTGTTATTATTGCCGTGGAAGTGGAGTGCATTTTGTGTTGTTGCCGTAGGAGTTGTTTGTGAAGTGATTATCTTATGGAATTTGGGGAAAAATTGTTGCACCATGATTTAAAAGGAGTAGGGAAATATTATTGTTGTGGTGATTGAATTTGTTAAGCACCGTGTATAGAAAAGGCGTATATGTGTGACTTATTGCGCCGTGGGTGTACAAGTGTGTGTGTTGTTATCCAAACATGTTATTGTGACGTGGTGAAGTGAAGGGAGTGTGCTACAATTATTTGAGATTACATTTGTACTTCAAATAAATCTCATCCACAAACATGTTAAATGATAGTGTGAATGGGGGCATTGGCAATGAAGCCAATAGCTAAGTGGGTGGTAGACTAGGACGTCAAAATACAAGTGGAAGAACTCTAGATGAACAACTTCAGGACCTTACCACAATTGTTGCTACATTAGCAACAAGGATTGATAGGATGACATTGCCACCACCACCTATGGTAAACCTTTAGCTACCACCACCTATGGTAAACCTTTAGGCACCACCTAGAGTAGCTCCTCAGAATGTCCAGAGAGAAGGGGTAGTTAGAGGAAATTTGGGGAGAAGAGTAGAAGGAGATTATCATGCTCTTAGGGAAGACAGAAATGATAATTTTGGGGTTAATCCATACCTAAGCAGGGAATTTAGACCACCTTGAGGATTAGAGTATGTGAAGCTACAGATGCCTTCATTTGATGGTAGGGGTTCTGCCGATGATTACCTAGACTGGAAGACAAACTTGAAGGTCTTTTCAAGTGTTATGAGATTGATGATGACTTCAGGGTACGTCTTGCAACTGTAGAGTTCATAGGGTATGCCACTTTGTGGTGGAAAAATATGGTGATCAGTAGGCGAAGGGATGGAGAGACCGGAATACACACTTGGAGAGACATGAAAAGAGTTTTGAGGAAGTGGTTTATACTGGAACACTACAAGCATGAGTTATTTATGCGTCTCTAGACACTGAGACAGGGGGGTAAAATAGTGGATGACTACGTACAGGAGTTTGAGACACTAGTGATCAGATGTGGATCAGTTAAACCTCCTGAATAAACCCTAGCACGTTTTGTATCTAGGTTGAAGTATGAGATAGCTTGTATAGTTAAGCTTCAGAGACATAGTACACTTGATGAGGCTATACAGTTAACCTTGAAAGTAGAAAGACAGAGGCGATCCTATTCATTCCAGGTTACTAGGAGTAGGCCTAGCACTAATTCAAAGCCCATAGGGGTTGTTGGTCAGTTGGATGGGTCAAAGGGAGCAGGTGAGCATTTTAGGGTTGTAGACAAAATTATCCCTACTATAGAAAAGGAGAAAAATGTTTCTGGGAAAGGCAAAGAGGTAGTTGGATCTGATTTGGGGTAGATGGTACAAAGGTCAACCAGTGGGAAGATGTGCCAGATTAAATGTTTCAAATGCATGGGATTTGGACATATAGCTACGCAGTGTCCCAATAAAAGGGTGATGACCGTCATGGAGGGTAACAAGGAAGATGATGGGGAAGAGACTGTCGAGCCGACAGATTTATCCTTAGCTTTACAAGAGTATTATGATGATGAACATGCTAAAACACATGGGGATAAAAAGGGAGGAAAATACTTACCTATTAATGTGTTACATAGGGCTGTGACTATTTCTCAAGATACCAGGGACATATAGAGGGAGAATCTATTCCACACACCTTATTAGATTCGAGGTAACAATTGAATGCTTTTATTGATAGTGGTAGTTGTACTAATGTCATATCTACTACATTGGTAGAGAACCTACAATTAACCACTAGCTCTCATCTTAACCCGTATAAAGTGCATTGGTTGGATAACCGTGGTAGTTTGCATGTTACACAATGAGCAATGGTACCAATCAGTATAGGAGATCGGTATAGTGATGAGATTATCTGCGATGTGCTTCCTATGTATGCATTTCATTTACTACTGGGTCAGCCATGGCTATTTGATAGAAAGGTGTTACATGATGGGTTCAGAAACACTTACATGTTTCAAAAGGATGGTATTCGGATTTTATTGACTCATTTGTCTCCGTCTAAGGTTCGATCTTTCCAAGAACTAATGATAGGAATCAGACTCTTCTAGGACCTATCACTAAGGCCCGAGCTAAGGGTCTCCAAAATCTAGCTTTGAGGGTTTTGCTAGAGAAACCTAACCTTGAGAAATCTAACCTACTTCCTACATCTTTGCACTATAATTTTGATGCATTTTAGCAGGTTCATTTTTCAGTCCTACAGGATGCAAAAACACCCATACTACTGAGCGAATCAAGGTTCTCAACGGAATCTAATTCAAAAGCTTCTTGAAGACCGGCATCATGAAGGACCATTTCTTTTATATATTTATTCTTTTATGAACTATTTTGGTTATATGTTGGTTTTGGGACACTTTTATTTCCTTGTAATTTTCATTTAGGGTTAGCCACCTTAAAAGTGGCAAACTTGTAATTTTGACCACTATCTAACCCTAGGAGTAGCAAGTATAAATACTTGCTTAAGAAAGGGTTTGAGGAGGCCAATTTTTACAGATTTGAGAGACACTTTCACGTGTGAATTAGGTTTCTTTCCATAGTTCAAAACTCTTATCAATTTCAACCCAAGAATTTGAATTGTGGTGAATGCGACGAAGGGGAATCGTGAGTCATATCAATTCCATCTTTATTGTATGTTCATTTCTTCTCTAGTGAGTCATATCTAGGGTAGATTTGGATCTTTCTTGGATATATTTGTGTTTTTTTTTTCGAGAATAATCATCTTTTAAGATTGATTGTTCATTGAGAATTGAATTGCTCTTAGTGATTAGCGTGAATTGGCAAGGTTGGAAGGGTGTGAGTTCATGGTTTTTGAGCTTGTCTTTTTCATCCATTTCATGTGTAATTATCTTGTTCTTATTGTTGATTAGTGAAATCGCTCATTAGTGGAAGTTAATTGAATCTTTGAATCATTGGATTTCATCATAATTCCATTAGAGTCACGCAATTTCCTATTCACTTGGACCGGTTTTGTAAGAGACTTGAGGCTTGTTTTCTTGAGTCATTTGTTTGTGCTTGAAAGTGGTTTTAGGCACATCATCTTTTTGGTATCAAAGCACATGTTGAGAGATGGGATTTATGGTTGTTTGATTTTGTGATATTCATCTTCAATTAGGGTTAATCAAATTGTGAACCGCAATTGTGTTGTGTAGTTTGTGACTTGCGAAATTACCTTGGTTGGAATTTTGATTTGCTGTTTGTTGGAGTTGGATTTGGAAGGTTGTTTTATCTTCTTGTGACTAATAATTTTCGTGGAAGGGAAGAAGCATAGAAGTGTTGTTTAATTCAATAACTTTTGAACTTGAAAACTTACTAATTTCTTGCCATGACTAGTTGTGGTGTGAGAGAGGTTGTGAGGATTGTTGTTGTGACTTCCATTGTGTAATTCTGAATTGGAGAAGTGCAATTTACAGATTTGCATTGAGTTGAGTAGTAAGGAATCTATTTGAATTCTAACACATTCCATTAAGTTGTGGGAGTTAATGAGTGCTATTTGAATTTGAATTCATTACTTACCAATTGAAGAAGGCTTGCAATTAGTGAAGTGGTTTAAATTTCAAATTGAAGTTGCTACCTATTGTGGATATTTGGAATACATTTGTGGAAAGTGGCATATTTTTTTTTGTTGTTATCCTTGCCGTGGAAAGTGGAAGCATACTTATTGTTATTGCCACTTGTGTTGTTGCCGTGGAAGTGAATCATATTTATTGTTGTTGTCACTTGTGTGTTGCCGTGGGAGTGACTTGTGGAGATTAAAATTTGTTGCACCGTGATCTTGAAAGAAGTGGGAAATATTGTTCACGTGTTGATTGAGTTTGAATTCCACAATGTCTAATGAAATGCTTCAATATGCTAATGTATTGTAATGCACATTAAGTACATTTGCTAATAAGGAGGAAGAACAAAGGGAAAACTTGTTCCACACTTCTTGTAGGATAC
The DNA here is from genome assembly GCA_037954665.1 of Laguncularia racemosa. NCBI lineage: Eukaryota > Viridiplantae > Streptophyta > Magnoliopsida > Myrtales > Combretaceae > Laguncularia > Laguncularia racemosa. Next base: position 737,697 of record JBBMOL010000141.1, on the reverse strand, counting down.
AAGGAAATTTATGTGTCCTTATAATAGATGGTGGTAGTTGTACTAATGTAGTAGCTGCATCGTTGGTATCAAAGCTAAAGCTTTCATCTATTCCACATCCTAAACCATATAAACTACATTGGCTTAATGATCAAGGAAGTCTATATGTTACCCAAAGAGCTAGGGTACCCTTCAGTATAGGGGACAAGTATTGTGATGAAATTGAGTGTGATATCTTGCCTATGTGTGCATCCCATATTTTGCTTGGTAGACCTTGGTTATATGACAGGAGGATCTTACATGATGGCTTCAGAAATACATATTTGTTCTAAAAGGAGGGCAAACGAATTATTCTGAATCTTATGCCACCTTCAGAGGTCTATAATGTCCAGCAACAGATTAATCGACCATTAGATGATAAGAAGGCTTTGATACAAAATGACATCTCTGAGGGGAAAAAGGTATTGTTGATGGGACAGGGTGAGATGGAGAGACTAATCATAGAAGAGGCTCCAACATACTTGCTTCAATTGAGATGTGTATTAGGGTTACGAGAACCACAGTCTTTACCTCCAGCAGTTTCTTAGGTATTAAATGAGTATACTGACATTTTTTCTGATGATTTGCCAGCAGGATTACCACCCTTGAGAGGGATAGAGCATGCTATTGATCTTATGCCTGGTTTAGTGTTACCAAACCAACTTGTATATCGCATGAATCTTGAGGAGGTTAAGGAATTGAAACGTCAGGTAGATGAATTGGTGGAATGGGGGTTTGTTAGAAAGCGTCTCAGCCTATGCGCTATTCCCGCCCTTCTTGTTCCCAAGAAGGATGGAACTTGGAGAATGTGTATCAATAGCAGAACCATTAACAAAATCACCATTAAATACAGGTATCCTATTCTTAGACTTGATGATATGTTGGATGAGCTGCATGGTTCACAGATTTTCTCCAAAGTGGATCTTAAAAGCGGATATCACCAGATTCGGATGAGGGAAGGGGATGAATGGAAGACCGCTTTTAAAACACGTCATGGACTATATGAATGGTTGGTTATGCCCTTTGGTTTGAGTAATGCTCCTAGTACTTTTATGAGATTGATGAACCATGTATTGAAAGAATTTCTAGGAAAATTTGTTGTTTTTTATTTTGATGATATTCTGATCTACAGTAAAGACCTAGAACAACATGTGGAGCATCTTCGGGTAGTATTTTCAGTATTGAAGACACAACGGCTATTTGCAAATATTCAGAAGTGTTCCTTTTGCCAAACTGAGGTAACATTTTTAGGTTTTGTTGTGTCAGGTGCAGGAGTTAGGATAGATGGGGAGAAAGTGAAGGCAATTAAAGACTGGCCAACACCCACTTCAGTTACTGAAGTAAAAAGTTTTCATGGGCTTGCATCCTTTTATAGACGCTTTGTCCAAAATTTCAGTAGCATTGTCAGTCCTCTCACAGAACTGACTAAGAAGAGTGTTCCTTTTATTTGGAGTGAAAAGACCTAGAGGAGTTTTGAAGAGATAAAAGAAAAACTCACTTGTGCTCCATTACTGGTCTTACCTGATTTTGACAAAGTTTTTAAATTGGAATGTGATGCTTCAGGGATTGGAATTGGTGTTGTATTAATGCAGGAGAAGAGACCTATCACATATTTTAATGAAAAGTTGAGTGGAGCAACTTTGAACTATTCTATATATGATAAGGAATTTTATTCCTTAGTGAGGGCTCTCATGACGTGGCAGCATTATCTCATCCCGAAGGAGTTTATTATTTATACAGATCATGAATCTTTAAAACATTTCAGGGGACAACATCATTTGTCTAAGCGCCAGGCCAAGTGGGTGGAATTTCTGGAGGGTTTTGCTTATGTGATTAAGTACAAAAAGGGCAATTAGAATATTATTATTGATGCTTTATCACGACGGTATGTACTTATCACTTCTCTTCAGTCAAAATTGCTGGGTTTTGAGTTGTTAAAAGAACAATATGTATGTGATGAGGAATTCAAGACTGTCATGGAGAGGTATCTTGGAGGCGGGATGTATGATGGATATTGTGTGATAGATGGTTTTCTGTATAAATCAGGAAAACTATGTATTCCATCTGGATCTGTGAGGGAATTATTGGTGAGGGAAGCACATGCAAGTGGTTTGTCAGGGCATTTTGGTGAGAAGAGAACTTTAGCCATATTGAGGGAGAATTTCCACTGGAAAGATTTGATAAAGGATGTCTATAGGGTACTAGAAAGGTATGGTGTTTGCAAGAGAGCCAAGGGGAGGAAAGGTGCGCAGGGTGAATATATGCCTTTACCTATACCATCTAAACCGTGGACTGATATCAGCATGGATTTTGTGTTAGGATTACCTAAAACACAAAGGGGGAAAGACTCTATTATGGTGGTTGTTGATCAATTCAGCAAAATGTCACACTTTATGCTATGCCACAAAACAGACGATGCTCTTTTTATTGCTAACCTTTTTGTGCAGGAAATTGTTAAATTACATGGAGTTCCACACAGCATAGTGTCAGACAGAGATACTAAGTTCCTTAGTTTCTTTTAGAAAACACTATGGAGAAGACTGGGTACTAAATTGATGTACAGTACCTCTTGCCATCCCCAAACTGATGGACAAACAGAGGTTGTCAACTGCACGCTTGGGAATCTTCTCAGAGCAACAGTTAGCAAGAATCTTACTGAATGGGACTTGTGTCTTCCTATTGTTGAGTTCGCTTACAATAGGTCTACTCATAGTTTAACCAGTAAGTCTCCCTTTGAAGTTGTTTATGGCTATAACCCTTCCATTCCATTAGATTTTATAGCTGGACCAGCGACAAAGGAAGAAAGTCTTAGTGGAGTTGACCGAGCACAATAGATTCAACACATCCATGATTGGACTACTGAACACCTTCAAAAGACCCAGGAACAACAGAGGATCCAGGGAAACAGACACAGGAAAATTCATCTCTATAATCCAGGTGACTTAGTTTGGATTAATCTTAGCAGGGATAGGTTTCCACATAAAAAGTCACAGAAGCTATCTCCTAAATCAGATGGACCATTTAGGGTCTTAAAGCGCATTAACAACAATGCTTATCGCACAGAGTTACCAGGAGAATATGGAGTATCAGCCACTTTAATGTCTCAGATCTTTCACCATACTTAGCAGATGACGTGCACGAAGATCCATCAGATTTGAGGGCAAATCTTCTAGAAGCCCGAGGAGATGATAGGAATCAGACTTTTCCAGGACCTATCACCAGGGCCCGAGCTAAGGGTCTCCAAAATCTAGCTTTGAGGGTTTTGCTAAAGAAACCCAACCTTGAGAAATCTAACCTACTTCCTACATCTTTGCACTATAATTTTGATGCATTTCAGCAGTTTCATTTGTCAGTCCTATAGGATGCAAAAACACCCATACTACTGAGCGAATCAAGGTTGTCAACGGAACCTAATTCAAAAGCTTCTTGAAGACCAGCATCATGAAGGACCATTTCTTTTATCTATTTATTCTTTTATGAACTATTTTGGTTGTATTTTGGTTTTGGGACACTTTTATTTTCTTATAATTTTCATTTAGGGCTAGCCATCTTAAAAGTGGCAAACTTGTAATTTTGACCACTTTCCAACCCTAGGAGTAGCAAGTATAAATACTTACTTAAGAGAGGGTTTGATGAGGCCAATTTTTACAGATTTGAGAGACACTTTCACATGTGAATTAGGGTTCCTTCCTTAGTTCAAAACTCTTATCAATTTCAACCCAAGAATTGGAATTGTGGCGAGTGCGACGAAGGGGAATTGTGAGTCATATCGATTCCATCTTTGTTGTATGTTCATTTCTTCTCTAGTGAGTCATATCTAGGGTAGATTTGGATCTTTCTTGGATATATTTGTGTTTTTTTTTCGAGAATAATCATCTTTTAAGATTGATTGTTCATTGAGAATTGAATTGCTCTTAGTGATTGGCGTGAATTGGCAAGGTTGGAAGGGTGTGAGTTCATAGTTTTTAAGCTTGTCTTTTTCGTCCATTTCACATGTAATTATCTTGTTCTTATTGTTTATTAGTGAAATTGCTCATTAGTGGAAGTTAATTGAATCTTTGAATCATTGGATTTCATCATAATTCCATTAGAGTCACGCAATTTCCTATTCACTCGGACCGGTTTTGTAAGAGACTTGAGGCTTGTTTTCTTGAGTCATTTGTTTGTGCTTGAAAGTGGTTTTAGGCACATCAACTAGTTAGAAGAACATATAGTTCTTCCAGATTTTCAACCAACAAGCTATTCCAAACATCGGGTTTCAGTCCAGGAAAAGACCCTCAAGATTTGAGGGCAAATCTTTCAGCAGCTCGAGGAGATGATGGGAAAATTTTCAGCATCGTCGGCACTTTCAAAACTCGATTTGGATGAAGATCCAAATCACTCATATTTTACTTTATATCTTTTGTTCTAATAAATATTTGAGAAATAATCTTACAGGCACAATAATAATTCTCCATAGGATGCCAATATGTCCTACAATAGTTGATGGACATGGGACATTTTCAGATTTACAATCAAAGACCCACTACGATTGTTTCCATTCTGAAGCATTGGCCCATGAAGACTTATGATATTTTGAACTTTGTAATTGTTTTATAAACTATTTTATGTTGTATTTTTCTTTTGCGACACTTTCATTTTATTGTAATTTTCATTTAGGACTAGCCACCTTAAAAGTGGCAAACTTATAATTTTGACCATTTTCTAACCGTAGGAGTAGCAAGTATAAATACTTGCTTATAGTAGGGTTTGAGGAGGCCATTTTTCATATTAGAAACAAACACTTAACATGTAGGAATTAGGGTTCATCCTAGTTCATTTTCTCTTATCAATTTCAACCCAAGAATTGGAATTGTGGCGAGTGCAACAAGGGGAAATTGTGAGTCATATCAATTCTTTCTATGTTGTTTTTCATTTCATCTCTAGTGAGTCATATCTAAGGTTGATTTGGATTTTCTTGGACATATTTGTGACTGCAATTTGTGATCAATTATTTTGTTAAAGATTGATTGTTCTTTAGTACTTGAAATCAACATCATCTCATTGGTGGCGAGAATTGAAATTGTAGAAGAAGTTGGAGTCACGGTTTTGATCAATCCACTTGATTTGATTCATGTGGATTTCAATTATTCTTGTTGTTATATGGTGAAGATTACATATATGGATTGTAATTGCATCAATTGACCTGTGGTTTTCATAAAAATTCTAAAAGGGTTCACGTAAATTGTCATCTAATTGGACCGGTTTGTATTTGAGTTGTGGTTTGTTTTCTTTGATTCATTTGATTGTGCTTGGACTTGGTTTTGAGCACATCATGACTATTATGGAGGTGGAGAGTAAGGATAGCGAGGAAGCGATACATGAGCTAAAAAATTTGTTAATAGTGCTAAATGAGTAATATGAGGATGCAGATGATGAGACATATGAAGATAAAGGAAATGATCAATGTTTGGCTATCAACATGTTATGCAGGGTAATGACTACCTTTCTAACTATTGAGGAAGAACATAGGGAAAACCTATTCCATATTTCCTACAGGGTCCAAGGTAACCTTTACGCTCTTCTTGTTGATGGTGGTAATTGCATTAATGTAGTAGCTATGTCACTAGTAAATAAATTGAAACTAGTCACTACCCCACACCTTGAGCCATATAAATTACACTGAGTGAGTGAACAAGGCAATCTACATGTCACTCAAAGAGCTAAGGTTCCATTCAACATAAGGGAGAAGTACTATGGTGAGATTATTTGTGATATTCTTCCATGTGCACATCATATATGCTACTTGGTTGACCGTGGTTATTTGACAAGAGAGTTGATACAAACCTTGCCAACCCATAACGAAACCTAACAACCTAGATTTGATAATTCCCCATAACCTATGGATCTATCAAGAACGATGGAAACCATGACCTGTTGTCTATAGGCAAGACAAGAACCTTGGTATAAGTGTTAACGCCACAATCGATTGATAAGTTTAAGTGAACGCTATGGATTCAAAATCCAATAAGTTTGATAGTTCTTTCAAGAACCAAAGAGAAATTCTCTCTCAAAAGGCGAATAAACTTTCTTAATTCTTAATTGTGTTATAATAGGTCTATGACGACTATTTATAGTCCCATAAGAATAAGTAAACAAAAACGACATAGAAAACCTAATTCAAATAAAGGACAAACATTAAACGTCGATGGCCTAAAATATTATAAAGTCGGCCTATAATTCCATGCAAAGCTGGCACCAAAGCCAATAGCTTTGAAATCCTCAAACCGGCCTTCATTTGGATATACACCAAAGTAAGTGCTACTTTTAATGTTACTGATTTAAGTCCTTATGATGCAGGTGACAATTTGAGTACAAATCCTTTCCAAGAGGAGGGGAATGATGGAGATCAAACTAAGAGGACTGTTTCAAGGAGTACGGATCTACTTGAAGTGCCGGTTGGACCATTGACACGAGCTAAAGCTAAGAGACTTAAAGAAGCACTTAATAGATTAGTCAAAGTAGTACAAGAAGAGGAGAATCATGCACATTTGAGTTAAGAGGAATTAAGGATTGTGAACCTACTTGAAGTCCAAAGTGTAAAGCCAGAAGTCAAGGAAGAGATTTAAGGTCGGTAGGTTCAGAACCACTTAGGCCAGCAAATTACACCGCTAAGGCCGGTAGCCTTCAATGGTTCTGAAGCTGTCGGCCTTAAATCTCTTCCTTAACGTTTTCCTTCGTACTTCATACTTCAAGTAGGTTCACAATCCTCAATTCCTCTTGACTCAAACGTGCATGATTCTCCTCTTCTTATACTACTTTGACTAATCCATTAAGTGCTTCTTTAAGTCTCTTAGCTTTAGCTCGTATCAATGGTCTAATCGACACTTTAAGTGGATTTGCACTCCTTAGAACAATCTTCCTAGTTTGATCTTCATCATTCCCCTCCTCATGAAAGGAATTTGTCCTCAAATCATCACTTGCATCATAAGGACTTAAATCAGTAACATTAAAAGTAGCACTTACTTGATACTTACCTTGTAATTCTAGTTTGTAAGTATTGTTATTGATACGCTTGAGGACTTGGAATGGACCATCACCTCGTGGAAGCAACTTTGATCGTCTTTGTTTACGCATGTGCAACCAGGCCCAATCTCCTGGTTCAAAAACAACTTGATGTCACCCCTTGTTAGCTTGTTTTGCATACCACTCAATTCATCTCTCAATGTTGATTTTGGCTTTCTCATGAATCTACTTAACAAATTCAGCCTTCTTTTTTCCATCTAAATTCACAAACTTCATCACAAGTAAAGGTGATAAATCTAATGGAGTTAAAGGATTAAAACCATACACAATCTGAAATGGTGAAAATTTATTAGTAGAATGTATAGTATGATTGTAAGCAAATTCAACATGTGGTAAACATTCTTCTCATGTTTTAATATTCTTTTGAATGGCAACCCTTAACAATGTAGATAAAGTCCTATTCACTACCTCAATTTGGCTATCAGTCCATGGATGACAAGTAGTTGAAAATAACAACTTTGTTCCCAACTTACACTATAAGGTCTTCCAAAAGTAACTTAAGAACTTAGCATCATGATCAGAAACAATTGTTCTAAGCATACCATATAATCACACAATTTCTTTAAAGAATAAATCAGCAATATGAGAAGCATCTTTAGTTTTTTCGCATGGAATAAAATGTGACATCTTTGAAAACCTATTCACAACCACAAATATAGAGTCCCTAACAATTTTAGTCCTAAGCAAACCTAATACAATGTCTATAGAAATATTTACCCAAGGTTTACTAGGAATTGGTAATGGTGTGTACAAGCTATGAGGTTGCACTTTAGATTTAGCTTACCTACAAGTAACACATCTACCACAGATTGATGTGCCTAATTCCAATCTTAAGCACAATCAAAAACCAATTTGAAAGACAAAGAAACAAAGTCAATCAAACCAGTCTCAATCACATGAACAATGCCGTCAATTTCCAATGAATTTAACCAATTCTTCAATTATGATGTGTTTGAATCTTAAATCCAAATATGATATAGCTCTGATACCAAAAAGATGATGTGCCTAAACACACTTAAAAGCACATCCAAAGGACTTAAGAAAAACTATCTCAAGTCAAGGCAAAATCGGATCCAAAAATGGCACTTTTCGAATGAACCCTAATGATGAAAGGATGAAATTCAAACAACCAATGATATAATCAGAATACTTCAATGAAAATTCCTTCTAACAACACTCTAATTTCATGTAATCCACGCAAATGAAGCCTCAATTTGACAAAGAAAAACCGTAACAAAACAATCCCTTTCCAATGGTGAAAATCACGTTATCAAGGAAATCCTTAAAGATGAATTAGATCAATATGATAATTCCTTCAAATAATCACAAGAATTCGTGAATAACAACAAGGATATCTGACCAAGAAATATCTCAATTCAACCCTAGATATGACACACTAGAGAAGAAAATAAATCACAACAAAATGAAATTGATATAACTCACAATTTCAAGATGTTGCATTCGCCACAATTTCAACTTCTTGGGATTGAAATTGATAAGAGAATTTGGAATTAGGAAAACCCTAAGCCCTCTCACGAAATGTGAAGTGTTTGTTCTGCAAAATAAGCCCCCTCAAACCCTCTCTTAAGCAAGTATTTATACTTGCTACTCCTAGGGTTAAAAAGTGCTCAAAATTACAAGTTTGCCACTTTTAAGGTGGCTAACCCTAAATGAAAGTTACAAAGAAATAAAAGTATCCCAAAACCAAATACAACAAAAAATGGTTCATAAAAGTGTGAATATATAAAAGAAATTGTCTTCAAGATGCCGGTCTTCTACAGGATCCATCGGCCCAACTCATCGCCGGTTTAGGTCGGTCCATGGATAACCCACAATTTGAGTCTGAGGCAGTTTGTCCATTGCCCTATAGAATATGATTAGTGTGCCTGTTGGAAAACACAATACAAGAATAATAGAAAAGAGGTTAATATATAAATAATTCCGGGGTCGATCTGCTCAAAATGGGCCCTCAACGCCAAGATTTGAAATCCTTCAGTTCTTGCCCTAATGATTGGTCTTGTCGGATTTTTATTCCTATCACAAATTCTTTCAACATCACATTTCATATGTAGCCAATAGAAATGTTCTTACAAAACTCTTAAAGTATCGGCTATCCTAAAATGTTCTATTAATCCTTCACCATGTGATTCCTACACTAATAAATCACGAATGGAACAATTAGGAATGCACAATTTATTTTCCCTAAATAGAAAACCATCATGCTTAAAGATTTTATCATATGCTCCTTTTTCACAATTAACATAATAATCACAAAAATCAAGATTAGTAGCATATAACTCTTTAATTTGTTTAAAACCAATTAACTTAGCATCAAGAGTTGAAATTAGCATGTAACTTCTCAACAGCACATCTGCCATGATGTTTTCCTTACCTTGCTTGTAGTGTATGACATATGGAAATGTCTCTATGAACTTCATCCACCATATATGCCTCCTATTTAGCTTATGTTGACCCTTTAAATGCTTTAGCGACTCATGATTGGTGTGGATCACAAATTCCTTGGGCCAAAGATAATGTTACTACGTCTCTAGCGCCTGAACCAATGCATACATCTCTTTGTCATAAGTAGGGTACTTCAGTGTTGCCTGTTCAACTTTTCGCTGAAATATGCAATTGGTCTTCCTTCTTGCATAAAAACTGTGCCAATATTTACACCAGAAGCATCACATTCAATTTCAAAGGTTTTGATAAAATTAGGTAACATAAGTAAAGGAGCATCAGTCAACTTCCCTTTTAGCAATTGGAATGCCCTTTCTTGTTCTTCTCCCCAATTGAAGCCTAAATTCTTTTTTATTACTTTAGTGATTGGTGTGGCGATGCTGCTAAAATCCTTCACAAATCGCCTGTAAAAGCTCACAAGCCCATGAAAACTTTGCACTTGACTCACATTAGTTAGACTTGGTGAATCTCTAATAGCACGAAGCTTCTCCTCATCAACCTATATGCCCTGTGCACTTACCACAAACCATGAAATATAAGTTTTTCTATGCAAAAAGTGCACTTCTTAAGGTTAGCAAATAACCTTTCTTTTCTAAGGACTTCCAAAACATCTTTCAAATGCATCAATGATGTGCCTAAAAGGGGATTTAAGCACATGCAATCAAACTAAATTACAATTCCTAAGAAGACAAGATCAATCCAGTTCCAAGGTCTTAAAGTTGCGTAAACCCTAAATCACAAATATGATCCAAATGCTATATTCCAAGATAATAAAATTCACAAATGATGAATTCCTCAATTGAAATCACTAAATATACTAAAATTCCCATGAGATTACTGCACAAAAATAACAAGATCAAACGATGATCCTCTTTCCCAACAATGACGAACTCACGTCATAAAATGAAGAAAAAATTGATGGTAATAACAAGTGATAAAATCAATCAATCTTATAACATAATAGATGATTACAAATGCAATCAAAATCTGACTATAAACAATCCAATTCAACCCTAGATATGACTCATTAGTGATGAAAAGGAAAATTGCAGCAAAGAGAATTGATATTACTCACAATTCACTTTGAAGCCACTCGCCACAATCTCAATTTTGGGATTTGGCTTAAACTACTTAACCTCCTTCTTCCATGGAGTTGTTTTCTAAGTGGATGAACTGAATGTAGCACGTGTAATACTAGTACCCTTCCACTTGAGTTGCTTCTCAACTTTAACAGCCATATGCACCATATCTTCCAACTCCACATAATGCTATAACTCCACCACATTCTAAATCTCCCTATTCAAGCCAACTAAGAACCCGACCATAGTCGCCTCTTGGTCCTCCTCAATGTTAGCCCTAACCATGGTAACCTCCATCTCCTTATTATACTACTCCACACTACTATTGCCTTGCTTAAGGGTTTGTAATTTGTTGTACAATTCCCTATAGTAGTATGTAGGCACAAACCGTTTCCTCATGATCCTATTTATCTCTTCCTATGTCTCTACCGGTGGTTCCCTATTCCTCCTTCTATTAAAAAAAGTTGATCCCACCAAACAATTGCATAATTAGAAAATTCAATGGTAGCAAGTTTTACCTTTTTGGCTTCAGAGTAATTGTGGCATTCAAAAATCAACTCCACCTTCTTCTCCTACTCTAGATACACCTAAGGGTCATTCTTCCCTTAGAAGGAAGGGATTTTCATATTTATGCTCCCTAAGTTGTTATCTTCTTCATTCCTAGCTCCTCTAATTCTCTCTACATTCCTCTTATAACCCACAAATGAATCCTGATTAGATTTAGTTATAGATCCTTCCCTTGCCCATTCATCTTCCTCCATATCCACTACCCTTCTCGACATTTTATCCCTCTTACGTCCAACAGAAGCAATCCTTAACTACTTAAAGTTCTGCTCCATCTGCTTATGAAATTGATCCATCTCTACTCTAAAAATTCTCCTCATCTCAGTAGTTAAAGTTTCCATGATCAATTTTTTATCGATTCCCCTCTTTCAAGAGAATTTATGTTCGATATAGTGCTGCACAAAATAATGTTAGGAGTAATAAAATAAAATCTCACAAATTTTACTCACTCACGTGTTTCACTCAAATCGCTCTACTATTCTCACAAATCCTTACCCATTAAAAAATTTCTCTTTTCGATTCTTTTGGAACTAAAAATCTAATTAGAGTTGTTCCTGTAGAAATCCACCCAAATTTCCAAACAGCAGTTTTGTAACACGATTTGACAAGATTCATAGAAAGCTAAAAATTTTAATAAGGATCACCATAAACTTGAATTTCAACAATTTTTATGAAACTCTTTTTTTTTTTAATACGAATTTCCCTTTTTCTTTTTCTTTTGTTCTTTTTTCTTTTTTCAATTTTTTTATTCTTGAGAAAGGAAGTATGTATGATTCCTTTCAAACTCTAAAAACAATTGAATTGAAATCTAACTACATATTAAATTCAAAAGAACGATTTTTTTTATTCAAACCCTAGATCTAAGAACAAGTAATTAAAATAACAAGATAGGGGATCCTAACAAACGTGATTGCTCTGATACTAAACTAATACGAACCTTGCTAACCTGTGATGAAACCCGATAACCTAGATTTGATAATTCCCCACAACCTATGGATCTATCAAGAATGATGAAAATTGCGACCTGTTGTCTATAGACGAGACAAAAACCTTGGTATAAGTGTTAATGCCACAATCGATTATGGAACGATCGATTGATAAGTTTGAGTGAATGCCATGGATTCAAAATCCGATAAGTTCAATAGTTCTTTCAAGAACCAAAGAGAAATTCTCTCTCAAAAGGTGAATAAACTTTCTTAATTCTTAATTGTGTTACAATGAGTCTATGACAAGTATTTATAGTCCTACAAGAATAAGTAAACAAAAATGACATAAAAAAACTTAATTCGAACAAAGGACAAAAATTAAATGTCGACGGCCTAAAATATTACGAAGCCAGCCTATAATTCCATACAAAGCCGGCACTAAAGCCAGCGGTTTTGAAATCCTCAAACCAGCCTTCATTTGGATATATGCCAGCCACTTAGGCTGGTGGCTTACTTATCTACGCCGGCCATTTAGTGGTTCTAAAGCTATTGGCCTTAAATTTCTTCTTCAACTTTCACCTTCGTGCTCCACACTTCAAGTAAGTTCAAAATCCTCAATTCCTCTTAACTCAAACATGCATGATTCTCCTCTTCTTGTACTACTTTGACTAACCCATTAATTGCTTCTTTAAGTCTCTTAGCTTTAGCTCGTGTCAATGGTCCAACCGGAACTTGAAGTGGATCGATACTCCTTAGAACAATCCCCTTAGTTTGATCTTCATCAAGAGTATTGCATGATGGGTTTATGAGCACCTATGTGTTCTAGAAGGATGGTGAGCAAATTGTTTTAAATCCTATGTCACTAGCTAAGGTACAAGAAGCATAGAGACAGATCAATAAAACCACTGAAAAAGAAATATTTATTTATGGGGAGTAAGGAACTGGAAGAAAACATGAGTGGAATGGAACTATCCTAAGAAATTCAAAAGCTTCATGAAAAGGCTTCTAAACATCTTAAGAAGATTCAAGAATAGCTACGACCTTAGGGTAACAAACATTGGCAGACCAAGATTTTCAATCTAAGTGACTTAGGTTGGATTCATCGCTGTAATTGATTGGTCTCTGATGGTAGCCATGATGGGAGCCAAGCTAGAAGGTGGAATGTGGATCCTCTTGAAGTACCACTTGGACCAATCACAAGAACTCGAGCGAAACGATTCAAAGAAGCACTTAACGAGTTGATAAATGATATCCAAGAAGCTAGAAAAGATTTGAGCAACCATGAGCATGAACTTGCATTTGTACAAGTCATTCAAGGTTTTTAACAAAGGAGATCAAAGCTGCCAGCTTAGGTAGAGAAACAGTCGGCCTTGAAATACATTGGATTAACGCTGTCGGCTTTGAGCCGGCATACATCCTACGCCGGCGTACATTGCTTGACGAGAAGATTCACTTTATTTTGTTATTTTTCGCAACTTTATTATGTTGTGTCATTTTGGGTTCTTTCCTTACGAATTGTAAACACTATTAATAGTCTATTAAGGTTAGAAAAGGAGATTGAACTTTGATTAATATAATTTGAAGAGTATTCTTCTCTTAGTTCTCCAAAGAACTTCTCTTGAACTTATTGGATCTCTTTGGTGGTGTTCAAATCCGACTTATAAATCGATCTTTCATCTCGATTGTGGCATTAACATAGTATTCCAAGGTTCTTGCCTCATCTATAGGCAACGGGTCGCGGTTCCACTTTGATTAATTGGAATCTTAGGTTGTAATTCCAAACATATTGGTATAGGGTTTCGTCACAGGTGGGCGTGGTTTGTATCAGTTTGGTATTAGAGCCTAGGTTTGTTAAAAATCAGTTCGGTTTGAGAAAGGTAACATCAAAACCCTAACTCCAATCATTCATATCAATCGTTCGTATTACCATTGCTTCATACTCAAGTCCATAGTGTTAATTGTTTCTTGATTAGTTTAGTTTCATTCTATCAATCCTTGTTTCAAAAAAAAAGAAAAAAGAAGAGAAGAACGAAAACAAAAACAAAAAAAAGAGGGAAAATTCAAGCCGGAGATTTTGTTCTTGAATTCTACGGAAGAATTTGGTGTAGTTTGGATTAGTTCCAAGAGAATTGAGAAGAGGGATTGGTGAGTTGATATCATCTCTGTTTGTGAGAATACACAAGCGAATGTGGGATATCCTTCTTTGAGTGAAACATGTGAGGGAGTGAATTGTGAGGTTTAATTCTATATATATATTTGTGTTAGTACTAACCTTTTATTACAGGAACTATGTTAAGGCAAAATTCTCCTGAAGGTGAGAGGGGGAGGTTTGATGCTAGGTTAGTAATTGAGGCGTTGAGGAGTGAGATGAAGAGAATGTTTCAGGAGGGAATGGAGTAAATTCATGAAATGGTATAGCAGAAACTGGAGCAATCTAAGAACATCTTTCAAGGGCATAAGAGGGAGAGTTTTTCTAAAAGAGGACAAAGGGGTGGAGATGAAAATTCTGATGATGAGTTTGATGAACCTTCTATTAGGAGTTATAGAGGTTATGGTGGTAGGAATAGAGGAGATAGGGATTAGGATGATAGAGGAGATAGGAATAGAGAGGATAATTAATTGAGTAGTATAAAGATGAAGATTCCTCCTTTCCAAGGGAAGAATAATCCCGAGGCATACTTAGAATGGGAGAAGAAGGTAAAGCTGGTGTTTGATTGTCACAATTATAGTGAGAGAAAGAAAGTGAAGCTTGCTGCCATTGAGTTTTCAGATTATGCCATAGTGTGGTGGGATCAACTGATGTTGAATAGGAGAAGGAATGGCGAACCACCCATTGAGTCTTAGGAAGAGATGAAGAGGGTGATGAAGAAGCGATTTGTTCTTGCTTACTACTATTGCGAATTGCACAATAAATTGCAAACTCTTAAGCAGGGAAGCCGAAGTGTGGATGAGTATTTCAAGGAGATGGAGGTTACTATGATTAGAGAAAATGTTGAGGAGGATAGAGAGGCTACCATGGCTAGGTTTCTTGCTGGGTTAAATAGAGAGATTCAAAATGTAGTAGAATTACAGCATTATGTGGAATTGGAAGACATGGTCCACATGGCTATAAAGGTTGAGAACCAACACAGGAGGAAAGGTAGTAGTACTGCCCGGTTTCAACAGGGTGTTAGTTCATCTACTTGGAAGACTAACCATTGGAGGAAGGAAGAAAAGTCTTTACCCACTAAGCCAAAAGGAGAGTAGAAGCAAGGGGGTTCTACTCCTGGTAATCAAGGTAAACCCGATTCTTCTACTCCTAGAAATCGTGACATTAAATGTTTTAAATGCCAAGGAAGAGGCCATATTGCTAGTCAATGTTCGAATAGACGCGTTATGATTTTGCACGATGATGGTGAGTATGAGACTGAGGGGAATAGTGAAGATGATGATATGCCTCCATTGGAGGATGTTAGTGATGAAGAGGAGCCTGCAGAGGGGAAGTTAGTGGTAGTAGTGAAGCGAGCTTTGAATGTGTAGGTGAAGGAAGAAGAGGAGGTGCAACGAGAGAATATCTTTCATACTAGATGTTATCTAAGTGACCATATTTGTAGTTTGATCATTGATGGGGGGAGTTGCACTAATGTAGTAAGTACTTTCATTGTTGAGAGGTTGGGGCTCAAGACCACTAAACACCTTAGCCCTTATAAATTGCAGTGGCTGAATGATAGTGGCGAGACTAAGGTGAGTAAGCAAGCTTTAATTGCATTTCGCATCGGTAGGTATGAGGATGAGGTATTATGCGATGTAGTGCCGATGCAGGCTTATCATATGTTGTTAGGGAGGCCATGGCAGTTTGACAGGAAGGTTATTCATGATGGCTTTTCTAACAAGTATACGCTTGTTCACCATGGAAAAAGCTATAATCTTAAACCTTTAACACCTAAACAGGTGGATGAGGATCAGTTGCAGCTACAACAATCTTTTGCAAAATATAAGGTAAGTGAAAAACAGAGGGAGAATGAGAGAGCAAAAGACATAGAAAAAGAAAAGGAACACAAAAGTCAATACCAAAAGGAAAAAGAGAGGAAGGCTGGAAAGAGTGTGAGAGGCCAAGTTGAGAGGGGATCAACTTTGGTGGTGAGTGAAAAGGAGAGTGCAGCCTTACAAAAGGAGAGTTGTGTGGCAAGAGCGAGTGTAGTGAGGAGAGTGTTAGTGATGAAGCAACCCATGTTGTTGCTTGTTTTTAAGGAAACTTGTTTCAATATTAACGAACTTCTTAACTCTTTGCTTAGTGTGGTTGTATCTACTTTACAGGACTTTAAAGATGTCTTCCATGAGGAGATTCCAAAGGGGTTACCACCTATTCGTGGTATTGTGCACCAGATTGACTTTGTACCTGGAGCATCTATTCCAAACAAGCCAGCTTATAGGAGTAATCCAGAGGAGACAAAGGAACTCCAAAGGTAGGTTAATGACTGGATGGAGAAGGGGTATGTGAGAGAAAGCATGAGCCCATGTGCAGTGCCTGTGATTTTGGTACCTAAAAAGGATGGGTCATGGAGAATGTGTGTTGATTGTTGAGCTATCAACAACATCACGGTAAAGTATCGTCATCCCATTCCTCGCTTAGATGACATGTTAGATGAGTTATATGGGTCTAGTGTCTTCTCAAAAATTGATTTGAAAAGTGGATATCACCAAATTAGAATGAAAGAAGGGGATGAATGGAAAACAGCATTTAAGATAAAATATGATTTATATGAGTGGTTAGTAATGCCTTTCGGTTTAACTAACGCACCTAGTACTTTCATGAGACTTATAAACCATGTTTTGAGGACTTTTATTAGCAAATTTGTAGTAGTCTATTTTGATGATATCCTCATTTATAGCAAGAGTTTGGAAGACCATATATCTCACTTGAAGGCTGTTCTGGAAGTGCTTCGAAAGGAGCAATTATATGCTAACCTCAAAAAGTGCACTTTTTGCACAAACAGACTTGTGTTTCTTGGTTTTATGGTTAGTGCACAAGGAATACAGGTTGATGAAGAGAAGATTCATGCGATCCAAGAATGGCTTAGTCCAACTAATGTAAGTAATGTTCGGAGTTTCCATGGATTAGCGAGCTTTTATAGGAGGTTTGTGAAGGATTTCAGCACCACTTACTGAAGTAATCAAGAAGAGGTGGGGTTCAGTTGGGGAGAGCAACAAGAGAAGGCCTTTCAGACGCTTAAAAATAAGTAGACTCATGCGCCACTACTTGCTTTACCTAATTTCTCTAAAACTTTTGAGATTGAGTGTGATGATTCAAGAATAGGTATTAGAGCAGTTCTCATGCAAGAGAGGAGACTAATTGCATTCTTTAGTGAGAAGCTAAGTGGGGCAACCTTGAACTACCTTACTTATGACAAGGAGTTATATGCATTGGTTCGAGCTCTGGAGACTCGACAACACTATCTTTGGCTAAAAGAGTTTTTGATCCACACTGATCATGAATCCTTGAACTACTTGAAGGGACAACATAAGCTGAACAAAAGGCATGCTCGTTGGGTGGAGTTTATCGAAACATTTCCCTATGTCATCCACTACAAGCAAGGTAAAGAAAATGTTGTTGCTGATGCACTTTCTTGAAGGTATGCTCTTATCTCTACTCTTAGTTCTAGATTGCTTGGTTTTGAGCATATTAAAGAAGTGTATGTTGTTGACCAAGATTTTTGTGAAGAGTATGTTTGTTGTGAGAAGAGTGGTCATGGTAAATTTTATA
The DNA here is from genome assembly GCA_037954665.1 of Laguncularia racemosa. Taxonomy (NCBI): domain Eukaryota; kingdom Viridiplantae; phylum Streptophyta; class Magnoliopsida; order Myrtales; family Combretaceae; genus Laguncularia; species Laguncularia racemosa. Next base: position 719,842 of record JBBMOL010000141.1, on the reverse strand, counting down.
AGTAAGAGGGAATCTTGTTTAGGGAGAATAAACTTTGCATTCTTAATTGTTCTTTAAGAAAGTTATTAGTGAGGGAGTCTTATGGAGGAGGATTAATGGGGCATTTTGGAGTAGCTAAAACCTTAGGGGTTTTGCAGGAACACTTCTATTGGCTTCACATGAAACGAGATGTTGAGAGGATTTGTGAGCGATCTGTCACTTGTAAGCAAGCAAAATCTAGAGTCCAACCTCATAGACTTTATACCCCACTTCCAATTCCTTATGAACCTTGGGTAGACATTTCCATGGATTTTGTGTTAGGATTACCCAGGTCTAGGTATGGTAGAGACTCTATTTTTGTAGTCGTAGATAAGTTTTCCAAGATGGCACATTTCATTCCTTGCCACAAAACAGACGATGCTTGCCATATTGCTAATTTGTTCTTTAGGGAAGTTGTGAGATTGCATGGTATGCCTAAAACAATTGTATCGGATCGGGATGCTAAGTTCTTGAGCTACTTCTGGAAGACCCTGTGGGCTACGTTAGGAACTAAGTTATTGTTCTCTACTACTTGTCATCTACAGACTGATGGTCAAACTGAGGTAGTAAATTGAACTTTATCTACTTTGTTGAGGGTTGTCATTAAAAAGAACATTAAAAGTTTTGAGGATTGTTTGCCTCGTGTTGAATTTGCTTATAATCGCATAATGCATTTTGCTACTAAGTTTACACCTTTTGAAATTGTGTATGGTTTTAATCCACTAACTCCTTTGGATTTATCTCCCCTTCTTATGTCTGAGTATGTCAATCTAGATGGTAAGAAGAAAGCGGAATTTGTTAAACAACTGCATGAGAAGGCAAAGCTCAACATTGAGCAGAGGATAGAACAGTATGTGAAACAAGCCAACAAGGGTCGTCAACAAGCTGTCTTTAAACCTGGATACTAGGTTTGGGTTCACATGTGCAAAGAGCAGTTTCCTGTGCAACGTCAATCCAAATTACTTCATAGAGGCGATGGACCATTTCAAATTCTTGAGCGCATCAATGATAATGCCTACAAGTTAGATTTGCTAGGTGAATATCAAGTAAGTGCTACTTTTAACGTTACTGATCTGAGTCCTTTTGATGTAGGCGATGATTTGAGGACAAATCCTTTTCAAGAGGAGGGGAATGATGGCAGCCATGATGGGAGCCAAGCTAGAAGGTGGAATGTAGATCCTCTTGAAGTACCACTTGGACCAATCACAAGAACTCGAGCGAAACGATTCAAAGAAGCATTTAACGGGTTGATAAAGGATATCCAAGAAGCTAGAAAAGATTTGAGCAACCATGAGCATGAACTTGCATTTGTACAAGTCATTCAAGGTTTTTAACAAAGGAGATCAAAGCTGCTAGCTTAGGTAGAGAAATAGTCGGCCTTGAAATACGTTGGATTAACGCTGCCGGCTTTGAGCAGGCATACATTCTACGCTAGCTACTACGCCGCCGGCGTACATTGCCTGACGAGAAGATTCACTTTATTTTGTTATTTTTCGCAGCTTTATTATGTTGTGTCGTTTTGGGCTCTTTCCTTACGAATTATAAACACTATTAATAGTCTGTTAGGGTTGGAAAAGGAGATTGAACTTTGATTAATATAATTTGAAGAGTATTCCTCTCTTGGTTCTCCAAAGAACTTCTCTTGAACTTATCGGATCTCTTCCATAGCGTTCAAATCCGACTTATCAATCGGTCTTTCATCCCGATTGTGGCGTCAACATAGTATACCAAGGTTCTTGCCTCATCTATAGGCAACGGGTCACGGTTCCACTTCGATGAATTGGCATCTTGGGTTGTAATTCCAAATGTATTGGTATAAGGTTTCATCACAAGTGGGCATGGTTCATATCAGTCTCTCTATAAGAAATCACATAAATTTGCACTTAAAATAGAAGAACTATCAAATTTGAGGGCAAATCTTCCACAGGTCTACGGAGATGATGGGAATCAAATCATTTCAATTACAAATACACTTGATGGAAATTAAATCACAAAGGTCGATGGTACACTGGCGACTTACAACTTTAGATCGATTGTTTTTTGTTATTTCGAGCTAGTTCTTCTTTGTACTATAAATACCCTTTTATAATGGAAAGAAGATAGATTTTTAGACATTGGAGAAATACAAAAGTTTGAATTTTCTCTCATTCTTCTTATACTCTTATCAATCCTTAGATTATGGTAAGTGATGGTATCAGGCTTGTTGTCATCATATCAACAATTCCGTGCTAGGACTATTCTCTTGCTAGTACATAATATCTAGTAAGGGTTTATAGGTTTTTATCTTGTTATTACTCTTTATTTGATTATCAGAATTGTTAGTTATGATTTTTCAGTTAGATTTGCGATTGCTTGGTTCTGAATCGGAATTAGGCATATTAATAGGCCCCTTACACTTGCACAAAACACTCAAATTCAATATTTTTCACACTAATTTGTAATCGTTTTCATAATTTTAGAAAATTTAACATAGTTGGTTCATTTTGTGCATAAGATCACTTTTCTCCTTTAATTAATCAAGATATCTCAAAATTTGTGCACAAGTGGAACTTATAAGTTGGGTAAAATTGTGAGATTTTATGTGTTATCAATGAACATAAAAATCTTCAAGTCATATTAGCCAATGACGTTGATATGAATTTTTATGCATATATCCGTGGTCCCATCATTTCTCCCCAACTTGAGAATATTCACCTGCAATGAATTAAAACTAATGTACCACTCATAATAGTCTAGACTAATCCTCTTACACTCTAACTTAATAATCCACATAGCATTTGAAAGTGGATGATCTAATCATTTGATAAGAAAATACCTACCATCACTCTTGATCTAATCATTAATAATATCTTCTACCTCTTCTTTTTTTTCCTTTCAATGGTGGAACATGTGGAATCGAAAGAATAAGAAATCTACTCTTTAACTCAATTGAAGAAATAGTAGTCTTAGTTAGCATGTGGTAAGGTAAAAGATCTTTAACATTAAAGATGTTACTAATACATATATTTGTTGGAAACTCCAAAACATAAGCATTTGCACTATTTTTTTTCAAAATCTTTAAAGGCCCATGCCTTTAGCATGTAATTTCTTATAAGAAACTCAGGGAAACCTTTTTAGTCTAATCCAAGCAATCACTAAACCTCCCTCCTGAAATTCTTGATACCTATGATGAACATCTACAACAAACTTGCATAATTTATTACTTGAGTTAATTTTCTTTCTAATTTCCACATGTTGGTCGTTAATATGGGTGGCAAATGACTTATCAGGTTTAGAAGGTCTAAATGCAAGTGGGAGTGGTATAAGATCAATGGGGAATCTAGGTTGACAACCTAATATAACTTCAAAGGAACTTAATTAGTAAATTTATTTATTGAGTAGTTATACTAGAATTAATGGTTATGTTGATTCCTTAGAAATTGGTTTGATAAAGAAACTTCTCAATGAGTTATGAGCTTACATAAACAAATAATAAACCTCAATTCTAAGAAATAATATCTTCTACTAAGACATTCACTAAGGAAGAAGAAAGCCCTTTTGAAAGAAGCCATTCAAAATAGATGGAACACTTTCTACCTTAGGAATAAGTGCAAATAAATTGATAAAAAGAAAGATAGTAGAAATAAATTAATCAAATTTAATCTTTTTGATCTTTGCTTATTAATTTAATCAACCTTTACTTACTAGAATTTAATTAATATTTTAATTAATAAGAAAATTTTACCATAACAAAGATGCGATCCTAAGTAAGCACATGTTCACTAACCAAACACCTTAATGAATCACCTAAACTCCTATTGGCTACTTTGGTTTGACCATCCATTTAAGGGTGAAAGGCAGAAGAAAACTATAACTTGGTACCTAGCATTATCCTTAATGTCTTCTAAAAGTAAATAACAAATTTGACAACCACATATGACATTATGGTTTTAGGTAACTCATGCAACCTAACAGCCATGGTAAAGAACAATTTGATTATATAAGAGGCATTTGAAATCTTACTACATTATATAAAATGTGCTATCTAAGGGAAATGGTCTACTACCACAAAGACTAAATCATGTTTCCTAGCATAAGCAAACCCAACACAAAAAGCATACGAATGTCCTACCAATGTGAATGTGGGACAGGCAAAGGTATATAAAGACTTATATTTTGTTTCCTATGCCTAGAAAGTTGAAGAGTTCAACACTGCCTCACAACTTTAGCCACATTTCTCTTAAGGTTAGGCTAATAAAATCTATTCTAAACTATGACTATGGTCTTATCTTTCCCTACATTGCCAGCATGTGATTCCTAAATTAAGAAGTCTAAGAGAAATTTTTATAATACACAATCTATCACCCCTTAAAAAGTAAACATCCCTAAGGATAAAGTCAAAATGAAATCTTAACTAATGATTAGACAATGATGCATAGATCTCAAAAAAATTAAAATAGGTCGCATATTACTCTTTCATCTTTTCAAGTCTAATAACCTCAACAGTCAAAGTACTTACCAATAAGTGAATGCGACTCAAAGCATTAGTAGGTTAATTCTTAGCTTTAGCTTTATGTTTTAAAACAAATGTGTACTCCTACAAAACTTTAACCAACATTGCATGTCTAGCTTTAAGTTTCTTTTATGAATTGAGGTACTTAAGAGCTTGGTGATAATTATATAACACAAAGTCATTAGGTGGTGAATAATGTCTCCAATGTCTCAAAGCTTGCACCACTACATAAAATTCTTTATCATAAGTTAGATACCTTTGTTTTGCCTCATTCAATTTCTCACTAAAGAAAGCCGTAAGGTGTCCCTCTTAACTAAGCACTCCACTTATTGCTATGCCAAACACATCACAAGTAACCTCAAGTACTTTAGAATAATTAGGTAACTTAAGCATAGGTGTTTTAGTAATCCTCTTCTTGATTTCCATGAATGCTTTAGATATACTTTTGGTCAAACAAAATTCCCATTTCTTATTATAGCTTGTGATTGGAGGCATGATGGTGCTAAAGCCTTTAATGAATCTCCTATAAAAGTAGCAAGACCGTGGAAAATCTTAACAACATGAATGTTCTTTAGTTCAAGCCACTCAACAATTGCCTCAATTTTCTCAAGGTCTACTCTCAATCCCTTTGCTGACATAACAAAACCTAGGAAGATTATCTAAGTTATCAAAAAGGCACACTTTTCCAAGTTCACATAAAGTTCCTCATGCCTAAGTGTCTCAAATCAACTTCTTAAGTGTGACAAATGCTCTTCTTGTATGTTATTATAAACTAGGATATTATCAAAATAGATTGCAAAAAACTTCCATATGAATGGTCATAACACTTGTGTCATCACTCTCATGAAAGTTAATGGGCAATAGTTAATCCAAAGAGCATAATTGATGTGCTCAAGATACCAAATTATGATGTGCTCAAGACCAATTATAAGTACACAATGTAATTGAGGATTCAATTGAACAATACACAATCAAAATAGCGTGAACCCTTAATCCTTATGAACCCTAGCTTTAACATTAAACAGGATAAAAGAAGAACAATTGTTGATTTGTATTATAAATCAAGGATGGCATAACAAGGAGCCAATTTCTAATCAATTGGGGTGTGAAGCCTATATTAAAAATGGACCCTAATTTGTGTGAACAAGAGATAGATAAGAGGAGCTAATTCCTTACTGGATGTTATGCACTAGTTGGAATTAGGTTTGATTTTGATATTGTTGATATTACACACAACACAATCAAAATCCACTTGCCACAATTCTAGGAGAATTGATAAGAGTAAGGTCATGAAAGGGTTAGCTTTCCACTAGAATTGTAATATGAAATTTGTGTTTCAAAAGTCCCTTCCAAAACCTACATAATAAGTATTTATAGCCTACTATAAATAAGGAAATTACAACTATGCAAATAGATAAAAGACTGGTCCTAAAGAGCACTTGAATAACCAATTACTCCACATGGAATGAAGGTGAAGATGTCTAGTTTTCTCAAGTGAAATAAAGGCTAGTTCCTCTTGTCTTTATAGGTTCAATTCGGTTCATTATAGACCATGATCCATTCACAAACCGATTGTTATTGTGCTTGGTTATCTTCTTGTAAAACCGACAAAATGTACATGTTAAAATGTAAAAACAATTAATATAAAATAAATAAAGACAAAATGTGATGAGATGCATGATGAGAGCCAAGCCGAAAGAAGAAATGTGGATCCTCTTGAAGTGCCGCCTAGACCGATCACAAGAAATCGAGCGAAACGATTCGAGGAAGCACTTAACGGGTTGATAAAGGTTGTCCATGAAGCCAGAAAGGATTGGAGCAATCATGAAGTTGGAATGGATTGGAACAACCATGGGAAGACCTTTGCTTTTATACAAGTCACACCGGACACGGGTTGAAGAGGGCGTGTATGTTCAAGGTACGGCCGTGTAGGAATTCCAAGATTGCACAGAATCATACACGGGTAGAAACACAGCTAAAAGGCACGGCCGTGTATGGAGTCAAGCAAATCCACAGAAAGATACACGTCTAGAAGTACATGGCCGTGTATCTCTTCAAGGCCGGCTCAAGGCCGCCAGCCTTCATTCCAACGCCGCCGGCCTTCATGTTTACGCCGCCGGCTTTCTTGTTCTGTTTTCGTGTTTTTACACAACTTATCTAAGTTATGTCATTTTGGGCTTTAATGTTACGCATTGTAAACCCTAATATAAGCTCCTAGGGTTAGAATACAAGGATAGAATATACATCTTTGAACATTAAACACTTTTGAGAGGCACCTCTCTTGGTTCTTCAAGAACTAATTTGAACTTATGGGATTGATTTACGTGGCGTTCATCTCGACTTATCAATCGGTCTTTCATCCCCGATTGTGGCGTCTTCACATTATACCAAGGTTCTTGTCTCGCTTATAGACAACGGGTCGCGGTTTCCACTTTAGGTGTTTGGGCGTCTTAGGCAACGAATTCCAAACGTATTGGTATTGGGTTTCATCACGGGTTGGCGTGGTTCGTATCAGTTTGGTATCAGAGCTTAGGTTTGTCAAAACATCAAGTTCGGTTGAGGAAGGTAATATAAAAAACCCTAACTCCAATCGTTCATATCAATTATCGTATTCAATTTCGTAGTATTAATTGTCTTTTGATAGTGTAATATCGACTAGGCGATTGTTAAAAAAAAAGAGAGTAAAAATCACGATAAAAAAATAAAGAAGAGAAAAGAAAAGAAAAGAAAAACTTGATCAAGAGCAACAACCAAGACAAAAAAAAAAAAAATTCATATAGAAAAATAGAGGAAAATTTACGAACCCTAGAGTTGTTTTGAATTCTACGGAAGGAAATTGGTGTAGTTCGGGTTAGTTCCAAGAGAATTGAGAAGAGGAAATTGGTGAGTTGATATCATCATTATTTGTGAGAATACACGAGTAACTGTGTGATATCATCATTTGAGCGAAACACGTAAGGGAATGTATCGTGAGGTTTAATTATATATATATTTGTGTTAGTACTAATCTTTTCTGCAGGGACTATGTCGAGACAACATTCTCCTGAAGGTGAGAGGGGAAGGTTTGATGCTAGGTTAGTAATTGAGGCATTGAGGGGAGAAATGAAGAGGATGTTCCAAGAGGGAATGGAACAAATTCATGAGATGGTAGAGCAAAGACTAGAGCAATCCACAAGCGTATTCCAAGGGCGTAAGAGGGAGAGTCGTTCTAGGAGAGTACCAAGGGGTGGAGATGAAATGCCAGATGATGACTTTGATGAGCCTTCTGTTGGGAGTTATAGAGGATATAGTGGTCGGAATAGAGGAACTAAAGATTGGGAAGATAGAGGAGATAGGAATAGAGAGGATGATCAACTGAGTAGCATAAAGATGAAGATTCCTCCTTTCCAAGGGAAGAATGATCCCGAGGCGTACTTAGAGTAGGAGAAAAAGGTGGAGATGGTGTTTGATTGTCACAACTATAGTGGGAGAAAGAAAGTAAAACTTGCTGCCATTGAATTTTCAGATTATGCTATAGTATGGTGGGATCAATTAATGTTGAATAGAAGGAGGAGTGGCGAGCCACCTATTGAGTCTTAGGAAGAGATGAAAAGAGTAATGAAGAAGTGGTTTGTGCCTGCGTATTATTATCGTGAATTGCACAACAAATTGCAAACTCTTAGGCAAGGAAGCCGAACTGTAGATGAATATTTCAAGGAGATGGAAGTCACTATGATTAGGGCGAATTTAGAGAATGATAGAGAGGCTACAATGGCTAGGTTTCTTGCTGGGTTGAATAGAGAAATCCAAAATGTGATTGAATTGCAGCATTATGTAGAATTGGAGGATATGGTTCACATGGCTATAAAGGTTGAGAACCAGCACAAGAGGAGAGGTAGTAGTAATGCACGGTTTCAACAGGGTAATGGTTCATCCACTTGGAAGACAAATCAATAGAAGAAGGAAGAAAAGCCTTTACCCACCAAACCAAAAGGGGAGCTGAGGCAAGCGGGTTCTACTCCTGGTAACCAAGGTAACCCTGATTCTTCTACTTCTAGAAATCGTGACATTAGATGTTTTAAATGCCAAGGTAGAGGTGATATTGCTAGTCAATGTCCAAATAGGCATGTGATGATTTTGCGTGATGATGGAGAGTATAAGACTGAGGGGGATAGTGAAGAAGATGATATGCCTCCATTAGAAGATGCTAGTGATGATGAGGAGCCTACAATAGGGAGGTTAGTGGTAGTAGTGAAGCGAGCGTTGAATGTGCAGGTGAAGGAAGAAGAGGAGGTGCAAATAGAGAATATATTTCATACTAGATGTTATCTAGGAGATCATATTTGCAGCTTGATCATTGATGGAGGAAGTTGCACCAATGTAGTGAGTAATTTTATTGTTGAGAGGCTGGGGCTCAAAACTATTAGACACCCTAGTCCATATAAATTGCAATGGTTGAATGATAGTGGAGAGACTAAGGTGAGTAAGCAAGCATTGATTGGTTTTCGCATTGGAAGGTATGAGGATGAGGTGTTATGTGATGTAGTGCCAATGCAAGCATGTCATGTGTTGTTAGGGAGGCCATGGCAATTTGATAGGAAGGTTGTTCATGATGGCTTTTCTAACAAGTATACGCTTGTTCACTAAGGGAAAAGCTTTAATCTTTAACCGTTAACACCTAAACAAGTATATGAGGACCAGTTGTAGCTACAACAGTCTTTTGCAAAACATGAGGTGAGTAAAAAGTAGAGTGAGAGTGAGAGAGCAAAAGACAATGAGAAGAAAAAGGAATATAAAAGTCAAGATCAAAAGGAAAAGGAGAGGAAGGCTGGAAAGAGTGTGAGAGGCCAAGTTGAAGGGGGATCAACTTTGGTGGTGAGTGAAAAGGAGAGGGCAGCCTTGCAAAAGGAGAGTTGTGTGGCAAGAGCGAGTGTAGTAAGGAGAGCGTTAGTGATGAGGCAACCTATGTTGTTTCTGGTTTGTAAAGAAACATGTTTGACTACTAACGAATTATCTAATGCTTTGCCTAGTGTGGTTGTGTCTCTTGTGCAGGATTTTGAAAATGTCTTTCCGAAGGAACTCCAAAGGCAGGTAGATGAGTTAATGGAGAAGGGATACGTGAGAGAAGGCATGAGTCCATGTGCAGTGCCTGTGATTTTGGTGCCTACGAAGGATGGGACATGGAGAATGTGTGTTGACTGCCGCGCCATCAACAACCTTACGGTAAAATATCGTCATCCCATTCCTTGTTTAGATGACTTCTTAGATTGGTTATATGAGTATAGTGTCATTCCTCGTGAGCCATGGATAAACATTTCCATAGATTTTGTGTTAGGATTATCTAGGCCTAGGCATGGTCGAGATTCTAATTTTGTGGTTGTGGATGAGATTTTTAAAATGGTTCATTTCATTCCTTGTCATAAAACTGATGATGCTATACACATTGTTGATTTGTTCTTTAGAAAGGTAGTGCGTCTGCATGGTATACCTAGAAGCATTGTTAGTGATCGAGATGAGAAATTTTTGAGTCATTTTTGGAGAGTATTGTGGGAAAAGTTGGGAACTAAACGGATGTTTTCAACTATCTGTCACCCACAAATTGATGTGGTTAACAGGACTTTAATTCAATTGTTAGGGGTAATCATAGAGAAGAACATTAGGACTTGGAAGGATTATCTACCATTTGTGGAGTTTGCATATAACAGGGCTTTATATAGCACAACTCATTGTTCACCATTTGAGATTGTGTATGGTTTTAACCCATTGGTTCCTATTTATTTTTTGCCATTGCCACTTAACAAGTTTGTGAGTTTTGATGCTGATTCTAAGGCAGATTTCGTGAGAAAGCTACATGCACAGGTAAAGAGTAGGATTGAAAAACAAAATGCCAGGGTCGCTTCAAGGGTGAACAAGGATAGGAGACCTAAGATTTTTCAGCCTGGAGATTGGGTTTGGGTGCATTTTTGCAAGGAGAGTTTTCCATTGCAGAGGAGATCCAAGTTGAACCCTAGGGGAGACGGTCCATTTCCGATGCTTGAGAGAATCAATGATAATGCATACAAGAAAAATTTTCCAGGTGAGTCTCTAGTAAGTGTCACGTTTAATGTTACTAATCTGAGTCCATGTGATGCAGGCAATGATTTGAGGACAAATCCTTTTCAAGAGGAGGGGAATGATGAGAGCCAAGCCGGAAGAAGAAATGTGGATCCTCTTGAAGTGCCGCTTGGACCGATCACAAGAAATCGAGCGAAATGATTCGAGGAAGCACTTAACGGGTTGACAAAGGTTGTCCATGAAGATGGAAAGGATTGGAGCAATCATGAAGTTGGAACGGATTGGAACAACCATGGGAAGACCCTTGCTTTCACACAAGTCACACCGGACACGGGTTGAAGAGGGCGTGTATGTTCAAGGCACGGCCATGTAGGAATTCCAAGATTGCACAGAATCATACATGGCTAGACATACGGCTAAAAGGCACAGCCGTGTATGGAGTTAAGCAAATCTACAGAAAGATACACGTCTAGAAGTACACGGCCGTATATCTCTTCAAGGCCGGCTCAAGGCCGCCGGCCTTCATGTTTACGCCGCCGGCTTTCTTGTTCTGTTTTCGTGTTTTTACGCAACTTATCTAAGTTATGTCGTTTTGGGCTTTAATGTTACGCATTGTAAACCCTAATATAAGCTCCTAGGGTTAGAATACAAGGATAGAATATGCATCTTTGAACATTAAACACTTTTGAGAGGCACCTCTCTTGGTTCTTCAAGAACTAATTTGAACTTATCAAATTGATTTCCCTGGAGTTCATCCCGACTTATCAATCGGTTTTTCATCCCCGATTGTGGCGTCTTCACATTATACCAAGGTTCTTGTCTCGCTTAAAGACAACAGGTCGCGGTTTCCACTTTAGGTGTTTGGGCATCTTAGGCAACGAATTCCGAACGTATTGGTATTGGGTTTCGTCACGGGTTGGTGTGGTTCGTATCAAAATGGGAACATCTTGGTTCCATTTGTTCAAATAGGATTCCTAATGCTGGATCCAGAGGTTTGATTCCCATTATCTCCTCGGGCCTCTAAAAGATTTATTGATAGGAATAAAAATCCGACAAGACCTATCATTAGGGCAAGAACTGAAGGATTTCAAATCTTGGCGTTGAGGGCCCATTTTGAGCAGATCGACCCCGGAATTATTTATATATTAACCTGTTTTCTATTATTCTTGTATTTTTTTTTCCAAAAGGCACACTTATCATATTCTATAGGGTAATGGACAAACTCCCTCAGACTCAGCTTGTGGGTTATCCATGGACCGACCTAAACTGGCGATGAGTTAGGCCGATGGATCCTACAGAAGACCGGCATCTTGAAGACCATTTCTTTTATATATTTCTTCTTTTATGAACTATTTTTTGTTGTATTTGGTTTTGGGAAACTTTTATTTCTTTGTAATTTTCATTTAGGATTAGCCACCTTAAAAGTGGTAAACTTGTAATTTTGAGCACTTTTTAACCCTAGGAGTAGCAAGTATAAATACTTGCTTAAGAGAGGGTTTGAGGAGGCTTATTTTTCAGATCAAACGCTTCACTTTAACGTGAGAGGGATTAGGGTTTCCTAGTTCCAAAATTCTCTTATCAATTTCAATCCCAAGAAGTTGAAATTGTGGCGAGTGCAACAAGGAGAAATCGTGAGTAATATCGATTCATCTTTGTTGTTGTTCATTTCTTCTCTAGTGAGTCATATCTAGGGTTGATTTAGATGTTCTTGGACTTGTTTTAATTCCAAATTCGTGATCAATAGCTTGTTATAGGATTGATTATGTTGATATATGATATCATTCTCTTTATTGTGCGTGAATTGGATAGTTGAAGGAAGGGTTGGAATTTACGGTTTGACCCATTTGATTTCTTGATTTGATTCACGTGGTTTCAATTCTAATTGTTATTATTTGATGAAGATTACTTGTTTGGATTGATAATAACAATTAGAGCTCCTTGGATTTCATTCCATTACCTTAGGATTTCCGCATTTACCTAGTCAAGTGAACCGGTTTTGTGTTTTGTGAATTAAGGTGTTTTCCTTGATTCTTTTGATTGTGCTTAAGCTTGGAATTTAGGCACATCATCTTGTTGGTATTAGAGCTCTTGTTTAGAGAAGAGAATTGGTTGTATTTGATTTCGTGGAAGTGATCATCAATTAGGGTTGATCAAGTGAAAACCGCAAATTGTGTTGTTGTTGTTTTGAGATTGCAAAATTACCTTAGCTTGGAATTTAATTTTGCTGATTGTTGGAGTTGGTTTGGGAAGGTTGTTGCATCATTTTGTGATCACTAATTTTTGTGGAAGGGAAGAAGTATCAAGTGTTGTTTAATTCACTAATTTTTAGAACTTGCAAAACTTACCAAAATCCTTGCCGTGGCTTCTTTTGGCGTGGAGGAGGATGTGTAGTTTGTTGCTTTGAATTCCATTGTGTAATTCTGAATTGGTAGAGTACAATTTGCAGATTGCATTGAGTTTTGATTAGTAAGGAATTATTTGAATTCAAACACATGCAATTAAGTTGTGGGAGTTAATGATTGCTATTTGAATTTGAATTCATTGTTTACCAATTGAAGAAGGCTTGCAATTAGTGTTGTGAATCCTTGTGCAATTCGGAATTGGAGCATTTGCAAATTCCAGATTTGAAGTGTGTGGAAGGATAAGCATCCATTTGAAATTCAAATACCTTCTTTAAGTTTGAGAGCAATTCATTTAGTAGCATTGAATAAGTGTTATTTGAATTTGAATTGTTTTTTACCATTTGTGGAGAAGGTTGCATTTAGTGGAGTGATTTCAAATTTGAATTTTGTTGCTGCCATTACTTGTGATTTATGGTGTGAATGGGAGTTGTGTAGTGGCAAGGACGTGTACACCTTGAAGTATTGTATGTAAGAGTGTTTAAAAAAAAAAAAGTTACAACGTGTAGTAGTGTTGTAGTGAATTGGTTGCACCGTGTAGGAGTGAGGTGTGTGTAGTGGTGTAAATTTGTGGAGTTGTGTGGAGTAAGGTGTTGCACATTAAGATAAAGTGTGAGTGTGAACCGTGGCAAGAATAAGGAAAGTGAGTAGTAGAATTTAAAATGCAAACAAGTCATTAAATGTGTGAAAGTAATTGAACTAGTTACTTAAACACTTGTTGTTGAATTTAATTCTATCTACTTGAAAGTAGTTGAGTGTACTTCATTTGTGGTTTGATTGTGTATTTGAACCTTGGAAGTGTGAAGATAATTATTGCTGTTGGGTTTGAACACAATCATGTCTAGTGAAATGTTTCATTATGCCAATATATTGCGCCGGACATTGACTACATTTACTACTAAGGATGACGAACAAAGGGAAAACTTGTTCCATACTTCTTGTAGGGTACAAGGAAATTTATGTGTCCTTATAGTTGATGGTGGTAGTTGTACTAATGTGGTAGCAGCATCGATGGTATCGAAACTAAAACTTGCTATTACTCCACATCCTGAACCGTATACATTGCATTGGCTTAATGATCAGGGGAGTTTGCATGTAACCCAAAGAGCTAGGGTACCATTCAGTGTAGGGGATAAATACTTTGATGAGATTGAGTGTGATATTATGCCTATGTGTACATCCCATATATTACTTCGTAGGCCTTGGTTATATGACAGGAGGGTTTTACATGATGGCTTCAGGAATACTTATGTATTCCAAAAGGAGGGAAAACGAATTATTCTGAATCCAATGTCGCCTTTAGAAGTTCAAAGGGTTCAGCAACAAATCAGTAGACCATCAGCGGGCCATGAGCAGTCGAACAAACCTTTAGAGCACAAAATTTGTCAGACACAGATGTGCCAACCTTCAAAGGATCCTGATGATCATAGTCAGACGAGCAGACCACTAGAGAGCCAGACTGTTCAGAGACAGTTATGTTCACCTTCAGAGGTTTTAGAGGGTAATGAGCAGTTGGGCCAACCATTAGAAGACCATGAGGATCAGCAACATACAGATGAGTTAGAAAAAGAGGAAACAGTTTAAGTGGAACAGGTTAATACGGGGGTAACTTTAGTGGATAATGGGTCATTATTTGTGTTGCAGAAGAGATACATCCTAGAAACGGAGGAGAGAAGACAATCACCACCTGTAGTATTTCAGATATTAGGATTCTGCAGAGATATTTCTTTAGGTAACTTGCTAGGAGGAAACAAAGTCTCTACTGCATTTGATTTACTAGATTTGAGGACAAATCTTTTTGAGGCCCGAGGAGATGATAGGAATAAAAATCTGACAAGACCTATCATTAGGGTAAGAACTGAAGGATTTCAAATCTTGGCGTTGAGGGCCCATTTTGAGCAGATCGACCCCGGAATTATTTATATGTTAACCTCTTTTCTATTATTCTTGTATTTTGTTTTCCAACAGGCACACTTATCATATTTTATAGGGCAATGGATAAACTCCTTCAGACTCAGCTTGTGGGTTATCCATGGACCGACCTGAACCGGCGATGAGCTGAGCCGATGGAACCTATAGAAGACTGGCATCTTGAAGACCATTTCTTTTATATATTTCTTCTTTTATGAACTATTTTTTGTTGTATTTGGTTTTGGGACACTTTTATTTCTTTGTAATTTTCATTTAGGGTTGGCCATCTTAAAAGTGGCAAACTTGTAATTTTGAGCACTTTTTAACCCTAGGAGTAGCAAGTATAAATACTTGCTTAAGAGAGGGTTTGAGGAGGCTTATTTTGCAGATTAAACACTTCACTTTAATGTAAGAGGGATTAGGGTTTCCTAATTCGAAAATTCTCTTATCAATTTCAATCCCAAGAAGTTGAAATTGTGGCGAGTGCAACAAGGAGAAATCGTGAGTAATATCGATTCATCTTTGTTGTTGTTCATTTCTTCTCTAGTGAGTCATATCTAGGGTTGATTTGGATGTTCTTGGACTTGTTTTAATTCCAAATTCGTGATCAATAGCTTGTTATAGGATTGATTATGTTGATATATGATATCATTCTCTTTATTGTGGCGTGAATTGGATAATTGAAGGAAGGGTTGGAATTTGCGGTTTGACCCATTTGATTTCTTGATTTGATTCACGTGGTTTCAATTCTAATTGTTATTATTTGATGAAGATTACTTGTTTGGATTGATAAAAGCAATTAGAGCTCCTTGGATTTCATTCCATTACCTTAGGATTTCCGCATTTACTTAGTCAAGTGAACCGGTTTTGTGCTTTATGAATTAAGGTGTTTTCCTTAATTCTTTTGATTATGCTTAAGCTTTGAATTTAGGCACATTTATCCTCAAATCTAATGGATCTTTTCCTAAACTAAAATCCCTTCCTAAGTCTTGATGCCCATTAGTTTTCTTGATTTGTTCATGGAATTTGTGTACCTCAGTTAGAGACATAGGAGTCAAGACAACCTGTGCACCATCCTTTTGAAACACATAAGTGTTTCTAAAACCATCATGTAGCACCTTTCTATCAAACAACCAAGATCTACCCAGTAGTATATGAAAGGCGCACATAGGAAGAACATCACAAACAATTTCATCATAGTATCTATCTCCTATGCTGAAAGGCACCTTAGCCTTTTGAGTAACATGCAGACTACCCCATTCACTTAACCAATGTAATTTATAAGGATGAGGATGTGGACTAGTGACTAGTTGCAATATTTTTACTATTGCAGCAACTATTACATTTGTGCAACTTCCACCAACAATAAAAATAACACATAAATTACCTTGAACCCGACAAGGCGCATGGAATAGGTTTTCCCTCTGTACATTCCCGACATCTGGAGATATAGTCATGACTTTGCGTAACACATTAATAGATAGATATTTATCATTTCCCTTGTCTTCGTGTGTTTAGGCATTAGGATCATCATAATACTCCTATAATACCATTGACAAATCTGTAGGCTCAACTACTTCTTCTTGACCATTCTCACTGTTTCCCTCCATAACAGTCATCACCCTTTTGTTGAGACATTGAGCAAACATGTGTCTAAAACCCATGCATTTAAAACATTTTATTAGACGCATCTTTCCACTGGTTGCCCCTAACACTGTTTATCTGATATCAACTCCAACAATCTCGTTTCCTTTTCCCAAAATTTCCCTCTCCCTATTAGTAGTAGTTATATTTTTGTCCATAGTCTTATCATTTCCCCTTACTCCCTTTTGTTCATCCTACTAACCATTTGACCCATGAGGTTTGTTAGAAGTTCTATACTTGTTGCTTGCTGCTCGAAAAAGGTTAGATTGCCTCTGTCTCTCCACTTTCATGGCTGGTTGGATAGCGTCATCAAGTGTGTTATACCTCTAGAGCTCTACAATGCAGGTAATTTCATACTTTAACCCTGAAACAAATTGTACTAGGGTTTGCTTAGGAGGCTCGACTGACCCACATCTAATCATTAGTGTCTCAAACTCCTATACATAATCATCAACTGTTTTGCCTCCTTGCCTTAAGGTTTGGAGTCACATAAACAACTCCTGCCTATAGTGCTTTAATATTAACCTTTTTCTCATTACCCGTTTCATTTCCCACCAGATACATATATCAGCCTTACCATCTCTTTGTCTGTTAACCATAAGATTTTTCCACCATAAGGTAGCATAGCCTGTAAATTCTATAGTTGCAAGACAAATCTGAGTGTGATCATCAATCTCATAGCATTCAAATAAACCCTTAACCGTATCCTCCTAATCTAAATAATCATCTACAAAACCCTTACCATCAAATGAAGGCATCTACAATTTCACATATTCTAAGCCTCGAGGTGGTCTTAACTCACGATTAGGGTAAGGATCATTTTCAAAATTATCATCCCTTTCCTCCCTAAAAGCACGATGATCACCTTTCATTCTCCTACCCCTATTGCCTCCAACAACTCCTTCCCTACGAGCATTCTGATGGGCTACCCAAGGCAAAGGTACTTGAGGGTTTGCTACTGGTGGTTGTGGCATCGTCATTTGATTTACCTATGTTACCAATATAGCAACAATAGTGGTGAGATCCTTGTTGAGTCTAATTTTAAAATTTTACATTATCTTCCTAATCCAATTCACATTAGATCCTATGCTCATCCAATATAAATTCTCGACTTGAATTAGGAATTTTATTATTTATTCGGAGTCGCCACCTAGGTTCTAGAGGGCGTGGAGTCGAGTGGTGATGTTACTTTATATTAAAGACCGCTCCTGGTGGTAGTTTTGGTAGTGGTCATTAGCGGCGGCTTGAAGAACTTCGGTAAAGGCGTTAAACTCATGTATTTCTCTCTTCTGATTGCTTGCCTCACTTCCTTTCATCAAGTCCTATTTATAGACTCCAAAAACCAAGCTTGATAAGCTCAGATTTCCTTCTGATAAGCTAAGATTGGATTTGCAGTTGAAACCCATTTTAGATTTCCTTTTGATTCGTGTAAATCTTTGATTTTTATTAAGATTCATGTTAATTCGATGATGTTTATCTTATTTTAGTCAAAGATCTATTGGATTTGTGCAAAAAGTCGAATAAAAAAGGTTGGATTTTGCTTCCCCGCTATTGACGTTGATCTCGGATGAAGGTTGAAGACAAGCACGCGCCCGACACGTGCAATTCTATTGTCCAATCGAGTGCTATTATGTGTCACTTGGAGGAAAAAAATCAAAATGGCACAAAGCGCCTTTGCCTAGATTCGAACTCGTAACCTCACCCCCTTCGCGTGTGCCTAAGGCCAGCGACCAGACTAGCTGGGCTGGCCTACTTTCTCTTTTTTTATTAAACACAATTTGCATATATGCATTACAATTTTTACTATTTTTATATTATTTTGAAATTCTAAAAATTTATAAAAATTACTTAACATCTTTTAATATTATTTCTACCTTCATTTTCCAAAATTGGTCTATTATTCCTATTTATTTTATCTTTTTTTCATTATTTTTCCTTCATTTATGAAAAATAGAAGAAAAATTGAAAAAATGAAAAATGAAACATTATTTATGATTAAAGGGCAAAAATGGGGTGTTTACAATCTTGTAATTGTTCTTCTAGTGTTCTTCCATCTACAGCACAACGACCCAGACCTCCTCTAACCAAACTATTGGCCTCATTGCCAATCCTACCATTCACACTATCATTTGACATGATTTTGAATTTTTTTTCTTTATCACTCAACACCAACTCACGGTACTACTCACACACACACTCACAACAAAACACAACAACAATTCACTTCCACGCTAACTACAACACACTTCACAGTATAAAGTTCCCCAATTCACAACGTAACAACACTTCCATGCTAACTACAACACACGGTTCACCCAACACAACAACACAGACCCACGGTGCAACAAACACTTAATGCAACACACAACCTCAATAGCTTCACACACTCCCATACTTCAATATACAACCACACAACACATACACTCCCACGGTTTACTTCACTTCACACTCTCATAGTATCACACCACAGCACATACTCCAAATATCACGACAACAAAAGCAAATGGATGTAACATATACAGCAACAAAGCAAATGATTCTAAGCTTAGTCAAAGTGTATTTCAACTAATTAATACACAATAACTCCACAAGTAATGATTGAGTTCAATTTCAAAATATTTCCTAATTCTGCCCAAATGATGACCTTACAACAAGTCTTCACTATCCAATTCTAAAATCACAAGAACAACCGTAACTTCCAATTCCGAAATCATAAGAACAACACAATGCTATCAACTTAAATACCTTCTATTGGAAACCAATTACAATTAATCCTCTAATTCATCCACGACAAGGAAACCCTATTTTGATTCCTCCTACAAATTCAACACACAAAATAATTAGAAACACGACACAATTTCAAGTAACATACAATATTCCCACATGAAATCAACAATTGAACAAAAGCATCACATAAACCTTAAAATCCTAAATCAAGATCTCCACTTCTACGTGCAATTCCCTTCTTAAAACCCAAGCTCTGATACCAAATTATGATGTGCTTAAGACCAATTACAAGTACACAATGCAATTGAGGATTCAATTGAACAATACACAATCAAAAAGGCGTGAACCCCTAATCTTTATGAACCCTAGCTTTGACTTTAAATAAGATAGAAGAAGAAGAATTGTTGATTTGTATTATAAATCAAGGATGGCACAATAAGGAGCCAATTTCTAATCAATCGGGGCGTGAACCATAAATTAAAAATGGACCCTAATTTGCATAAACAAGATATAGATAAGAGGAGCTAATTTCTTACTAGATGTTATGCACTAGTTGGAATTAGGTTTGATTTTGATGTTGTTAACATTATGCACAACACAATCAAAATCCACGCACCATAATTCTAGGAGAATTGATAAGAGTAAAGACGTGAAAGGGTTAGCTTTCCATGGTAATTGTAATATGAAATTTGTATTTCAAAAGTCCCTTCCAAAACCTACATAATAAGTATTATAGCCTACTCTAAATAAGGAAATTATAACCATGCAAAATAGATCAAAAACCAGTCCTAAGGAGCACTTGAAGAACCAATTACTTTACGTGGAATGAAGGTGAAGGTAGCCGATTTTCTCAAGTGAAATGCAAGTGAAATAAAGGCCAGTTCCTCTTGTCTTTGTAGGTTCAATTTGATTCATTATGGATCGTGATCCATTCACAAAATTTACTTGTACTTTGTCGTCTTCTTGTAAAACCGACAAAATTTACTTGCTAAAATGTAAAAAAAAATTATTATAAAATAAATAAAGACAAAATGTGAACTTCTTGGTTCCATTTATTCAAATAGGACTCCCAATGCTGGATCCAAAGGCTTGATTCCCATCAATAACTGACCACTCTTACAAACCCTCTTTCATCTTAAAGGCTATTTTACACTTATCCCTTAGTTTAATCTTAATTTGATAGTATCCACTCCTAAGGTCAATTTTAGAAAACCATTTAGACCCTAAAAGTAAATATAACATGTCATCTAACTTGGGGATTAGGAACTTATACTTGATGGTGATCTTGTTCATAGCTCATGAATTTATGTACATCCTCCAACTTCCATTTTTTGTAACGAACCATTTACTTGTCTCTTTAACTTTTCATTATCAATAGGATTCATCATAAAGTGAGGTAAATTAGACAAGGCTAATTTGGGAACTAAGTCTATAGCATGTTGCATGTCATGCATGGGTGATAACCTATCTAGAAGCTCATTTGGTGTAAGGTGCTTAAATTCTTCAAGTAAAGGTTTCACTTTTGCAGGTAGGTTTGACATTAACTTAGT
Source organism: Laguncularia racemosa (assembly GCA_037954665.1). NCBI lineage: Eukaryota > Viridiplantae > Streptophyta > Magnoliopsida > Myrtales > Combretaceae > Laguncularia > Laguncularia racemosa. The sequence goes on along the minus strand of JBBMOL010000141.1, from coordinate 699,068 downwards.
GTTACACTCCTCTATTTCCTTAAAGATACCTTATAGGGGTTATGGTGCAATTCAAGTTTAAGACCTAGCTTAGACATTGTAGCTTGTGAAAGTACATTCACACTACTACCCTCATAAAAGATCAATTTACAACTATGATAATTACATTTTGTATAGTTGTGGAATATGCTGGTCTATCTCTAATTATATTCCTTTCCAAACTAGTTAATGAGGCACTTAACAACATTTAAATTGCCCTTACCATAATCCAAGCCCATATCATCTTCATTACTAGCGCCCTCTTTTGGAATATGATCTAATTTCTTTCGGTTTTAATCCCTTCTCCAATGGATATCCAAGATATTTCCCAAAAGATTGCACCACCTTAAATTCCAATTCTTATGCTAATTCCTATTTGGTAGAATCATTTCTATTACGAGAAAGGAAATTGAAGATTTTCTTCTATTAACGCTCAAACCCGACATGTTTGTGAAAACTTCTAATACTCTCTTTTAACTGTTTGAACATTTTCGTTCATTGCTTTGGCAATAAGAATAATATGATTAGCAAATATGATTTGGGAAATGTTATGATTACCTCCTCATACTTTAAAAGGCTTCCAATTTCCTAAACCCACTTCTGATACAAGATCGGTTTGATCGGATTCCTAACTGATATGAACCACGCCAACGTGTGACGAAACCCAATACCAATACGTTCGGAATTTGTTACCTAAGATGCCAAACACCCTCAAATGGAAACCGCGACCCGTTGTCTATAAGCGAGACAAGAACCTTGGTATAATATGAAGACGCTACAATCAGGATGAAAGACCGATTGATAAGTCAGGATGAACGCCACAGAACTAAAATCCGATAAGTTCTAGGTTAGTTCTTTAAAGAACCAAGAGAGGAACTCTCTCAAAAGTGTTTTCAAACTTTCAATGTTGTATATTCTATATTCTAAATGTTCTAAACCCTAGGAGCTTTATATTAGGGTTTACAATTCGTAAATATAAAGCCCAAAACGACATAGCTTAGATAAGTTGCGTAAAAATAACAAAACAAGACATGAAGGCTGGCGTCGGGAAGATACACGGCCGTGTACTTTGGCCGTGTAAAATTCTATGGAAACCTTGACAATGTACATGACCGTGTACTTCTAGTCGTGTATCTTTCTGTGGAAATCTTGACAACATACACGGCCGTGCCTTTGAACCGTGTATACGACCGTGTATGATTCTGTGTAACCTCCAGACTCCTACACAACCGTGCCTTGTAAAGACACGCCCTCTTCACCCCATATCCAATATGACTTGTACAAGAGCAAGGGCCTTCCCATGGTTGTTCCAATCCTTTCCAACTTCATGATTGCTCCAATCCTTTTCGACTTCATGGACATCCTCTATCAACCCATTAAGTGCTTCCTTGAATCGTTTCGCTCGAGTTCTTGTGATTGGTCCAGGTGGCACTTCAAGAGGACCCACATTCCCTCTTCTGGCTTGGCTCCCATCATGGCTCTCATCATTCCCCTCCTCTTGAAAAGGATTTGTCCTCAAATCATCACCTGCATCAAAAGGACTTAAATCAGTAACATTAAATGTAGCACTTACTTGATACTCACCGGGTAAATCTATCTTGTATGCATTATCATTGATGCGCTCAAGGATTTGAAATGGTCAATCGCCTCTAGGAAGTAGTTTAGATCGACGCTGCACAGGAAACCGCTCTTTACGCATGTGAACCCAAACCCAGTCTCCAAGTTCAAAGACAGCTTGTCGACGACCCTTGTTGGCTTGTTTCACATATTACTTTGTTCTTCGCTCAATGTTTAGCCTTACCTTCTCATGGATCTGTTTAACAAATTCTGCTTTCTTCTTGCCATCTATATTAACATACTCAGAAATAGGCAAAGGTGATAAATCTAAAGGAGTTAGTGGATTAAAACCATACACAATTTCAAAAGGAGTAAACTTAGTAGCAGAATGCATTGTACGATTACAGGCAAATTCAACATGCGGCAAACAATGCTCCCAACTTTTAATATTCTTTTTAATTACAGCCCTCAACAAAGTAGATAAAGTTCGATTTACTACCTCAGTTTGACCATCAGTCTGTGGATGACAAGTAGTAGAGAACAATAACTTAGTTCCTAGCTTAGCCCATAAGGTCTTCCAGAAGTAGCTCAAGAACTTAGCATCTCTATCCGATACGATTGTTCTAGGCATACCATGTAATCTCACAACTTCCCTAAAGAACAAATAAGCAATATTGCAAGCATCATCAGTTTTGTGACAAGGAATGAAATGTGCCATCTTAGAGAATCTATCCACAATTACAAAAAATAGAATCTCGACCATGTCTAGACCTGGGTAATCCTAACACAAAATCCATGGAAATATCTACCCAAGGCTCATGAGGAATGGGAAGTGGGGTATAAAGCCCTTGAGGTTGGACTCTAGATTTTGCTTGCTTATACGTGACACATCGCTCACAAATCCTCTCAACATCTCGTTTCATGTGAGGCCAATAAAAGTGTTCCTGCAATACCCCTAAGGTTTTAGCTACTCCAAAATGTCCCATTAAACCTCCTCCATGAGACTCCCTCACTAGTAATTCTCTTAAAGAACAAATTAGAATGCATAGTTTACTCTCCCTAAACAAGAGTCCTTCATGTTTATAAAATTTACCATGCCCACTCTTCTCATAATGCACATACTCCTCACAAAAATCTCGATCAACAGCATATAATTCCTTAATGTGCTTAAAACCAAGCAGTCTAGAACTAAGAGTAGAGATGAGAGTATACCTTCTAGAAAGTGCATCAGCAATGACATTCTCTTTACCTTGCTTGTAATGGATGACATATGGAAATGTTTCGATGAACTCCACCCAACGTGCATGCCTTTTGTTCAGCTTATGTTACCCCTTCAAGTACTTCAAGGATTCATGATCAGTGTGGATCACAAACACTTTTGGCCAAAGATAGTGTTGCCAAGTCTCCAGGGCTCGAACCAATGCATATAACTCCTTGTCATAAGTAGGGTAGTTCAAGGTTGCCCCACTTAGCTTCTCGCTAAAGAATGCAATTGGTCTTCTCTCCTGCATAAGCATTGCTCTAATACCTAATCCTGAAGCATCACACTCAATTTCAAACATTTTAGCAAAGTTAGGTAAAGCAAGTAATGGCGCCTGAGTCAGCTTATTTTTAAGCGTCTGAAAGGCCTTCTCTTGTTGCTCTCCCCATCTGAACCCCATGTTCTTCTTAATTACCTCAGTAAGTGGTGCTGCAATGGTACTGAAATCCTTCACAAATCTCCTGTAAAAACTCGCTAGTCCATGGAAACTCCGCACATTACTTACAGTAGTTGGACTAGGCCATTCTTGGATCTAACGAATCTTTTCTTCATCAACCTGTATTCCCTGTGCACTAACAACAAAACCAAGAAACACAAGTTTGTCTGTGCAAAAAGTGCACTTCTTGAGGTTAGCATATAATTGCTCCTTTCGAAGCACTTCTAAAACATCCCTCAAGTGAGATATATGATCTTATAAACTCTTGCTGTAAATGAGAATATCATCAAAATAGACAACCACAAATTTGCCAATAAAAGTCCTCAAAACATGGTTCATAAGTCTCATAAAAGTACTAGGTGCGTTAGTTAAACCGAAAGGCATTACTAACCACTCATACAATCCATATTTCGTTTTGAATGCAGTTTTCCATTCATCACCTTCTTTCATTCTAATTTGGTGATATCCACTTTTCAGATCAATTTTAGAAAAGACACTAGACCCATGTAACTCATCTAACATGTCATCTAAGCGAGGAATGGGATGACGATACTTTACCGTGATGTTGTTGATGGCGCGGCAGTCAACACACATTCTCCAAGACCCATCCTTCTTAGGCACCAAAATCACAGGCACTGCGCATGGACTCATGCTTTCTCTCACGTACCCCTTCTCCATTAATTCATCTACCTGCCTTTAGAGTTCCTTTGTCTCCTCCGGATTGCTCCTATAAGCTGGCTTGTTTGGAATTGATGCCCCGGGTAGAAGGTCAATTTGGTGCTCAATACCACGAATAGGTGGTAATCTATTTGGAATCTCCTTAGGGAAGACATCTTCAAAGTCCTGCACAATAGACACAACCACACTAGGCAAAGAGTTAGATAGTTCGTTAGTATTAAGACATGTTTCCTTAAAAACCAGCAACAACATAGGTTGCTTCATCACTAACGCTCTCCTCACTACACTCACTCTTGCCACATAACTCTCCTTTTGCAAGGCTGCACTCTCCTTTTCACTCACCACCAAAGTTGATCCCCCTTCAACTTGGTCTCTCACACTCTTTCCAGCCTTCCTCTCTTTTTCCTTTTGATATTGACTTTTGTATTCCTTTTCTTTCTCATTTTCTTTTGCTCTCTCACTCTCCCTTTGCTTTTCACTCACCTTATGTTTTGCAAAAGACTGTTGTAGCTGCAACTGATCCTCATACACCTGCTCAGGTGTTAAAGGTTTAAGATTAAAGCTTTTCCCTTGGTGAATAAGTGTATACTTGTTAGAAAAGCCATCATGAACAACCTTCCTATCAAATTGCCATGGCCTCCCCAACAACACATGACACACCTGCATTGGCACTACATCGCATAACACCTCATCCTCATACCTACCAATGCAAAAAGCAATCAAGGCTTGCTTACTCACCTTAATCTCACCACTATCATTTAGCCACTGCAATTTATATGGACTAAGGTGTCTAATAGTTTTCAGTCCTAGCCTCTCAACAATAAAATTACTCACCACAGTGGTGCAACTTCCTCCATCAATGATCAAACTGCAAATATGATCTCCTAGATAACATCTAGTATGAAATATATTCTCTCTTTGCACCTCCTCTTCTTCCTTCACCTGCACATTCAAAGCTCGCTTCACTACTGCCACTAAACTCCCTATTGCAGGCTCCTCATCATCACTAGCGTCCTCTAATGGAGGCATATCATCTTCCTCACTATCCCCCTCAGTCTCATACTCACCATCATCACGCAAAATCATAACACGCTTATTTGGACATTGACTAGCAATATGGCCTCTACCTTGGCATTTAAAACATCTAATGTGACGATTTCTAGAAGTAGAAGAATCAGGGTTACCTTGGTTACCAGGAGTAGAACCCGCTTGTCTCAGCTCTCCTTTTGGTTTGGTGGGTAAAGGCTTTTCTTCCTTCTTCCATTGGTTAGTCTTCCAGGTGGATGAACCAGTACCCTGTTGAAACCATGCATTACTACTACCTTTCTGCCTGTGTTGGTTCTCAACCTTTATAGCCATATGAACCATATCCTCTAATTCTACATGATGCTGCAATTCTATGACATTTTGAATTTTTTTATTCAATCCAGCAAGAAATCTAGCCATGGTTGCCTCTCTATCCTCCTCTACATTCGCCTTGATCATCATTACTTCCATCTCCTTGAAAAACTCATCCACACTTCGGCTTCCTTGCCTAAGAGTTTGCAATTTTGTTGTGCAATTCACGATAGTAATACACAGGCACAAACCGCTTCTTCATCACCCTTTTCATCTCTTCCCACGACTTAATAGGTTGTTCGCCATTCCTTCTTCTATTCAACATTAGTTAATCCCACCACACTATGGCATAATCCAAAAATTTAATGGCAGCAAGTTTCACTTTCTTTCTCCCACTATAGTTATGATAATCAAACGCCATCTCCACCTTCTTCTCCCACTCTAAGTACGCCTCGGGATCATTCTTCCCTTGGAAAGGAGGAATCTTCATCTTTATGCTACTCAATTGATTATCCTCTCTATTCCTATCTCCTCTATCTTCCCAATCCCTAGTTCCTCTATTCCGACCACTATAACCTCTATAACTCCCGACAGAAGGCTCATCAAAGTCAACACCCGACATTTCATCTCCACCCCTTTGTACTCTCCTAGAACGACTCTCCCTCTTACGCCCTTAGAAGACGTTTGTAGATTGCTGTAGTCTTTGCTCTACTGTCTCATGAATTTGTTCCATTCCCTCCTGAAACATCCTCTTCATCTCACCCCTCAACGCCTCAATCACTAACTTAGCATCAAACCTTCCCCTCTCACTTTCAGGAGAATGTTGCCTTGACATAGTTCTTGTAGAAAAGATTAGTACTAACACAAATATATATAATTAAGCCTCACGATGTACTCCCTTACGTGTTTCACTCAAAGGATAATATCACACAGTCACTCGTGTATTCTCACAAGCAATGATGATATCAACTCACCAATTCCTCTTCTCAATTCTCTTGGAACTAACCCAAACTACACTAATTCCCTTCCGTAGAATTCAAAACAACTCTAAGGCTCGAAATTTTTTTCCTCTTTTTTTTTTCCTCTTTTTCTTTCAGATTTTTTTTTTTTTTGCTGCTCTTGATCACGTTCCCTTATTTTTTTATCGTGATTCTTCCTCTTTTTTTTGTAACAAAATTGAATAGTAGGTACTACACTTTCAATAGACAATTAACACTATGAAATTGAATATGAACAATTGATATGAACGATTGGAGTTAGGGTGTTGATGTTACCTTCCTCAAACCGAACTGATGTTTAACAAACCTAAGCTCTGATACCAAACTGATACGAGATCGGTTTGATCGGATTCCTAACTGATACGAACCACGCAAACGTTTGACGAACCCAATACTAATACATTCGGAATTCGTTACCTAAGATGCCAAACACCCTCAAGTGGAAACTGCGACCCGTTGTATATAAGCGAGACAAGAACCTTGGTATAATATGAAGACGCTACAATCGGGATGAAAGACCGATTGATAAGTCGGGATGAACGCTACGGAAATAAAATCCGATAAGTTCTAGGTTAGTTCTTTAAAGAACCAAGAGAGGAATTCTCTCAAAAGTGTTTTCAAACTTTCAATGTTGTATATTCTATATTCTATATTCTAAATGTTCTAAACCCTAGGAGCTTTATATTAGGGTTTACAATTCGTAACAATAAAGCCCAAAACGACATAGCTTAGATAAGTTGTGTAAAAATAACAAACAAGACATGAAGGCCGGCGTCGGGGAGATACACGGCCGTGTACTTTGGCCGTGTATAATTCTGTGGAAACCATGACAATGTACATGACCGTGTACTTCTAGTCGTATATCTTTCTGTGGAAATCTTGACAACATACACGGCGTGCCTTTGAACCGTGTATACGACCGTGTATGATTCTATGTAACCTCCAGACTCCTATACGGCCGTGCCTTGTAAAGACACGCCCTCTTCACCCCGTATCTGGTATGACTTGTACAAGAGCAAGGGCCTTCCCATAGTTGTTCTATTCCTTTCCAACTTCATGATTGCTCCAATCCTTTTCGACTTCATGGACATCCTTTATCAACCCATTAAGTGCTTCCTTGAATCGTTTCGCTCGAGTTCTTGTGATTGGTCCAGGTGGCACTTCAAGAGGATCCACATTCCCTCTTCTGGCTTGGCTCCCATTGATGAGATCCATGATGAGAGCCAAGCTGGAAGAAGAAATGTGGATCCTCTTGAAGTGCTGCCTGGACCGATCACAAGAAATCGAGCAAAACGATTCAAGGAAGCACTTAACGGGTTGATAAAGGTTGTCCATGAAGCCGGAAAGGATTGGAGCAATCATGGAGTTGGAACGGATTGGAACAACCATTGGAAGACCCTTGCTTTTGTACAAGTTATACTGGGCACGGGTTGAAGAGGGCGTGTATTTTCAAGGCACGGCCGTGTATGGAGTCAAGCAAATCCACAGAAAGATATACGGCTAAAGTACACGGGCGTGTATGTTGCCAGAAGTTGCACAGAAAGATACACGGTCAAAATACACGAGCGTGTATGTTGCTAGAAGTTGCACAGAGAAGTACACGGCCAAAGTACACGGTTGTGTACACGACCGTGTATCCCCTGTCTGCTAGCATGTTCTGTTTCGCGTTTTTATGTCACTTAACTAAACTATGTCGTTTTGGACTTGTTTTTTGACACGAATTGTAACCCTAGTATAAAAGCTCCTAGGGTTTAGAACAAGAAAAAGATTAGACATCTTTGAACATTAAACACTTTTGAGTGGCACCTCTCTTCGTTCTTCAAGAACTAAATCGAACTTATCGGATTGATTTCCGTGGCGTTCATCCCGACTTATCAATCGGTCTTTCATCCCGATTGTGGCATCTTCACTTTTATACCAAGGTTCTTGTCTCGCTTATAGACAACGGGTCGCGGTTTTCCACTTTAGGTGTTTGGGCGTCTTAGGCAACGAATTTTCGAACGTATTGGTATTGGGTTTCGTCACGGGTTGGCGTGGTTCGTATCAGTTTGGTATCAGAGCTTAGGTTTGTCAAAACATCAAGTTCGGTTGAGGAAGGTAATATCAAAAACCCTAACTCCAATCGTTCATATCTATTGTTAGCATTCAATTCCGCAATATTAATTGTCTTTTGATAGTGTAGTATTTACTAGTTGATTGTAAAAAAAAAAAAAAGTAAAAAGTCACGACAAAAAAAAAAAAAGAAGGGAAAAGAAAAGCAAAGAGAAATGTGATCAAAAGCCAAAAACAGTGAAAAAAAAAAATTCGGATAGAAAAATAGAGGAAAATTTTACGAACCCTAGAATTGGTTTTGAATTCTACGGAAGGAAATTGGTGTAGTTCGGGTTTGTTCCAAGAGAATTGAGAAGAGGAAATTGGTGAGTGATATCATCGTTGTTTGTGAGAATACACGAGTGATTGTGTGATATCATCATTTGAGCGAAACACGTAAGGGAGTGTATCGTGAGGTTTAATTATATATATATTTGTGTTGTACTAATTTTGTTTTGTAGGGACTATGTCGAGACAACATTCTCCTGAAGGTGAGAGGGGAAGGTTTGATGCTAGGTTAGTAATTGAGGCATTGAGGGGAGAAATGAAGAGAATGTTCCAGGAGGGAATGGAACAAATTCATGAGACGGTGATGTGCCTAAACACACTTAAAAGCACATCCAAAGGACTTAAGAAAAACTATCTCAAGTCAAGGCAAAATCGGATCCAAAAATGGCACTTTTCAAATGAACCCTAATGATGAAAGGATGAAATTCAAACAACCAATGATATAATCAGAATACTTCAATGAAAATGCCTTCTAACAACACTCTAATTTCATGTAATCCACGTAAATGAAGCCTCAATTTGACAAAGAAAAACCGTAACAAAACAATCCCTTTCCAATGGTGAAAATCACGTTATCAAGGAAATCCTTAAAGATGAATTGGATCAATATGATAATTCCTTCAAATAATCACAAGAATTCGTGAATAACAACAAGGATATCTGACCAAGAAATATCTCCATTCAACCCTAGATATGACACACTAGAGAAGAAAAGAAATCACAACAAAATGAAATTGATATAACTCACAATTTCAAGATGTTGCACTCGCCACAATTTCAACTTCTTGGGATTGAAATTGATAAGAGAATTTGGAATTAGGAAAACCCTCCTCTCACGAAATGTGAAGTGTTTGTTCTGCAAAATAAGCCTCCCTCAAACCCTCTCTTAAGCAAGTATTTATACTTGCTACTTCTAGGATTAAAAAGTGCCCAAAATTACAAGTTTGCCACTTTTAAGGTGGCTAACCCTAAATGAAAGTTACAAAGAAATAAAAGTGTCCCAAAACCAAAATACAACTAAAATAGTTCATAAAATGAAAAAATACATAAAAGAAATGCTCTTCATGATGCCGGTCTTCTATAGGATCCATCGGCCCAGCATATCGCCGGTTCAAGTCGGTTCATGGATAACCCACAAGCTGAGTTTAAGTGAGTTTGTCCATTTCCCTGTAAAGCATAATAAGTATTCCTGTTGGAATATAAAATACATGAATAAGATAAAAGAGGTTAGTATATAAATAATTCCAAGGTCAATCTGCTCAAAATGGGCCCTCAATGCCAAGATTTGAAATCCTTCAGTTCTTGCCCTAATGATAGGTCTTGTCGGATTTTTATTCCTATCAGACGGTAGAGCAAAGACTAGAGCAATCCACAAATGTATTCCAAGGGCGTAAGAGGGAGAGTCGTTCTAGGAGAGTATCGAGGGGTGGAGATGAAATGACGGATGATGACTTTGATGAGCCTTCTGTTGGGAGTTATAGAGGTTATAGTGGTCGGAATAGAGGGACTAGAGAATGGGAAGATAGAGGAGATAGGAATAGAGAGGATGATCAATTGAGTAGCATAAAGATGAAGATTCCTCCTTTCTAAGGGAAGAATGATCCCGAGGCGTATTTAGAATGGGAGAAAAAAGGTGGAGATGGTGTTTGATTGTCACAACTATAGTGGGAGAAAGAAAGTAAAACTTGCTGCCATTGAGTTTTCGGATTATGCTATAGTGTGGTGGGATCAACTAATGTTGAATAGGAGAAGGAGTGGCGAGCCACCTATTGAGTCTTGGGAAGAGATGAAAAGAGTGATGAGAAAGTGGTTTATACCTACGTATTACTATCGTGAATTGCACAACAAGTTGCAAACTCTGAGGCAGGGAAGCCGAAGTGTAGATGAGTACTTCAAGGAGATGGAAGTCACTATGATTAGGGCAAATGTAGAAGAGGATAGAGAGGCTACAATGGCTAGATTCCTTGCTGGGTTGAATAGAGAAATCCAAAATGTGGTTGAATTGCAGCATTATGTAGAATTGGAGGATATGGTTCACATGGCTATAAAGGTTGAGAACCAGCACAAGCGGAAGGGTAGTAGTAGTGCATGATTTCAACAAGGTAATGGTTCATCCACTTGGAAGACTAATCAATGGAAGAAAGAAGAAAAGCCTTTACCCACCAAACCAAAAGGAGAGCTGAGGCAAGCGGGTTCTACTTCTGGTAATCAAGGTAATCCTGAATCTTCTACTTCTAGAAATCGTGACATTAGATGCTTTAAATGTCAAGGTAGAGGCCATATTGCTAGTCAATGTCCAAATAGGCGTGTGATGATTTTGCGTGATGATGGTGAGTATGAGACTAAGGGGGATAGTGAAGAAGATGATATGCCACCATTAGAGGATGCTAGTGATGATGAGGAGCCTGCAATGGGAATGCTAGTGGCGGTAGTGAAGAGAGCTTTGAATGTGCAGGTGAAGGAAGAAGAAGAGGTGCAAAGAGAAAATATATTTCATATTAGATGTTATTTAGGAGATCACATTTGTAGTTTGATCATTGATGGAGGGAGTTGCACCAATGTAGTGAGCAATTTTATTGTTGAGAGGTTGGGGCTCAAAACTGTTAGACACCCTAGTCTATATAAATTGCAGTGGTTGAATGATAGTGGTGAGACTAAGGTGAGTAAGCAAGCCTTGATTGGGTTTCGCATTGGTAGGTAAGAGGATGAGGTGTTATGTGATGTAGTGCCAATGCAAGCATGTCATGTGTTGTTGGGGAGGCCATGGCAATTTGATAGGAAGGTTGTGCATGATGGCTTTTCTAACAAGTATACGCTTGTTCACCAAGGAAAGAGCTTTAATCTTAAACCGTTAACACCTAAGCATGTGTATGAGGACCAGTTGCAGCTACAACAGTCTTTTGCAAAACATAAGGTGAGTGAAAAGCAGAGTGAGAGTGAGAGAGCAAAAGACAATGAGAAGAAAAAGGAATATAAAAGTCAAGATCAAAAGGAAAAGGAGAGGAAGGCTGGAAAGAGTGTGAGAGGCCAAGTTGAAGGGGGATCAACTTTGGTGGTGAGTGAAAAGGAGAGGGCAGCCTTGCAAAAGGAGAGTTGTGTGGCAAGAGCGAGTGTAGTAAGGAGAGCGTTAGTGATGAGGCAACCTATGTTGTTGCTGGTTTTCAAGGAAACATATTTGATTACTAATGAATTATCTAATGCTTTGCCTAGTGTGGTTGTGTCTCTTGTGCAGGACTTTGAAGATGTCTTTCTGAAGGAACTCCAAAGGCCGTTTGATGAATTAATGGAGAAGGAATACGTGAGAGAAGGCATGAGTCCATGTGCAGTGCCTGTGATTTTGGTGCCTAAGAAGGATGGATCATGGAGAATGTGTGTTGACTGCCGCACCATCAACAACATCACGGTAAAGTATCGTCATCCCGTTCATCGCTTAGATGACTTCTTAGATTGGTTATATGAGTATAGTGTCATTCCTCATGAGCTTTGGATAGACATGTCCATAGATTTTGTGTTAGGATTATTTAAGCCAAGGCATGGTCGAGATTCTATTTTTGTGGTTGTGGATAGGAATTCTAAAATGGTTCATTTCTTTCCTTGTCATAAAACTGATGATGCTATACACATTGTTGATTTGTTCTTTAGAAAGGTAGTGCGTCCGCATGGTATACCTAGAAGCATTGTTAGTGATCGAGATGAGAAAATTTTGAGTCATTTTTGGAGAGTATCATGGAAAAAGTTGGGAACTAAACGGATGTTTTCAACTATCTGTCACCCATAAACTGATGGGCAAATTGAGGTGGTTAACAGGACTTTAATTCAATTGTTAGGGGCAATCATAGAAAAGAACATTAGGACTTGGAAGGATTGCCTACCATTTGTGGAGTTTGCATGTAATAGGGCTTTAAATAGCATTATTCATTGTTCACCATTTGAGATTGTGTGTGGTTTTAACCCACTGGATCCTATTTATATCTTGCCATTACAACTTAACAAGTTTGTGAGTTTTGAAGCTGATTCTAAGGTAGATTTCTTGAGAAGGCTAAACATTGAGCGAAGAACTGAGTAGTATGTGAAACAAGCCAACAAGGGTTGTCGACAAGCTGTTTTTGAACCTGGAGATTGGATTTGGGATCACATGCATAAAGAGCGGATTCTTGTACAGTGTAGATCTAAAATACTTCCTAGAGGCGATGGACCAATTCAAAGTCTTGAGCGCATCAATGATAATGCATACAAGAAAGATCTACCAGGTGAGTATCCAGTAAGTGTCATGTTTAATGTCATTGATCTAAGTCCATTTGATGCAGGCAATGATTTGAGGACAAATCCTTTTCAAGAGGAGGGGAATGATGAGAGCCAAGCCGGAAGAAGAAATGTGGATCCTCTTGAAGTGCTGCCTAGACCGATCACAAGAAATCGAGCAAAACGATTCAAGGAAGCACTTAACAGGTTGATAAAGGTTGTCCATGAAGCCGGAAAGGATTGGAGCAATCATGGAGTTGGAACGGATTGGAACAACCACTGGAAGACCCTTGCTTTTGTACAAGTTATACTGGACACGGGTTGAAGAGGGCGTGTATTTTCAAGGCACGGCCGTGTATGGAGTCAAGCAAATCCACAGAAAGATACACGGCTAAAGTACACGGGCGTGTATGTTGCCAGAAGTTGCACAGAAAGATACACGGTCAAAATACACGGGCGTGTATGTTGCCAGAAGTTGCACAGAGAAGTACACGGCCAAAGTACACGGTTGTGTACACGGCCGTGTATCCCCTGTCGGCCAGCATGTTCTGTTTCGCGTTTTTATGTCACTTAACTAAACTATGTCGTTTTGGACTTGTTTTTTACACGAATTGTAACCCTAGTATAAAAGCTCCTAGGGTTTAGAACAAGAAAAAGATTAGACATCTTTGAACATTAAACACTTTTGAGAGGCACCTCTCTTGGTTCTTCAAGAACTAAATCGAACTTATCGGATTGATTTCCGTGGCGTTCATCCCGACTTATCAATCGGTCTTTCATCCCGATTGTGCCGTCTTCACTTTTATACTAAGGTTCTTGTCTCGCTTATAGACAACAGGTCGTGGTTTTCCACTTTAGGTGTTTGGGCATCTTAGGCAACGAATTTCCGAACGTATTGGTATTGGGTTTCGTCACGGGTTGGCGTGGTTCGTATCACCCATCATGGCTCTCATCATTCCCCTCCTCTTGAAAAGGATTTGTCCTCAAATCATCGCCTGCATCAATCATTTGCGTATAGTAGTGAGTAGGGTCGTATCCACAGGGATTGGTTAAATATATTTCTATTCAAAGAGAATAAAGAGGAAAAGAAAAATGGGGGATTTTGTTTGTGAATCAAAATAATGTTGAAACAAGATAATAAAATCGAATATTGATAAAAGCCTAGCCAAAGGAATCAAGATAGTTTAATTCGAGGAATTGATCATCGATGCAAATGTTTTCTATTCTTATTTCTAGATAAACTTGTTATGGTTATTAACAAGCTCTAATAACCTATCTCTCCTTACTTCCTCGATAATCAAAACAAGCTCTTTAATTATTTCTCTTATCGATTAGATAACCCTAAACAAGCTCTTAGGATTTAATCTATCAATAGCATTAAAAACAAGAGAGACCACCAATTCATGCCGGTAGATTATAAGATAACCTATTTAAACAAGATCATACATCTCCATAACATGAATTCGATCATCTATTTTATAATCAAACATGTTATTGTGTCACCGAGACTAGAACTATCAAACAATTATGGATTTGACGTGCTAGTTGACAATATATTAACTTGCTAATTGAGTAGAAGAGCTCTAATTCATACCAATCAACAAAGATAATATTGACAAAACATTCAGAAAATATATGAATATCCAAAAACAAAGAATAGATTAAAGACAAATCAATTAGATCTCACAATTCATGGAGAATTAAACTTCAATGACCTTTTGGCTAGAAAATATGCTTAGCTACACATGTTCATCATCAAAACGAAAATTAAAATTAAAAACATAATAAGCCTCTATTCCCGGTTTCCTTGCTCTGCCTCCTTCCTTCCTTCTTGTCTCCAAGATGATCCCAGATTTCTCTAGGGTTAGTTCTATTTATATTGTTAAAGGAATGGCAGATGATCTTTCGCTAGCAAGATACGAAAATATCTTTCCTTTTTGATGTAAATCTCGAAAAGTGAATAATCGTCTGCCTGGCACGCCCTACAACACGGCCGTTGGTCAAGCCGTGCCTTCCTCTGTGTATAATTCACATATCATCTTCCGTGTTCAGTGTGTGCCACGGCTTCCACCATGGCCAGATCCCAAGCTGTACCGTCCTCTGGTTGATGTTCCATAATTTCTCATCCTTGTTTAGTATATGGCACGGCTTCCATCACAGCTTCCACCACGGCTGCCACCACGGTTTCTACCATGGCCGTATCACAAGCCGTGTCTCCTTCTAGACAGATACATGACCGTGTACTTCAACTGTGTATTTTCCTGTTGATTCAAAACCAAGTACACGGTTGTGTACTTCAACTACACGCCCATGTGGTTTCCTCCGGCGGTGTAAATCCTTGTCTTTGATCCAAGTTGTAGATGACTTCTCTAATTTACTTGAATTAGCACCCTTGAGTCCATTTAACCTGATTTATCACCATAATAGAATTAAGTACCATTTCCTTATGAATTCTATAAAATCAATAATAAATTAACACAATTCATACTATAAAGATTGAGTATAAAATGACTCTATCACATCCTTTATCAACCCGTTAAGTGCTTACTTGAATCGTTTTGCTCGATTTCTTGTGATTGGTCCAGGTAGCACTTCAAGAGGATCCACATTCCCTCTTCTGGCTTGGCTCCCATCATGGCTCTCATCAACTTCTTTTTCAATAGCTCTACTTAAGATGTGCCTTGATTCCAAATCACAAGCACGCAATACAAACAAATAACCAATCACACAAATTAGACCCAAAAATGGTGTGATGAACTTGATTCCAATTAAGCAAAATACTAAACGGAACTATGAACAAATAAGTAGGTGATTTTCAATGGAAAATCACGCAATTGCACTAGCAAGCAATTTCAAAATTGAAATGACCAAATTGAAAACTTACAACCTAAATCATGTAAATGAACAAGTAACCACAAATTGTACCTAAATATGACTCACTAAACACAATTTGTTAGCAACAAAAGCAAGATTGATATGACTCATAATCTCCTTTTATTGGTTTTCACCACAATTTCACAAGAAATTGATAAGAGATCTTTGATTTGCAAGGATCACCCTCACGGTATAAAGTGATTGTATTTTTCAAAATATATAAAAAAAAAACTCTCTAAAAAACCTAGTTAGTAAGTATTTACACTTGCTCCAATTAGGGTAAAAATATACTAAAAATTACAAGGATGCCACTAAGTAGCCGGTTCTCATAAGCAACTATTACATATACAAATGGTCTTTAAGTGGCCGGTTCTTCACTTTAATTGAACAATTTTTTGGATTGGTTCTTCTTTGGTTTATGTAAGTCCATGAATAACCCACAAGCTGAGCTTTAGCGAGTTTATCTATTGCCCTGTAAAAACCGATAAGTATACTTGCTAGAATGCACAACAAATAAGTAATAGAAAAGAAGTTATTATACAAATATTTTTGGGGTCGGATTGTTCAAAAAGGACCCTCATCGCTAAAATTTGTAACCCTTTGGCTTTTACCCTAGTGATAGGTTATATAGGATTTTGATTCGTATCATCTCCTCGGGCCTCAAGAAGATTTTTCCTCAAATCTGATAGGTCAAATACAGTAGAGACTCTGTATCATCCTAGTAAGTTATTTGTAAAAATGTCACTAAAGTCTCCTAGTACTTGAGATACCATAGGGAGCAGTTGCTCTCACCTCTCCATCTCTAGGATATATCTCATCTACAACACATATAATGGTCTATCATCTGCTATGGCCTCCCCTAACTCAAATTGTCTTACCAATAATGTCTTCTTCTTCCCTATTTCACTTATATGTCTTTGAACCTCTTGGTCCTCTAATGGTTTACTCATCTGCCCCTAAACCTTTTGGAACTTTAATAGTTGACACATTTGCTTCTGAATCGCTTGGTCCTCTAAAGGTTGACTCATCTGACTATGAACCTCAGGGACCTCTAATGGTTGAATTATTTGTCTTTGCACCTTGTGGACCTTTGATGGTGACATAGGGTTTAATACTATACATTTACCCTCCTGTTGGAATATTTAAGTATTTCTATAGCCATTATGTAAAACCTTCTTGTTATTCAACCACGGCCTGCCAAGTAATATATGGGATGCACACATGGGAAGAATGTCACATTCTATTTCATCATGATATTTATCCCCTATACTGAAAGGTACCCTAGCCCTCTAGGTCATATGGAGACTCCCCTACTCACTGAACCAATGTAATTTATAGGGTTCTAGATGTGGGGTAGTTACAAGTTGTAATTTCGATACTAATGAGGCGACCACAACATTAGTACGACTACCACTATCAATAATAAGAGCATCTAAATTACCTTGTATTGATGTGCTCAAAATCCAAATCACATGTACATAATCCAATTGGAGAATTCAATAATGCAAAATCCCTAAATTGGAGTGATGAAATGGAACTCCACTTAAGCAAATGACCAAGCGAAATGTGAACTAATAAGTATGTAAATGCTCAATGGTTAATCACGCAATTTACACTAGGAAGCAATTTCAAAATTGAATTGATCAAAATATGAAAATTTCATCCAAATCATGTAAATAAGGTAACCACAAAATGTACCTAGATATGACTCACTAAATACAATTTGCTAACAACAAATGGAAGATTGATATTACTTACAATCTACACTTGTTGAATCTCGCCACAATTTCACAAGAAATTGATAAGAGATCTTTAATTTGCAAGGCTCTCCCTCATGGCTCAAAGTGTGTATTTTTCTCAAAATGTCAAAAAGCTCTTTACAAACCCTAGTTAACAAGTATTTATACTTGCTCCTATTAAGGTAAAAACCACATGAAAATTACAAATAAGCCACTTAGGTAGCCAGTTCCAAGAAAAGAAATTACAAATGCTAAATGAAATGGTCGGTTCTCAAAACAACAATTACAAGTACAAGGTTCTTCAAGTGGCTAGTTCTTCAATTCAATTGAGTAATTTGTTGGACCGGTTCTTTTTTGGTTTATGTCGGTCCATGAATAACCTACAAGCTGAGTGTTAGTGAGTTTATCCATCGCCCTATAAAACCTGATAAGTATGCTTATTAGAATGCACAACAAATAAGTAATAGAAAAGAAGTTAGTATATAAGTATTTTCGGGGTCGGTTTGTTCAAAGAGGATCCTCATCGCCAAATTTTGTAATCCTTTGGCTCTTGCCTTATTGATAAGTCCTATAGGATTTTGATTCCTATCATGTACACTACATGATAAGTTGAACAAATTTTCTCTCTACCCATCATCAATGGTTGAAAAAGAAGTCAAAGCTCGGTGTAGTACATTAGTAGACAAATATAAATCATTTGACATGGTTGCTTATTAATTTCAACAAGCCAACAACACACTCCACCGCACACACCACGACAACACACACTCACACACCTACAGTGCAACAAACACCTAATGCAACACACACCCTAAATGGCTTCACACACACACTCCAACAATCATGCTACACACTCTCCTATAGTTCACTTTACTTTACACCACAATACACACACTTCTGGTCAACAACAACTCCCTCTACACCACGGTACACATACACTTACTATATTTCAACACACAACCAAAGGCAACTAACACCTTCACAACAACACTACTCTAACGCCTCATAACGACCACTACAAAAGAAAAATACATAACTCCACTTAACTTCACTCACACTTTTACACTTTAATTAAGGAAACAACAAGTAGAAGTATTATTAAACACTTCTCCAAATAGTAGGTTAATAATTCCAACTAAACAAAGTGTTCAAATATATCACTCACTGATAACTTTCACACTTTAATGCTTGCTTTTTCAAATTCAAATTTTAACTACTATAACTCTCTTCACTCATGTCACATGTACACACTTCCAATTCTATGTGCAGCACCTTTACCTCAATAGACACAACACAACACATTGCAACACCCTTCACAAGACAACTCACTCTGCCACATACACACCTCACTCACGGTGTAAGTTCCAAACACAACTCCACTTCACTCACAACTCAACAAAAATTCAAATACCACTCTTAATGCAACTTCTCCATAAATGGTAAGAAGCAAATTTAAATTCAAATAACATCCAATCAACTATTACATAATAACTTTTTCAACTTAATGAATGTGTTTAAATTTAAAAAAAAAAATTCCTAATCTCCACACAAGGCAAATTCGAAAATTGTAAATGACAAACACCAAATTTTCGAAAACACAACAAGCAATTCACTTTTTTTATCTCAATAGATGTAGCTTCAATTCCAAACAAGCACAAAGGAACACTCTTCCTTCCCTTACAGTAAGTTCAAGAAGACAAATATTACTATAAGTACTCCACATCCACTTCAACAACAACAATTAGAATACAACATAAACCAAAATTAACTACAATTTCACTTCAATAATTTAGATCAAGAAATCAAATTCAAGAACCCTAAATATCAAGTGAAGTTCATGCAATTCCCCTTCTTAAAACTGTGCTCTAATACTAAATTATGATATGCTTGAGAATCCAATTACAAGTACACAAAGCCAATTGAAGAACCAATTAAACAAAGTCCACAAATGACATGATTCCTATTGCCACATGAACCCTAATTATATGAAACAACTTGCTTTGATACAAAATTATGATGTGCCTTGATTCCAAATCACAAGCACATAATACAAACGAATAATCAACCATACAAATTGGACTAAAAAATGGCTTGATGAACTTGATTCCAATTAAGCAAAATACCGAATGGAACTATGAACAAATAAGTATGTGATTTTCAATGGAAAATCACGCAATTGAATTATGAAGCAATTTCAAAATTGAAATGACCAAATCTAAAACTTACAACCTAAATCACGTGAATGAATAAGTAATCACAAATCGTACCTAGATATGACTCACTAAACACAATTTGTTAACAACAAAAGCAAGATTGATATGACGCACAATCTCCTCTTATTGGTTCTCACCACAATTTCACAAGAAATTGATAAGAGATCTTTGATTTGCAAGTATCACCCTCACAGCACAAAGTGTTTGTATTTTTCAAAAAAAAAAAATCCCTAAAAACCCTAGTTATCAAGTATTTATACTTGCTCTGATTAGGGTAAAAATGTACTAAAAATTACAAGGATGCCACTAAGTGGCCGGTTCCCATAAACAACTATTACATATACAAATGGTCTGCAAGTGGCCGGTTCTTCACTTCAATTGAACAATTTGTTAGACCGGTTCTTCTTTAGTTTATGTAGGTCCATGAATAACCCACAAACTGAACTTTAGCGAGTTTATCTATTGCCTTGTAAAAACCGACAAGTATACCTACTGGAATGCACATCAAATAAGTAATAGAAAAGAAGTTATTATAAAAATATTTTTGGGGTCAGATTGTTTAAAGAGGACCTCTTTGGCTCTTATCCTAGTGATAGGTCTTGTAAGATTTTGATTCCTATTAGGGTATAGGTCCAAGTACGGGGGTTATGCACGTGCTATGTGGGAATGCGCTATACATGACCTAACGAGAGAAGCGACATCTACAAGAATGATCAAGGGTAAATGAGATGGGGAGGAGGAGTAGACGATCTTAAAAAAGGCTTAACACTATGTGATAGGTAAATGTTCTTGAAAGTATTTTAGTTTTGACCTTCTAAGGAAAATCTGATAAAGTAATGATGTTTTTCTAAAGAAGAGTCCCTTTTAAATGGGGATACATTAGATATTTATAAGATTTAGCTGTAAATTTTGTTTGTCGGATGATGATGAGGATCAACAATTTTGAGTGAATTAGCCCCCATATGAGCTTTTTCACGAGTTTAGGCCCATTAGTAACCTCTAATATGAAAGCCTTATTGAAAAAAATTGGATCGGACTGGCTGATCCAACAGGCCTTTGCTTAAGCCCACCATGCCAAATCTGATGAGAATCAGCTAGCATAAAAAAGGAAGGAGCCAAAATCCCATGATCTATTACATAGTATTGGAGGCCTGATGACCCGAGCTAAAGCTAAGAGGATGAACAAAGCTCTATAAGGATTAGTTATGGACTTGCAAGCTAAGGAATCAAGCTATACTAAAGGAGAATCAACATGTGTTAACTTGATTCACGTGACTATGGAAGGATGTGATAATTTAGAGGCATCAGAATAATTCTTGAATCGACAAATTTAGAGACACATTCGGTTTATTTTTGCTTTAATTGTTGGTTTGTAACTTAAGTTATTTAGTTGCCTACTTAGTTACATGTGGATAAGGATATATTAGGCAACTTAAGGTTTTTCCATATTGTTATTTGTATGCTATATAAGCCGTGCTAGGGGAGGCCAACAAGAGAAGAATTATTATTTTGAATTGAAAACACAATTTTGTGAGATTACGAAAACCCTCTTTTTGTTCTTTTGCAAAAGAACCCTTCCATAGGAATTCTTAATCGAATTGCTTGGAATCTTTTTTAATAACTTAGGTTTTAATCAACAGGTGTGGTTGGGGTCTAGTTACGTAATACTTGTTCAAGACGGTCCTCGAGGTAATCGATTCAAATAACGTCATCGGGGTTCTAAGTTTAATATACCTAAGGTTTCACGCATCAAAATCTTTCCTGATCATCCTAAATCATAAGATTAACTCTCTAGTCCCTATCACCTCAGCCCAAAGAGTTAAATCCATTAAAATATTTTACTAAAAGCCTATGAATCAAATTTAGCCCTCTACATTTTGCCTCATGACCAAAGTCCTTTAAACAAAGTTGAAGGGGTTTGGACATTAGATAAGCCTTTCTAACAGCTAGGAAATTACTTGGTGCATAAATGCTTGTGGAATAGCTACACTACTACCATATACACGTTTGCATGATTTATATTACAAGAGCCTAATGCCAACGCTATATATAATTTAGATTTTTCTCTTAGTGCACAAACTTGCAACACTATTTAATTGAGTGTGTCGCCTTTATTTGATCAAAAATAGATATTGTCTTGAAATTGAAATTTGATATCACTTGGAAGAAATGGTGTGTAGAATTGCTCAATAATAATATCAAACCAATGTTGCATAAGCTCTTATATTCTTGGTAATCAGAAATTAAACTCTCCACATTAGCAACAAAAGAATTTTATTAACCCAATAGGCCATGAAAACACACAAATTTGAACCTTAAAGATATGGCAAATGATAAAAGTGGCTTGGTCCTAACTATAGTAGACTCAAATCAATCTTTTTTTTTATATATTATGAGTTCTGTAACTCTATATAAGCGAAAAGTTATAACCCTTCAAAATTGGAAAGGAAAATCACATCTTTTTTTTTTTTTTTGTTAAAGTCTGAGTAATAAATAAAATAAGAAATTCTAATTGTGAGGCATAGGTTAATGGCTTGGTGGAAAACATACATTCATAGTACAACAATGACCTAGGTTTGATCCATGTAATGTGCATCATATGGTTCTCTTTTCTTCTATTTTTTTTTCATGTAGAATAACATAAAAGGGTAGTTGCTATAGGTAAGGCACAAGCCAATGGCCTATTTAGAAAGTGCTCACTCATGATATAGTAAAGTTCCAAGTTCGAGTCTCTAACTAAACATAAGTGCAATTTTTTTTTCCTTTTCATGTATAATAAAATAGAGAGATTGCTCCTAAAAACAAGGCATAAGCCAACAACCTATTTGGAAATGAGCGCGTATATTATCTAAGAGACCCAAGTTTGAATCACTTAGAACATATGTAGGATTTTTTTTTTCTTTCTTTGAAATTGTTAGCTTGTGTGGATAAGCATTATCCCTTTGAAGCAGCACATGCTCCCCTGCAAGGTGTTACTACCTAGTGTACATATAGTACATTTGTGGAATCTTTTTTGTTATTCCTTTTTCTCAACAAATCCTAAATACTTATTCCTTTTAATTTGATAACATACGTAAATGTTTCTTTCACTTGTCTATTGTCCATCACCTCATCACATTGAATGTACACATTCCATGTACATTTTACTCCTTCATTCTTTTCATATCTTCATCTCTTTTGTTTGCTTCTTCTTCTTCTCCCTTTTGTTTTTATCTCAACAAATTTAGACTCATTCATCTTTAACTATTCAATTTTTAGTCGGTTCAGCCTCAAATAGCAGCGTGAAACAACTACGATCATTATATTAATCTTCATTATCTATGTTCGTTCTTTATTGTGGAACAATCTTGTTCAATTAGCAACATAGGATGATTGCAATGGTTGTGTCATATCAAATGACAAAGGTTTGTTCTTCACCGCAAGACATTCTGGCTGCTTGAGCAGGTCCTAGCTAGCTAGAGTTCCCATTCCCACATAACTTTAATCTCCATTTCATTATTCGTTGTTGAAGAATAGTGGAATTATAGACTAGAACTTAAAAATTTGTGAAGAATTCCAAAGATAGAAGAGTTGAGATTTAGAGTTCTAGATATACCCTGAAGTACATTTGCTTTACCCTAAAATTTTTAGCCATCTTCCTCTTGTTATCACACTCACTTCTTTTTTTGTTCTTTTTTTTTTTTTCTTTTTGTTTTGACTAGTACTTTAGGGAGGATAGATATCTTAGAAGCTGTGATTTCATCTAAACTCTAGGGATTGACCGAATATGTGTAGAAGACCACCAAGGCATTGAAGCATGAATTGAAGGCTAGCATTGACATGGGTATCATGTTTACTTAGAAGCAGGTTATTGCTGCTTAAGGTCCAGTAAATCCAAACAGGTGAGGAAATTTTAGACTCGAGATGTTATTAAGGAACATGAAAGTGTGTGTCTTGACATGGTTGGGCAATTTCATTTCCATATTTTTTTAGCATAGGAGGAAGGATTTTGGGGATTTTGCTCTTATAATTTTACTGTGGTTTGAAAATGTCATAGGAATAGTGGCTATCTAATCATTTGACTATGAGATCATGATAGATAAACTATCAAGGAATAACATGGGGGACCTATAACCCTTTTTTTTTTTTAGGAATGTATGGTATTCTAGTGGTTTTGCTATAATGATGTTGATTTTGGGTCTTTGGCACAAGTAATTGTATCTTTCATACATTTGAAAGTACCACAAATTATAGTGAATTTTGTGACATAGTTGGGAGATGCATACTATCATCTATTTCTTTAGTTGCCTTTTTTATTCCAAAATGTTGAATATTGACTTGTATTGACATGATGTGCAAGATAGCTATCTATGGCTCTATTGCAACCCTTAATAGACATCAATAACTTCTACCTTGGATCCCTCTTTCTAATACTGTTCACCCTTCCCTTCTTTATTTTATTGTCTTATTCCCTATTTATATTTCTATTTAAGAAAATGGCAAAGCTATAACTCATTTCCCTCTTTGTATGTCAATTATGCTTGTTTGCCTTAAAGTTGCCATCACCATCATTGGTCATGCTTTCATACAGAGTTATTCTTAAGACTCACCATGCAATCATCTATTTGTAGTTCTATTTTATTTGCAGTTTGTTCTTTGTCAATTTGTCTTGTATCCATCTACCAGGTAGCATCTTATTCATCAAAGAATTTGATTGTGTTACTTAGTTGTTGATAACTTTGCTTAAAAAAAAGGGCTCAAGTGTTGATATATTGAAAGATATTAGGAAGATATTCAGGGCAATAGTTTGGCAATAGAGTGGTTTTAGTAGATTTTCCTTCTAGGTTTGAGAATGAGCATAATGTTTTCACAAGTTCACTTATAACTCATTTATGCTACTCACTAGAATGATTGCATAGAACAACTAAAAACCATGATGCTTTCCCTAGGTGCATGTCAATTTCTTTGTCCATTCATTAGGTTCTGCAAATTTATTAGCAAATACAGGAAGAAGGTGGTGTAGAACATGATTTACTATTCCATAATGTCTAGAACTATCTAGATGACTAGGGCCTTGAGATTGTTATCATTCCTCTTGTAAATCTAAAACATTTGGTTTCCTATTACGTTGTAACATTGAGGGTGAGAGTTTCAATTCTCCTTATACATTTTGTTATCAAATATCACTATCTACTACTCACTATGATGTTGCTTTACCACCAACTTATCCTCTTGTAATTGACATTGATTCTGAATATACTTCCCTAATTGATTTGAAACATCATCCAATTTATGTGTCTAGTGACTTGATGTGCTGAAAAATAAGAAGGAATCACAACAAATATTGATATTCCAAAAGATAAATCGTAAAACCCACAAATTGGATAACCTAGATATTACGCTGCAATATTTAATTCCTTACTAGATGTAACGCAATAGTAGAGGATAGATCAAGCTTGGTTTTTTCTGATATAACACAAAACAATCCTTAGCTTCAACTTGCCATAATCAAGGATTGATAAGAGTTGTGAGAATGAGGAGAAGTCTCACTCGTGTACGCTCTAAAAAATATGTCCCAAAAGTTATCTTTTTGTATTCTATTGCAAAGTATTTATAGTAGCCTTTTATAAGAAACAAATGTAGACTAAAAATATAAAAGAAACATAAAGCAAGCTAGCCTAATACTGTGTAAGTCATTTAAGAATAAGCCACCGGCCTAAGTATGTGCACCGCCTTATTATTGTCCTTAAGTATTGACAAATTTATCTTATTAAAAGTAAAACAATCATGTAAGAAGAATGAAGATATTATGTAAGTTTCTTTGGGTTCCATCTGGTCAAGTAAGACTCTTAGTGTAAGACTTTGTAATACTTTGGTTCTAGCTTGAGTAATGGGTCTTGTTACTGAAATGGCTTAATTCCCATCATCTCCTTAGGCCAACGGAAGATTTGCCCTTAAATTTGATGGGTGTTCATGAAGATCTTTTAGTAGGTAAGGTGCTAAATCTGCAATATTGAATATAGCAGAAACACCGTATTCTCCTAGTAATTTTAACCTATAGGCATTGTTGTTAATGTGCTTCAAAATCTTAAATGGTCCATTTGCTCTAGGTGAAAGTTTCCATGATTTCTTGTGAGGAAACCTACCTTTACTAAGATGAATCTAAACTAAATCACCTAGATTAAAAATCTTGGCTTTCTTGCATTTGTTATTGTGATGTTTCTCCTGCTCTTGAGTTTTCTTAAGGTGTTTAGTTGCCTTCTAATGAAGCTCCTAAATCTCCTAGGAATGCTCTACTCCACTTAAACTTTCTTCCTTTGCTGCCGATTTCGTTATTAAATCTAATGGAAGTGTAAGATTATAGTCATACACGACTTCAAAGGGGGACTTACCAATTGAACTATGAGTCAACCTATTGTAAACACACACAACAATAAGGAGACACAAGTCCCAATCGGTAAGATTTTTGCCTACCGTTGCTCTCAATAAGGCACCAAGAGTATGATTGACAACCTCTGTCTGATCGTCTATCTAAGGATGACAAGATGTACTATACATGAGCTTAGTACCAAGTCACTTTGAAAGTGTCTTCCAGAAGTAGCTGAGAAACTTAGTGTCTCTATCAGATACTATGTAGTGGGGAACATCATGTAATCTTACAATTTCTTGCACAAAAATTTATCAATAAAAAGTGCATCATTTGTTTTGTGACAAGGTATGAAGTGAGACATTTTACTAAAGCGATCAATGATAACCATGATGGAGTCTTTACCTCTCCATGTTTTAGGAAGACTTAAGACAAAATCTATACTAATATCAATCCATAGCTAGGTAGGTAGAGGTAAAGGCATATATTCACCCCAAGCTTCCTTCTTTCCCTTTGCCTTCTTACAAACCCCACATCTCTCTAAAACCTTGCATACATCTTTCAACATACCTCTCTAGTAAAAATGTTCTTTTAACAATTTTATGGTCTTCTTCTCACTAAAGTGTCCTAATAATCCTCTAACATAAGCCTCCCGTATTAACAATTCCCTCACAGACCTATAGGGTAGACACAATTTTCTTGCTCTATATAGATACCCATTTATCATATAATAACCATCTATTACATTTCCTCTAGAACACTACTCAATTATCAATTTCAGGTGATTATCATGAACATATTGTTCCTTCATTAATTTAAACTTAAGTAACTTTGACTAAAGAGAAGTGATAAGTACATATTTGCATGATAACGCATTAGCTACAATATTTGTACTCCCCTTTTTGTACTTAATCACATAAGTGAAGCTCTCTAGAAATTTCACCCATTTCGCTTGACATTTAGAGAAACGTTGTTGGCATTTAAAGTGCTTCAATGATTCATGGTTTATATAGATAATAAACTCCTCAAGGAGAAGATAGTGCTGCCATGATATCAATGCATGCAATAAGGAATAACAATCATTATCATACACTGAATAGTTCAAAGGTTCACCACTCAGTTTCTCATTGAAATATGCAATGGGTCTTTATTAGGGGGAGAATGTTAAGTTCTCTAATTTAGTTTTGATGTTAACAAAAGAGGAATAATGTGTAACAAATGAAGATAGTACGTAATTTTTCTAAAGTTGAACGAGGAGATAGAAGCTTATTCAGAACCTTCAAAAGTGTTATATAGACTATTTTTGTTCTGACAGAAGGTGTTTCAGAAGTTGTGTAGTGTATCCGTAGTTACCGTGTTAATCTTTCAGAAGAACTTCCTGAGCCTTTACACTAGGAGAACAGTTGACAGGTTTCTTTCAGAAGCACTTTCAGAACCTTCATAACAGGAGGATAGTTAACAGGTTTTCTTCAGAAGCACTTTCAGAACCTTTCATGTTTGTCACGAATTTTTCCAGATTACGTTCTAATTTTTATATCGATAGTTTTTAATAAATTTCAAGGCCTAGCTCTACGTGTCAAGTATTTTTAGGTAATATACTTGATGTGTTTTACTAAAGTTGGATTTTATATCATCGGGGTTTTTAATTTACATAAAGTTTTACAAGATTTTATTCAAAGATTTCATTTTATGATAAAATGAGATCATATAAGATTTACAAGTTTTATCAAAATTTAAATTTAGATATTTGTTCTATATTTTGGGAGATCCAGCAGTTACAAAGATAAGGATAAGAAATATGGTTGTTACATGAAGATATGGTTCCACAATGTGAGGGATATCTTTAACAAACTTGATCCAAGAGATATATACAAAGAAGATCTCGGTCAAACTAATTTATCCAAGCTTATCCTCATCAACAATATCATGGAATGCAGATTCTCTCCAACAGATCCAACTTATTTTTAAATTAAAAATTCAAAAATAAATTCAAGATTGTCACGTGGAAAGTAGCCGTTATGTTCTCTTCATATAAGGAGTGTTTAATTCAAATAAAGAAGAGAACGTTGTTGAACAAAAAGAGACACATGAAAAGAAAAGGCTCATACATCTTCAAGCGAAAAATCTTTACATATACATGTGAATTATCATATAGAGGAAATCTGATATTCCTCATTGTTGTTGAAATTCCTTTCGTGAATAAGGAATTGTTTGTTGTTTCATCACTGTAGTTGAGTGATTAGCTTAGTAAAGAAGCTAGAAAGACTCAACAGTGAGACTTTGCCTTAAAGAGGTTTATGTTGTATATATTCAATTTATTTGATATAGTGAAACACAACCGGTATAGACAACCGGGACCTCGGCGTGGAGCTAGTAGAGAGGACTGATGCGCGAGGCGGAACCTCTATAAATATCTGAGCATTTTATTCTTCTCTACTCATTTTATTTACTACACATTATTGTTCTTCATTATTGTTATTCACGTGATTTTATTAGTCGAGAGTTTTGATTGATTTGCGAAAAAGTGAAAATTTAAGTAATTAATCAATTCACCCCCCTCTTGATTAATCTAATTGGGACTAACAATTGGTATCAAAGCAGGACTCATCTATTTTGAGTGATCCAAAATGGTTGAAAATAATGTTGCAATTAATCGAGCTCCTTACTTCGATGGCTCAAACTTCTCATACTGGAAGATGCGTATGGAAACTTACATTAAAGCTAATGATTATGATTCATGGTAGGTCATTTCACTTGGAGACAATGTGATCACCTTGAACGGAAATTCGACCTTGTCAGATTCGGAGAAGAAAATTATCGAGAAGAACAACAAAGCAAAAAAATTTTTACTGACTACTATTGCTCCACTGGAGTTCTATTTGATATCATCGTGTGCAAGTGCAAAGGAGATTTGGGATATCCTATCCGATACATATGAAGGGACTGATACCATCAAGGAAACCAAAATAAATGCTTTAATTCAACAGTATGAATTATTTAAGTTTAAGTCTAATGAAGATGTTAAAGATGCTTTTAACAGGTTTACAGCCATTACAAATGAGCTTTCATCACTTGGAAAGAAACTTCCAGATCCAGATCTTGTGAGGAAAATGTTGAGGATATTGCCACCATCTTGGGATGCAAAGAAAACTGCTATAGAGGAAGCTCAAGACCTAAACAAGCTAACTCTCAGTCAATTGAGAGAAAAGCTCATGGCATATGAGTCACACATAAAGACCACGCAAAGAGGAGAAGATGGTACCAAAGGGATTGCGTTTAAAGTCAAGGAAATAAAGCAAAATGAAATTGAAACAGATGATAGCGACGATGAGAAAGAAGAGGACATCAGTCTTCTAGCACGTAGACTCAATAGGCTGCTCAAGAAGCAAAGAGGTAAGAAGTTTAATGTTTTCAAGAAAAGTACTGAATATAAGCATAATGATGTAGGAAAAGCATACAAGGAGAAAGAAAAGAAGAAAGAGAAAAGGGAGATTCAATGTTATGAATGCAAAAAGCCAGGACACATCAAATATAAATGTCCAACACTGATCAAGAAAATGGAAAATTATAAAAAGAAAAGCCGAGCAATGCTAGCAACATGGAGTGATTTAGAGGATACAGAGACAAATTTAGAGGATTCAGAAGAAGAAGAGGATGAGGCAAATATGTGTTTAATGGCTAGTTCCGAGGTACATTCTGAATCTGATGAAGATGTAACTGAAACTAACATGCTAGTAGAAATGAGTAAGCTATTAAAGGCACTAAAAAGGGCTGATACAAAATTAGCTAAGTATGAAAACGAAATAAAAGCTCTTAAGAATGAAAAGGAGGTAGTAAAGCAAACAAATTCGTTACTTGCGGATGAAAATGATATCCTGAAACAAGAAAATGAATCCATGCATGTGAGTATTGAAAAATTAAGAGTAAAAAATAACCTACTTGAAGTAGAAACAAGTAACATGAAGGTAAAGATTGATGAACTGTCAAATTCGTTGAAAACTACCTTTAAGAAATTTGATGAAAGTGACAAGAAATTGACCATGTTAATTTCTTCACAAAGAATTTCAAATGAAAAACATGGGTTAGGATATGAGCATGGTTCGAGTTCAAAATTGAATCAAAATACAGTTTTTGTTAAAGCTAAACAAGTCTTAAGTGATGAATTCAAAAGTAAAAAGTACATTTCGAATACAAATATTGTTAAAAGAGGAAATATTAGAGACTTTTATAGAAGTTATTCTGACAAGAGGAATCTACACAATGGGTACTACAGAAGCAATACTAGAAGGTATAACAGAAGTTATACAAACTAGAACTTCCAGAAACAGGTAAATGATAGGTATAGGAATGCTAATTCTTATGCATGCTTCTTCTGTAATAAATTTAGTCATATTGAGAAATTTTTCTATTATAAAAGAAATAAGCTTAGTAGTCAACAAGTAAATCGAAGAAATCAAATGAGCTTATCTTTTAAAGGGCCCAAACTTGCTTAGGTTCCTAAAAGGACTTAATTCTTTTTATTTGTACAGGAACATGAAGCTAAAATAAGAGGAACATGGTATTTGGATAGTGGATGTTCTAGACATATGACTGGAGATGCTTCATTGTTCAATAGCATAACTTGGGAAGAAAAAGGGTATGTAAAGTTTGGAGATGATAGTAGAGGTAAAATAATTGCCACTGGAACGATTGGTATGCCTACTTTTCTCATTGAAAATGTATATCTTGTGCAAGGTTTAAAACATAATTTACTTAGTATTAGTCAGTTATGTGATAAAGGTTATAGAATGATTTTTTATCAAGACAAGTGCTATGCTTTTAGTGAAAATGATGAAAGATTATTTGAAGGAATTGGGAAAAGAAATATCTATCTTAACCAGATGAAATCAATAATGATTGTTGTTTAATTTCTTTGAATGATCATGTTTTTGCTTGGCATAAACGACTAGGACACGTTAATTTTAATCACTTAGAAAAATTATCTAAAAAGGATATTATTAAAGGATTACCTAAGATAAATATTAAACAAGATGTGAAATGTGATACTTGCTTAAAGAATAAAATGGTTTCTGTCTCTCATAAAAGTAAAAATGTAATTTCAACTAAGAGACAACTTAAATTATTGCATCTTGATCTTTTTGGACCTACTAAAGTCTTAAGCATGGGTGGAAGCAAATATGGACTTGTTATTGTTGATGATTTTTCAAGATACACTTGGGTTATATTCTTGCGACACAAAAGAGATACCTTTGATACTTTTCAAAAGTTTGCAAAACAAATACAAAATGAAAAGGGAGTTTCCATAATTAGTCTTCGAACTGATCATGGAACAGAATTTCAAAATGCAAGTTTTTTAAACTTTTGTGAAGAACATGGTATATCTCATAAATTCTCAGCTCCATACACTCCTCAACAAAATGGAGTAGTGGAACGCAAGAATAGAACTTTACAAGAGATGACTAGATCTATGTTAAATGAAAGTGGAATTGCTAAGTATTTTTGGGCAGAAGTAGTTTGTACAGCTTGCTATATCATCAATAGAGTTTTCATTCAACTTATGACATCAAAGACTGCTTATGAGATGTTTCGAGGTAAGAAACCTAACGTTTCATATTTCCATATCTTTGGATCGAAATACTTTGTGAAAAAGAATCCACTCAACCTTGGTAAGTTTGATGAAAGATCTGAAGAAGCTATTTTCTTAGGATATTCTCAAAATAGTCGTGCTTATCGTGTTTTCAATAAATCATCAAAAACTATTGAAGAATCTATAAATGTTAAATTTATTGAGGATTTAAAGGATGTTGATTCTGATGAAGAAAAGGACTCCAATTCTAAGGCAGAAGTTAGTTCAGAACCTAAGTCAGAAGCACCTACTGTTAACATTCGATGATTTGGTCATCCAGAACCTATTTCAGAGGCAAATATAGAAGGTACTTCAGAAGTTGTAAGATCTGAACAAGAGGCTTCTAAAGCTTGGAGGTATAACTCTACACATCCTTCTGATCAAATAATAGGCAATATTCAATCGGGTGTTAAAACAAGAGCTAATCTACAAAATCTTGAAAATCATTTTGTGTTGTTATCTGAAATTGAACCTAGTAATATGGAAGAAGCTTTAAATGATGAAAATTGGATTATCTCTATGCAAGAAGAATTAAATAAATTTCAAAGAAACAATGTATGGAATTTAGTTCCTAGACCTAGAGGAAAGTCTATAATTGGAACTAAATGGGTGTTTAAAAATAAATTAGATGAAGATGGAAAAATTATAAGAAATAAAGCAAGATTAGTAGCTAAAGGTTATTCACAAGAAGAAGGAATAGATTTTGATGAAACATATGCACCTATTGCTAGACTAGAAGCAATACGGTTAATGCTTGCATATGCATCTTATAAGGATTTTAAAGTTTTTCAAATGGATGTAAAAGGTGCATTTTTAAATGGCTTTATAAAAGAAGAAGTTTATGTAGAACAACCACCTGGTTTTGAAGATCCTTTCAAATCAGACTATGTTTTTAAATTAAATAAAGCACTATATGGTTTGAAACAAGCTCTAAGAGCTTAATATGAAAGATTGAGTATGTTTTTTTATCTCTAAAGGTTTTCATAGAGGAAAAGTTGACACTACTTTATTCTTGAAAAATTTTGATAATGATATCTTAGTTGTATAAATATATGTGGATGATATTATCATTGGATCTATTAAAGAATTGTTGTGTCAAGAATTTGCTGAGACCATGCAGGCAGAATTTTAAATGTCAATGATGGGATAGTAGACATTCTTTTTGGGGCTTCAAATAAAACAAACAAAAGAAGGAATTTTTGTTCATCAAGAAAAATACACAAAACAAATACTGAAGAAATTTGGATATGATGAATGCAAAAAGGTTACAACACCTATGAGTACTTCATCAAGGTTAGACTCTAACTTAAATGGAAAGAAGGTAAGTGAAAAACTTTATAGGAGTCTTAATACGAACCACGCCAACCCGTGACGAAACCCAATACCAATACATTCGGAAATTCGTTACCTAAGATGCCCAAACACCTATAGTGGAAACCGCGACCCGTTGTCTATAAGCGAGACAAGAACCTTGGTATAATGTGAAGACTCCACAATCAGGATGAAAGACCGATTGATAAGTCGGGATGAACGCCACGGAAATCAATCCGATAAGTTCAAATTAGTTCTTGAAGAACCAAGAGAGGAGCCTCTCAAAGATGTTTAATGTTCTAAGATGTATGTTCTATCTGTATTCTAACCCTAGGAGCTTATATTAGGGTTTACAATGCGTAACATTAAAGCCCAAAACGACATAACTTAGATAAGTTGTGTAAAAAGACAAAAACAGAACAAGAAAGCCGGCGGTGTAAACATGAAGGCCAGCGGCGTTGGAATGAAGGCCGGCGGCCTTGAGCCGGCCTTGAAGAGATACACGGCCGTATACTTTTAGACGTGTATCTTTCTGTGGATTTGCCTGACTCCATACACGGCCGTGCATTTTGGCCGTGTATATGACCGTGTATGATTCTGTGTAACCTTGAGATTCCTACACGGCCGTGCCTTGAAAATACACGCCCTCTTCATCCCGTGTCCGGTGTGACTTATACAAGAGCAAGGGTCTTCCCATGGTTGTTCCAATCCGTTCCAACTTCATAATTGCTCCAATCCTTTTTGGCTTCATGGACATCCTTTATCAACCCGTTAAGTGCTTCCTTGAGTCGTTTCGCTCGACTTCTTGTGATCGGTCCATGTGGCACTTCAAGAGGATCCACATTCCTTCTTCCGAATCGACTCTCATCATGGATCTCATCATTCCCCTCCTCTTGAAAAGGATTTGTCCTCAAATCATCACCTACATCAAAAGGACTCAGATCAGTAACATTAAATGTGGCACTTACTTGATACTCACCAAGCAAATCTATCTTGTATGCATTATCGTTGATGCGCTCAAGAACTTAAAATGGTCCATCTTCTCTAGGAAGTAGTTTAGATCAATGCTGCACGGGAAATCGCTCTTTGCGCATGTGAACCCCAACCCAATCTCCAGGTTCAAAAACAGCATGTCGACGACCCTTGTTGGCTTGTTTCACATACTGCTCTATTCATCGCTCAATGTTCAGCCTTGCCTTCTCATAGATCTATTTAACAAATTCGGATTTCTTCTTGCCATCTAGATTAACATACTCAGAAATCGGCAAAGGTGATAAATCCAAAGGAGTCAGTGGATTAAAACCATACACAATTTCAAAAGGAGTAAATTTAGTAGCAGAATGCACTGTACGGTTATAGGCAAATTCAACATGCGGCAAACAATGCTCCCAACTTTTAATATTCTTTTTAATTACAGCCCTCAACAAAGTAGATAAAGTTCGATTCACTACCTCAGTTTGACCATCAGTCTATGGATGACAAGTAGTAGAAAACAATAACTTAGTTCCTAACTTAGCCCACAAGGTCTTCCAGAAGTAGCTCAAGAACTTAGCATCTCTATCAGATACGATTGTTCTAGGCATACCATGAAATCTCACAACTTCCCTAAAGAATAAATTAGCAATATTACAAGCATCATCCGTTTTGTGACAAGGAATGAAATGTGCCATTTTAGAGAATCTATCAACAACTACAAAAATAGAATCTCGACCATGTCTAGACCTGGGTAAACCTAATACAAAATCCATAGAAATATCTACCCAAGGCTCATGTGGAATGGGAAGTGGGGTGTAAAGCCCTTGAGGTTGGACTCTAGATTTCACTTGCTTACACGTGACACATCGCTCAAAAATCCTCTCAACATCTCGTTTCATGTGAGGCCAATAGAAGTGTTCATGCAATACCCCCTAAGGTTTTAGCTACTCCAAAGTGTCCCATTAAACCTCCTCCATGAGACTCCCTCACGAGTAATTCTCTTAAAGAAAAAATTGGAATGCACAATTTACTCTCCCTAAACAAGAATCCTTGATGTTTATAAAATTTACCATGCCCACTCTTCTCACAATGCACATACTCCTCACAAAAATCTCGATCAGCAGCTTATAATTCCTTAATGCGCTCAAAACCAAGCAGTCTAGAACTAAGAGTAGAAATCAGAGTATACCTTCTAGAAAGTGCATCAGCCATGACATTCTCTTTACCTTGCTTGTAGTGGATGACATATGGAAATGTTTTGATGAACTCCACCCAATGAGCATGCCTCTTGTTCAGCTTATGTTGCCCCTTCAAGTACTTCAAAGATTCATGATCAGTGTGGATCACGAACTCTTTTGGCCACAGGTAGTGTTGCCACGTCTCCGGGGCTCGAACCAATGCATATAACTCCTTGTCGTAAGTAGGGTAGTTCAAGGTTGCCCCACTTAGCTTCTCACTAAAGAATGCAATCGGTCTTCGCTCCTGCATAAGCACTGCTCCAATACCTAATCCTGAGGCATCACACTCAATTTCAAATGTTTTAGCAAAGTTAGGTAAAGTAAGTAATGGCGCCTGAGTCAGCTTATTTTTAAGCGTCAGAAAGGCCTTCTCTTGTTGCTCTCCCCATTTGAACCCCACGTTCTTCTTAATTACCTCAGTAAGTGGTGCTGCAATGGTACTGAAATCCTTCACAAATCTCCTGTAAAAGCTCGCTAGTCCATGGAAACTCCGCACATTACTTACATTGGTTGGACTAGGCCATTCTTGGATCGCACGAACCTTTTCTTCATCAACCTGTATTCCCTGTGTACTAACAACAAAACCAAGAAACACAAGTTTGTCTGTGCAAAAAGTGCACTTCTTGAGGTTAGCATATAATTGTTCCTTTCGAAGCACTTCTAAAACATCCCTCAAGTGAGATATATGATCTTCCAAACTCTTGATGTAAATGAGGATATCATCAAAATAAACAACCACAAATTTTCCAATAAAAGTCCTCAAAACATGGTTCATAAGTCTCATAAAAGTACTAGGTGCATTAGTTAAACCGAAAGGCATTACTAACCACTCATACAATCCATATTTTGTTTTGAATGCAGTTTTCCATTCATCACCTTCTTTCATTCTAATTTGGTGATATCCACTTTTCAGATCAATTTTGGAAAAGACACTAGACCCATATAACTCGTCTAACATATCATCTAAGTGAGGAATGGGATGACGATACTTTACCGTGATGTTGTTGATGGCGTGGCAGTCAACACACATTCTCCATGTCCCATCCTTCTTAGGCACCAAAATTACAGGCACTGCACATGGACTCATGCTTTCTCTCACGTAGCCCTTCTCCATTAATTCATCGACCTGCCTTTGGAGTTCCTTTGTCTCCTCCAGATTGCTCCTATAAGCTGGCTTGTTTGGAATCGATGCTTCGGGTACAAGGTCAATCTAGTGCTCAATA
Source organism: Laguncularia racemosa (assembly GCA_037954665.1). Classification (NCBI taxonomy): domain Eukaryota; kingdom Viridiplantae; phylum Streptophyta; class Magnoliopsida; order Myrtales; family Combretaceae; genus Laguncularia; species Laguncularia racemosa. The sequence continues at coordinate 662,616 of JBBMOL010000141.1, read as the reverse complement.
CCACGAATAGGTGATAATCCCTTTAGAATCTCCTCAGGGAAGACATATTCAAAGTCCTGCACAGGAGACACAACCACACTAGGCAAAGAGTTAGATAGTTCGTTAGTAGTCAAACATGTTTCTTTAAAAACTAGTAACAACATAGGTTGCCTCATCACTAATGCTCTCCTTACTACACTCGCTCTTGCCACACAACTCTCCTTTTACAAGGCTGCCCTCTCCTTTTCACTCACCACCAAAGTTGATCCCCCTTCAACTTGGCCTCTCACACTCTTTCCAGCCTTCCTCTCTTTTTCCTTTTGATCTTGACTTTTATATTCCTTTTCCTTCTCATTGTCTTTTGCTCTCTCACTCTCCCTCTGCTTTTCACTCACCTTATGTTTTGCAAAAGACTGTTGTAGCTGCAACTGGTCCTCATACACTTACTTAAGTGTTAACGGTTTAAGATTAAAGCTTTTCTCCTAGTGAACAAGTGTATACTTGTTAGAAAAGCCATCTTGAACAACCTTCCTATCGAATTGCCACGGCCTCCCCAACAACACATGACATGCTTGCATTGGCACTACATCACATAACACCTCATCCTCATACCTACCAATGCGGAAACCAATCAATGCTTGCTTACTCACCTTAATCTCTCCACTATCATTCAACCACTACAATTTATACGGACTAGGGTGTCTAATAGTTTTGAGCCCCAGCCTCTCAACAATAAAATTACTCACTACATTGGTGCAACTCCCTCCATTAATGATTAAACTACAAATGTGATCTCCTAGATAACATCTAGTATGAAATATATTCTCTCTTTGTACCTCCTCTTCTTCCTTCACCTGCACATTCAACGCTCGCTTCACTACTGCCACTAGCCTTCCCATTGCAGGCTCCTCATCATCACTAGCATCCTCTAATGGAGGCATATCATCTTCTTCACTATCCCCCTCAGTCTCATACTCTCCATCATCACGCAAAATCATCACACGCCTATTTGGACATTGATTAGCAATATGGCCTCTACCTTGGCATTTAAAGCATCTAATGTCACGATTTCTAGAAGTAGAAGAATCAGGGTTACCTTGGTTACTAGGAGTAGAACCTGCTTGCCTTAGCTCCCCTTTTGGTTTCGTGGGTAAAGGCTTTTCTTCTTTCTTCCAATGGTTGGTCTTCCAAGTGGATGAACCATTACCCTGTGGAAACCGTGCATTACTACTACCTTTCCTCTTGTGCTAGTTCTCAACCTTTATAGCCATGTGAACCATATCCTCCAATTCTATATAATGCTGCAATTCAACCACATTTTGGATTTCTCTATTCAACCCAGCAAGAAACCTAGCCATTGTAGCCTCTCTATCTTCCTCTACATTCGCCCTAATCATAGTGACTTCCATCTCCTTGAAATACTTATCTACACTTCGGCTTCCCTGCCTTAGAGTTCGCAACTTGTTGTGCAATTCACGATAGTAATACGCAGGCACAAACCGCTTCTTCATCACTCTTTTCATCTCTTCCCAAGACTCAATAGGTGGCTCGCCATTCCTTCTTCGATTCAACATTAATTGATCCCACCATACTATAGCATAATCCGAAAACTCAATGGCAGCAAGTTTCACTTTCTTTCTCCCACTATAGTTATGACAATCAAACACCATCTCCACCTTTTTCTCCCACTCTAAGTACGCCTCGGGATCATTCTTCCCTTGGAAAGGAGGAATCTTCATCTTTATGCTACTTAATTGATCATCCTCTCTATTCCTATCTCCTCTATCTTCCCAATCCCTAGTTCCTCTATTCCGACCACTATAACGTCTATAACTCCTGACAGAAGGCTCATCAAAGTCATCATCCGACATTTCATCTCCACCCCTCGGTACTCTCCTAAAACGACTCTCCCTCTTACGCCCTTGGAATACATTTGTGGATTGCTCTAGTCTTTGCTCTACCGTCTCATGAATTTGTTCCATTCCCTCTTGGAACATCCTCTTCATCTCACCCCTCAACGCCTCAGTTACTAACCTAGCATCAAACTTTCCCCTCTCACCTTCAAGAGAATGTTGTCTCGACATTGTCCCTGTAGAAAAGATTAGTACTAACATAAATATATATAAAATTAAACCTCACGATACACTCCCTTACGTGTTTCACTCAAATGATGATATCATACAGTCACTCGTGTATTCTCACAAACAATGATGATATCAACTCGCCAATTCCTCTTCTCAATTCTCTTGGAACTAACCCAAACTACACCAATTTCCTTTCAAAACAACTCTAGGGTTCATAAATTTTCCTCTATTTTTCTATCCGATTTTTTTTTTTTTTTTTTGTCTTTGTTGTTGCTCTTGATCACGTTTCTCTTTTCTTTTCCTTCTTTTTTTTTTGTGTCGTGATTCTTCCTTTTTTTTTTTTTTGTAACAATCGACTAGTAGATACTACACTATCAAAAGACAATTAATATTACGAAATTGAATGCTAACAATGGATATGAACGATTGGAGTTAGGGTTTTGATGTTACCTTCCTCAACTGAACTTGATGTTTTGACAAACCTAAGCTCTGATACCAAACTGATACGAACCACGCCAACCCGTGACGAAACCTAATACCAATACGTTCGGAAATTCGTTACCTAAGACGCCCAAACACCTAAAGTGGAAACCGCGACTCGTTGTCTATAAGCGAGACAAGAACCTTGGTATAATGTAAAGACGCCACAATCGGGATGAAAGACCGATTGATAAGTCGGGATGAACGCCACGGAAATCAATCCGATAAGTTCAAATTAGTTCTTAAAGAACCAAGAGAGGAGCCTCTCAAAGATGTTTAATGTTCTAAGATGTATGTTCTATCTGTATTCTAACCTTAGGAGCTTATATTAGGGTTTACAATGCGTAACATTAAAGCCCAAAACGACATAACTTAGATAAGTTGTGTAAAAACACAAAAACAAAACAAGAAAGCCGGCGGCGTTGGAATGAAGGCCGGCGGCCTTGAGCCGGCTTTGAAGAGATACATGGCCATGTACTTTTAGACGTGTATCTTTCTGTGGATTTGCTTGACTCCATACACGGCCGTGCCTTTTGGCCGTGTATATGACCATGTATGATTCTATGTAACCTTGAGATTCCTACATGGCCGTGCCTTGAAAATACACGCCCTCTTCATCCCGTGTCCGGTGTGACTTATACAAGAGCAAAGGTCTTCTCATGGTTGTTCCAATCCGTTCCAACTTCATAATTGCTCCAATCCTTTCCGGCTTCATAGACATCCTTTATCAACCCGTTAAGTGCTTCCTTGAGTCGTTTCACTCGACTTCTTGTGATTGGTCTATGCGGCACTTCAAGAGGATCCACATTCCTTCTTCCGACTCGACTCTCATCATGGATCTCATTAAGTCTTATAGGTTCTTTATTGTACTTGACTGCATCTAGACCTGATATTTTGTTCAGTGTGTGTTTGTGTGCTAGATTTCAAGCTGCACCAACAGAAATTCATTTATCAGCTGTAAAGCGAATTTTCAAATACCTAGTTAATACTTCAAATTTAGGCATTTGGTATCCTAAAAATCAGAATTTTGATCTAATAGGATATTCTGATGCAGATTATGCTGGTTGTAAAATTGATAGAAGAAGCACCTCTGGTACTTGTCAATTCCTAGGTGATAAATTAATTTCTTAGTCTTCTAAAAAACAAAATTCTGTTGCTCTATCCACAGCTGAAGCTGAATATGTTTCTATTGGTAATTGCTGTGCATAAGTTTTATGGATAAAACAACAATTGAATGATTATGGAATAAATTTTAAAACTGTGCCAATTAAATGTGACAACACAAGTGCAATAAATTTGACAAAAAATCTAGTACATCATTCTCGGTTAAAGCACATAGAAATTAGACATCATTTTATTAGAGATCATGTGCATAATGGAGATATAAATGTTGAATTTGTGCCAACCGATAATCAATTTGCAGACATTTTTACTAAACCTCTTGAAAAGGTAAATTTTGAATTTATTAGAAATGAATTGGGAATTTGTAACCCTTTTTGAATTTTTTTTATGCATCGATTAAGGGAGAGTTATCCCTTTTGCTGTTAACAAAAAGGGGGAGAATAATTCTATTATGATCAATGCTGCTTATAATGATTCTATATTGCTTATGAGTGCTTATGATCAATGCTGCTTATAATGATTCTATTGTGCTTAAGATGCTTTTCTGACATGAAAGTTGTTTCTATACTTTGTTTATCTAATGGTGTTTTGTTATCATCAAAAAGGGGGAGAATGTTAAGCTCTCTAATTTAGTTTTGATGTTAACAAAATAGGAATAATGTGTAACAAATGAAGATAGTACATAATTTTTCTAAAGTTGAACAAGGAGACAGAAGCTTGTTCAGAACCTTCAAAAGTGTTATATAGACTATTTTTGTTCTGACAAAAGGTGTTTCAGAAGTTGTGCAGTGTATCCGTAGTTACCGTGTTAATCTTTCAGAAGCACTTTCAGAACCTTTACACTAGGAGAACAGTTGACAAGTTTGTTTCAAAAGCACTTTCAGAACCTTCATAACAGGAGGACAGTTAACAAGTTTGTTTCAAAAGCAATTTCAGAACCTTTCATGTTTGTCACGAATTTTTCCAGATTACGTTCTAATTTTTATATCGATAGTTTTTAATAAATTTCGAGGCCTAGCTCCACGTGTCAAGTATTTTTGGGTAATATACTTGATGTGTTTTACTAAAGTTGGATTTTATATCATCGGGTTTTTAATTTACATAAAGTTTTACAAGATTTTATTCAAAGATTTCATTTTATGATAAAATGAGATCATATAAGATTTACAAGTTTTATTAAAATTTAAATTTAGATATTTGTTCTATATTTTGGGAGATCCAACAGTTACAAAGATAAGGATAAGAAATATGGTTGTTACATGAAGATATGGTTCCACAATGTAAGGGATATCTTCAACAAACTTGATCCAAGAGATATATCCAAAGAAGATCTCGGTCAAACTAATTTATCCAAGCTTATCCTCATCAACAATATCACGGAATGCAGATTCTCTCCAACAGATCCAACTTATTTTTGAATTAAAAATTCAAAAATAAATTCAAGATTGTCACGTGGAAAGTAGCCGTTATGTTCTCTTCATATAAGGAGTGTTTAATTCAAATAAAGAAGAGAACATTGTTGGACAAAAAGAGACACACGAAAAGAAAAGGCTCATACATCTTCATGCGAAAAATCTTTACATATACATGTGAATTATCATATAGAGGAAATCTGATATTCCTCATTGTTGTTGAAATTCCTTTCGTGAATATGGAATTGTTTGTTGTTTCATCACTGTAGTTGAGTGATTAGCTTAGTAAAGAAGCTAGAAAGACTCAATAGTGAGACTTTGCCTTGAAGAGGTTTTTGTTGTATATATTCAATTTGTTTGATATAGTGAAACACAACCGGGACCCCAACGTGGAGCTGGAAGAGAGGACTGACGCGTGAGGCAGAACCTCTATAAATATCTGAGCATTCTATTCTTCTCTACTCATTTTATTTACATTCACATTATTTTTTTTCATTATTGTTATTCACGTAATTTTATTAGTCGAGAGTTTTGATTGATTTGCGAAAAAGTGAAAATTTAAGTAATTAATCAATTCAGCCCCCTCTTGATTAATCTAATTGGGACCAACAATCTTCTATCCTGCATCAACACTACACCAATACCCACTCCTAAGGCATAAAAGGAACATTCTTTTTAGTCAATTTAATCAGTGGACTTATAATGCTACTGAAATTTTTGACAAATCTTCTATAAAAAGAAGCCAAACCATGAAAACTCCTCACATCAATTGCTAATTGTGGCATTAGCCACTCCATGATGGCTATAATTTTCTCTTCATCAACTCACACTAGAACCAATCACAACAAAGCTAAGAAATGTTGCCTTTGACTAATAAAATGAACACTTCTTAAGATTCCCATATAACCTTTGATACCGCAAGATTGAAAAGATTTCCTGTAAATACTTAACATAACTATCCAAGTCAACTAAAAATTAGGGTGTCATCAAAATATACGATAACAAAATGTCCAAAAAATCCCTTCATGACAAGATTCATAAGTCGCATGAAATTACTAGGGGCATTGGTCAATCCAAATGGCATGACTGATGTGCTCAAAACCACTTCTAAGCACAATCAAATGACTCAAGAAAACAAGTCTCAAGTCTCATACAAAACCGGTCCAAGTGACTAGGAAATTACGTAACCTAATGGAACTTTGATGCAATCCAATGGTTCAAAAGATTCAATTAACTTCCACTAATGGTCAATTTCACTAATCAACAATAAGAACAAGATAATTACACATGAAATGGATGAAAAAGATAAGCTCAAAAATCGTGAACCCAAACCCTTCCAACCATGTGAATTACGCCAATGCACTAAAGAGCAATTCAATCGTAATGAACAATCAATCTTAAAAGATGATTATCCACGAAATACAACCACAAATATGTCCAAGAAAGATTCAAATCTACCCTAGATATGACTCACTAGAGAAGAAATGAACATACAACAAAGATGAATCGATATGACTCACAATTCTCCTTTGTCGCACTCGCCACAATTCCAATTCTTAGGTTGAAATTGATAAGAGGTTTGAACTAAGGAATGAACCTTAATTCCACACGTGAAAGTGTATCTCAATTCTACAAAATATGCCCTCCTCAAACCCTCTTCTAAGCAAGTATTTATACTTGCTACTCCTAGAGTTAAAAAGTGGTCAAAATTACAAGTTTGCCACTTTTAAGGTAGCTAGTCCTAAATGAAAATTACAACGAAATAAAAGTATCCCAAAACAAAAATACAACCAAAATAGTTCATAAAAAATTACAAGGTACAAAATAACATAAGTCTTCATGAACCAATGCCTCGGAATAGAAAACAATCGCAGCGGGTCTTTGATTGTCATCTTGAATATGTTATGTATCCATCAACTGTTGTAGGACATATTGGCATCCCATGGAGAATTATCATTGTACCTGTAAGATTATTCTCAAATATTTATTGGAATAAAAGGCATAAAGTAAAAATATGAGCGATTTGGATCATCATCCAAATCGAGTTCTGAAAGTGTCGAAGGTGCCAAAAATTTTCCCATCAATGACCATCCACTCATACAAACCATGTCATGTCTTAAAAGCGGTCTTCCACTCACTTCCAGCCTTCATACGAATTTGGTGATATCTACTTTTCAGGTCAACCTTAGAGAATACCTATGCATCATTTAATTTATCCAGCATATCATCAAGTCTAAAAATGGGATACTTGTATTTGATAGTAATTTTATTGATAGCTCTGGTGTCAATGCACATACGCCATGTACATCCTTCTTCGGAACAAGAAGTATAGGAACAGCACAAGGACTAGTACTCTCTTTAACAATGCCCCTTTCTACTAGTTCATCCACCTTTCACATTAACTTTTTAGCTTCTTTAGGATTCATGTAATATGTAAGTCGAATTGGTAAGACTGACCTAGACTATAAATCAATCGCATGCTTAATACATCTCACTAGTGGTGATCCCTTAGGTAACTCGTTAGGGAATATATCTATGTACTTGTCTAGCACTTGGTTCACAATAGGAGGTAACTATTCTCACTCATCAACTACCAACACATACTTTATCTACAATAAATACACTAGCCTCTCTTCCTGAATTGCCTCTTCCAGCTCTTTCTATCCTACAAATAAGGTCTTCTTTTTGGTGGTTTTATTGATCTATCTCTTTGCCTCTTATACTTCAGTTGGTGACATGGGATTCAAAACAATTCACTTGCCATCCTTCTAGAGCCCATAGGTGTTCCTAAACCCATTATGTAATACCTTCTTGTCATATAACCACAACCTACCAAGCAATATGTGTGATGCACACATAGAAAGAATATCACAAATAATCTCATAATGGTATCTCTCTCCAATGCTGAATGGAACTTTAGCCCTTTGAGTAACATGAAGACTGCCTTGTTTACTCAACCAGTGTAGCTTATATGGCTTAGGGTGTGGAGTAGTGACTAGTTTCAATTTATTAACTAATGAAGCACCCATTACATTGGTGTAACTAACACTATCAATAATAAGAGCATAATGGTTGCCTTAGACCTTGCAAGAAATATAGAATAGGTTCCCCCTCTGTTCTTCTTCATTAGTAGGAAAAGTAGTCATCACCCTATGCAGCACATTGATAGCCAAATATTGATCATTCCCTCTGTCTCCATGCACCTTAACATCTGCATCCCCATAATACTCATCTAATACTCTTGATGAATCTATTAGTTCATCCATCTCTTCCTCGTCATCCTTACTCCTTACCTCCATAGTAGTCATCACCCTTCAGTTTGGACATTGAGCAGTCATATGTCTAAAACCTAAGCATTTGAAGAATTTGATTTGATGAGTCTTTCCTCTTAATGAACCGACTGTTATCTACTTATTTTTAGTCCTAGCAACTACCTTTCCCTTTTCGGAAAGATCTTTCTTGATAGGAATCAAATTCCTACAAGACCAATCACTAGGGCTCAAGCTAAGGGCTTACAAAACCTAGTTTTGAGAATCCTTCATTAGTAACCTAATCCTGAGGATGCTAACTTAATTTCTACCTTTTCATCATATAATTGTTGTGCATTCCGATAGGTACATTTATTGGTTCTATAGAGTGCCAAATTACCTACACTTTTGAGTGAGTCAAGAACCTCATTAGGACTCATATCTAGTGACCTTAAAGACCCAACGTGTTGAAGACTATTTTTATTTGTTTGTTATTTTCTTTAAACCATTTATTTTGTAAGCTTTTGGGACATTTTATTTGATTGTATTTTGTGTTTTAGGACCAGCCACCCTTTAATGGCATAGTTGTAATTTTTTCGTCATTTTAACCTTAAAGGGAGCAAGTATAAATACTTGCTTAAGTAGGCTTTAGGTAGAGGAGAGAATACACTTATTTTGCTACAAATTTCATGAGAATTAGGGTTCATCCTAAATTTTCATAAGGACTCTTACCAATTTCTTCTAGGAATTGTGGCGAGTTGTAACCTAAGGAATTGTGAGTAATATCAATTCCTAAGTTGATTTCCCTTTTCATAACTAGTGTGTAATATGTAGTATTGATTAGGATTGGTTTGTTTAGTTCTTGGTTCTTATTTTCACGTCAATTGCAGGTTCAATTTCCATCATTATATTGTTGTCAATTTAGTGGAATTATATCCTATATATTGTCTTGTAATTGCCATTCTTCATTTGTGTGGAAGTTCCTTATTGTAAGAAGTTCACACCAATCTTAGTGTTGCTAGTGATTGGATTTACATTTGATATTGTGTTAGGTGCTTAATCCAATTGAGCACATTATCATTTTGGTGTTGACATTAATTGATCAACAAATTGGATTATTAAAGGGATTACGGTTCATGCTATAAGCTAGATTATTGATCCAGATTTAACTTGAAGTTATTTCAATTGTTTGATTGCATATGCTTTTATCAATTTAAGGCATATCATTTCTCCCCTTTAACGTTTATAATAGCTGTGTTCTTTTCCACATTCTTACCATATCCCCCTTTATCAACATTCTTGTTGTTTAAACCATACAATTTATTAGAGGATCCATACCTATTACTCGTCATTCTATAAGGATTAGAATGCCTCTGGCTCTCAACCTTCAAGGCCAATTAGATGGCTTCATCAAGGGTGTCATATTGCTGTAGCTCCACAATATAAGCAATCTCATATTTTAGACCCGACACAAATCGTGCCATCGTCTGTTCAAGAGGCTCAACAACTCCACATCAAATCATCAATGTTTCAAATTCTTAGACATACTCGTTCACAGTTTTACCTCCTTATCTCAACGTCTAGAGACACATGAATAGCTTTTGCTTGTAATGCTCTAGGATAAATCTCTTCCTCATAGCCCACTTCATCTTCTGCTAAGTACGGATCTCAACACCACCATCTCTCCTTTTACTAGCTACAATGTTTTTCCACTATAAGGCGGCATACCCTATAAACTCTATTACTGCTTGACATACTCGAGTGTTGTCATTAATCTCATAGAATTCAAACAGCCCCTCTACTTTATCCTCCTAATTAAGATAATCCTCTATAGATCCTCTTCTAGCAAATGAAGGCATATGTAATTTCACATACTCTGATCCTCTAGGTGGCTTGAACTTATAGTTATGATATAATTCATCTTCAAAATTATCATCTCTTCCTTCTAGGTAGGTGTGGTAATTTCCTCCAAATTGCCTTCCCCTATTACCTCTTAATGCTCCTTCCCTACAAGCATCATTAATGGCTACTTAAGGTGGGGGTATTGGTAGATTTGCCACTGGTTGTTGTGGAAGTGTTATCTAATCAACCTATGTGGCTAGATTAGCAGCAATGGTTGTTAGATCTTATAATCACTCTTCTAAGTTTCTCCTACCACCTATAGCATGGCATCCCTAATTCCCTCCTCCAACTTGGCTGTTGGCTTCATCTTTAATTCCTCCATTCACACTATCATTGATGTGCTCAAAACCAAGCCCAAGCACATGCAAATGATTCAAAGAAACAACCCCAACTCACATAAATGAACCAGCTCAATTGGACTAAGAAATTACATGAACCCTAATGGAATTTTGATGAAATCCAAAGGTCCAAAGATGCAATCAACAATCCAATAAGGTTAATCTTCTCCAAATATCAATAAAAAAAAATTAAATCTACGTGAATTACACTAAGAAGTCTAAATCTAATGCCGTGATTTTTCCTCTTCCAATAATAACCATTCATGTCACAAATGATTCAAATATTGATGATGATAACAAATACAAAAAACATTCAATCTTATAACATGATAATTGATCATAATTGCAATACAAAATCTGAGCAAGAACATCCAAATCAACCCTAGATATGACTCACTAGTGATGAAAAGGAAACACAACAAAGAATGAATTGATATTACTCACAATTGCCCTTTGTTGCACTTGCTACAATTTCAACTCTTGGAAATTGAAATTGATAAGAGGAAATGGAACTAAGGAAACCCTAAGCTCTCCCACAAAAATGTGATGTTCAAATTTGAAAATTTTTGGCCTCCTCAAACCTTACTATAAGCAAGTATTTATACTTGTTACTCTTAGGGTTAGAAAATGGACAAAAATTACAAGTTTGCCACTTTTAAGGTGGTCGGTCCTAAATGGAAATTACAATAAAAATGAAAGTGTCCTAAAAGAAAATACAACATAAAATTGTCCATACAAAGGAGAAATATATAAAAGAAATGAGTCTTCATGATGTTGGTCTTCAAGATACTTTTGAATTAGGCCCCATTGAGAATCCTGACTTGCTTAAAAGTATAGGTGATTTGGTATCCTATAGGACTGATAAGTGAGCCTGCTGAAATGCACTGTAATTATAATATAGAAATGTAGAAAATAGATTAGCTTTCTCAAGCAAGATTCTCAAAGCTAAATTATGGAGACCCTTAGCTCGGGCCCTAATGATAGGTCCTGTAGAAGTCTGATTCCTATTATCTCTTCGAGCTTCTGAAAGATTTGCCCTTAAATCTGATAGTTCTTCATGCATGTCATCTGATAAGTATGGTGATAGATCTGAGACATTAAAGGTCGCTGATACTCCATACTCTCCTGGTAACTCTATATGATAGGCATTGTTGTTGATGTGCTTTAAAACCCTGAATAGTCCGTCTAACTTGGGAGATAGCTTCTGTGACTTCTTATGTGGAAACCTGTCCCTACTAAGATTAATCCAGACTAAGTCACTTAGATTATAAAGATGAACTTTCCTGTGTCTATTTCCTTGGATTCTTTGCTGTTCCTGGGTCTTCTGAAGGTGTTCAGTTGTCCTATCATGGATGTGCTGAATTTGTCTAGATCGGTCAACTCCACTAAGGCTCTCTTCCTTTGTCGCTAGTCCTGCTATAAAATCTAATGGAATAGAAGGATTATAGCCATAAAAAACTTCAAAGGGAGACTTATTGGTTAAACTATGAGTAGACCTATTGTAAGTGAACTCAACAATAGGAAGACACAAGTCCCAATTAGTACGATTCTTGCTAACCGTTGCTTTGAGTAGATTCCCAAGCGTGCGGTTGACAACCTCTGTT